>VDFB02000003.1:74825039-75516429 GCA_007258455.2 Sequoia sempervirens | reverse complement strand
GATTGTAATCATATCATGACAAACTATATTTTGATAATATGTAAAAATTGAAAGAATGAATATTATATGTTAATGTGAATGAATGTGAATATGTTAATTAATGAATGTTATATGTTAATGAATGAATGTTATATGTTATTAATGGATGAATGAATGATTAATGTTATATGATTGGGTATGGGGAATTGAGAGTGATGTGAGGGGGGGGGGGAGGGGCCAAATGAGCTTCCACCGTCACGTGGTTGGCCCTGTTAAGTAGAGAATATTAAACTATTCTTAAAACAAAGAGAATCTCAATAAGGTAATGCACTTTTCAATATAAGAAATGCATTGTTTGAAGTATCAAACCAATATGCAGTCTGTATGTATGACCAGTCGTCAGTCTCCGCAATGGTACATTTCCACGAATATATTTTAAAAAAAAAAATTAATGCTTCGTCGCAATTTCAACGAAACCCACTGACAAATCAACGAAAAGGTTCGACGAAGTTGCTATAGCTGCGACGAAGGTTTCGTCGTAACTCCTTTCCCATTTCATCACAATTTCGATGAAATTTTGGTGTTGTTTCCACGCTACTACTTGCCCATTTCGTCGCACTTTCGACGAACTTTTGGTGTTCTTCTGACGCTACTCCTTGCTCTTTTTGTCACAATTTTGACAAACTCTTGGTGTTGTTTCGACGCTACTACTTTCCTATTTCATCGCACATTCGACGAAATTTTGGTGTTGTTTCGATGCTACTCCTTGCCCATTTCGTCGAAATGGCGACGAACGTCTGGTGTTGTTTCGACGCTACTCCTTGCCCATTTCGTCGAACTGGCGATGAAATTCTAGTGTAATTCATCGGTGGATACATGAAGTGTTTGTCGATATTCCAATGAAAGTCCGAGCCATTTCACGATGTTGACGACCGACGATTCTTCGCTGTTATTTCGACGTTTAATTCGTCGTCGACCTTTTGACAAAAAAACAATGACGCAAATATTTTTGCCATTTCGTCGCTTGTCTGACAAAGATTTGTTGAACGACCGACGAATGAACGTCAGAAAATGGTGTCAAATTCAGTAGTGTATGGCAAGAAATTGAAGCATTATTGATGGCAATGCAAGGGAAAAACCTTATATTAGCTAGAGATTTCAATGCAGTACTAGAAGACAAGGATAAGTTGGGAGGAATTCAAAAGGAGAACCAATCCCAGAGAGACTTCAGAGAATGGATCATAAGAAACCAATTGTTGAATATAGATTTGAGAAACGGTGTGTACACATGGACAAACAAGAGAGCAGGCCCTGTCATGATAGCTGAGAAACTGGATAGGTTCTTATTCCGGGGGGGCATGGAAAGTTTCCCATACACATTCGAAGCCACCATTTCTCCTAGTGCAGGTTAAGATCATCTTCCAATACAACTAGATATCCAAGAGGATCGAAATCATTCTCACCCCCCCTTTAAATTTGAGAATATGTGGCTAAAAGACCCAGGCTTTCCAAGCCTAGTAGAAGAATGGTGGATGGGGATCCGAGTAACATGATCTAAGATGTACTACTTGATAACAAAGTTGAAGTGGCTGAAACAAAAGATAAAGGAATGGAATTGGAGCTATTTCAAAAATATCTTTAAAACAAAGGAAAGTATAGTGGTGGAATTCCAAGGTGTGGAAGAGGACATAATGCAGAATGACATGGGCCTGCAAAGCTATCTCAAATAAAAATATTTGTTAGGGAAGTATGAAGACATTTTGGCCAAAGAAGAGACCTTTTGGACACAAAAGTCAAGAGAGGTGTGTCTCAAAGAGGGGGACAAAAACACAAAATTATTTCACAACAGTACAAGGAAGAGAAGAAGCATGAATAGAACAATGAGTCTAAGGCGAGTGGATGGATCTACAGTAGAGGACCCAAAAGAAATAGTTGAAGAAGTGGTGAGATTCTTCAATGATTTGCTAAACAACACTGAAGATTTAAAATCTGCGTTATTGGCAAGAGCTTTTGCAGAGCACCCTGAAGTTAGTCACAAAGGATCAAAACAAGATGCTCGATGAAAAATTCTCCAGGGAAGAAATAAAGGTGGCCCTCTTCTAGCTACACCCAGATAAAGCCTCTCGTCCGGATGTTCTACCAGCTAGTTTCTTTCAAACGTTTTGGGGATTGGTTGGTGACGAGCTAGTGGATATGATAGAAGATTTGTGGAACTCAGGCAACCTTCTTAAGGAGGTTAATAACACATTCATAGCTCTAGTTCCCAAGAAAGAAGTCACAAATTCACTAGATGATTATAGAAAAAATTCCCTGTGTAATAGAATATACAAGGTTATGACAAAGGCCATGGAAAATAGGCTAAAGCTTATCCTTCCATCAGTGATTGCTGAGGAGAAAACAAGATTTGTACTAGGGAGGGAAATCATGGATGGAATCATTATTGTCCAAGAGGAAATTCACTCAATTTAGCAGAACAAATAAGCTAGTATGATAATCAAACTGGATATAAAGAAAGCCTATGACTGGTAGACTAGAGATTTCTAATCAAAGTTCTTGAGGCTTTTGGGTTCAACAAGAGATGGCTAAATTGGATTTTCAACTACATCTCCACGCCCAGATTTTTGGTCTTGGTAAATGGAACACCAGAGGGTTTCTTTGAGGTATCAAGGGGGTTAAGGTAGGGGGATCCAATTTCCCCCTTTCTATACATTTTGATGGCAGAAGCCCTTGGTAAAACAACAACCCTTGGCATCAAATCCTCTCAAATTAAAGGAATAAGGGTCATGAGTAACATTCAGGCAGTATCTCATCAGTAATTTGCTAATGACACAACATTAATGGGAGTAGCCAAGAGGAAGGAGGTGTTATACTTGAGCTCAGTCCTCAAAAAATATGTCAAAGGTTTAGGGAAAATAGTAAATGAAAGACAATCATAAATTTTTTTCTTCAATACATCATTGCAAAAGGAGAAGGAAATATTAAGGGTGATAGGCTTTAAAAAAGGAGAGCTGCCATGTACTTATTTAGGTATACCACAGGCAAAGGGAGTAAGGTTGACTGGCCTTTGGGATCCACTCAATCTCAAAATAGGTGCAAAATTGAATTCATGGAAAGCAAGATGGCTGACCTGGGTGGGTAGAATAACATTGATAAAATATGTGCTATCAACTCTTCCAATTTACTTGATGTTGGTATTATGCATCCCAAGTGGGTTTGCTGCCAAATTGGCAAAGGTTTATAGACAATTTTCTAGCAAGGTAATGATGAGAAAAGGAAATTGCTAAGATTTCCTCAGAGAACTTGTGTAGAAGCAAAGAAGATGGAGGGTTGTGATTCAAACCCTAGACTTGAAAAACAAAGCACTTGGGGAAAATCTAAAACTTGTATGGTGTATGCACTGTGAGTTACAAAGTAAATGGGAAAAAATCCTACACCACAAGTACTTAAAAGATAACAATGGTGGAATCCTTACAATTGCCAATCCTCCAATTGGATCCCAAATATGAAACTTCATGCAAAAGTGCAAGCTAGTCATCTGTGATTATCTTTCATGGGACATGAAGGATGGAAGTAAGGCATTATTTTGGGAGGACTCTTGGGCTTTCCTACCAAGTTTAGACAACATGATAGAAGTAATAGAGGTTAAATAGGTTCTAAAAAGCATCCGGGGAGACAAAGTAAAGGACTACATAGTTCCAAATGAGGATAATACAATGCTAGGTTGGAAGTGGAGGGACTTCATCGACTTGAACTTACCACCTAGAGAAGTGCAATAGTTGAATGAAGCTTTGCAGAACAAAGTTCCAACCTTGTGAGATGGAAATGATAATTTGATCTGGGTAGGGTCCAAAATGGGAAGCTACAATGCTAAGGACGAATACAAGATGTTGTACAATTAAAGAGGGAGGATTATAGATAGTTTTCCCATCCACCTGTGTTGGAGCAATGTTTGCCTACCCAAGGCAGGGATGTTTGCATGGGCTGCAATGCAAAACAAAATATTGACAACTGAAAGGTTTTTCTGCCTAGGATACCATGGTCTGTCTAGATGTGTGATGTGCGAACAAGTCAAAGAATCTACCAATCATCTTCTCCTAGGTTGCCCGTATGCACAAGAGTGTTGGAGTTGGTTGTGTGCTAGGCTGGGGTGGGCCTGCGCTATGCCATATGATCTGCTTAGTTGGTTTTAGTCATGGCCTCTATTAAAAAGTAAATCAATGTTTGGGGATCTATGAACGGTCAACCCATCAATAGTGGTATGAGAATTGTGGAAGGAAAGAAATAGGTGGTTGTTTTAGGATAAGAGAATGTTCCCTCATCAACAAGATTGAGGTTGTTATAATTAAAACTTTGAATGCTAAACTAGACCAAAAAGTGACCAAGGAGAAAATATTTTTAGAGTGGGATGCAAAATTGTGCATTGTTTGGCCCTCTCTTCGAGTTCCGACCTAGGTTGGGAGTGGTGGAATTCAGACTGAGAAAGCCTAAGCCTTAGTAGTTTGGTTTCCCCCTTCGCATGGGTGGTACAAACTAAATTTTGATGGGGCATCCAAAGGGAATCTAGGTCCATCAAGAGCTTGTTGTATCATCAGGAATTGGCAAAGGAATACAATCTCATCCTTGGCTAAGAGGTTGTTGGAAGGAACAAACAATGAAGTGGAATTCTTAGCTATTATCCATGGGATGAAGCTTTGCGAAGAATTAGGATTGGCCAGGATTGCAATAGAAGGGGACTCAACCTTGGTTATTAATGTTCTTAGAAGTGGCAATACCCCTAATTGGAAACTCCAAGCTCTCCTCACCAAGGTAGTAGAGACAATGCAAACATTTGAGAATTGCACCATAAATCACATTTACAGAGAAGGTAATAAAGAGGCAGATGCTCTAGCCAACGAAGCAGTTAATGGAAAATAAGGGTCTTGCTCATGTGCCAAAAGGGGCAATAGTCTGAGCCATCCATGGCCAAAATGGGCAAATGGGAATCCCCACTAAAAGGAGGTGACAGTGGCCAATACACCATCTTGGCCGCTAGGGCAATCTAGTCATATACCCGCAACGTTTTCCAAGAATAGGAAAGGAGACAAATTTGACACAACCCGTACATTCTTCGTTATCAGAGCAGTGAGGAGATCGATTGCATGAGGAAGATTTGAAGAATTGGACATAAACATTCAATACCCCCTAACTTGGCCATCAAAATATCCTTAGCAAGATCAACTGATTTTGGTATGTGTGGAAATAACATGGGAGAAGAGCTGGAAAGGACAGATAATTATGAGAGGCAAAGATCATACGCCTCCTCAAGCAAACATCTGGAGCAAACAAGTGCTACAACCCAAGGGAATTTATAGCCACCTTCAACAAGCCGTATGGAAGCAATTGATATTGGAGGTAGATGCAGAGGTAATTAGTGAAGCAAGGCTGGTGGTTTCAAAACACTCAATGGCTTGAGCCTATTTCTATCGAAGATCTAACAGTCACATTCAACAAAGATGGAAACCCCAATCAAACTGTGTTGCTCAAAGAAGCAATCAAACTTTATAGGCTTCATTACTAATAAGAGGCTCAAGCAAATTTTCCTTAATAAAGACATCTTGTTTCTCAAAGCTATGAGGATGGTGATATGGAAGAGGTTTTGCTTCTCAGGAAATCAGACAAGGGAAAACTCAAACATATCCTTGTGCTTCCTTGCCTCACTGTTGGATTTGAATCTACCAAAACTCTGGTGTCTATTGCTACTAAGGATGGTATTCAAAGCTACAATCTTGTTGGATGATGTGGATGTGGTGGCAGTGCCTTAGCTGGGTGTTGGGATCCCCCTTCCGGATGATATTGAAAAAATGTTTTTGTAGGGTGTTGAGGTGGAATGGTACCCCTTCATTCTCAACATGGACGCAAAAGGCTTGGAGTGTCACAAACACTAGGCGACCATAGGCTACAACTTCCTCTATAGAAGATTGGGCTTGAACAAGGTAGATGGTATCCAGTGGTGCCGTGAATTCACTGAGTTGGTGGAATCGACCAAATTCTACGACAAAGGGGATTGAAAGCCGGGGATGGTGGGATGGAATTGTTTTGTTTTGTATGGGCCTGTAGCCATCATAGACACTAGTGGGATGATGAACTAGTCTGTTTCTATAAATTTTGGTTTTTTGCAATTTTGTATCTATCTTAGGAGGACAAAACTTGCATATTGGACCTTGCCTAGAAATTTTGTGGGCTGAAACAATGTACAATTTTGTATTTTCAATATAATCTATGTAGCTTTAGCTGCGTTTTATGTATAAAAAATAAATTACTTTCCCATTTTTATGTGAAGGCCCCTAAAAAGAGTTATGGCAAATATTCTAGAGTAAGGTTGATATGTCACTACAACGAGAATTAATATATTATTTATACAAGTTTGGGCTTGCAAAAATTCTTGCTCCTACACTTTTTACTAAATTTTTAACACTACCAAATTTATTCGTAAGCTTAGAAAAGGCTCCTCTTCCATCTAATGTTTTAGTCTCTACTAACCCTCTCATTGTCTATTCCCAAACTCTTGATACTCCAACCTCTTAACATTTCCTACAAAATATCATGCTACTCTTGGTGCTAATATTTCTCCCCTTATATTTCCCAAATTTTTGGTTATGGATAATTTAAAAAGCCCCAATCAGCCTTAGGGTCAGTAACAAAAAAATATGATTTTAGGGTGGTCAAAATCTTAGTTCCTCCAAAGTCCTTCTGAGTGTAAGGAAACTATTTTAATCAATACTCTTACTTTTTCTATGGTTAGGAAAGGTAAAAAAATTATCTTGAAAGGTCCTTCATCTAGCTCCCCTATTTAGCATGCAATGCCTACTAATTAACATGCCTTTAAAATGTAATGAATCCCAATACTTATGGTGTTCCTATTAAGACATAGTCTAATTACAATGCCTTAAACATAGTTGCAACCCTACTTATTATCAAAGTTGTGCTTTCCTAATGATATAATTTATGATATAGAAAAATACAACCTTTATAACAATATTATTAAATGGTTTTACGGTAACATCAAAATCTTTAATCTAGACTACATAGTACAAAAATTATTATTCACAAAGAGGATATTGGACGTGCTGATATTAATGTTTATTTTCATGACCTATTTGGGGAGGGTGAAAGTTAAAATCAATGTCACACTTTAATCCAACTTATCATCACAAGTTAAATTAAGTATTTCTAACTAAAATTTAATTTTGGTTAAACATATTGTCTAGCTAGATTTATTCCAAATAAATTAGACATGGGCCACAAATTTTCTAACTATAATTATCTAGTAAATACACATGTAGCATCACTTTGGGGCAAACTTACCAAAAAAATAAAATTATTTAAAAAAATTGATGTCTCACAAATCTTGCTATTGTAACTAACATTTAAAAAATATAAAAGTACCATTTTTTTAGATTTATAAGTGTGGTTTTAAAAAATATATAATTTTAAACAATTTAATTATTGTTTATATATGATTTGGTGGGAACGAAACATGAGAATGTTTAGAAAAACTAAATCTTCTTTAGATTTGATTCTTTTGAAATTAGATAAGGCAATTTCTGAAGGGGTCAACACATGTGTGCAAAGAGAGAAATTCATAAACTCATCTTTTACAAATTGGGACAGCCTGATTCTGCAAAATTGGAATGCTATTTGATTTCCATTTGATGGTAGTCTTTTAAAGAATGCCATTTCAAAGATTGATAGGAATTCAGTGAAATGGATTCCTCCACAAAAAGATTTTGTTAAAATAAACTTTGATGGGGCATCCAAAGGTAACCCTGGCTTGTCAGGTGCATGGTTTTGTATTAGAAATGTTTCAAGGGTAGTTCTAGCAGCGTTCTTTGCTCATTTGCAAATAGGTACAAGTAATCAAGCAGAGGCTCAAGCCTTACTTTTGGGTTTGGAGTTGGCTATTCAGATGGGATTTTCAAAATTGCACATAGAAGGGGATTCTTTAATCATCATTAATGCAATTAGGCGAAGGAAAATTCACAATTGGAAACTCAATTATGTCTTAAAAAAAGTATGGCAACTCCTAGAAAAATTTGAATCTCCAATAATAATGCATACCTATGGGGAAGGAAACAAGGTGGCAGATTTTCTAGCCGGTTTGGGCAGTGACAACATAGAGTTAAGAGCAATTGTAGACTTAAATAGTTTAAATGCTTATCCCTAGTTGATAAATTTAATTGCACAAGATGCTGCAATAGAATAGTCAAATTCAAATCTTCAGTTAGCTAAGCAGTTGGTTCTCAACAAAATGTAATATAATGTTGCATGCACCACTTTTGTTGTATCTTTTTTCAAACATGTGCTACTAATTATGTAGCTTCAAATGCAGGGATCTTTTCGAACTCTATTTTTCCATGTGGAAAACCAAGCATCCATGGTATCAAAGTACATATTTGGCATTTCTACTTGAGTATGCTTGACAAGTTATATGTAATTTGCAAATCTCTTCACACAATGGTGTCGGACCTGATTGTTAGGGCATATTTCATTTCAAATTTATTGTATCTTTCACACATATTTTTTGGATTTTTTGGACAATGCTTTTTTAAAATATAATTTTACAGTCCTTGCAAGGACGACATGCTTGATTAGTGTCGCTAAATACAAAGGGAAAGCTTTTCGCTATTTTTGTCACCAGTCCTCCATCGTAAGATAGTTAATGTTTAAATCCCACTAAATGATGGGATTATTATTAATGATTACAATAAGTAATCGAATTCATTTGGATATTTGTTCTAGTACAAAGGTGGCAAGTATAGTTGCTTAATCAACAGTTGGTTAAAATAACAATGCTCTTCAAGCATGTTGTTCTTGTAATGGCATATCCCAAGAAAGCTTTGCTGTAAAAAGGTCATTAAGCTTGCTTTAAAATTATTTTAGTTGGCTTATTTTAACTATTCATCATGCCAGTGATTGTGAAGGATATAATGGGTTTTTTGTCTTTATATGTGTTAATGGAGCTTTCTGAGTTTCGTGTAAGAAATTTCAGGGTGCTAGTTGTGATTAAACCATGGGAGGAACCGTTTTCAGAAAGCATCAACAAAGATGAATTGCAAAAGGTTTTCAAGGTGAAATGCAAGTTTGTTTTGAATTGCATTAAAACCATCATAGGAGAAGATGTTTTTCATATAGACTTGCCAAGAATTATATTTCCAACAAACTTATTGTCGATTTTATTATCGAACATCTTGGATCTAGTCCAAAACTTTGATGTTTTAAGAAACATTGCTAATAAGTTTGTTATTAGCTCATATATGGAGAATGAAGCTCTTCTTTACAGTGTCCGACAATATGATTTTTCAATGGGTGACGGATTAGTGGGAGGTTTATTCCCAAGACACCTAATCCATTTCAAGAAAAAGTATGCAAAAATATTTTAGGGTATGCTTTTATCAAAAAAGTATGATACTTTTGTCCATCTGTATCAAGCTCTCAACAAGTACAGGTCTTCAATTTCCATGGAAGAAATTGATAATTTTAAGAGAAAATATCATGCAATTTATTTTTTGAGGAGTCATGTATGTGTCCACGATCTACAAATATCACCTTATCCACATGCCGTGAAGGGAAAATTCTGCTACTAGTATGTTCCAGACATAAACAAATTGGTTCCATCCTTTGATTATGATTATAAGCAGAAGTAGGTGGTTAATGAAGAGAGTTCTATCAACGGTCCGTGTAGAGTAGGGAACAAGTCAGTCTCCTTTTAATTCAGTTTCCATGCTTTGGGGTGCACAACAGTTTGAAATACTCAATTTTTCTCTATGATAATTTTGCATGGGTATTGTAAATGGGTTCTTATGGGTTTATGAAATTATGTAATGGGAATGGGTTTTCTCGAGATTCTACAAGTATGTAATGGGTTTTTTTTGTATGTAATGGGGTTCTTATGGGATTATGTAATTATGTAATGGGTTTTTTTGTAAAGGGTTAGGTAGGAGGTTAGGGTTTTGATAGATTTCAAGTTGCAAAAATGATAATTTTGTTGCTTTTGTAATTGGTTTGTATCGACAAACATTTGTTACATGGACTATAACTGGGGGTTTTCTTTCCTAGTTCTTTCTCGCCAGTATGTCCGCCTGAACCAAGTTTTTGTAAAATTATACATATTTATTAATACAAATATAGTGGCTTGCCACTTTTGCTAAAAAAATAAAAATTATTGTTTATATATATTTTTTATTTTTTTACTAAAATTAACTCATCAACACCAAAATATAAGATTGATTGCCTTGTTACAAAAAATACTAAATTTTATTTTTATTTTTAAATATGATGCATTAGAGAAGATATTCCATGTCAATATTATGTATATTTTTAAATTTTGATAACTAGTTAAGATAAGAAATGATGTCTTGTCAAAATAAGTATGTTTTCAACTCACAAATTTTAAAATTTGAAGCAGGAGCATCCGGGTACCAACAATCAACATAAAAATAAAGAGTATTTTATTTTATTATTTTTGTTTTGTGGAATAATGTTCAATTTGGAGGAATAAATTAAAATATATTAGGCCAAATATAATATATTAAATAATTGGTCTTATTATATTGTTGCAAATATTGAAGTGGGAGATAGTGCAAGAAATAAATTTTCAAAGTTTGAGAGCATAAAAATTAAAAAGCTAATCTTGGTGTGGATTTTTTTGGGAGTTACTAAAATGCATCTTGGAGCATTTTATGATTTTTCTAATTGCTGGAGCAACATTTTGAAAGGAGGGAAAAATATGATTTTTGGAAAGTAGTGGTAAATGTTTTATTTGGCAATTTTTGAGTTTGTCTTGGGGGGGGGAATTTTTTGAAGAAGTGATGCAGAAGCATCCAGGGTGTACGAGCAATCTTGCATCAATTTGTGTTGTTTTCTTTCAATAAGGGATAATCAACTTAAGTTTTCCAAGTATGAACAATCGGACATTGAGCTACAACGTTAAGGTTTACACCTTGACTTCATTTGGCGTTCTATGTTTTGTGAACTGGCCGCATATTGGTGTGACCTGAAGATCTCAAAGAGACCTTACTTCACGTCTCTCTGAAATACCGTTGGAAAAATCAACAATAGTAAACAATCACGTAGAATTCACATTAGAGGGAGGTTCAAATACTGGTAGGAGGACATTCAAAGTCCCTTCGAAATTTTGACGAACTGTAGACATTTTGACAAGCTACATCAAGGAGACTTTGGGTTATCGGAAGGAATCATTTGGGAGTCACTCTGATAGAGCGATAAGGTCTATCGAGGTGATGATGATATTTTGGGCTAAAAAGAGTGCAAGTCCTTTTGATATTCTAATATTAGGGAGATAAACAGGTTTTAGCAGGAGGTCTTAAGGAGTTTGTTCGACATCCTGATAGGAGCTTCATCGATGAGACCTTGCCATATTGGAGTGAGAGGATTTGAAGTCCCCACGACACTCCTGTTATGCCTTGCATAACCGCCCCATTTTAAATTTGATTAAAATGGGACCCTCTTTTGCTTTCACTCTTTGTGTTTTTCCCCCTTCGATTTTGAGGTTTTTTTTTTCCTTGGCATATGCTTAATATGTTTATCTTGCTTTCCCAAGTGTTTTCCCCAAGTTGCATATTGAAAATCTTATGTTCTGGTTGAAGTTCGGGTTTTTACCCTGGTTCAAGATTTTCAGGTCTATATGGATTTTCCTAGTTTTCTTTCAAACTCCGGTTTCAATGCTGCTATTTGGGTTTTTGAGTTAGTTCGGGATTGTCCGCCCCGGTTGGATTTTCCCAGATTGTGCTCGAAGTCTGGCTCGACTTGTTTTGCGTTGAGTTTGGAGATTTCTGGCTTTTGCGGAATTCCACCTGGGCCAGATTTTTCTGGATTTTGCTTCACCACCAGGTTTCCGAATTTAGGGTCGCTGAGACTTACCGGTCGCTGTGAGTTTCTTAACTCTCTCCACTCGGGTGGATCTCTCGCCAATGTGTGTTCCCGAATGGTTTTCGTGCTCTGAGCTCAGAGTTTTGGGTCATCCACAAAATTTCAGTCTGGCCGGCTTTTCTGTATTTTCTGCCAAGCTTCGAGTGACTTGAAATTGTTGACATATGAATGATTCTAATGATAAATGCTTGATATTCCATGCTTGTTTTGATGAATTTCGCAATGTTATATGCATTCCTTCTTCATTCGAATGATCTATTGGTAAACCTTATGCCTACTTCGAAATTGTCCGCCCTGGTTGGATTTTCCTAGTTTCCTTCAGTTTTTTGAAGTGCAGAGTTTAGAGTTGTCCGCGGAATTCTGGTCCGGCCAGATTTTTTTGAATTCTCTGCTATGATTTGTGGAATTTAAGAAATTTGGTGAAATTGATGAATCTAATGATGAATGCTTGAACATATCTTGCTTTAGCTTGATGAATTTCACTGTTGTATGCTACTTGTGTTCATATTTGATGATCCATTATTGACATTGGTGCTTCATCGAGAGAATACGCCTGGTTCAAAATTTTTTGAAATTCTTCCCAGGCTGGTTTTCCCCGGTTAGCTTGAAATCTCGAACTGCTTAGTTTTGATGCTTAAGGGTTGATTTAATGGTTTTATCATGATTTTGAGCTAACACTTTGATGAAATGTTGTCAATAATTGGATTCTCACATTGGTGTTTGAATGATGCAAGCTGAGTCTAGCAAGGCAGCGACTGGAAAGGCTAAGAGAGACACAGAGGGATCCTCCATCTCTGAAGCAGAAAAGAAGGAATGAAGTTGGATGAAGAGAGTAGGATTCCTGAGGGTAGGATGACATCAGTCTGGTTCAAGGTTTCAGATCCAAATATGAACACCCTGCAACGAGAGAGATTGGAACAATACAATGGGAGAGATATGAAGAATGATATTAATGCTATTCAATGGAAAACTAGGGTTTCGCCTATGCCACTTGTGGACAGCTTGCAGAGGATGTTCTTGATGATGAGGGATAGAATGGAGCAAGGTATGGGCGATGTGGGGGAAGCAGTTAATGCAAAACGTGTTGAAAGTCATGCTTCCTCATTGTTTCGCTTTGCCTCTTCTTCACGCGTTTTGTTCCAAGTTATGAGGGAAATCCTGGGTCGATCTTGTCGGTGCCCTTGCATCTAATGCATGTTTGACTTTGTTTCAAACTCTTCTAGGGCCAACTTGTTCTGTGACCGACTTATTGTAAACCCTAAACTGCGCCGATGCATCTGACGCGTTTTATAAATATGACATTTCACCTCTTTTGTAAGGGGTTAGAGATTGAATGTTAGAGCGAATTTAGCAGTAGAGTAGTAGAGTAGGAGTTAGAAGTTATTTCTTTCTAAACAGTCGTTGTAATACAAAAGACTCAAATTGTTGCTATCTTTGGGGATTTGATACAACTGAAGACATTGTGTTCTTGGTGAATTCATTGTGTTGATCTATCTTGCATGATTCTTTCTATTTATCTTTTGTTAAGAAGTTCAATAGGAGGAAGAGGTGATGTATCTTCAAGATTTTCTTAGCATAGATGGAGATAATTTGAAGACATGGTTTTCTATACACTGGTGATCTTGCTAGATTTGTAAATGCTACTTATCTATTTCATTAACAGTAGGAGCAGCCATATTTAAACCTTCTTTATATTATGCTCTAGAATGGTATTCATTTTGGGTTAATCATTTGATTTGAAAAGCTTTCAAGGAATGAATTTTTATCTTATGTTTTTTTTGAATGATGATTTGCAATCTACTGTTAAAATTTTCACTATGAATGAATGAAACTTTGTATCAATTACAGGTTAATTTTATTCTGTAGTTCTAGTTTAGGAATTCCTTGGAAGGAAACAAGTCTGGTTAGTTGAATGAATCAACATTATTTTTAGTTTAAAAACCTTGATCTATCTTTTTCTATTTCTTTAAAACCCCTAGTTAAAGTAGGTTTAAATAGATGTTTGATCTTGCAACAATCCAGAAGCTCAAAACTAGCAGGCCCCTTGAACATTATAGCCATATTGACCACTTTGTGAAACAACAATGTTGTGAACCAACATCAAAGACCTTGGGAGGTGATTAGTTTGATTACTGATTGTCTCTTTCAGGAGAGGTAAGATACTTTCACTTTTATCTTACTTGCATGTTGTGGGTCAATTTGGCACATCAATAGGAAACTGGTGGTAGAAGGAGGGCCAGAAGAGAAAACTGGATAACATTGGGTCTTTCTCACCAGAGAAGTCCCATAGAGTTCTTCAATCAACTAAAAACCCACCACCTTTGATAGAACTCGAGGCACCAACGAGACAATATTCACAGGGAAACCATTCTACCACCCTTGTTAGCTCCACTCACTCCACCAGGCTTTTCACCAATAGCCTAATAGATACGACCAAATCCACCTCAATTGCCATTATAGCTGGTTCAGCCTATCCAACAACTAGCTAACCTCCACCACTGCCACCAATGACATTTTTTGTGAATAATCCCTCTCCATTGGGGACTATTTCTGGAGGATTTCATGATATGCCTAAGAATCCTGAGAAATTCTATCCCAAATACATTCATGGCGAATCAAGGAGTGTTGAGGAGCACATACAAGCTTTTAAGGACGCTTGTACCAGATCCCAGATAGCTCACCATGATGTGGTTTGTAGGTTGTTCCCTTATTCCTTAGGGGATATGGCATACAACTGGTACCTAAATCTTCCACAAGGTTCTATTTTGAGCTGGAAAGATCTAGAGAATGCTTTCATCAATTAGTTTAGAGTTTATGTGGATCCAACCATTTTGTTCCATCAATTTGCTACCATTAGGAAGGAGCTATGTGAATCACTGCCCTTGTTTAATATAAGGTTTCAACAAATGTATAGGAGATTGAAAGACCCCTATCTAGTTGCTGAGAATAGTGCCATTCAGGAATATTTTAGAGTTATAGACCCTTTGCTTGGCTTGTTCCTACAAATGACTTATCAACCGACATATATTGATTCTCTGTCTAAAGTTTATCATCTAGCCATCAAGCTGCAACAACAAACTAGCTCTCAACAAAGGGAACTTGGGAGGAGGTTTTCCTTCTATGGGGTATCAGATGCCTAACCCAACCCCTTTATTCAATACTGTCCTAGGGATGTCTCCTTCCCATTATGGACCTATGTCTGAGTTGCAGACTCAATCTCCTATTCCATTCTTTGCCAATGGAGCTCTTGACTTCTCTCAACAATCACAAGCTCATCACAGTCCACATGGTCATCATAATCAAATTGGAATACCAAATCCTATCAGTCAACCACCTGTTGCTAAGAATGCTAAGAGTGAAAGGACAATTCAACTCACAAACAAGGTGGAGACCCTAAAGAAAACTCTATCTCAAGTCACAAATGACATGGCTCAACTTAAACTAAACCCCTCTTAGAACCAAGCTAATTATGCTAATCAAGGTAATTACCCTAATCAGAATAATAATAATCAGGGTAATTATCAGAACAACAATAATCACAACTAGAGGAATTATCAAGGCCAAAACTTCCTTAACCAAGGCTATCAAAATCAGAATAGAGGATATAACCAGAGGCCTAATAACAATAGACAATGGAACTTATGGCCAAATAATGGTGGGGTTTCTCATAATTATCAAGCTAATGAGGATAGGCCACATACTGCAAATGTGGCTGACCTCAATTTTATGACTAACTAGTGCAGGTTGCATGATACTGCAACTCATTCTGAGGTGAACTGTCCTGAAATGGAGAAGGTTGTGAAGATGGCATAGGAAGATGCCCAAACTGTAATGCCCCACCATGTGAACCCCAAAGGACAACAAAACACCACAATATATATATATATATATATATATATATATTTGAAAGTGAAACATTGTGTTCGATGAATATGTACATATATTACATGAAAATCAATTATGCAATTACAAAGTAATTCACATCCTCTGGGGTACACGAAATGATCATTACGAATCATAAACTTTTATTAAACGAAAGTGAATAAACAACCAAGATTATAGAAAGATAACATACAATTATCCATAAACAAGAGAGGAAAACAATCCATCCTTTTATTACAACTCAATTCATAGTTCCTAAATACATTTGTGGAGCATATTTCCATAGATACAACACATCATGATTTCATTAATACATTACGTAATGCTTCCCTTATAGCAATGGGAAGAGTACGTCAAGAACAAGAATAATGGCATTAAAGGAGGATAAGGTACAAGGTGAAGAAAAGTCTTCAACAACGCAGAGTTCTAGAACTCTACATCTGCTTGTACATCACGATCAAAACTTGGGAACCCAATGGGGTGCGTAGCACGTTCCACCTGACCATGTGGACCTGAAGGTCCACCCCCCATGCTAGGAGATGACAAGAAAGGATCCACATCCAAACAAGGTTAAGCAAAAACAAGGCTAACTCAACAATGACATCAAACAACATCAAACAAGTACAACAACGCTTGTTTAGGAAACTCTTCCAAATAGTTTTGAAATAAGACTCACATTAACAAGGGTGTACCAAGCATAAAAGCCACAAAATGAATACACGTGTGAGGCATGAACCATCTCGCTCATAGTCATAACTAGGGAAAAACAAATCATAGAACATAGTATACCCATGAGAACTTAAAATAGGAATACGGTCAATGGAAACACAAAGGTGTAAACATGGGAAAAATTCAACACCAAAATGGGTTTCCCATCACCTCTGGAAGCCTAATGACCTACCACTCATGAATATCGAACTTAAGCATTCGGGTTCCCATTATATCCAAAACATCTCTAGAAATAAAGTTACCTCAAAAGTGAAATAAAACAAGAGGAAAATATGATCAACAGAGATTCACCAGTATGCATAAAGATTCAAATCCAAAGAGTATTTAGGATGAATAAATAACTATCTACATATTCAAGATAACCTATAATGTCCATTCACTTAAACGTAGACACAATCCAATCCTACTAAAGATAATGTAGAGAATAATTAAATAATTAACTATAATTAAATGTATTTCCACCATGAAATATTTTAATTTAAAAAAAAACACTATGAAACCCTACAGTGGGTAAACCTTCAGATTTCTCTTAATTTAAGATTCCTAACTTATACCTTTATTTACTTCAAAATAATTAACATTATAGCGAACCATATATATTTGTGATTTCAAAATAATAAATTTAGTTAAAAAGTAATATTTTGGTTTAATTCAAATAAATGAATTTAATCAAAATATATCATATTCATTTACTACTTCAAAATAATAAACTTAGTTAAAATGAAGCATATTGGTATACTTCAATAAATAAAATTTAATCAAAATATAACATTTGTATTTGTTAGCTTCAAACTAAATAAATCCAAATCCAACCTAGATGATTTATATGCAAATCACAAATCTAAGATTAGAGGAATTCATAAATAATCTTAATTTTAAATAACTAGTAATTAAATCTAATTTTTAAATGCATTTGAGAATAAATTTGATCTTAAACGTGTTTTGAAAATAAACCTAATTTTAAATGCATCTGAATACAAATCTAATTTTGGCAACTTCAAAGATTGCATAATGAAGTTATCATGGATTACATTGACATTTAATTATCTATAATATAAATAAATCAATTTTTGGCTTACTTAATTTCCTATTATTTCCCTACAAAACACTTAAATTTACTAAGGTAGAATGTATTCCTTCATTACATGGTGATGTAATTCACAAAATAAATAGCTCTACTCTTTACCATCTATTTACCCTACACATTTCTTTATAACAATTTTCCCTATATATATATATATAATGTAATTTAGACACACCAATACTATCTCTGACTGATACCATTAGTGCAATTATACTTCATTATCTATTTTCCTCCTATCAACATACTTATTATCTTTGCTCTTAATATTATCACCATTTATTATAACCAAAATCACTTAATATACTTGATTTATTAATGACATTAACATAATTGCAATACAACAAAATTAGCATTATTGTTGATGTACCACATTATCACTCATTTTACAAATATTTTATATTTGATAAAAAAATAAAAAAAATCCTTTTAGAAGATAGAACATTAAATTAATCTTAAAATTAGAATTTAATTTATCTTTAATAATTATCCTTTATAACAACATTAGCATTATTGTTGATGTACCACATTATCACTCATTTTACAAATATTTTATATTTGATAAAAAAATAATCCTTTTAGAAGATAGAACATTAAATTAATCTTAAAATTAGAATTTAATTTATCTTTAATAATTATCCTTTATAAGAAAATTATAAATATAATTAAAAATTACTTCTATTTAGATATAAATTGAATTACCTTTATTTAAATATTTAAATTATCTTTAAATAAGTGTAAGAACTTCTTTAAGGGGGAAGGTACACGTATTTAGCTAAGAACTAATTAAAGTAATCTTTAAATCTACAAGGTAGTTTACATGGTGGTTAAGAAACATGACACATGGATTTTACTGGATTTTCTAATTCAAGACATAAAGTATACGAAAGAAGCCCTTCTTTTTTTAAAAAAACTAAAGATATTTTTACCTAAATTCCCTTTTGGTAAAAGGAATCGGTATTACAAAAGGCTAGAATACTATCTATCGTTGATTTATTCCTACAATGATATAAACATCATGCTAAAAACAGACGAGGACTTCCATCAAATACAGAATGGAAGGGGGAGGTGTCTACATAGTAAAACTCTGGTAGCCCAGATTGCATAAAATATGCGGCAAGGATGGACGGATTTTTAATGTATCACTTGGGTTTCAAAATTTGCAGTTGCAGACTGGTTACCCTCAAAACACAAAATTATTCATCGCTCCTTGCTGACACTGTGGTTGTTAAGGATTAAGGGCCTGAAAATGCGACTGGGTTAGCTCCAAAGTATACACTGATGCTACATACTCATTTAGCGGTTGGGACAGGTTGCCAAAGAAAACAGAGAGATTATATAAACCTCTACAACATTCTATTTTCATGTATTGCAGATGTGACCAATTGCCAACGGAATTTAGAAAGGTATTTTAAACTTTTAAAATGTTCTATTATGTTCAAGTGTGGCGGCTAAGACAGGTTGTCAATGAAATCAGAGAGATTATTTAAACCTCTACAACATTCTATTTTCAAGTACAACATATGTGACAGGTTCCCTATGAAAACAGGAAGGCTATTTTACCTCTACAGTCTTCTATGTTCAAGTATTGCTGCTGTGATAGGCTGCAAATGGCGACATGGACTTTATTTAGATTTATACACCCTCCAAGGGCCTAACACTGCAGCAGTGAAAGATTGCCGATGGAATCAAGAGGCTATTTACACCTCTACAGGCTTTGCAAGGAAGCGCTCAAATCTTGAAATTATGAAACTCACTGATTCACATCCTAAACATTGTAAGCTTTGCTTGTGTTTTCAGTGTGAGCAGGCTGGCAGGTTAAGAGGATGAGGGTTGCACAACTTCATACAATAGTGACCCTTAATGCATTACATAGATAGCGAATTATTAGGTGCGCTGGCTTACCTTTATGTTGCTCTAAGATATGAGCTAGGAAGGATAAAGGGTGCCCTGATGTTAAAACCTAGATGTGCACATAATAATCTTGGCTGAAATTTACTTTTCTTTAATAGACATGCTCTAACACCTTTGTCGAGCCTTACTTTCAAGCTACAAATTTGCCAACTGAGAGAAGTGAAAGGTCATTATCAGAGAGAGAGTTTGGGGAAGAGCCCAACACCATGGCAGCAGGAAGAATGCAAGAACATGCATGTGAACTGATTAACAAAATCCCTCAAAGACTTGTGGTCAGGCAGAAACCATAATACCTAATTAGGCTTGAATTTGTTACAATACCAGCCTTACAAGGGAAAAATCAACAGCAAACCAACCACCACTATTAACAGAAACTTAAAACAGAGTATTCAACTCAGAATTCTACCGTAAATACAAAGCATGTAGCAAAGAAGCAAAGTCTATGGCCAATACACATTCAAATGAAACCACGAGCAAAACTTAGTTCGGTGAATCAACATTACTCAAACCTGATATCGCGATTTCTTTTCCTTCCTTGATTAGCTGCCAATACAAAAGAAACAGGCACCCTCCTCCCCTCTGTGGATGTGACTACCAGAAATGTATATCCCTTTTTTTTCTTTGAGCACAACTGTCCTTCAGAGAAAAGCATGCAAAGAGTGAAAGTAAGGACAAGGCACGTGGGTGAGGGAGGAATACTTTGAAGCAAGGACAGGTGTAAACTTAGCTGCACGCACAAGATTATTATTATTATTATTATATCAATTACATATACATATATATATAAATAATAGTTATTCTTATCTATCATTCATTTAATTTATCACTAAATAAATAGATAATTCACAACGTATTTATTCATTCATTTTTATTTATTTATTTATTTTCTAAACCATCTACTTTATACTATATTATACTATATTGTTAACAACAATAATAATAATAATATTTTTATTTTACTTATATTACTCTTAGAAATTTTATAATTTATTATTATTCGGGCCGAAGTCATAATAGCTAGAACAAAATATGGAATTTTATGAAGAGATTGATTCAACTAAAGAGTAATTAAATAAACATATATATATATATATATATATATATATATATATATATATATATATATGCGATTGAATATTAAAATTAATTTCACATTAAAATTTGTTTCATCATCCAATGCGGAACTAGATAATTTAATTACTATTATATATATGTATATATATTATAAAATATAAACATATTGTGTTTAACTTCTACCGAGAAATATCAACAATAAATAGGAAGTCAAATTACTTTCTAACATCATAATTTTTATATATATATCTATGCATAAATATACATATATAAATGTAGTTAACCAAATACCAAAGCGATTCAGATTTGTCAATCTCCAATCTACAGACTAATCTTAAATCTACCATGATAGTTAAAGTTAACAATTGCATTTGGTTGGTTAACCAAGATCGGGTATGTTCTAAATGTCACACTACATCTAAATTCATCTTCATTTAATTATTATTTTACCCCCAATTAACTTAGTCACCTTGTAATCAATTTAATTTAATTGATTAATCAAGGCTAGATAAAAAAAAATTCAAAGGAAAATTTAACAATATAATAACGAACACAAAAGACAACTCAAATTAACCAAACGAACTCACTCAAGATCCAAAGACGGTCGAAACAGAGGGGCACTACACAAACGTTCCAAGGGAATTCAAATAAAGGAGGTGGCTCAGTGGATACAACAATGGCTTATGACCTCTTTGAAGAAGTACCTTCATTCCCAATGCAGAATGAGAATGAACCAGAGGAAGATGTGTATGATGCCCAATCCTTTTAGACAAAGGGAGGACACTTCCTAAGAAACTAGAATAAGAGTCCGTTCACTACATCAGGACCACCTAACTACATGGTGCCTCCGAATCAGAGTGTTGATAACAACCCTCCTCCACCGAAGGGTCCGCCCGACTTCCCTAGCAAAGGTAATTCATTTGGTGTTTTCAAATATAATGCAAGTTATAACACATAATTTGATATTGTTTCTGAGATGAAAAAACATAAAACCTCTTTATCATATTTTGACATCCTAAAATGGTGCCCTTCCCAACGGGATATAGTGCTGAAAGCTTTGGAAGAAGCTGATAAATCAAAAGGGAAAACCAAGGTGGTACCCATTGCGGACATGAACGTAGCTTTTTTCAGAAACAAGGTAGGGACCCCACCATTTCTTTTAAGTTTGAGAATCTGTGGGAAGAATCTGCACAATTTTCTGCTAGATTCAGGGGCTTCTAGCAATGTTATGCCATTTTCTGTATGCAAGAAATTGGGATTGAATCCTGTCCAAACAAACAAGAAGGTCATCCAACTTGATAAAATAGAGGTTAATGTAGTTGGAGAATTGATAAATATACATGTGCAAGTAGGGTCTGACCCTAGGATTCAAACCAATGTGGATATTCAGGTAGCAGACATTCCTGAGACTTACGATATGCTTTTGAGCAGAGATCTAATGAAGAGTATAGGGGGATATCTCTCTCTCAAATTTTCACATATGTGGCTACCATGGGGGGGAATGCCTACATAGATTAGGATTGAGAGTGAACCTCGCCTCAAACATATCATCACTGAGTATGAATGTCCCAACGAGGTAGCTTATTTTGAAACCGAGATAGGGGTTTATAAAAGAGAGGAAATTCTGACCCTTTCAGTTCTTGATTCTAATGATTTGTCAATGCAAGAATCCCCTGATCCCATGGTTAGTGTAAACTAGCAGGTATTGATCAGGAAGCTGCAACATGATCAGCTAGTCTTAGGGGAAGATATCAATTTGTGGAGTCTTCTACTCCCAAATTGGTGTAGGGTGCACTACCAAAATAATTCAGAATTGACCTGCCAACCCTTCATCAGTGTTCTAAATCATGTTTTCCAAACTGAAGAAACTAGCCCAAGTCACCTTGAGACAGTTTCAAATCACTTCTCATTTGAAGACAAAAATGCAATAATGTTAACCAGGGATAATATACCTTCAGAGGAAGTCCCTCCTCAAACTGATCTTACCCCAGTCATGATACCAGACCAACATAGTTATGTTGAACAACCCCAGGGTTTGTTTAATACCCCTGCACTCACAAGTATACCAAAACCCAAGGGGTTAATCAAAGATACAAATAACTATCAGAAATATATCCTAGGATTACATGATATATCTGAGCGAGAATTAGATATTGCACCTTATAAACCTATTGAACACCCACTCCCAATATTTAATGAAAAAGATCAAGTGGCCCCACCTATGGTTCATCTTATCCAAGCACCCACAACAAGCCCAAAGAGATCAACCCCAGCTCATAATCAGCTATGGACCCTCACATTTGATGGATCCAAATCTAAAACATGGTGTGGTGCTGGAATTGAGTTAACCAGCCCAAAAGGGAAAACATTTTTTTCTTCTTACAAGTTATAGTTTGGATGCACTAACAATATAGCAGAGTATGAAGCATTAGCTCGGGGACTGATGTTTGCACATCAGAAGAAAGTTACTGCCTTGATGGTTAAAGGAGATTCATAAGTGATTATTAAGCAAGCACGCAGCCAATACACATGTCACAATAAAAGGCTGGCAGCTTATAGAAATCGGGTGTGGAACCTGATTGAAGACTTTGATGCTTTTGGGATTAGTTTAATCCCTAGAGAGGAGAATCAAATAGCTGATTCATTAGCTATTTCCGTAAGTACCCTGGAGCCCATGCAAGGCTCCAAGCTCAAGAGATTCTTAGTAGAATTGATATCCACCCCGACTATCCCTGATAATGTCAGAAACTTTCAAGTCTTGGACAATGATTGACATATCCTTTCTTTTCTAGCAAGCTCAGATGTTTTCGAAGGACAAATAATCGATGAGTTCGACAGGGATCAAGGAGACTAGAACCTCGAAGATTGCGATAGAGAAGGTGTCCTCAATTTAAAAAGTAATAGCATTCCCAAGGGAATGGTGGCCTTAGAAAGAATTTTTGATTCAGATCCAAGGGCTCAGGAAAAGGTATCAACTGAAGATAAAGGAGGTGAATATGAAACTATTAACTTAGTTGACTCTAGCCCTGAGAGGAATGTTTACATAGGGAAAGCCTGCCCTGAAGTAATTAGAGAAGATATATTGAGGGCACTGAAGAAAGATATTGCTGCAATAGATTGGGGGTATGAAGATCTAAAAACATTTGATACTTCTGTGAGAACTCATACTATTCCTTTGAAGCATGAAGCTAGACCATTTCAGTAGAAACAACATCCTGTCAATGCCCTGATTGAACCACTGATCTTTAAGGAAGTTCATAAATTGCTTTCTGCAAGAATAATCTTCCCTATATGACATTCAATATGGGTGGCTAACTTGGTTCCAGTTCATAAAAAGAATGGGGAGATCAGGCTATGTGTAGACTTCAGGAATCTGAATAGAGCTTCGAAAAAGGACAACTACCCACTCCCTTCTCTAGACGAAGTCTTGCAAACTGTCAATGGGTCTCAAATGATGTCGTTCCTAGATGGTTATTCTGGGTACAATCAAGTGATCATTAATTATGAAAATATAATGAAGACAACCTTCACTACTAAGTGGGGAACATTTGCTTACAAGAGGATGCCGTTTGGTTTGATAAACGCTGGAGCAACCTTTCAGCATGCAATGGACGTAGCGTTCAAAGATTTAATTAGTAAGTGCATCGTCATTTATATGGATGACCTGACAGTGTTCTCTAAAGATAGACTAAACCATGCTGCAGACTTGGCTAAAGTTCTTGAAAGATGTATCCAATATGGTGTTTCTCTGAATCCTAAAAAGTGTGTGCTCGAGGTTTCTAAAGGGAAACTTTTGGGACACATAATCTCAGAAAGAGGGATATCAATAGATCCAAACCAAGTTGAGTCTATTATGAAGTTAACCATGCTAGGAAGTAAGAAGGAGATGAGATATTTCTTCGGAAAGATCAACTTTGTGAGGAAGTTTATCACAGGTTTTGCAGAAATTGCTAAACCTTTGAACGAAATGATGAAGAAAGATGCTAGAATAGAATGGAGTAATGAGGAAAAGGCTGCTTTTTCTCAGGTTAAGCAATCCATTTCAGAGGCGCTAGTCCTCACCAGTCCTAACTACTTGAAGCCATTTTATATTTTTTCTCTTGCTTCTGAACACTCATGTGCAGCTGTCCTGACACAACGAAGAGAGGAGGGGGATGAAAGGCCAATTGCCTTCATGAACTCTCCGTTTAAGAATGTTGAAGTCAAGTACCCACCTCTTGAGAAACAAGCTTTTGCGTTGGTTAGAACTGTCAAGAAGTTCATGCATTATATCCTTCAAAGTTAGATCATTGTTGTGGTTCCTGATGCTATTGTGAAGTCTCTACTTATGCAAAGCGAGTTGGGAGAATGAAGGGGGAAATGGATGGCTATTTTGTAGGAGTTCGATCTGGAGATTCACCCTATGAAACTTGTCCAAGGTCAAGGCCTATCTAAAGTAATGGCGGATGCTGGTAAGAACATTACTTGTCAGCAGTACACAACACAATCCTTTTCTAATGATGCTTGGTATGCCGATATTATTTATTTCATGCTCAGTAATCGGTGCCCAGAAGAAATGAATACAACTCAGAGGAGAGCACTGAGAATGAAAAGCTCCCATTATATACTCAAAGGAGGATTGTTATATAAAAAGAATTTTTAGGGGGTTTGTCTACGATGCCTTGATCAACAAGAAGCTAAGCATGCAATTGCTGAATTTCATGGGAAACATGGCATGGGTCATGGTTCTGCAGATTCTTTAGCACATCAGATCCTCAGATCTAGTTATTATTGGCCAGGTGTGTTTAAGGATGCCCACCAACACGTAAGGACATGTCATATATGTCAAACTTCTACATCAAGAGAGCGTCATCCAGCCATGCCATTGCAGCCTGTTTATGAGGTAAGGCCATTTTCCCAATGGACACTTGATTTTATTGGGGTAATTAACCCAAATTCTTCTGTAGGACATAAATTCATTTTGACTACCACGGATTACTGCATGAGATGGACAGAAGCTATACCTTGCAAGAATAGCACAATGAAGGTAGTAATCAAGTTCCTCACTGAATGCATCACAACCAGGTTTGGAGTACCCTTTGAACTGGTATTTGACAATGGCTTGCCTTTTCTTCTGTCGAGTTCATTTCATGGGCTTATGATCATAAGATTGTTTTAAAGTATTCTTAAAACTATTATCTGCAAGGAAATGGAGTTGCAGAATAAACTAATAAGAATCTCCTAGGAGTCATAAAAAAACTATTAGAGAACAATCCTAGAGACTGGCATACCCAGTTAATATTTTCGTTATGGGAAGATAGGACTAGGATCAAGGCTGCGTTGAAGAATTCACTGTTTAAGCTAGTGTATGGCCAAGAGCCTGTGTTCCCTATTCACTTGCAAATCCCTGTCCTGAAATTTATGCAGGAATTTTACTCTAGTGATGATAGGATTGAAGTAAGGTTAGCTGGCTTGCTGAAATTAGAAGAGTAGAGAGATGCTGCTTTGCAGCAATTCTTTAGGCACCAGGCTATTGTCAAACGTTGGTTTGACAAAAGAGCCAAAGTCAAGGCTTTCAGGATATCAGACCTTGTTTTACTATGGGATAAAGCCAATGAAAAGAAGGGTGACTACGAAAAGTTTGATAAGCTCTAGTTGGGTCCCTATCAAATTGCTGAAATCCTAGGAGAAAATGCTTTCCAGCTGAGTAGTTTAACAGGAGAACTTGTTCCATTGCCTATAAACGAATAGTTCCTCAAACATTATTTTGGGTCATAAAAGGGTCTGGTATTTTGTTGGGTTGTATATATGTAAATAATTTTCTATTCCGTTTGTTTTGTTTTTTCCTTTTTTGCAGGGCCCTTCATTTTATCCAGTTGAGAAAGGGGGTTGTTATCTGAAGTATACTTTGGTTACTAGGAGAGAAATTGGTTTAGATATTTTCAAGTTTTCTGATTGGATGATTTTGTTCTAAATTCAGTGTTTTATGTCCATTGTCAATGAGAGTTGTGGAAAGTCATTGAGAACAAGGTGTAAAGTAAGCAATCTTCACTAACTACGATTGAATCTGTCACAAATCATCAGAAACATCTCCTTTTGTAATGATATATTTGTCTTAGGACGATGGTGTTGCAAGATTTGAGTGAAAAATCTGATTCCCCAGATGCTATTATGAGGTCCATGGTAGTTTTCAACCCAGTACAGATGTTGGACATCTGACATATTGAGAAGGAATTGAATGAAAGAACTTCAAAAAAAAAAAAGAGAACTATCTAAGAAAAGAGAACTCAATACTGAATGGGTGATTCCAGTATCTCTACTGGGGCTATGGACACCTGGCTGGTAGTAGAGAAATGTTATGAGAAAACTAGAGGTATCTCCGTCAGAGCTATGGATGCTTGACTGACAACAGAGCAATGCCCAGGATATCATTGCACAACAGTTAAAGGGAATCAACTCATGTAGTTCAAATATTGTGCATAATTGTTCAAAAGATGAGGAAAAATTTGTAAAAGGGTAATGCACCATCAAGCACACACATAGATTCAAGGGTAGCCAGTGTTGATTTACATTTGAGATTCTAGCTCAACCTTGTTTACTAAGATTGACCTAACTGGAATTGTGATGTCCATAAACTAGGAGTTCTGGGTAACTGAATCTCTTAGTTTTTTGAAAATGGTTAAACCATTTTCCTAGCCAAGTCGCCAATTGTTATGCCTTGCATAACCACCCCATTTTAAATTTGATTAAAATGGGACCCTCTTTTGCTTTCGCTCTTTTTGTTTTTCCCCCTTCGATTTTGAGGTTTTTCTTTGCCTTGGCATATGCTTAATATGTTTATCTTGCTTGCCCAAGTGTTTTCCCCAAGTTGCATATTGAAAATCTTATGTTTTGGGTGAAGTTTGGGTTTTTACCTTGGTTCAGGATTTTTGGGTCCGTCCTGTTGGAAATATATGCCTAAATCATCACAGGTTGTAACCTCTACTGGAGCAATGTCGGTGTGACATCCATCATGTCTGGCCGACTAGCAGCTTGAATCTTGTTGTATTGTATAGGTCACTGTGACCTTGCTTCTATCTCATCGAAGGAGCCTATCGTTGTGACAAGAAGCAGTCGTTGTAACCTCTTATCGCCCGTGGAGATCTTTGGCCGACAGGCCATTCTATCGCTTATCGGGGAGACCCTTGGCCAAAAGGTTTTAGTTCGCTGTGAAGTCTGGGCGATGTGTTAAAGTCTTGCCGACAATATGTTGCATGTTGTGGTCTTCGACGCATTTTATATTCTATCGCTAAGAAGTCTTAAAGATGTGCAAATGTTTCACTGACGGAGGTTCAAGTGTTGGTCATCAGAGTAACACAAAGGATCTCGGGGTGATCTCTTAGCGACTGAAGAATGTCTTACCGATAACATATGGCTATCGGGGTAACCCAAATGGTCTCAGGAAGAAGTCCCAGTGAATGATGAATGTCTCACCGACGGGAACACATATGGAGTCTTCGCGGTAACATAAAGATATCGATGTGAACTCTTAGCGAATGGACAAAGGTCTTGCCGACTACTTTTTGGCACCCGGTATGACTGGAGGTTTTAGAGTAACATCCTAGTGAAAGTGGTTATGTCTTTCCAAATGCTGAATGTTTCGGTATAACCCTAAATGACTCGATATGATGTCTCAGTGAAAAATGATTGTCTGGCCAAAGAGAACACTAATGTCTATGTGACTTATGGAGCTTCGATATGAAGTTTCACCAATAGTGATGAGTCTTGGCGATAGTGGTACATGTGAAGAACGTCGGTATGAGGTCTTGGTGACATGAGGAAGTCTTAGCGATGGTCTTCTAAACTCGATGTAACATCTTGTCGATAGGTAAACTCTTGGCGACATCGATGATTGAAGTCTTTGGGCATCGGGGAGACACGGTTAGTGTCTCACTGACACACCGATACAATGTGAACTCTTTTGACCGAGTGATGACCATCTACGCAGCTTGTGTTGGACCAATAGGAGAAGCCGAATGGAAACTGCTAGCAGTTGGATCGTTGTTTCAGCTATGTGAGGAAGCTCGACAGACAGGGGCGACATGAATATAGTCTGGAATAGAATATGATGCTTGGTTGGATTGTTCGATGGTTGGTTCAATCAACAGTTGGATGAGCAGTTTGAATTGTATCAGTGGATGAATTCTATTATGTGAAGACTGTAACTTGTAGGTTCCTGTACAAAGATTGTTCATGGTGAAAGCTGCTGTATTATGACATCAAAAAGATAAGTCTGATATTTGTATGTAATCTCCATTACTGTAATACAAACTGATTTCTCTTGGTGTGGTGGGTTTTTCTCCCATAAGGGTTTTCCCATGTATATCTAGTGTTCATATGTGTTTGTCTATTAGTCTGTTTCAGTAATCTCTTTCGTGTGCATCTTAATTGGACTGTAGTTGAAATAATTAAAAGTATATCTGCATTCTTTCCTAAGTCTTTGACGTTAGGAGAGTTGTTTCCGCATCTAATTTTCCTTACACGTCTAGATTTTCCCAGTTTTCTTTCAAACTCTGATTTCAATGCTGCTGTTCGGGTTTTTGAGTTAGTTCGGGATTGTCTGTCCCAGTCGAATTTTCTCAGATTGTGCTCGAAGTCCGGCTCGGCCTATTTTGTACCGAGTTCAGAAATTTCTGGCCTTTGCGGAATTCCGCCTGGGTCAGATTTTTTCGGATTCTACTTTGTTGTCGAGTTTCCGAATTTTGGGTCATTGAGAGTTTCTTAACTCTCTTCACCCAGGTGGATCTCTCGCCAATTTGTGTTCCTGAACAGTTTCTGTGCTCTGAGTTCAGAGTTTTGGGTCATCCGCGGAATTCTGGTACAGCTAGATTTTTCTGTATTTTCTGCCAAGCTTCGAGTGACTTGAAATTGTTGACACATGAATGATTCTAATGATAAATGCTTGATATTCCATGCTTGTTTTGATGAATTTCGCAATGTTATATGCATTCCTTCTTCATTCGAATGATCTATTGGTAAACCTTATGCCTGCTTCGGAATTGTCTGCCTCGGTTGGATTTTCCTAGTTTCCTTCAGTTTTTTGAAGTGCGGAGTTCAGAGTTGTCCGTGGAATTCTGGTCTGGCCAGATTTTTTTGAATTCTCTACTATGCTCTGTGGAATTTAAGAAATTTGGTAAAATTGATGAATCTAATGATGAATGCTTGAACATATCTTGCTTTAGCTTGATGAATTTCACTGTTGTATGCTGCTTGTGTTCATTTTTGATGATCCATTGTTGACATTGGTGCTTCATCAGGAGAATCTGCCTAGTTCAAAATTTTTTGAAATTCTTCCCAAGCTAGTTTTCCCCGGTTAGCTTGAAATCCCAAACTGCTTAGTTTTGATGCTTAAGGGTTGATTTAATGGTTTTATCATGATTTTGAGCTAACACTTTGATGAAATTTTGTCAATAATTGGATTCTCACATTGGTGTTTGACTAATGCAAGCTGAGTCTAGCAAGGCAGTGACTGGAAAGGCTAAGAGAGACACAGAGGGATCCTCCATCTCTAAAGCAGAAAAGAAGGAATGAAGCTGGACGAAGAGAGTAGGATTCCTGAGGGTAGGATGATGTCAGTCTAGTTTGAGGTTTTAGATCCGAATATGAACACCCTGCAATGAGAGAGACTGGAATAATACAATGGGACAAATCTGAAGAATGATATTAATGCTATTGAATGGAAAACTAGGGTTTTGCCTATGCCACTTGCGGACAGCTTGTAGAGGACGTTCTTGATGACGAGGGCCAGAATGGAGCAAGGTATGGGCGACATGGGGGAATCAGTTAATGCAAAACGTGTTGAAAGTCATGCTTCCTCATTGTTTCGCTTTGCCTCTTCTTCACGCATTTTGGTTTGAGTTATGAGGGAAATCCTGGGCCGATCTGGTCGATGCCCTTACATTTAATGCACGTTGAATTTGTTTCAAACTCTTCTAGGGCCGACTTGTTCTATGACCGACTTATTGTAAACCCTAAACTGCGTCGACACATCTGACTCGTTTTATAAATATGGCATTTTTCCTCTTTTGTAAGGGGTTAGAGATTGAATGTTAGAGTGAATTTAGCAGTAGAGCAGAAGTAGAGTAGGAGTTAGAAGTTATTTCTTTCTAAACAGTCACTGTAATACAAAAGACTCAAATTGTTGCTATCTTTGGGGATTCGATACAACTAAAGACATTGTGTTCTTGGTGAATTCGTTGTGTTGATGAATTCATTGTGTCGATCTATCTTGCATGATTCTTGCTATTTATCTTTTTTTAAGAAGTTCAGCAGGAGGAAGAGGTGATGTATCTTCCATATTTTCTTAGCATAGATGGAGATAATTTGAAGACATGGTTTTCTGTACACTGGTGATTTTGCTAGATTTGTAAATGCTACTTATCTATTTCATTGACAGTAGGAGCAGGCAGATTTAAACCTTTTTTATATTATGCTCTAGAATGGTATTCATTTTGGGTTAATCAATTGATTTGAAAAGATTTCAAGGAATGAAATTTTATCTTATGTTTTGTTTGATTGATGATTTGCAATCTACTATTAAATTTTGCACTATGAATGAATGAAACTTTGTATCAATTATAGGTTAATTTTATTCTACAGTTCTAGTTTAGGAATTCCTTGGAAGGCAACAAGTCTGGTTAGTTGAATGAATCAACATTATTTTCAGTTTAAAAACCTTGATCTATCTTTTTCTATTTCTTTAAAACCCCTGGTTAAAGTAGGTTTAAATAGATGTTTGATCTTGCAACAATCTAGAAGCTCAAAACCAACAGGCCCCTTGAACATTACAACCATATTGACCACTTTGTGAAACAAAATTGTTGTGAACCAACATCAAAGACCTTGGGAGTTGATTAGTTTGATTACTGATTGTCTCTTTCAGGAGAGGTAAGATACTTTCACTTTTATCTTACCTACATGTTATGGGTCAATTTGGCATATCAACAACTCCGATGACAGGAAGGTGGATGAAAACATGAGTAGATCGATGGTGATAGATGAATAATTAAGAGGTTGACACATGGCTACAAGGTACATCGAGAGGTTAGTGAATGTTGGCGATGACTTTTGTGGGACCCGGTTGGGAAGTGGCAATGACGTGGATGGACATGTGGCAGATGGAGATTGGGTGGCAGGTCAATTTGCATCGTTGTTGTGAATTGTGAATGATAATGAGGATGGCGATCAATGAGAGGGTGAATATCGATGTGACATGGAATTATCCTAGTCCGATAAGTAGTAGTGTCATTGATGGTTTGAAGAGAGATGTATAAGGAAAGTAGGTGATGATCGATGACAAAGCAAATACTGAGGAAATCGTTCCTGATTGTTGGTTGGGCAACGAAGGTGGTACTAAGGCAAGATGAGTAAACACATTAAATGAAGATTGGATTACATGAAACCCTAGATGGATGACGGGGTTACAGGGAAAGAGATTTATTGCTGGAGAAGACAAAGAGGTAAGGATATAAACCCATTAGGAAGAGAGAAGATGGGTGTGGGTGAGAAGAGAGACGACAAGGAAGTGAGGGAGCTAGAGAGGCTAGAATAGAGAGTCAACTATAACAGTCTGGTGGAAAGACCTGAGAGCCTAGAGTGAATTTGTTTTAGATTTGAAAACTTGTAGATGATTGTAACCAAAGCCCATATGATGGCATGTAATGTTGTAATTTCATTTCAGAAATAAAAGAAAGCTTTTCTTTACTCTTGCATTTTTTCTGTGCAAACCTGTGTTATTGTGGTTAGTTTTAGTTTGTAAGGGGAGTACCCTTTGTCAGTGGTATCAAAGCAGAGTTCCTGAGTTTGCAGGAAAAGTGCTGAATGCGAGGTAGTTTGCACCAGGATTTGAGGGTTGGAGTGTGTGTGAAATATTCTTGTAGATGTATGTGAGAGATGAACTAAGGTTCTTGTGGCTATGAACAAATCGTCAAAGGAGGTAGTTTACATTTGTGAAACCTGGAGATTGAAGGTTTATGTTGTTACAACTTTGTGAGGCCTTGAAAATGGAAAAGAGAAAGAAGGAAATGAATTTTTTCATTAGATGCGTTCCAAGGATTCCCGAACTTGAGAAAATTAAAGAGAGAATTAGAGAGAGAGAGAGTAAGAAGAAATAAGAGTTGAGATGATAGAATTGCAACAAAAAGTGGATGAATTAAGAAAAGAGATTGAAAGGAGAAAATGAGAAAAGAGAAGAGTTGAAGGTAATTTTTATTATCCTTCTAATGATATTTTGATTACAAGAAAGAAAGAAAATGCAGTAGAAAGAAGATGCAGTAGGGTGTCAAACAAGTGGCACAACAAAAGAAGAAGGGGGTAAATGCAAAGAAATCGATGAACCTGAATCTAAGAGATGTCTATTGGAAGACATGAAGGATGAAATTACAAAGGTTGCAACAATAGAAAAAGAGTTGAGTGCAATGGAGAACATTGAAAAAGAGGACACCAAATTTGAAGCAGTTGAAGAAAAGGTAAAACTTGCATCTTTGAATTCATAGAGGATTCTAGTTTACGTGTGAATGGGATGGCTAGTTATGAGGAGGTTGAAAGTTTTGTTGAAGTTGATTTATTTGAGCATGATAAGATTGGTGTAGTAGTAGTGAGTACATTGATGAATGAAGGTACTACAGGTGTAAGTAAGGAAGGTGAGAAAAGTGCATGTTGGCTTTTTTGGTGAGCTTCCATTTGCATCAACTGATGATTTCTCATGTGATAAAGAAATTTGTATGGATGATAGTTTATTGCAGGATGAAAAGGAAGAATATTTTGATTGTATCATTGAAATTATAAGGATAGAGAGGAGAGAGATGGAAAGTATGAGTATTTTTATTGTGATACTGACATTTAATTTGCAATTGAGAAATACTTTTTATGAGATATAGGAAAGGAGGAACACATGGAACAAATGGAGATTGAAAATAAAATGATTGTTGTAGTAGTAATAGGGGGAAAGGTAATTCATGTGTTTCCTTATTTTACCAAGGAAGATAAAATTGATGATTATGATTTTCTAGCATTTCATAGTGTAAACTGGTGGGAATTGGAATTTGTGAAAAGAGGAAGGAAGAGGGGAAGAATGAAAGATGGAAGAGATATCAAGTTACAAGGACAATTGAGAAAGAAGGTTCAGGTGAATAAGGTAGCAAGATAAATTATGAATGAGCATCAAATCCACAAATGTTTATGAGTCACACTCATGAAACATTTCTTTCTTACCATGGGTGTTTGATGCAGGAGCATCCAAGGCGTACGAGCAATATTGCATCAATTTGTGTTGTTTTCTTTCAATAAGGGCTAATTAGCTTAAGTTTTCCAAGTATGAACAGTCAAACATTGAGCTACAACATTAAGGTTTACAGCTTGGCTTCATTCGATGTTCTATGTTTTGTGAAATGGCTTATCGATGTGACTTGAAGATCTCAAAGAGAGCTTACTTCATGTCTCTCTGACATACCGATGGTGAAAGCAACAGTAGTAAATGGTTGCATAGAATTCACATCAGAGGGAGGTTCAAATATCGGTAGGACACATTCAAAGTCCCTTCGACATTCCAAAAGGATGCATTGAGGAGACTGCGGGTTATCAGAAGGAGTCATTTGGGAGTCCCTTTGACAGAGCAATAAGGTATATGAAGGTGATGATAGGATTTTAGGTTGACAAGAGTGAAATTCCCTTTGATATTTTGATATCAGGGAGACAAATAGGTTTCAATGAGAGGTCTTGAGGAGTTTGTTCAACATCTAGATAGGAGCTTCATCGACAGTTTGATGGTGGGAAGGTGGACACAAACATGAGTAGACCGATGGTGATAGACATATGAGTAAGAGGTTGGCATGTGAATACAAGGTACATTGAGAGGGTAGTGAATGTTGGCGATGAATTTTGTGAGACCTGATTGGGAAGTGGCGATGACGTGGATAGACAGATGGCAGATGGTGATTGGGTGATAGGTCAATTCACATCGTTGTTGTGAATTGAAAATGATGACAAAGATGGTGATCAACAAGAGGGTGAATATCGGTGTGACATGGAATTATCTCAGTTTGATAAGTAGTAGTGTCGTCGATGGTTTGAAGAGAGATGACTAAGGCACAAAGGTGGTGATCAATTATAGAGTAGACAACAAGGAAACCATTCTTGATTTCTAGATAGAGGCGATACTAAGGAAAGACGAGAAAAAGCATTAAATGAAGATCAGATCATAGGAAACCCTAGATGGCCAACAAAGTCATAGGGAAAGATATTTCTTGTTGGAGAAAACAAATAAGAAAGGATATAAACCCATCAGGAAGAGAGAAGATGGATATGGGTGAGAAGAGAGCTGACAAGGAAGTGAGGGGGCTTGAGAGGCTAGACTAGAGAGAGTCAACTGTAATAGTTTGGTGACAAGACCTAAGAGCCTAGAGCGAATATGTTTCAAATTTGCAGACTTGCAAATGATTGTAACCAAAGCCCATATAATGGCATGTAATGTTGTAATGTCATTTCAGAAATAAAAGAAATCTTTTCTTTACTCTTGCATTTTGCTGTGCAAACCTATGTTATTGTGGTGAGTTTTAGTTTGTAAGGGGAGTACCCTTTGTCAAGAAGAAGAGTTAGGTGTGGCTTTTCTTGGAGATGGTGGGAAAGACATTTTTCTTCAGGATTTGAAGGTGTGTTGCAGCAAAAAATGGATTATGATATCCATGGTGAATAGATCAACAAATTTGGTTATTGGAGAACATGGATTGAAGAGTCAGTTTCACAATTCATGGAGATGATAGGAAGAAGAGGAATCTCCATTTTTCTTTGAGGTTTTTGTTTTTTCTGTTATATGTCAGATTTATATCTAATTTGTAATGATTTACATCAGCCCATATGGCTGCAAAATAATGTATTTTCAAAAATATTAAGTTGTTATGTAATTTCAAGATATTTTGAATGAAAATATGAAAGAATACTTCTTGCAGATTTTCATTTTGTTTCAAAAAAAACTGAGTTGTATGTTATGTTGTTGGGAGTTTGTGATTGAGGGTTGGATGCCCTTACATCAAGATTAATCCATGCATTAAATTTTAAGTTATAAATGCAAAAAAAATTGAAGAAAAAAGTAAATTTACTATATAAAGAGCCACATCCTACTGAACCTTATTTTTAACATTTTATCAATAGCTAAACAATAGTGTCAATTTTACACAAGACTATATTCAATTTTTTTTCTATAAAATAAATACACTATTTTTTTATGTTCCATTAGTTTACATCATTTCAAACTTCAAAGCACATATGCCACTTTCTAGTGATTCAAGTTAAAAAGTTAGATTAGTGTTGGCCATTATTTTATAAAAGTATGACATAGCTTTGAAATTTTACTCAAGAAGTTAATAAATTTTCCATAATGTTTTCAAATTGAGAAAAATTACATCAAATAATGCTTATGTTATAGAAAAACTAGGAAGACTTGAAGGACAATCCCGTTGAGTTAGTCAAATTTAGTAAAAACACTATTATGAACTCAACTACTAGCCTCTTTGTCCTCTAAACAAAATTATATAAGAGAAAAAATGAGAGCTACTAGAGAAGGTCCTACTAATAGAATATGGGCCAAGAACTTTGTCCATAAGTTTGGTATTATTTATTTGGATGACGAGACACTAGAAATTTATTTAGAGGAGCAAGCTAACTTTTTTGCCAATGAGTGGCAAGCTATTTTTGGTCTTCAAACATTGGTAGATCCCAACTAGGTGAGTTTTGTCTTCTAATTTTCCCCTCTTTTCTATATGTGTTGACTGTATGATATTCCTCTACTTTATTTATGCACATTTTATATTTTTTCTCTCATAGTTCTTCCAATCCTCACACAACTCAATATTATCACCATTTAAGGATTTTATAGTAAAAGGTTACGGGTCCTTTCAAAAATCCAATTTTTACCAATATCAAAAACATGAGGAATATATTACATTCTTTTATTTGAGGTGAATGGTTAAGTGACATTTATCATACACCCAAACTTTTATTTTCAAAATTTAAAGAAAAATTTGACGTATGGAAGGAAGTGGGTGAAGTACGATGACATAAATTTAGAACAACTAATCATGAAAAAAAATGGTGCTACAAGGAAAAAATTTATGTAAGTTTGATGAATACAAGAGAAATACTGCTTAGTCTCTAAAAGGAAAAATGAAATTATATTAAGAACATTGGAAAATAAAATACATTAATAACTAAAAAAATCCATGGCAAGTCAATGAAAAATAGATTCAACAAGATAAAAATAAATGGGTGAAAAAATATTAAAATAGATCAAAACCCCTTTTTGTCCAAGAAAGGAAAACAACAAATTCATTAAGGTAAAGGTTGGACTTAGAAACTACAAACCATGATTAAACCAATATCAATTTCTACCTTTAATGAGAGCCCAAAAATTAAAGGAAACTAGATTTGAAAGAGAATTAACTAAAATTTATCCAATTTTGGGTCCCCAAAGGAATAAAGGAGAAAAAATTAGAAAATTAAGGAAAGTTGTTTGAGGCAAGATGAAGGTGAAGAAAAATACAAATTTGATTAACCCGCTTGAAGTAAGACTAAGAAAACCAAGAAAAAGAAAGGGATAAATACGAACCAAAGATAACCCAAATTGAAAGGAATAAACTTTAAAATAGCCACTAAGTGATAATGGAAAACATTGGAGCGGAAGGTGCGAAGCTGGGTGGGAGCCAACAAAAAGATTCATTTTTGAATGGCGACAGTGTGTAGGTTTCTGGTGCGGTGCTGGTACCTTCTGCTGGGGGTGGCCAGGTGGCCTATAGGAGCCCTTTTGCTTGGGCTTCCCCTGCTCCTGTGGATGATTTCATTTTCCCTTCTTCACGAGCGGATCTTGGCGTGGTGTATGAGTGTCCTTTGAACGATGTTCTCCCTCAGCTCAACATGTCTTGTGCTACGAGGGGTTGTGTGGTAGGGGACCCTGTTACTCCTGACAAACGAAAATCTTTTTCTGATGCTGCTCGTGCCCAGATTCCTACTGCTCAGGCTAGGGTTCGGTGTTTTCCCTATGCCTGTCCCTCCCTTGTGGTGGTTTGTGGGCCATAGGTTGTTGAGAATGAGGATTTCTATGTGTGCTAGGGAGTGGTCTGTAGGTTTAATGGTTTGTGGCCCTCCGTTCTAGATCTCCATGAGTGGGTTTCCGTTTCCTGGAAACCTATTGTTTTTGGGTCGATTGACCTCTATCCCAGTGCTAGAGGTTTTTTATTTGCAACCTTTACTTTTGCTGAGGATCATGACCGATTGCTTGACCAGGCGTAGATGTGGGGTGTTCATTCACTATTCATTTAGGCTTGGTATCACTCATTCAATCCTCTTACGGAGCCTCTGAATATTAGAGTAATTTGGGTTTGTTTGTCGAATCTCTCTCTCCAGTTTTGGGAGGATTCTTGTTTTGAAGCTATTGGAAATGCCATTGGTATCTTTTTGAAGGTGAATTCTATGTCTCAAGATCTTGGGCATACCACAGTGGCTCGTATTTTAATCAATTTGGACATCTCCAAACCTCTCCATGGTGATGCAGTCTTGATGGTGGAGGACAGACCTTGGAAGAAACTTTTGGACTATGAAGGGCTCCCTTTTCAGTGTAGGAGATGTTTCTCTGTTGGTTATTTGGCCTTTGGCTATCCCCTTGCTTGCTGCAAAGCACTGCTACTTGATGGAAGGATGCTCTCTCAGAGCATCTCATGGTGGAATCTCCCTCTTTGGATGATTCCTCTAAGGAGGACTCTTCTTTGGTGGCTGTGGCTCCCTAGGTTCCTCCTCTGGCTATCCCTTCTATGGAATCATTTCCTTGATCTGATGTCGCTGTGCCAACTGATTCTACCCATCCCTCGCTAAACACTACTGCTAATCCCCCAAATGCTCCTAACTCCTCTTCTGCTCTATCGGCTTCACTGCGTGGAGGCTCTTTGTCTATTGTGGTTGTGGATGAACCACTCATCTCACCTCACTCAGTTGACCTTGGTTCCAAGCCTTCCTCATCTATTATGTAGAAAAAAAAGAAGGGACTCCCCAAACTGTGACCTCGGGTTTTGGGAGTCAGATATATCCCCCCAGATTTTGGGGTTGTCTAGTCCTAGTACTACTTTCGACATATTGTTTGTCAAATTTTCATGTTCTGGTACTGTTCTGTGTGTGGCATATGATGGGCAAGGTCATTGATGTCACAACTTGCATCATTTAATCAATTTATTTATCGAACCAGGTGTGTCCCAGAGTAATATGAGATAAGGATAGTTGTCACAGATTCTTTTTGGGGGTTTGCACTATAAACAGTGACTTCAGGTATCGTTTTTCCTACTTTAGGAGCTTTTAGGAGCTCTCGGGAGCTCTTTAGGAGCTTTCAAGAGCTAAAATGTAGTGACTAATTCCTAAGATTTAAATCTATTTTATCTTCTAATTTAAAATCCTATTGACTTAATTCTGACTTTATTGACTTCGATTTAGACCAATTCATGGAGACAATTAATGATTACTTTAATTCCTAATTTAAAACAAAAAATTCAAATTAATTCTATTTTGCTTCAAAAGAAATCCATAACTTAATTGCTGGAATTTAAACACTAATTTAAGAGCATAAATGAATTGCAAGAAAACGATAATTATTCTAGAAAGCATAAAAAATAATCTCCATGAACAGATCTTCAATAGACTTTAATTCCATCTTTCCATACATTCCTAACACCGCTTCAATGAAACTTAATAGATGAACACTAAGTTTAACTACTTCGAACAACATCTGAATCTAATCAATTAGAAAACCCTTACAATGATTCTAACAACTTAAGATAACGATTTTATCCACCGAATCTAACCATTCTAACAACTTAATCTAACTGGAACAAACTGAAACTAGAAAGGATAATCGGAATAGAAACAACGATTTAGATCTAACATTTACCTAAAATAGAAAATGATTTTATCGATTGAATATTCAGAATTAATATCTATTGCAGATTTAATACTAAGAAATCAGAAAATAACATAACTTGACAAAAATACCAACAGAAGATCGTTCCAAAGGTTGAGCGGGCCCTGCTCTTCCTCAAGTAAGATCCTTTGACATAGTGAATCGATTAACTTCTTACTTTTCTTTCCATTGATCAAAAGTAGAACATAAAACAAAGTATTTCTTGATATCACAAAAAAATTGATTACAAATTGTCTAACTCCTAACTAAAACTGAAACATGGATATTTATAATAATATCCTTATTAGATCCTAACATGGCATTAACTACCAAAACTTATGGTGATCAACTAAAGATTACAATCAAACTTAAAAAAAAAACTAAAGTGAACAAAAGAGGACGATGCTCAAACTATCCCAGATTGGTGCTGGAAGTAAACGTTCCACAACCGACTATGAAGAAGTCGAGTAGGAATTTGAGTGACTCATCATCTAACAGGGCCTATCTAGGTGTAGTTATCATCATGATTAAACAAAAAGTTTAACCATCTCATCAACTTTTAAGATACCCTATTTAACACCCTTAAGAAAAGGACAACAATTATGGTAATAAAGATTGATGGAACATAATTATCTCATCAAAAATGATCATAAAGCAACACATTTAACATAAGCTATCACATCCAATATATTCACTAATTTAGCTAAACATAAAGTAAAATAAGCAAATATGTTAATCCATTGTCTACCGCCACTGATGTTAATTAACAATAACAATAAGCCTTTTTAAACATAAAATAGCTTAAATGAAAGTATCTTAAATCCCTCATCATTCTCTCCTACTTGATCTAAATCATGCCCTCATGGTTCCTCATCTAAAACTATAGTGCTCTCTTTTTCTCTGTTCAAAACCTCCATCCAAATGCAGCAGTCAAATATGCCTTCCCTGTACTGATCTGGTGTTTTGGTATTGAGTGCATAGCCATAGTTTTGCTTCAGCTTTTCAAACCATGGCCTCATCACTCCGTTTGGTACATTTGATGTCTCCTTGAGCTTAGGTGCTGGCATAATAATAATTGACATTCTAAACCTCATGCCAACCCAAAATTCTTTCTGCTGTTGGATCAAGGTTATGACATGCCTGACTCTGACTAGGCTCTAGCTAATATTATTTGGGCTTATTGGTGTAGACACACAAAATATACCGATTGACATTGTGCATATGATCCCGACTTACTAACATCGTTTCTTCCTGAATCATCCCTCGGTCTAATTATTTAATCAAACCTCCTTATCTGATTAAATTCATCAATATTCCTCTCTTAATTGAATAAATCACTTTTTCTAATTAAGTCACTCCTTTTTGTTAATTAAATCAATCCATCTGATCTAATTATCCCTATTTAATTAAATAATCAATTTATTTGATTAAATATCTAAAGTCTATCCATTAAATTAAATAAATTAAAACCTTATTTGATTTAATCTAACACCATCTCTTTTAATTAAATAAATCAGAATCCTTATTTAATTAACCTCTTATCATATTCCTCTCTTATTTGATTTAAATAAATCCATAGATTTGAGTCAAATAGGTCACATCATCTAACCTCTCTCATTAAATTAATTAACCCTTGATTAATTTAATCTCATCTCATGTCCCATCCTCTAGATAATGCAAGTTGCACGTGAAAATAGATTTAATCCATTTATTAAATCTCTATTTTCCTTACAAAGCATCTTTTGGAATATTCTCTCAATTTGAATTCAAAAATTCCAACTCAACATGTACACCCAACAAAGCAATAAATTCATCTTACATGTCCTTTTCCTTGAGCCAAGTGGCATTTATTGCATTTTACCTTCCCTCTTACATGTCATTTCAACAAATCTGAAATTCAAAATTATGCATTTATTGGCACAAACCCCAAATATTGCACATCCTCCATCCATTCATAGCTTGACAAGTGGCATCATACCATTGGATGAATGTTAGTCCCACATTGCTCAAATTTGGACATTCATCCATCTTGGAATTCTATAAATAAAGTGCTTATATCCTCATTTGATCATCCACAGTTTATGCAAAGTTACCATGCTCAAATATCTCTCAAATTTCATCCATTATTATTGAGTTCTTAGCTAGGTTTTTGCAGATTTTTGGCTTTGAGCTCTCCTTCACCAAAAAAGTGGATCAATCTCATCAACATATTGAAGCTTGTATCTTAGGAATTTGGAAAGGGCCAATTTTCACATCAAATTGGCACCAATTCCCCCATGGGGTCATGAGTTTGCACATTTAAATTTGGATTCAATCTTTGTTTTGTCATTTCCATTGTGTTCTTTACTATTTTCTTCCTAGTTTGAGTGTTGTAAATGGATTTCATGGGGAATCCTTGTTTTGGCTTGCAATCTCTTGTCTAACTTGTTTATTCTTGTTGTTTTGTAGGTATCAAGGTTGGGGTTCGCACATTTGGCACTAGAAGGAGGGCTGGATATCGTTCTTTCTCATCTTTTCCCAAAATTTCCATGTTTTTTCCTCACACACAAAAACTTCTAACGTTGGGAGCTCAGAGTTTTTGTTTTTGCGCTGCTGTCTCTTCAGTGTCGCTATACAACACCGTGGGGGACTCAAAGAGTGACACTAGACTCGTCCTGCCAAGAAAATTTGAACTATAAACTCCACCACTAGGCTCGTTGACTCACAGACATTTTCAGAAATAATCAAATGGCGACGCTGGAAGAAAACTACGATGCTGGGAAAAAAGTGCGACGCAGTTGAGCTCTTTGTCCTGAAATAGAGCGATGCTGACTAGCAAGCGGTGTTGTGAGGGCACCACTGGGAAATCAAACTCCGACGCAGTCACGAGTTGAGACGCTGGAAGGGAGTAAAAAGGGAAAATTTAATTTTAGCACATGTTATTTGATTAATGATTAATTTGTTCTCAGTTTTCTACTTTTTTGTCTCTGTATTTTCTAGAATCTGACTGGTTTTTCTTCCTTGTAGGTTGGAAATCGAAATTGAAGAAAGGAGAAGCATGAGGAGGATGTTTCACCAAATCAAAGTGTTTTTAAATACTTTAGTGTTTGCTTAACACTTTGTTAAGAAATTTTTATCTTTTTCTTTCTTAGGACACTAATTTTTGTTTGGGTTTAAAAAGAATCTCTCCATTTCTTGCAAAAGGCTAAAATGAACATTAGGATCACAACGTACTAGATTTTGTTTATTTGATTAACAATTGAACAAAATGTCTTTCACTTGTCTTTTGGTGCTTAAAAAGAACTCACATTTTGATTTGAGGATTTAAAAAGAACAAGTGCAACTTTGTTTTTTGTGAAAGCTTACTTAAAATAAAGCCATTGAAAAAGGACGTATGCGCTTCTCTCGCGCTTTATAGCAATCTTGAGAATAAAAAGGCCTTTTTCATGACTTTAGGGTCAGATAAAGCAATCACCTCCACACTTTGATTTGGGTTTAAAATTGAACATCTTGTGCGAGTGTGAGTGGGGGAATTGTTGCGTATATTCTCTCTCTTTGTTGCCATGAAAGATTGATCGAGTTACGAATAGTGTTCCTTATTCGCTTTTGTTTATCCTAGAGGGCCTACCTTGGGGAAAAAGTACTCACCCAAGGGAATGACTCAACCGATAACACTCTAAAGCCAAGAGTATTTCCAACCGGTATATAAATGTGGGTATTGGAGTAAACGCCAATATCACGCGGTTGATTCCGACAAGATGGATCCAAAAGGGGACTCTTGCCGTATGGGTCAATCTCCACGAACAGAAAGTCCTTATTAAAACCCATGTGCTAGAATTTTCCAAAATCCTTTAATCTATTTGTTGGTGCAAGAACGGTCGTTCTCAAGCCACCCCACACTTTTACGGTCTTCTAATAGAAATGGAAAACATGCCATGGGAGTTTCATTGGTGTTAATGCTTGGCTGCCCTGTATAAGTGAGTGTCATGGAGGGGAGCCAGTGGGTTCAAGCATCTAACCATTCGCTAAAGATAAGCGTAGCTGGACTTGTCCAAGTGGGAATCCAACAAATATTGTCTTACACATCCATAGGATTGTACTTATTCTTGGGTTACAAAATGCATTGCTTGATCGAAAACGTCTCAAAAATAAACACTTAACATCATCCAAATTTCAAACCCTTTTGGAGACAAATACCATTGACTCAATCTATATGTTATTGCTTGCCCTAAGGATTCATGTCCTTAGAGGTTTCTAAACATTGGATTATATCTCGATTTGTCTCCTTAAGTAAACTATAGGGAAACCCTTGCCTTGAGTTCATCGAATTTCCACATAACATACTTTGTGGGGTTATAAGAAATAAAGACATTGGACGTCTTAGTTTGAAAACTTAATCAAAGAAGTGTTTTTGGTAAAATAAAGCCATTAAGCAAAGCTAAGAAAAATGAACTTTCATGTGTGTTGAAGACTCACAAGGATCCAAAAATCCAAAGCAAAGATCATTGGTTCAAAATCCAGAAATGTGTGTTCAAATTAAATCATTCTTTGGTCACAAAGGTCTATAGGAAGCATTTGCATGTTCTTCAATACCTAGGTCTAGGAAAAAAAGTGTCTTTTTTAGGTTCACCTTAGGATCAAAAGAAGATCAAAATCCTTTCATCCATCCTTCAAAACATCAAAACAAACATCATCTCACCATCACCTTTTGGAAAATTTTGAAATCATCCTTAAAAGCTAGGCCTTTTTATCAAACATCAATCAAATCCTTGAGACTAAATCCTTGAAAAATTTATCAAAATCACCTTTGGCTAGATATGTGTAGATGCATCATTTTGCATATGTTTAGTCAAAGTCATCAAAATCATTTTTCTTTAGCTTGGTATACGTAGATGCATCCTTCTTCGTGTGCTTAGCTAAATTATCATCTTGTTTGAATAGTTGTAGGTAGATGCATCCTTCTCCCTACCCATATTCAAATCATCATCCTTTGAACAAAGTTATCCCTTAGATCATCATCCAACATCTTAGGGTCTTTTTGTTCAAAATCAAAACAATCAAAACCAACCAAGATCAAGGGAAAAATCAAAAGGAAAATCAAAATCCGAAACATATCTGAAAGTCCCAAAAGCCTAGTATCTCCTTCAAGATTTACCAAAAGACCATAACATCCACATCATCCATCCCTTGCATCATCACCATATCACCTCTTGATCCTTAAGATATCCTAATTCTTTTTAATTTGGACATAAAGTAAAGATCAATCCAAAGAATCAAGAGATTCATCTCTTCTATTCTTAAAAATTGATCCTTGTTTTATGGTTCAAACCAGATCTCAATACAAGAAGAGCATGAAAGCCAACAAAGAAACACCCGCTTCAAGTGATCTTAGCCAAACAAACGTTGAAATAAATCTTGCTGAATCAAGTAATCCGTTGACCATCTCATCATCACAAAATCCCCAAGAAGAAACCCAAGGAGAAGATCTTACCTTTGGGATGTCTCATGAAGAAATAACTGAAATGCTCCAAAATATGGACAACCATAGAATCATCAGCATCATGATGAGGCTCAACCCTTAGTTATACATGCCTTAACTAGCAAAAAAAGGGGCCAAACTACCTTTGGATTTTTATGTAAGTACCATAATGGAGACATCATTTCCTCCGATCTCATCCACCATTCCCATCTCATCTACATCCCCATCCAAAAATATCACATAAAACATTCCGCAAATCACGACATCATTTGCTCCAACCCAACCCAATGTTAATAAGGGAAATGCATTTCTCAATGCTCTTCAAGAAAACCCCCTTGTTAATAATCAGAACTTAGATGCAAACACCACCTTGGAACAAAAAATATCCGAAAACCCATTACATAAGAATGTTCCTCTCACTTTCCATCATGATCCATCATCATCATTTTTTCATGCAACGCCTCAAACTCCTCTCCTCACAAATTCACAAGGGGAGGGAGATATGTTCGGACCAGTGGGCATCTTCGACACCACAACATTTTCACAAGAACTTGCACCCCTCACAGTTCCACCTCTTCTAGCATTTTCATCATCATCCACATCACTCCTTGGTTTAGGGCTTCCCCCTCTACCGAGTATCAATCAAACCACTATCCCAAATATCAATCAAAGCATTATGCCAAACGCTCAAAATTTGTCGTTGATATCACAACAACAGACAAAAAATGCACAAGCAATCGTAACATCATCAAACACTCCCTTAACATCACAAAGCATGGTTTCTCAAGGACCAATCACATCAACAACACCATCCATCACGTAAAACATCAACACCACCTTCACAAACACCATTCCAAATCCACCACCACCCCCACCACCACCAATTTCCACCACATCAAGCCAATACAACACAACATTGCAAGCTACTTTCCAAAGAGGATACCAACAAGTTTAGAAACAAAAATCCTAACAACTAGTTGCTTAGCAAGCTACTCAAGCTGCACAAGCTGCCCAAGCTTTATTGAAACAACAACAACAACAACAAGCCACCCAAGCCACTCAAGCATTGCAAGCATTACAAGCATAAAAGACTGCTTAAGCACAAGCTCTATTACAACAACAAGCGGCACAAGCACAAGCCCAAGCACAAGCAGTGCAAGCACAAGCTCAAGCTCAGGAAAATGCCTAATATCAGGCACAACAAGCCCAATATCAAGCACAACTTCTTACACAAAGACAATCAACACAATTGCAAGCATATCAACAAGCAATAAAGCAATACCAAGAGCAGCAAGAAGTAGCCGAATTGGAAGCACAACAACAAGTGTTGTTTGCAACAACAAGCACAACAACAAGCATTGCTGGAGCAGCAACAAGTGCAACAACAAGCAAAAATCTTAGCACAACAACAACGAGATCAACAACAGGCGTTGTTCATACAAAAGTAGGTGGAAGCCTACCTAGCTCGAAAAAACATACAAATACCATTGAACAACACACCGACCAACCCACCCATCCAACCCACGATTTAAACACCCCAAAATACTTTCATCCCACCCCCTGATCCGCAAAATGATGTGACGACACAAATCAGGTTGCTCTCGCAACAGGTGCTCGACCTTCAATCAGGGTGAACAACGAAGACACCAAGCAACTTGTGTCCCTATCCATTTGATAGGAGCCTAGTAATGAAACCATTCCCTAAGGGATTTGAGATCCCCAAATTTGACAAATATCGAGGGATGGGAAACCTCGAAGATCACATTAGGGAATTCCAGGTTCATTGCATGGAATTCGCATACGACGATACTTATCTGATGTGACTATTTCCTAGGAGTTTGGTAGGTCACACTATGGAATGGTTTTCCTGCCTACCTTTAGGCATTAGAACATTCCAAGAAATTATAGAAACATTCATTAAGAACTACGCATTCAACATTGCAATGGATATTAGTCTAGAAGAACTCTCCGCTCTAAAACAAGGAAAGGGTGAGTCATTTGCCTCATTTTTACAACGATGGTGATCCAAGGCCAATCAGAGCAGTTGGACCATGCCAGAAGAACAAAAATTTTGCACCATCATAACCAACCTTGAAGGCCTCTTGGCATTTCATCTTAAGGTTCAGGGCATCACCACATATGATCAATTGATTCCCAAGGCACTCGGCATCGAAAGAGCCCTGATGACAACCCGCGAAATCAACATCATACCGTGAACAACAAAACAACTGCCCACCATCCAATTACAACAATAAACCTCGCACGTGGGCAAGGAACAAAAATGTTACTAATGATGGTGTCGTCGATGCCAAGGTGGTCATTAGTGCTCCTCGCCAACATACACCCACACCACAAATCCAAATCCAACACCACAACAATCATCACACGACACACCAACCAAACAACAACCCGACAATCAATTATCTCAATGACCAAAGAGGACCACCCCAACACATGAGTTATCCCAAGCGAAAATACACCACTTTGGGGGAACCACTTGAAGACATCATGAAAAAGCTAATCGACGAAAAACTCATCAAAGAACCTACATTTGAGAATTACCAAGAACCGGATGTCAAACCTCCTTGGTACAATGAGAATCAACTTTGTGAGTTTCATAAAATCAAAGGCCATACCACAAATAGCTACATGAGACTAAAAAACATCGTTGAAGATCTCATCCATAAAAAAATCATAAACGTGGAACAACCTACAGGAAATCAGTGTCTTAAGATATATACGAATCTGATGCCAAATCATGGTAACAAAGGGAACAAAAATGATAAAGGGAAGGGAACTCACTCAAACGTAAGTCATGTGTATGAAATAGTTGTCGCATCCCTAGATGAAAACTACATGGTCATTACCATCAAAAGCGTCCATGCCGATTGCGGAGACACCACAAGAGGCGGAAAAGTAACCATCGCAGGATCATTCCAGCCAAACAAAACCCCTGCATCTAGATCTATTCCTAATGGCTACAATGTCCTAGATCAACTCAAGAGAACGCCAGCACAAATCTCCATCATGGAGTTGCTAAAAATCTCATCGGCCCATAGGAAAATCCTTGAAGAAGCGTTGGCCTCATCCACTGTCCCCGCAGACCTTGATGCAGAATAATTCCAAGTTGTGGTCAAAAATATCATTACGCCTAATCTTCTTACATTCTCTGACTAATATTTTCCCGCCCAACCATCTCATAATCGTGCACTTCACTTGGAAGCCATAGTACATAAGAGAAAAATCAAAAGGGTCTTGGTGGATGGAGGTACAAGTTTGAATATCTGTTCTCTCAGCCTCATCAAGTAGTTGAAAATATCAGAAGATTCTATCGACAAAGGGAAGGGTATCACGATAAGAGCATACGATGATCAAGAAAGAGTGTCTCAAGGCACGATCAAACTCCCTATCCAAGTAGGGCTGTCTCTCATGGAAACCACTTGTCAGTTCTTGGACCTTGACTTGTCGTATAACATCCTCCTAGGATGCCCATGGATTCATGCGATGAAAGCAGTAGTGTCCACTTTCCACCAATGTGTGAAATTTACACATAAAGGACAAGAAGTGACCATCCATGGAGATCCTAAACCTTTCTCATATTTCAAAAATATTGAAGCAAAGTATTACAAAATCCCCCAAGTACCAAAAAATGATGAGGGCCCATCCACACCATACATCGATCCCGCCACCCTCGCATCCACTTCTATGACAAAGACACCCACCACTTCCACCATTCCCACCATTTCTGACATTAAGCTCATCATCCAGGATGATGGTTGTGGAAGCTACAAGCTCCCTAGCAATGCTTTTGTGGTAGGAGAGTTACCAAAATATCCTAGATCACGGGGACGTCCACAAGAAAATAAAGCTTCCACATCACAAACGTCTCCTGAAGACTATCCCGAATTCATAAGATGGGGAGACCTTGGCCAGGAGGTTATTGAGGTAGATCCATCACACATGCTATATCAAGATGAAAGACCAACAACTAATTTACCAATGGATGACCGAAGTAAGGGTCTACAAATGATGCTTGCAATGGGCTACGACAGAAATCAAAGACTGGGACAAAATGACAATGGGCTCATAATACCTATCATGCCAGAGACACGACCGATAACAAACCTTGGCCTTGGATGTACCCCTCCAAATATAACAATATGTGGCCGAAGTCCTTCGGTTAGGATGGTTAATATTTCTCCTCAGCCAATAGCAATAGAAGTACGCTCACCAATATCCATAGGTAGAGACATACATAACTTTATAACTGAAATCTATAATAATAGCGACGAGGAGGATACCATGACCAATCTACCTAGGCTATTTGGGGATACCACCTTGTGCATGATTAGTACCATATCCTTCGAACCGGACCAACAAAATCATGAGATCCGCTTAGTATATCCCCAACTCATCGACTACGACTAACGAGGACCACCAGTTCTTGATACATTCAAAAATGATGAGGCACTCTTAGAATTCATAGGACTGCGGGACAAAATTCCAGATGGGGATCACAAAGCAGGGTTTATAGTAGAGTTGGACACACATGCCTATTATGGGGAAACAATTGAATCCTTTAGTCGCAAAAGTGAGAAACTAAGAATCATATCCAAGTCCTTGAGTGAAAACCATACTATGGAACTCTCTGACAAGAAAAAAGTAAAAAGAAAGGATGCATCCAATGGTGAAACCTCTCTGAGGTGTCCGAGGATGGGGGATTCAATCTTCCTTTAAGAGCTATTCATCAAGAAAAGTCGGTAATCTTGGCAGAAAAATACAATCCTATCAACCTAGGAATAGAGGAGACCCCACATATCACATTCTATGTGGAATCACTACTTTCAGAAGAGCAAAAGCTCCTAGCAGCATTCCTAAGGGAAAGACAAATAAACTTCGCATGGAGTTATGCTGACATGCTAAGACTTGATCCAAAGACTGTGGTTCATCACTTACCAGTGTATCCAAAAGAAAAGTCGGTCAAACAAAAGCTTCAAAAAATGTATCCTCAAATCACTTTGTTAGTCAAAATGGAGCTAAAAAAGCTATTGGACATAGGATTCATCCGACCAATCGATTATCCAGAATGGGTGTCAAATCTAGTACCTGTTTCAAAGCCTGACAGAGCCATTAGAATTTATACATACTTCAGAGATTTGAACAAGGCATGTCCAAAGGATGAACTCCCGCTTCCCAACATCGACATGATAATAGACATGACATCGAGACATGAGATGTTGTCACTAATGGATGGATTCTCAGGGTACAATCAGATCATGATAGCTAAGGAGGACCAACATAAGATGACTTTCACTTGTCCATGGGGGACTTACTACTAGAACATGATGCCATTCGGCCTAAAGAATGCAGGAGAAACATATCAAAGGTCCATGACATGATTCATAAGATAGTCGAAGACTATGTTGACAACATTCTAGCTAAGTCAAGAAAGAGAAAAGATCACATAGCAACCCTAAGTGCCACCTTTGACAGACTGGAGGAATACAAGGTCAGACTAAATCCCAAGAAATGTGTCTTCGGCGTATAATTAGGTAAACTGCTAGGATATATAGTATCCATGAGGGGTATCGAGGTGGATCCAACAAAGGTGAAAGAAATCTTTGAAATGGAAGCACCGAAAACATTAAAGCAACTAAGAGGTTTACAAGGCAGACTTCAATCCATCCGACAATTCATAGCACAACTGGCAGACAAGTAGAATCCATATTCTTACCTACTCCACAAGGGAGTAGCATACAAATGGGATGCCAAGTGTGAAGAGGCATTCAACAAAATCAAAGAATATCTATTGACACCACCAGTCTTAATACCACCCATCCTAAGAAAGCCATTGATCTTATACGTGTCAGCAACAACAACAACCCTTGGAGCTCTCCTAGCTCAGTATGATGAAAACAGAACGAAGAGGGCTATCTATTACATCACCAGGACAATGGTTGGTCATGAGTTAAACTATTCATTCATCGATAAAGCATTCCTCACAGTAGTGTTTGCATCAGAAAAATTCAGACATTACATGTTGGCACACAAAATAAAGCTCATCGCCAAAATTGACCCCCTCAAGTATTTACTATCAAAGGCAATGCTCATAGGAAGAATGGAAAAATGGGTGATGATATTGTCAGAGTATGACATTGAGTATGTTGAACGAAAAGCAATCAAGGGTCAAGTTATTGCAGACCAATTGGTAGAAGCACCAATCTACTCAAAGAACCCTCTCGTCTCAGAGTTTCCAAATGAATCCATTTTCAACCTCAACATAGCTAACCACTAGAAACTATACTTTGATGGCTCATACACATAGCATGGATTAGGAGCTGGTGTCTTCTTCATCACCCCACAAGGGGATTGCATACCAAGGTCATACAAATTGGCATTTCCTTGCACCAATAACATCGCAAAATACGAGGCTTTGACTATAGGTCTCAAGATAGCAGTGCAATGGAACATCATAGCTCTCAAAGTGTACAAAGACTCTCAATTGATTATAAATCAAGTGAACAATGAATATCAGACCAAGGATGACAAGCTCACTCCATACAAGAAATTGGTGGAGACTCTCAAAGAATCCTTCATCGAAATTACATTCGAGTAGATTCCCAGAACCAACAACAGAGCAGCAGATGCCATGGCAACAATTGGGTCCCTATTAGACATCCCTCACAATGTTCCAAAATATGAATTCCTGATAGAGCAGCTTCTCGTGCCCACATTTGAGGTACCAGAATTAGAATTTGTGTGCAAAATCATTGGTCCCGGTGATCCATGGTATCACGACATCTATACATATCTTCGAATATGAGTCATACTCGCCGACCTACCTTCAAACTTAAAACAAACCTTTGTTAAAAAGGCATCTAGATTTGTCATCCTAGGCAATACCCTGTATCATAGGAGCATAGAAGGAACCCTACTACTCTGCTTAAATGCTGAGGAGGCATTAACCGCTCTAAATGAATTACACAATGGTATTTGTGGTTCGCACTCAAGTGGAATGACCATAGCTAAGAAACTATTGAGGATGGGGTATTATTGGCCCACAATGGAATGAGAAGCACATAATCATGCCAGAAAGTGTCTACAATGTCAGCAACATGGGGACCTCATCCATGTTCCAGCTCAAGAGCTTCATCCTATCGTCACACCATGGCCCTTTTCCCAGTGGGGACTCGATCTCATTAGGAAAATCACACCCACCTCATCTAACGGCCAAAAATTCATCATAACCGCAATAGAGTATTTTACTAAGTGGGTGGAGGCCATACCCATGACGTATATAACTGGGAAGTATATTTCTAAGTTCATCTTGAACTATCTCATTTGTCGTTACAGTGTCCCACAAGCCATTATCTCAGATAATGGGACACCATTCAAAAATCAGGAGGTTCGTGACTTATGTAAGAAATTCAAAATCCAACATCACTTCTCCACCCTGTACTATCCCCAAGGCAATGGCCAAGCAGAAGCTACAAACAAAACCATTTTGAAAATCCTCAAGAAAAGAGTCAATGATGTAGGTCGTGAATGGCATCTACAGCTTAATCCTACCCTCTAGGCCAATCGAACCAGCATCCACACACCCACCGACGCCACCCTCTTCTCCTTGGTCTACGGATTAGAAGCGGTACTCCCCATTGAGATCGAGCTCCCATCCCTCTGGATATCACTGCAAAACCTCATCACTGATGAAGACTGCTGAGTGTCAAGATTGAACAAGCTGGAGCTACTAGATGAGAGACGTATATATGCTTTGAATCATTTGCAAGTCTATTAGAATAGACTCAAAAGGAGCTATAATAAGAAAATCAGAAGCAGGACGTTCCAAGTCGAAGAACTGGTCTTAAAAGAAAATCAAAAGAATGTCCCAAACCCAAGCAGCAAAGGCAAGTTTGAACCTAATTGGTTGGGACCGTTCGTCATAACAAGTTACAAATCAGGGGCATATCAGTTATCAACACCCGAAGGGGAGCCTCTACAGGAGTCCATGAATAGCTCCCATCTCAAAAAGTTTTATGCCTAAATCTTTTAAGGTATATAACTAAAAAATCCAAAAAAATCAGAAAATGTCCTGAAAAAATGGTTACTTCGGTGAAAACCTGGCAAACAGGCATCTTGGTGACAACAAAAAAATTAAAAAAGAAAAAAATCCAAAAATATCAGAAAAAGGATTGGAAATAGTAAAGAAAAAAATTGTCCTCTAGTGAAAACCACTTCGGTGGCACTTTGGACAAGTACCTTGGTGAAAACCTGGCAAACAGGCGCCTTGTGTAAATAAGCACTTTTCATCCATTAGGATCTTTACCGCCTGTTCTGCACCATCCATCCATTTCTCTTCCATCATCCATCATAACCAGATCTCCATCCATCACTCATCCACTCACATCCGCACCATAGCTTGGTCCTGCGTTTGTATCATGATCCCTCCTAGTACTACTCGGCCCATCCTTAAGGTCAGTTTGTCCTGCCTTTATCGGAGTAGTCTATTGCATCATGCTGGGGGCACATTCTCATTGGATCAGATTCGTGTATGATCTTAAAGTCCTCAAATCAGAAAATCCAAAAACATTAGAATATCAGAAAATCCAAAAACATCAAAACATATCAAAATCCAAAAACATGTCAAAAAGTCAGTCAAAAAACCAAAACAGAGTCATCTTGTTGAACTAGGTCATCTCTGAGCTTGAACGTAGGCAAGGTGGATCTTTGATTATCCCCCGAGACACTTAGGTCAGTCCTTTAGGAGTCTATCATAATAAACTAACCTTGAACGTAGGCAAGGTTAATCTATTGATCAGCCCCCGAGGCCTCTAGGATAGGTCTTTAGGTTAGTCTCTTGGTCAAAATCTGAGAAAATCCTAAAACATTTAAAAATCTCAAAAAATACCAAAAAAGACCTCAAAACATTCCAAAAAACATCAAAAACATCCAAATATTTGAAAAAATCCATCCACCTCATCTCGCTTTCACCCACAATAACATCTCTCATAATAAATGATCGTCACCCTCAATCTTTGGCAAGATAATTTGAAACAAGTCCAGTTGGTTAAAAGAAAAACTCCAAACATTAAGTCTCAATTCTAAGTCTGTACATAAGAAAGTTGGTCAATTCTTTGTGTCGGTAGTCCATCATCCAAATAGTCTCATATCAGTCATCTGATAACATCATGTCCTAGGATGAATCCTTCCTACAATGGACATTATTTATTAGAAAGAACGCTTTGGGTAAACAAAATGACATGCCGCCATCCACTAACATGTCCTAGGATGAATCCTTCCTACAATGGGCATTATCTTTTGGCAATAAGTTTTGGTTCTTATCCTTAGAAAACACATCCTTCTTTGGTTAACAATATTGAAGAACATCAGCTTGTTTGTTTACTTTGTCTTTACTGTTTGACTTATTTTATTACGCTCATTCCAAGGACTTCTCGATGATATCTGAGCAAGAGGATTTAGAGAAATAGGAATGGGGCAACAATCATTATCCTTTTTTTATCTGCTATACTTGTTGGACGTTCTTGTAAAAATAACCTCGGCGAATACTTGCTTTGTTAAGTATGTATGGAGGAGGTCTAGGGAAACTTGTTGACTATTGCATGGATAGCTTTACCTTTCCGTGTTTTGGTCTGAGGTGTTTGAAACATCTAAAGTGCATCCTAGCAAGGTTTTTGTATGTTAGGTGTGAGCAAGGATACTCCTATTTGCTTGTTAAGTCAAATTCCATGTCACTAGGTACAACGCCATCCTGGTTTTCTATACCTTGATACATCGTACCATGTGTGTTATCAAACATAAGAAAATGTGGCCCTTTGAAAATCCCAATTCCTCGGCAAGTAATCATCATCATCATCATTTGCGTTTTCATCATCTTGTGTCTTGTTGAAATGACTTCCTCTTTCCTTGCTAACTGCACTAACAAGGTCCTATGACAGTTGATCATCATCATCATCATCATCATCATTAATCCTACATCCACAAATCATTAGCATATTGCACAAACATATCATATAGGAAATATATGCATAGCATTTCCATCATCATATAAACATGTCATCATGAGAATTCTTCCAAAATAGATAGATACATTTCATTTTCATTTCATCCATTCCTTGCATCATATTACATCTATCACATAAATCATCACATAAACATTTACAGAAGCATTTCATAATCATTTTTTGCATAATCATACACAATAGGCATAGAAGCATTTAATTCATTTACATACTTGCATAACATCATGACATCAGCTCATCACATTACATACATATTACATTATGCATCATCGTATCACTTTGCACTAACATAACATCGCATCCTATTAAATGCACCACATACATTAGATCATCATTTAATACATTTAGGATAATAACATTCTTTATTCTAAGCATCATCATAAAACCATCTCATTTGCATTTGCACCATTTCAAGACCATCGCATTCATACTACATCATCCATAATCATCTCATAAATAACATCATAAATCATTTATTGCATAATTCATCCTACATAAGCATAAATGGAATAAACCATCACATACAAAGCATACATCCATTCATACACATGTTATAAGCATAATTCATAAACATTTCACACATACACCTTACATATTAAAATCCATATCACATATCACATTTGCATAAAATAGATCATCATATAGATAACATCATTGCACATCATACCATAGGTTAGCATAATATAGATCTATTAGTCATAATCATTGCATAAAAATCATTAGAAATAAATGCATCCATAACATATAGAAGAACCATCCATACATAAATAAAAGAGTACACATTGCACCACATCAAAATCATCGTCAACTCATATATATATATCATCAATGTCATCAACTGTCATAGTACAAAGAATAAATCAGATCACTGTACATATGTGTCAATCAGTACAAAAGGCCCATCGGGGCTATAAAAAATGAGCCCATAAGGCACCAAAAGCATCGTAACATCTTGATCAAGCTCGGTCTCCGTGAATGCTACCCTCACCCCTATCACCGTGACCCTCTGCTGGTCTGTGGCTGGCCCGCTCTAAGTACTCTGGTACCCGCTCTGCTTTGGGTACGACCTTGTGATAAAACCACCGATAATACTCTGCCTCTCGAACGACATCCCTGTAGGAGTGAACTGGCACTATACCCTGGGAGGAGGAGGCTGTCATGCTCTCTATCTGTTGTCTCCAGCCTAGCTCTGTGGCCTGCCTCTGCTATACGGCCTGGTCCCTCTTGGCCCTGAGTTGCTCTCTCTTGGCCCTCGCCTGATCTCTCTCGGCTGTCACGACCTAGACCTGGGCCTGCAGCTATGCAATCAAAATGTCTCGTGCATCTGCTTGACCCGTTGATTGCACCAGTGGATAGACCCGAGGCTGATCCTCGTCTTGTGGTGGCTCTTGTTGCTGATCTTGCATATGCACGTCTCTGTGCCCTGGCTGGATTGGAGGTACAACTGGCTGATCTCATCGAACCTCAGCTCTCCGTCATCATCTTCCCCCTCTGCCTTTGACTCTCTGTGGATTTGGGACTGCACCTGGAATTGTCAGCCGAAGTGGAGGCCGAAACCAATCTCTATAGGCCTGGGTAGTCCCTGGATCTACTAGTCCCTGATCATAAGCCCATGGACGGGCTACTAATTTCCTGAAGCTATCAACTACCTTTGAAGTAGGAATATACCACCCCCATGAGACCTGTGTCATGGTGCGGGCGAAGACGAATACATAATCATCATCGGGACGATCTTGCGGTTCCCCAAACTGACGCTGCACGTGCCCTAGTAGATACCTCTTGAGCATGGTGTGCTCCCGCCCCTGCATGTAATGATCCTGGTGGCAGTAAAATATCTGGTCAGCATCGTCGGCCCATTCGAGCCTACCAAGGTATGGTCGCCAGGAAAACACCTGCATCTCATCTAGAACTCTCCTCCAATAGGAGATCCTGTGCTCACCAGTGTGAGTAAAAGACACACCGCCTCTGTATCGTGCCACAAGGGGATCGTCTGGCCCCATTAGAACTGAAACGATGTGCGGCTGAAGCACAACAATGTGCTCCCATGCCCAAACATGAAGTAGGGTCACCCCTGCTCCCAACACCCTGCCATCCATGTAAACGTACTCATGAAGGTCTCGGTATAGTGAAGCGAGAAGAACATGCCCCCATGCAAAACAAATTGGCCTGTCTCGGACCATCTGCTCCCAACAATATCCCTAGCCGAGACTGAAATATCACCTTCGCCTGTCAAGGGAAACAAGGCCCGAAATGATAGCTGCAATCACCCAGTGGTACGGGGGTGCCAGAGTCCTTTGGCGCTCAAGGTCTATCTGCCCCTCACAGAAGACAATCTCATCTATCGCAAGGACTCAAAAGTAGGCCTCGCGTCCCTCGTCCATGTCGAAGATCGCCTAGCGACCGTGGATAGGCAATTGTAAAATCCGCCAAATGTCCTTTAGAGTGACGATGGCCTCACTAGTAGGAAGATGGAAGGAAGACGTCTCGCTATGCCATCTCTTCGCCAGTGCTGACAACATCCCCAGGTGAGTGCGAATCAGTGCCGCATATGCAATATGCCACGACCCCACAATCCAGAGTTGATCCTAGTCCCTGTTGCTCAGGTCCTGCAAGTAGCCAGGTAGGTCTCGCGACCTATGCTCCCAAGAGTACAACTCCCTCGCCGTGTCTTGCATCAAGGAAGGTCATCATGTTAAAAATTTTGAAAAATTCTTCGACGAGCGCTCCAAAAACTTCCCCAGTGGTGCAACCCATGATGGCGTCACAGTTTGATTTTAATCAAACTCCGACGCTAGGGCTGAAAAGAACAAAACCGCACCGTTGAGGTGCAATTTGTCTCCCAGGGGTGCACTTTGGGAAAAATTAGTGACATCGTGTTGCACTTTGTAAATTCACTTGTCGGCCCCGAGCTTAGTGTCAGAGTTTCTAAACTCCAAACTGCACCATGACGCACTATTCAGCACCCAGCGGCGCAATTTGTCTTCTAAGCAGCACCATATAGCACCACTACAGGCGGATCGACTCTTTAAAGCATTAATTGAAGCATTAAATGAAGGACGAAGCTCGCGTAAGGACCATTTACCGGTGCCCCGATGCCGGGTGGCCGCTGGTATGTCCAAAATCGATCTGAAATGTACAGAGGAAGTTGTCATTGCGCCATATCGTCAGGATGTCAGAGCTCAAGTCTCGCAATCACTATTGGAGGTGTTTGAAAATGACTTGAAAGTGACCCCTCGGGCCCCTTTTAAGCTTAAAAATTAGGGTTTTTTCACCCTAATTGGCTGTCTTGTTAGGGTTTTGGACCTCTGAACTTGTTTTTATCTAGTTGAGGCTTGTTTTTCATCATTTTATTGAGTTTAGACATGTTTTTAGCCTCCTGAAGCCCTTTCAGACCTGTCGGGTACTTTGTCACCATTTTTTCGCGAGATCACCCAAAAACTTGGAATTTTCGTCCAATCTCTCAAGGGGGCATTATATTGACATATTCTCTCCTGCTAGGCAACAGTGGGGCAAATTTTTAAATTAACAAAACTTTTTGTCTTTGATCGAGATCGTTTATTCTTTGAACCAATGCAACAAGTGCATTGCTTCAAAGAGGGGCAAAATGTAGACACACAAAATATACTGATTGACATTGTGCATCTGATCCTGACTTACTAACATCGTTTCTTCCTAAATCATCCCTCGGTCTAATTATTTAATCAAACCTCCTTATCTGATTAAATTCATCAATATTCATCTCTTAATTGAATAAATCATTTTATCTAATTAAGTCACTCCCTTTTGTTAATTCAATCAATCCATCTGATCTAATTATCCCTATTTAATTAAATAATCAATTTATTTGATTAAATCTTTAAAATCTATCCATTAAATTAAATAAATTAAAATCTTATTTGATTTAATCTAACACCATCTCTTTTAATTAAATAAATCAGAATCCTTATTTAATTAACCTCTTATCATATTCCTCTCTTATTTGATTTAAATAAATCCATAGATTTGAGTCAAATAGGTCACATCATCTAACCTCTCTCCTTAAATTAATTAACCCTTGATTAATTTAATCTCATTTCATGTCCCATCCTCTAGATAATGCAAGTTGCACATGAAAATAGATTTAATCCATTTATTAAATCTCTATTTTCCTCACAAAGAATCTTTTGGAATATTCTCTCAATTTGAATTCAAAAATTCCAACTCAACATGTACACCCAACAAGGCAATAAATTCATCTTACATGCCCTTTTCCTTGAGCCAAGTGGTATTTATTGCATTTTCCCTTCCCTCTTACATGTCATTTCAACAAATCTGAAATTCAAAATTATGCATTTATTGGCACAAACCCCAAATATTGCACATCCTCCATCCATTCATAGCTTGACAAGTGGCATCATACCATTGGATGAATGTTAGTCCCACATTGCTCAAATTTGGACATTCATCCATCTTGGAACTCTATAAATAAAGTGCTCATATCCTCATTTGATCATCCACAGTTTATACAAAGTTACCATGCTCAAATATCTCTCAAATTTCATCCATTATTATTGAGTTCTTAGCTAGGTTTTTGCAGATTTTTGGCTTCGAGTGCTCATCCTTCACCAACAAAGTGGATCAATCTCATCAACATATCAAAGCTTGTATCTTAGGAATTTGGAAAGGGCCAATTTTCACATCAAATTGGCACCAATTCCCCCATGGGATCATGAGTTTGCACATTTAAATTTGGATTCAATCTTTGTTTTGTCATTTCCATTGTGTTCTTTACTATTTTCTTCCTAGTTTGAGTGTTGTAAATGGATTTCATGGGGAATCCTTGTTTTGGCTTGCAATCTCTTGTCTAACTTGTTTATTCTTGTTGTTTTGCAAGTACCAAGGTTGGGGTTCACACAATTGGCTCCCTCCTTCTAACCGTTTCTGGGATGAGCTGGTATCTTTCTTCACATGACTGTAATGCTAATGGGGGAAGAGTCGCTTCAACATTTCGAAAAGCTGCAATGCTATCAAACAAATTTGAGATGTAGAGGGGATTGATGTGATTTAGTCTTACCACAGATCTTACACCTTTGATATAATTTGCAACATGGGGCATCTCAGATCTCATTGGTAACCCATATTTTCTTTGAGCCTCTTTGTATTTATCCATTTTGTTCAACCAATCCACTTGAGTTTGTATTAAAGAAACAAAATATCTAATCTGAAGCTCACCAACATAAATGTTCAACATTGAGTCATCCTTGTCTCCCATTAAGAATCCATGTTGGTAAAATTCACACATTAGATTTCGAATACAGGATGACTGTTAAAATAATCCTTCATAAAATCATGATCCTCTTGGTAATCTAGGCTTCTTCCCAAGACTAGATGATTTAATTTCCATTCTAAAAACTTTTCTCTTAGAAACAAAGAATACATTCCAACTAGTCTTCTCATGGAAAGCATTGTAAAACTGACTTCTGCCACTTGCTCAATTCTCCTCTCAAGCTCATTTTTCTCTTTTTCGAAATCCTGTATCTGTTATTTTAACACTTTGTTCTCTTCCTTATATTTGAAAGCTACTAATGAAAGGTATATAGGCTGAACTGAAGGAATAGAAGGAATGTCAAGGATGATGGGAGGAAAAGCAAGGTGTTGCAGATGAGCTGTGGAAGTAGAGGCTTCCTGTGCATAAAACCACATGGATTGTTGTTTTAATTCTTCTTCCCTTTGTTGCAATTCCTCTTTTAATCTTGAAATGTCCTTAGCACTTGCTAGTGCTTGCACACTAGTCTGTTGCAAGGCATCCTCTGTCTTGCTTAACTGCTCTCTAAACTTTGCCTCATTTTGTTCAACTTCCTTTTCCATTTCTTGATTTTTGCTGACAAACTGTTGCAATTCCTCTTCCTTTCTTCTTAATTTCTCCTCAAGGAACTACATATTTCTCCTTTCTTGTTCTAATTCAGCCTCCAAATAGGACATTTTCATTTTCCTCAGTAATTCCTCAGTCTCTAATTCTTCTATATTCAATTCTTCATGGGATCCTTCCTCTTCAATTAATGGCTATTTTCCTTTTCTCTTCTAATATTGTGGAGGTGTAGGGGATTTCACAGTTTCTTCTTGTTCAAATTCTTTAGAGGCCTCCTGCTCTTCAGACTGTGCATCCAACTCTTCGGTAGAGTCATGGACTTCAAAAACATGGTTTTCTTCAGGAGTTGGCAGTGGGCCTTTAGGGGGGCTCTGAGATCTCTCAGGAGATTGCACAGGGGTATGTGTATCTACATGCTCAGGGGGTTCGACAGGTGTACGGGTTTCTTCATGCCTTGTAATAGTTTCTTTTGGGCTTCCTGAAACAGGGGTTTGAACTACATGTGTCTTTTCGGGGGTGGACACTATGGCCTCAATTTGGCTAGGGATTTCCACTTGTACTTCTTGCCTCCTTTTTTTAGAGCTAGTACGACCTTCTCTAGTGAATTCTCATGATTTTATTTTCCCCTTTTTCTTAGAAGACTCCCCTTTTTCAATTCTTGGTTTTTTAGCTGTGAGTCCCCTTGTAGGTTTCCCTTTTGGCTTTTCTACAGGCGCAGACAAAAACTCTAACCATCCCTTTTTCCCAGATTCTTGCTTTAGAAAATGGTGCTTAATTATTAAGTGTATCAACCCTTGATATTTTATAGAAGAGTCCCCCCTAGCTTTTACTCTCAAAATCATAGAGGAAATTTGTTGAAACAAGAATGCTGGTAAATTTATCCTAGCAGAAGGTTGCATCCAACCATACCTCAAGTGTATTAATAGGCGCATTCCTGGACCCAATATTGTGCCATATTGTCCTTTGCAGGTGAAGAACTTCATGAGCCACATCGTAGCAGTTCACCAAGGCTAGCCCAAACTGTTACGAGCAATGCCATGCTGGTCTCCCTTATTCATTATTATTTCTGGCTTTCTTTTTGGCTCTTGGTGAAACGTAGTCACCAATTTCTCAAATTTAACCCAACCCTTGTTAACCGGTTTTCCCTCAGCTGAGATTCCAAAAATTTCACTTATAATTTCTGGGGTGACTTCAATTATCTCTCCCCTTACCTTGGTGAAATTCACATTGAAGTTTCTAACAAATTCTTCAATCATTTCTGGTTGGAAACCTTCATACTGCATCACAAAATTCAGCCACCCTGCTTCTAACAATCTCCTTGTTTCTGAGTCAAGATTGAAATTCTTCGCATTTCTCTTATTCCCCATTTGTCTTTGTCAATAATGGCAGACCTCTCTAATGGCGGACCTTCACTAGTGGACTTGACTTGCAGACTGAATTATTTACTAAAAATGTAGAATGATTTTTCTTGATTTGAGAGTAGCCAATTTTGAAAATGACATGACATGCCATTACTTTTGCATTTACTGCCTTTAGTACTTTGGATGATCCGCACACCAAAATTTGAAGTTTGCAATTTAATTCGCATGGTTGGCAGCGTTCATTCCACATGTCAACATGGATTTGGGAGGATTTTGAAAAGACACATGAATCATGGAAAAGATTCGTTATTATTGACTGACATCATCCAATGTCACATCATTCCTCACATCAACCATCTGTTGCTTTTTGAAATGATTAAACATCATTATTACCATTTATTAATTAACAGTATGGCAAAGATGTCTAGATTCATAAATATTTACCTATTTTAAATTAGCCTAACTACCTTAGTAAATGATAATTGAAAAATAATATCTATATTAAATGCGCACCTTAATTTATTTCGAGCTTTTGAGTTCCACAGGAGCCTTCAGGGGTACTTAAGGAGCTCTAAGGAGCATTGGAATTGTATGAGTTGAGAGCCTTTGAGATTGTCAAAATTTTCAGGAGTGGTTCAGGAGTCTTCAAGAGCTGTTTGAGGGAAACGAAGTCTTTAGAGTCTTTGGCCTTCAGGAGCCTTCAGGAGCTCTCGGGAGCTCTTTAGGAGCCTTTAGGATTTATTGAGCCAAACAAAGTATTCAGAGTCTTCAATATTTAGGAGCCTTCAGGAGATTTTTAGAGTTCTTTAGGAGCCCTCAGGAGTTAACTTAGATAGACCACCATTTACTGGTTTTCAATCATCTTTCCTTTTTTTTGAAAGTAAACCACCATTTGTTGGTTTTCAATTTACTTCCCTTTTTTTCAAGGTAAACTGCCAATCACTGGTTTTCAATTTACCCTATTTATTCATGCCTTCTTCAAAGGTTCAAATATCTTCTCTCATGGAAGATATGTCTTCCATGAGAAAATGTTCAATTCTGTGTTGCACTTCATCCAAAAATTCCTCCTTTGTTGCCGACTTATGATAAGTTTTTAGTTGATGACCATTGACTAACATGATTCTCTTCTCTCCGTCAATTGGAACCAATTGGACAACTCCATTCTCCAACACTTGTTGTATCTCATAGGGTCCTAACCATATAGTATGGAACTTCCCTTTAAACTCTTCAAATATAGAGTCAAATAACAATGCCCAATATCTCTCTCTGAACTATCTAGACACAATATGTTTATCGTGCCATTCCTTCCTTTGCTTCTGAATCACTTATGTATGCTTAAGTGCTTCTATTCTCATTTCATCAAGTCTATTAAGCTGCATAATTCTGCTTTTCTCTGCTTCTGGTAGATCAATCCAAAATTCTACTGCTATCTTCAAGGTTTTCAACTCAAATTCTATTGGCATGACTGGTTTCTTTCCATACAAAAGTTCATATGGGGAAAACCCAATCGTTGTTTTCCACGTGGTGTTATAGGCCTAGATTGCTTCATCTAGCCTATCTACCCAATCTGTTTTCCTCAAAGAAATTGTTTTTGTCAGAATATTCTCTAACTCTCTATTTGTGACCACCACTTGTCCATTCACCTGTGGGTGATAAGGTGAAGAATTTCAGCGAGTTATTTGATATCTCTACAAAAATGCTTCCATCATTGTTGACACAAATTGTGGTCCCTGGTCTGAAACAATCTCTCTGGGTGCACCAAATCTTTGGAGAATTTGCTTGTACAAAAAGTCTGCAACTTTTTCTTCTTTTGCTGCTAGTAATGCCTTCACCTCAAGCCATTTTGTTGCATAATCAGTACAAACAAGGATGTATCGCTTCCCTCTTGAAGGTGGATCTATTGGCCCCAAAAAATCTATGCCCCACTTTTCAAATGGTTCGAGAGCTATTTGTGGCTGAAACGACATCTCCATGGTTGTAGTGGGCCTTCCCATTCTTTGACACTCATCAAAGTGTTTGACAAAGAATGAAACATCCTTTGTCATTGTTGGCCAAAAGTAGCTAGCTCCTAAGCTTTTGTGAATTGTTTTCACAACTAAATAGTGTCCTCCTTTAGGTTTATGATGGCAGGCATGTACTACATCATAAACTTCCAACTCTGTTACACATCTACGTAAAACATGGTCAGGGATAAATTTAAATAGAAGACCATTAATCCATTGAAATTTGGAACTTTCACAAATTAACCTCTTTTTTTGCTTATGACTGAATTGACTTGGACATTTTCCTGTAACAAGGTAATTTTCCAAATCAGAAAAGCATGGAGGATGAATTGATATAGGAAATAAGTGTTCATCTGGGAATGTATCATCCACTGGTTCTTGGTTATCCTGCAAAACAATTTTGGAAAGAAAGTCAGCAACAACATTGTCCTTTCTAGGCTCATCAATGATAGTTACATCAAATTCTTGCAATAAAAGTAACCATCTGATAATGTATCCATCTACTGTAGCTTTATTCATTAGATATTTGATTGCAACATGGTCTATATGTACGTAGATTTTATAGCCTGTAATATAATGCCTAAATTTATTTATTACATATACTACGACTAAAAATTCCTTTTCTATTGTTGTGTAGTTTCTTTTAGCATGATTTAAGTTTTTGCTAACATAGTAAATCGCATGCATGGCATCATTGTCATCTTGTTGTCCTAATACTACTCCAATAGCCAAATTAGATGCATCTGCATGAATGTGAAAAGGCTCTCTCCAAATTGGTCCTTTGATAATGGGAGAAGTTGTTAGGGCTATCTTAATTGTATCAAAGGATTTCTGACAATCCTCAGTCCATACAAATTCCCCTTCTTTCTTGAGCAGGGTAAATAGTGGTGATGCAATTTTACTAAATCCTTCTATAAATCTTTTGTAATACCCTACATGCCCAAGAAAACTTCGTACTCCAGTTTGGTTCTTAGGAATTTCAATGTTCTGTATGATCTCAATTTTCTTGGGATCAACCTTTATCCCCTCTTTTGAGATGTGATGTCCTAGAACATTCCCTCTATCATTATAATGGAACTTTTTTTTATGGTTGAGCGATAACCTATGATCTTTACAGTGTTGTAATTTTTTTTCTAAGTTTTGTAATGGTTCATCAAATGTTTTAGCATGGATTGTAAAGTCATCCATATAGATCTCTACACAAGAAGTGGTGGAATCTACAAATATTGCTAGTACTGGTCTTTGGAATGTTGCTGGCGCATTACATAGTCCAAATGGTAAGACTGTATATGTGTACGTACCCCAAGGATAGGTAAAGGTAGTTTTGTCTTGATCTTTAGGGGCTACTTGGATTTGGTTATATCCACTAAAGCCATCAAGATATGAGAAGTAATTGCTACCTGCTAGGTTGTCTAGTACTTGGTCAATAAATGGTAATGGGATATGGTCTTTTTTCGTGGCCTTATTCAATTCTCTATAGTCTATGCAGACTCGCCATTTACCATTCTTTTTAGGGACTATAACTAGTGGGGAAACCCATTGACTATCAAATATTGGTTATATGAATCCTACATTGAACAACTTCTCTATTTTTGTTTTCACAATGTCACAAAGAACATGATTTATATGCCTCTATCCTTGTCTAATTGGTCTTACATCTTTTGTATAGATATGATGACTACAGATGGAAGGATGGATTCCCCTCATATCCGTATACTCCCAAGCAAATGCTTCAGTGTGTTTTTCTAAAGTGTCTTTCAACTCATGTTCTTGCATTGGGGATAAGGATGAATTTATATTGAGAGGTTTATCTCCTGCTACTGTAATCTCTTTGGTGTCCATTTTGGAATCTATTGATTTCTCAACAAGAGTATTCAGAGGACAAGAATCTTGTCCATTTAATGTTGTTTGATAGTTTTGTTTTTTGTTTTCTGAAGTGAACTCTTGTTCATCACATTCTTAGATATGTTCATTGATAGTAACCATGGCTAACTCCACAATACCATCACCTTCCGACTCTAGATCTTCATCCACCCAAATTTGAGTGTTTGGTTGAATTGTTGGTTGTGCTGGTGGGTAGAGTGATAATTCTTTCTTTTTTTTGACCATTTGATATGATCATGCTTCTAGATCTACAATCAATCAAAGAGATAGCATTAGCCAACCATGGTTTGCCTAAGATGATTGGATATCTAGATTCTTTCTTTTTGGATTTTAGGACCAAAAATTCAACTAGATAATCCCATGTATCTATGGTAACCATGATTTCTTCTATTATTCCCTCTGGTTTTGTAGTAGATTGGTTAGTTAACTGTAGAATGGTTGTTGTTGGTTGAATAGTTGTCATCCCAAGCATTTTTACTGTGTCAAATGTGATAACATTAATGGAATCTCCTAAATCAATTAGGACATTTGATATTTCAATTCCATTAATGCTCAATGTTATTGCAAGGCTATCAGGATCATTATATTTTTGTGAAAGCAATCTTCCTGAAAACACATTGATAAGTTTTGTCCCTACTGAATTGTTGAAGGAAGTTTCTTCTTCCTTCCTGGTGTCTTCATGTAGAGGGATTTAACTAACTAGTTTATCTCTAGTACATCCTTGATTTCCTGTAATAGTGGTATCTCTATGTTTATCTTTTTCAACTCCCTAATAAGTTGTGAATTGACAACATTCATGTAATTAGGTGGAGGGATTTCAGAAGTTATTTTCTCTTCCTTCAATCTCTCAGGGAAGGGTGCTTGGTTGACAGTTGGTTCTTCCTCCAAGATTTGTTTTTCAGTTGCATGTTCATTTTCTTCTCCTGTTTCTGGAGTTTTCTCGGGTGGTGCAGTTTGCATAGTTTGATTTCTTAGTTGTATGTTATTTGCATCAAGAACATTTACATTAGGGTTGTTTGTATCAGTACGTGTGTTTTTTGGATTGGCAACTGATTGAGCTAGAATTTGGGGTTGATTCACTTGATCATTGGGAGCATTAGGGGCATTAAGGGTTGGAGGCGTTTGTCCCTAGGGGCATTTTTCTCCTTGATTTTGCCATGGTTGGAATTGGTCATGATTCTGTTGCCATGAGGATTGATTTGCTTGCAATTATGGTTGCTGGTTAGCCTACCACTGGGATTGGTTCCATTGGGGATTCATCCATTTTGGTTGTCCCAAGTATGTAGGTGGAGGTTGTTCTTGATATTGGGGGGTCCATTGATTTTGGTTCTGCCATGGGTTTTGATTCCAATTTTGCTGAGAACCATATTGTCTTTGATTTGTGTTATACCCTTGGTTTTGAGGCCTTTGGACGACATAATTGAACTCTTCTCTGACCACTTGTGGTTTCTTGAGATTGCTTTTTATCCCTGCTAAAAGATTACAGGAACTGGTCAGGTGTGTTTTTTCACAAATCTCACATATTTCAACTTGATTTAATGGACATTGCCTCAAAAGGTGTTTTCCTTTACATTTGGAGCAGTAAATTAACAATCGTTTAGTGGTTTCTTTACCTCCTTTAATATTAAGATGCAGTAGCAAGACAATCTTCATGTTCACCAATTCTTCCATTACCTCTAATACATCCGTGGTGTGAGCCTTGTTCCTTCTGGAGTTTCTAGTCCCTACTCTAGTTCTAGAGTAGTTCTGACAGATCTCCACAATGTCGTCTAGGGAAAGCTTGTTAATGTCTATCTTTCCCATTAAATTCAAGGACTCTCTTGAATCATCTTCAATCCCTCTTAGGAAAATTGTTTTGCTGATTTCATTGTCCAACCCATTAGTGCACCTTTGATGTACAAATTAGAATCTATCAACATAGTCTTCTAGACTTTCATCTTCTAGTTGTCTCATGTGAAAAATTTCTTCCTTCCTATCCCTCACTCGGTAGTAATCTTGGTATTTGTCCAAGAATTCGGTTTCCATTTGCTGCCAAGTCCTAATTGTACCTGATCCTAAGCCCATGAACCATCTTAAAGTTGATTCTTTCAAAGTAGAAGGAAACAACTTCAACTTCTGATTATCAGTTGAATAATCATAAGTTTGGCATAATATTTTGAATTCAAACAGGAATTGATCAAGGTCTTCTACATTCTTTCCCCTAAATGTTGGTAAAACCGAGGGCGAAATGTTTTTCATAGGAGGTTCATCAAGCTGTCTTTCAAGATTGATAGGATTTGAAAAGGTCCTATTTGTTGGGGGACGTGCTGGTTGGTCACCCATTTCTTCTCCTGGAAATGGATTTATGTTTTCTTCTTGATTTTCAACGAGGTGTTCTTAATTATTTTCTTGATTTTTGATCTAGTATTGTTGGATATCCTCTTGATCAAAATCAAGATTTCTTCTAAAATCAACGTTTCGTGGAAGAAACCTTCCTAAATGGTCTCTGTTTTGTCTCATCCACAATTTCAGATCTCTCTTGCCTATCAACACTAAGGCTTCACACTAAATAGCCAGATCATTTAAGTGTCTTCAACAATGGCACCAAAAATGATGGGCAAGGTCATTGATGTCACAACTTGCATCATTTAATCAATTTATTTATGGAACCGGGTGTGTCTTAGAGCAATATGTGATAAGGATAGTTGTCATGGATATAGTTGTCACAAATTCTTTTTGGGGGGTTTTCACTGTAAACAACAACTTCAGGTATCGTTTTTCCTACTTCAGGAGCTCTCAGGAGCTCTTTAGGAGCTAAACTGTAGCGATTGATTCCTAAGATTTAAATCTATTTTATCTTCTAATTTAAAATCCTGTTGACTTAATTATGACTTTATTGACTTCGATTTAGACCAATTCATGGAGACAATTAATGATTACTTTAATTCCTAATTTAAAACACATAATTCAAATTAATTCTATTTTGCTTCAAAAGAAATCCATAACTTAATTGTTGGAATTTAAACACTAATTTAAGAGCATAAATGAACTGCAGGAAAACGACAATTATTCTAGAAAGGATAAAAACTAATCTCCATGAATAGATTTTCAACACACTTCAATTCCATCTTTCCATACATTCCTAACATTGCTTCAATGAAACTTAACAGATGAACACGAAGTTTAACTACTTCGAACAACATCTAAATCTAATCAATTAGAAAACCCTTACAATAATTCTAACAATTTAAGATAACAATTTTATCCACCAAATCTAACCATTCTAACAACTTAATCTAATTGGAAAAAACTAAAACTAGAAAGGATAATCAGAATAGAAATATCGATTTAGATCTAACATTTACCTAAAACAGAAAATGATTTTATTGATTGAATAATTCAGAATTAATCTCTATTGCAAATTTAATACTAAGAAATCATAAGATAGCATAACTTGACAAAAATACCAACATAAGATCTTTCCAAAGGTTGAGTGGGCCTTGCTCTTCCTCAAGTAAGATCCTTTGACACAATGAATCGATTAACTTCTTGCTTTTCTTTCCATTGATCAAAAGTAGAACATAGAACAAAGTATTTCTTGATATCACAGAAATTTTGATTGCAAATTGTCTAACTCCTAACTAAAAACGAAACATGGATATTTATAATAATATCCTTATTAGATCCTAACATGGAGTTAACTGCCAAAACTTATGGTGACCAACTAAAGATTACAATCAAACTTAAAACAAAAAAGAGGACAATGCCCGAACTATGCCAGATTGGCGCTGGAAGTAAACGTTCCACAATTGACTATGAAGAAGTCAAGTTGGAATTTGAGTGACTCATCATCTAGTAGGGCCTATCTATGTGTAGTTATCATCATGATTAAACAAAAATTTTAACTGTCTCATCAAGTTTTAAGATACCCTGTTTAACACCCTTAAGAAAAGGACAACAATTATGGTAATAAAGATTGATGGAGCATAATTATCTCATAAAAAATGATCATAAAGAAACACATTTAACATAAGCTATCACATCTAATATATTCACTAATTTAGCTAAACATAAAGTAAAATAAGCAAATATGTTAATCCATTGTCTACTGCTAGTCATGTCAATTAACAATAATAATAAGTCTTTTTAAACATAAAATAGCTTAAATGAAAGTATCTTAAATCCCTCATTAGCCTGTTTGGCCTATTCTATCAAGCCTTGTGGCTCCTATTTGCAAGCTCTTTCTAGTTCATGTCCTATTTTGAACTAGCTCTTTTTTGACCTTGAGGGCTCTCCGTGTATAGGGTACAACACCCTATAAATGCTACTTACTTTATCAATATATATCTTTATCTATATATATATATATAAAACTTGGCATGATCCAAGGAAACCTTTCCATCCAAGCTAATGTGAAGTGAAATTGAAGAGAATGTAACTAGGGATCATATTTAGGTAAAAATATGCCTTATAAAATTTTAACCTTTTAAAATAAAATAAAAAATAGGGATATAATTGGCCAAAAATAGGTATCAAACATAAAATTCAAAATAGGTGCACATAAATATTCAAATCAAAGGATACCATCATAATACAAAAATCAAGGATCTATGTAAAATAGAAGTTATTTTTTTAAAGGGGTCCCTAGTTTTAAATCAATTAACTAATATGTTGAAATCACAAAATTTAAGAGCTAATAGAAGAGCTATATGTCTCTTGTAAATATTGATTGATAATTGCTAGGGTGTCAAAATGTTAGAACATCCATTGGAAACCTGTATGTTGTTCACTTTTACTAACTATGTTGTAGAGGAGTGAGTTTTGGATAGTGTTGATACTAAAGGAAAGTGTTAGAAATTTTGAAGCCATTATTGAGCTCTATATATTATGTTGGAATTGTAGCATTTGTATAATATTAAGATATAACATCATGAGGAAAATTTTCCCCTCTTTTAGATTTTATACCCTAGTTATGGTTTCTCTAGGTATACATTTCTATGCTTTAGTTTGTGTGTATGATTCATTACATTACATTTCTTTATTAAGTTATTTCTATGGTGATGAAATTATGATGAAAATAATACATTGTGTGGATAAGCCTTGCTAATTAAGGAAAAATAGTGCTTGAAGATATTTACAAGGTTATTAAGGTAGAATCTATTTTTGAGGAACAAGTGAGTAATAACCTTCCTATTTGGTAAAAAATTATAGGGGCCTAGGATGGAGGAGGGATGATGGTCAATCATATATCTTCCTTTATTGGTATGTAGGATAAAAACTAGAGAATTATATATAAAGAGAAAATAGTGGATAGAGGCTAGTAGTGAGTACTAATGATCACATCATGGAGAGTGCTAGGAATTAAAATTGATATTAAGGAATTATGTAGAAAAGTCATGGGAGATGAATCATCATATTATTCTAATTATGGAATTATTAAGTATGTGCACATGTCGAAAGGATGGAATAATTGATAAGTATTTGAGGGTGTTGATTGATATATGTATACTACAATGATAAATTGAATGTAATGAGTTCATTGATTATGTTAATGCAGTGTGCCAAAAGAGATATAAATATACACTTTATATCTATAGATTGAATAATTTAATGAAATGAACTTAGTACAAGTAAGAAAAGGGACATATTAAAAGAGATAGAAAAAAACATTCTAGGATGATATGTGCCATATTGAGAATTCATAATCACATATGGAGATCCCAATAAATGTATTAATACAAGATTATATGAATGTATGGTTGTGTGTCGGGTGTATGGATTAAAGACAAAATAGTGGAGAGAATTCATAATCTAAGTAGGATATAGATGAAAAAATTGGTACAATGTAAGAACATATATTGGAGCTTCTTCACTTTTTGTATGGGAAAGGGGTAGCCAATTTTTAAATTTATAACCTATAATTTTAAATTATAAAGGAACTTCTATTAGTGTTATGTGCTAGTTGATAACTTGGGGTATGTTTTCTATTGTACTTCTGTAGACCTTTAAATTTTTTTATGATGTAAGTTTATTGAATGAATATTTTATTGATAAAATAAATCCTTCAATAATCTTTCCAAAACTACTTACTTTTGATGTGCCAACAAGCTGACCCTAGGTAAGTATTTATTATTTATAAGTCCTTCAATTTTGAAATATTTACGAAACACATTCTTATCAAACTAATATCACTTTTTTCATTGTGTTTTATCATGAATATACTCTCTTGTGTCATATTTCCTTCCATATTATCATAGTTATACTCATAGTTTAATTACACCTCTTGTAAAGTGTCATTTGAATGTTCATTGAAGGAGGCCTTATACACATATTCTTTTTACACTAATATCACTAATTTCTTTGTGTATTATAATGGATTTAATATCCTACTATATTTCCTTCCATATTACCATAGTTAATAGTTTAAGTATACCTATTGTAAAGTATCTTTTAAGTGTTTATTAAGGGAGGGATTATATGTTTCCCTACTAAGAGGATTTAATCTAATCTGTATCAAATCTACATATAAGTTATTCTGGTTGAAAAATTAATAATTTTTTTATAAAATGGTATAAGATGTTATTATAATTGTTTTATCTTGAAAGAGATATAGATACTTGTTAAACAAGATTTGAAAAGATTTGAAATATTAGAATAATTTAGAAACTCCTCTTTTAATAGTGTATTATGTCCTACTTAGATTAGGACTATGAAGTATGAAAAAAAAAAGATTTAATTTTAATTTTTTTAAATCAAGAATATAGATGGAGTAAACCTTTTTGAATTGATAGAGGTATTTTTGATGTAAGAAGGGAATGATAGGACATATCTCTTAAATATGGCTTAATTTAGGTGTGGTACATAAATTGGAAAATTCATGTTTATAACAATATTTTCATAAGTTTAAGAGATCATTTAAATAAACAATGAATACCAAGAAAAAATTATTTTTTAGATTCAAAGATTTTTATAAGAAGTGTGCATTTTTCCACCTTAATACGATATATGCCATACAAACAAAAGACCAATAAACATTATTAAATATTCAAAAAATATATTATATAAATAATTCAAAGATTTGTACATAATAATAAATTATTGAAATATTTTAAGCATGCATTTCAACTAATCACTTGAAAAATAAATACAAAGATGAAATATTTTTCATATTATAAAATATCATCTCTCTAATTTGAAACTTTCGAGTAAATGCACTTTTAAACTATGTAACTTGGATGAAGGGGGTAAAAGACATTTTCTTTTAAAAAAATCATATATATTTTTTCAATGATGAGCATAAGTTTTAGCTTCTTTTATTATTACACATGTTAAATATTTTTTAATATCTCATAAACTAAACTATTTTGTCATATTATAATGATAATGACAATTTTAAAATTTCTTAACAATGATTCTTCTACTAATGCATTATCTTTTTATTTGTATTTGTTCCAACATGAGAAGAAAAAAATTCATCACAATTTTAAAATTTCTTAACAATGGTGGTTCCACTACTATGCTATCTCTCTATTAATTTTTGTATCACCATTGGAAGAATAAAAAAACCCAGATCTTTTAAACTTATATTTCACTATGTTTAAATTTTTCTTAAACAATCTTTACATATTTTAACAAATGTTTTTCTTGTAATGTAAAATTATTTTAAAAGTAATTAAATATTACTAATTTTTTTAATGATATTAATAATATAATTCATTTCATTTAATTTCAATTGTGTGATTTTTTTGTCTTGTGAGTGTGTTTGTGCGTATAATGGTGATGATAATTTTAAACTTTCTTTAGGTAAAATTATTTTGTGTAATGTGTGTGTTTCAAAATTTCTTAAGTGAAATTGTTTTGTCATGTGTGTGTTATTGATAAATGATTTATGTATACAAAATTTTTAATATATTTGAGTATGGTTCTATACATAACCTTGGTAGAGTAAAAAAATATAATCCAATTCTTGATGACAAGAACACCTTTATATACAATATAGCTAACATAAAATTACATCTTGCATTCTTTGACATTTACATCACATATCAATGGATCTTGCATCCCTCATATTCGTCAAGGCCAACATAGTTCCATTATCCAACAGCAACACAATGCCTCCAAACTATATCAAATCCCATTCATATGTTTATATAAAATCAATATTAAAACACATGTTTACTATTGCATGAATATATTTGATGATAAATATAAACATTTAAAATTATGTGCAATATTTTATTTTGAAGAAAAAAATAGTCTCTCTTCATTTTTTACATAATTATAATTAGATAATATTCCAACATATGAACAAGTTTAGTTCTCTAAACATATTTATTTATTTAATTATTCTAATATAATAGAGAAACGAATCATTAACAATTTAAATTGTTTAAATATGACCAACTCAATAATACTTCAACATTAAAAGTAATGTTAGAGTTAAAATTGTTATAGAAGTAAGATTATTTAAAATGTATTTTTTTCAATAATTATTTTTTAGATAACATGAATCGGGTAGCCCCCTATAAATTGTAGTTCTTGGAAAACTTTTTCCACGTGACTGGTGACAATGACGCAACACGTCCCCTGATACCATGGGGACAAGGGAGAGATTGGACCTCATGACCTCTTGCTTGCAATAGGATGCTTTAGCCAATTAAGCCAAGGCCCCCACCCCTTTCAATAATTTATTTTGAACTTAGTAAGATTTGATTGATTAGATACCTTAAACGTAAAAGATTTATATAGTAATACCCTTTAATAAATAAATATCCATTCTAATAGTTAAGACCAATTTTTTTATTTAACATATAAAAATAAATATTGAAGTTTAAAATAATTTAATCCTACATGTAAATATATTTTTATAAACATCTTATGTAAAAAATATTATAAAAACTATAGCCCAACCAAAAGTTAAACATTTTGTATCTAAGGTACAATCATCTTTCAATTTTTTTTAATATTTTTATAATAAATCAAAATATTATAATAAATAAATAAACAAAGTAAACGCACATGTTGAGTGATATTACTATTTGTCAATTATTTTCTTATTATTTATATAATTTATGTTTAATATATGAAAAGAGTAGGTGGGTTTGAATCTATAATAAAATAGAGGATTGTTAAACTAAATTAGTGATCAACCTTTTGCATAATGATCTAGATAATCCCACTTTCCATATTTCATAAAAAAAGGTGTAAGTTTTTCAATAACACTAGTTTGATAGTTTGATGGTTGTTCCCATAAGATATTGTATTGGTCTCATGTTGAAGTTTATATGAGTCAAATATTTGTAAATGATTAGAAATATAAAATAAATAACACTAGTTTCATTATTAAGTTTATTAAGGATGTACAATGGCCTCAATTTATGTGTCCAAAATTGTGCTAGCCTTTCATAACATGTCATAATGCTTAAACATTAAGTATCCAATATAAGTGGTTAATATTTTCTCTAGCCTTATGTTTTATTATTTATGGATGAATGGTTTTATTTTATGCTACTATAGCTATGCTATACTATTTTATTATTTTGACTATCAAATTTTGTGTTGGCAAGCTTTATATAAGTGAGAAGTGGTACATTATAGCATATTGCTTCTTTTCCTTTTCTAAAGCTCCCTATCAATAATTTGTCTATCTCATTTATCTATTAAAATAAGCTTAGCTAGAATAGAAAAAAATGACCTAATCTAAAGATTTTTATGATAGAAAAATCCCACAATAAATAAACTTTCCATGTTCTCACAAGTTGTGGGTATAGAGGTTGTTTAGTGATAAGCCTAATTGGGGAAATTTTGCGAGCAATAGTTTTTAGCATACTTGGTGGAATGGAAACTACATCAAGGTTTAGAATTTAGGTAAAAATCTCAATATATCTACTATCTAAATATTATAATCTATTCACTTGGAATTTCTATTTGAAAATAACCTAAGGGTGTATGTATGGGAGAAAATATTGTAACAACATTAGTTACAAGAATAAATCAAGATGGAATATTTTTTGAATCTCTAAACTTATCCCCAAAATAAGGGTTTAGCCTCAATACCAACCTCAATCTCATGTTGTGATTACGAGTCAAACTATAAATTAAGTTTTAAATCAAACCATGATTCAAATTATAAATCCAACATTTCATTTTGTGTTTGCTAGCTTAGCCTTCCTCCCTAAAATATAGTTCCACCATTTGTTTCATCCTCAATGGCTCAAAGAATCCATATTTTTGTCACATGGAACAATGGTATCCCTTTAGTAGCACATGTACACCTTTCTCAATGGAACCCATTCAACCTTTTTCTCTAAATGATTTCTCCTATTATATTAGGGAAAAATTTGTTACTCCTATTGAACACATATATGATTTGGCTAACTTATGTGTTGTATATGATATAAATAAGGTAATATGGATCTTATCCTACTTGTAACATAATTTAAGGGATAATATCTTGGTACAAATTCATGAATCTAAAATACATTAAAAACTAGGATAAATGGGACCAAATCTATTTTATCAATTTTATGATCATGTGCCAGATCATAGGGTAAGCACCTAGACTACTAGTGTATTAGCATATCTCCAAGTCTCACCAAAAGTCCATTGATTACTTTACCATTTTATCAACTACAAAATAAATATTCATAACACATAGTTATATAGCACTAACATAGAATGGAACACCAACTCTTTTACTAATTGAATTCTTCTCATATATTGGACCATTATTTTCTCTTATATTTATCATTTTATCTCACATGAAATATATCTTTCCTACCCATTTCTATTAAAATATCAGGGGAATATATGGTTGAATTCCCATAATGATACCTAGACTAAAAATAGGTGGATGCATAGGTTTTCTTAGATAAAATAGTTGATGCCTTTATTGGGGCCTCACCCTTGAAGCATGACACAAATTTATTCAATACTTCCATTGAAGGCCAAGTTTACTACATATTATAGCTAATACTATACTCAAAACCATAATAAAATACTACAAAAACTAAAAGGATAATGAATAAAAAAGGTACAAGTTCTAGACTATGCTTGCAAACAAATATAAAATATAGCATCATGTCATACCACCTTCAAACAAATTCCCGCCTCTCTTGATTAGCTATAACTTCCTCTTCATAAAACACATATTCCTCCACCCACACAAGCATCCATAGAGAACCATGTATTATCACATTGATTTGGAATAGCCTCGATAAACATGTAAATTATATACCAAAGCTTCAGTCTTCACAATATCACACATGATGAATTCAAATCCCGTAAAATACTAGAATGGAAATGTTTCTCTTTAATTCTACACAACCATTATGATGATTGATTGAAAACTTTCCAAAACCTTTCTACTATCATAGAAAAATACCCATATAATATCTATCTTGTGGTGAAGCTCCTCCAATTATTCATGCATATGCATTCAAGCTATAGAAAAGTCCATGGGCTTCACCTTCTCTTACTTGATTGATTCCTTCTTCTTATCTCCCTTGGGTTCCTTTAAAAACTTCATAACCTCTATGCCACCAAATTTATTCGATAGTAATATTTTCAAGAAGAAAGCCCTTAGTTTTCTTCCAGGAACAAAATGTGTTGAAGTTGTCAAAAAATTCCATGTAGTGCTTCTTTCAACCTATTTCCTAAATCTAATCCATTCTCCTAAATTTTTTTAAACAAAACCTACAGTTGCTTCACCCTCACAATGAAATATGCACAATAGATGGTGAGATAAAATGACACCACAATGATAAAATTCTTCCTTTTTTTACAAGAGTTATTGTAAATACCAAGAAATATTTTCCACCAATGATAAAACCACCAAAAAGAGTGAGAATCCAAGCTTTCATTATACCAAAACATAATTAACTGTATATAGAGATCAAAATATTTGGATACTAGAAAAGCATTTAATTCTCACACATAATTATAGTATATACTCTCTTACCCTATTGATTCCTTCTACTTATATCCCTTGGGTTCCTTTACAAAGTTCATAACCACCATGTCACCAAATTGGTTTGGTAGGAAAAATTTCAACAAGAAAACACTTAGTTTTATCTCATGAACAAAATGTGAAAAAATTGTGAAAAAACTTCCACATAGTACTACTTTTACCTTATTTCCTACCTCCAATCCCTTCTTTCCTAAGATTCTTTGGACATACCCTGGAGATACTTCACCCTCAATAAATAAGTATTGTAGATAGTGAGATGAAAATACACCACAATGCTAAAATATTTTGAACCTCTTTTTGTACTTTTCTTGCTACAAGTGCAAATAAACCTTTGCCACTTGTGATAAATCCACCAAAGATGGAAAGAAACCAAACCTATATTGTACCAAAATATGTCTAACACTATATAGAGGAAAAAATACATGAATCTCAAAAGAACCTTTAATTCCTATATGTAACCACAATACGTCTTAAGCCTACCAAGGCTAAAATAGGTTCCAATCAACTGCAAATTTATGAAATTCATGATTAATACACCTTCAATTTGTATTAAATAAAAGATCATCAAGCTTTTCTAATTAATGATACATTCACATCTTAAATAAGCAAAGCATTAATGCAAATTTAAAGTAGTGGATACTTAGAATCTACATCCTAAATTTTAAATTACATGGTAGGATGACAATGTGGGATGATGTATATACTTTTTTTAAGTCTTGAAAAGTATAATCATCAAGAGTATATTCCATCTTAAGAGGATCCCACTTCATCCCCACATTACCTAAGTAATTTATTCTTACATTTTTACTTCTTAATTGATACCTACAACAAATAGTAGATAAATCAATTTTCACGAGTCTACCTCTACTAATGCATATTTTAAATTATGATATATTTATATATTGATCCATACTATTAATACCTCCCATTCACCTCCCTATTAGTTTTATTTTCAAAGAATAAAGATCCACCATCTAGAAAATTTCCATCAAAATCTCAAGTGGATATAATTAGAAAATTTTCTCTATTTGACTAAAACCACTAGCCAATTAAAGAAAATTATTGATCACATCTATGTGTCTTCATTATTATATTAGAGGTTTAAGCTAAACCTCTTCACTAGATAGGGGGTTCGATTAAAGCTACTTAAATGAGCCCCTTTGAAATATAGTACTTAAATTTAAACTACTTATGTGTGCCCTTATGACAACGTGTTATTCTCCTATCTATATGTTGTATTTTCTAATTTAAAATAACTATCATGTTTTTTATAATAAAAAACAGCAAAACTAGGGTGTTGACCCTATAAACAAAAAGCCTAGAGGCAAGTAACCAGGTCAAGAGACCATTAACAACACATTAACAATGCATAAGTCCAAAACAATAAAGAGAGTCTTAAAAACTAGAATAGAGCAAAGAAGCACTAGAACCAACAAAAAAAAACAGAAATAAAACCAGTAGGGCTAGCTAAAGAGTTGGCCCTAGTCTTTAGTAAGGAACTTATAGAGTTCCCTATGATTCATCTTTGTCATCCACTTTCTTCAACTCCTCCAATAGCATGCAAAGTGTAGTGGTCGATCTATGCATCATAGCTAACATCATGTTATAAGTGTGGGGTTCAAATGATATTACCTAGACATAAAACATTGTGTATATATCCCTCAAATTTTTTTTTTTTAAAGGTATATTCTTTAATATTATTATTTATTTTATTTTATAAGTAAGATATATTCATAATAAAAAATATTGAAGACAACAAAAATATAACAAACGAGGTAAAATAAAATAAAATTGCATTGCACTCCATTTCAATAACCTTGTTTCAACAAAAAAAACTAATAACTAGATAAAGAAAAATATATTAAGTAAAATGTAGGCCGGATTTTTTTTAATATCAATTAAAAAATTTCGTAATGTTCAAATAAAATATTCTATTTATTTAAAAATCACCAAAGAATATTATAATACTAGATATTCAAACTTTAATGATACTATTACTAAAATCTAAAAATATTATAAATTGAATATAGAAAGAAAATGATCCAAATCATTAATTTATATTATTTTTAAACTCTTGATAATTTTTCAAATGTAATTGACAAAATATAATGAATATTAAACATATTGATTTTTTATTCAGTAATATTAAAAAATAAAACACACTATTATATTTTCATCCAACAATATTTAAACAAATTAAAAGACTTAGATTGAAATATATAAAACTCTTTAAGAACTCATATAAAAGATATTTTCAATAAGACCTCAAAATAAAGTGTATCAAGACAACTTTTAAACCATAAAAGTCAAAGAGATCGGTTCCAAGAAAAAATGTAGAGAATCTTTCATAGATTTTGAGGTTTCTAAAGTTGTTTATTTATATTGGAAAATCTAGTCACTCTATTGTACAAAGATCAAGGAACATGAAGCATAGTTAGGATTAATAAGATATTAATTATTTTAAAAAGTTTTTAATAGATATTATATTAAAAAATTAAATAAAAGTTTTGATAAAGTCAATATCAATATTGATAAAGTTCTGAAATTTATAAAATGTTTTGGCTTTTTTTAAGATTTTGCCTGTGAGTGTTGATTTTGACAAGGTGTTGTCAAATGCTATTAAATTGTGTTTCAAGTTTGGATTATGGGAGCAAAGAATTGAATACAAGCTCCTCTTGCAGGTTTGCATTCATTGTTGTAAAGTTAAGCCTTCTCTCATTCATGTCAAGATATCAAGAAGAGATACAACATTCTAACAAGAAGTATCATACCATCTCCCAATCATAGGAAGTATGTTCGAAACATTAAGGAGATTTAGAGATCAAAGAGCACTCTACTATGAGGATTGATGTGTACGAGTTTCCCACTCATGACAAGAGGAAATCAGATTCACTTGTAGAGCCTATAAATTGCCCTCTAGTTGAGCCTAGACCCTCTTCAAAAAAATGGTAGGATTGTTTCCCATATGGGCCACGCTTTGGTTCCAATTTAGATTTCTTTGAAAAAGTTTGCATTCGATTCTCCATAATTCTAATGGTTTTTTCTGTCCTTTTGATGGTGAGTTTGTTGTTTTATTGTTTGCTTCTTGTGATGTCTTTTATGGGTTTAAAGACCTATTTCTTCATAGATTTTTGTCTCTTGTTGTAGTTTACATTTTATCTTGATATACAAGATTTTGGGGTCCTTTCAAAACCCTCTTATCATTCATAGTTATGTCAAAAAACGTTTATCTAATATAAACTGAATATATTTTAGTGGATTCAAATTCTTTGAAAATGAAAGTTTTGTTTTTGTTTTTTTGGACTGTATAATTTTTCTGTTTTTAATCACTGTATCTTATATTTTGATTATCTTCTTTTTGCTATTTTGCTGTTGGCTCGGACTTCACTACTATTTCCAATATAATCTCTGTACTAAAGTTTGAATCTTTTTAAGAACCCCCATTACCCACATAAAAGAACAAAAACAACTTTTTTTCTTATCTTCTCTCTTAAAATCCTCTGTTCATATTGTAAACTATGTTCACATAAATCTCTTCGCATCTTATAGACAGAACATAAGGTATAACCCAAAACTTAATGCAAGTCTTCTACACAGTTTTTTTCTAAATGTAGTATACTCAATTTCACTCAGTGAAAACCCTGTGTTTTCACAGAAACCATGGAACCTACATTTGTTGATGAATTGAAAACAGAGAAACTTTCAGATGCTCAATTTTTTTGGGTGTACTTCTACTAAAGACATTCTTACATTGAAAGACACTTCAATAAAAAATGCAGCTTATATCTACCCAGATTTCTTAACAAGAATGTAAGGAATGAGAAGCAAAATTAACAGAGATGAGCAGAGCAATGTACTAACCAGGATTCTAGGGCAGAGCGCCGGCGGGACCGAGGTGGGCATTCATAGAGATAGGGCAGAGTTGATGAGGAGGCCCGTGGAATTTCAGGTACTGGGCGTGAAGAAGAGGAGGAAGCAGAGAGAAAATCTGTGTGCGTTGGAGGAGGATAATACCATCTGGTGGTGGAAGGATGGGGCAGCCATAGATATGTAACTGGTGGTGAAGAACTTTCCAAACACTTTCCCTTCATGCCTGTCAGATCTTCACATATCTTATCTTTTCTTGTTTTAATGACGAGCTTGAAGTTTTACTTGCTCCGTGATGAGGGCGCAGGTAGATGATTAAGAAAGAGATGAGTACCTAACAGTCAAGCTACCCAACAACTCTTAAATGCAGAAAGAGACCTCCAGTTTTATTATTACCAATAAAACGTATTTATTACAGGCTTCTGGAAACCATCTCTGATTTTATTTCAGCTTTTGACATATACCTAAATGCTTGTTAGAGGATTTGTATAAATTTTTTATACAAGTGGTTTATTGAAAAAGATGAGGATGGTTGGGACTCCGGACCCTCTACGTCATTCTGGGCTCCGCTGATGTATGGGATAGGCTGGATGACAGGACCTGCCTCCCAAGATTTTTTTAATGACAGTGAATTTTTTTACTTGGTGATTTGAGAATTTTAGTTTGGTTTGAGTCAACCAAGACCACATATGAGGACCCCATCATTCGTATAAACATATTGCATTAATGTAAATAGTCCTCGGGCTGCTGGGCCGCTGGGCTGGGTTGCAGGGACACCCTTGTTGTATATAGTCCAAGAGCACACCGATCCAACGAGGGTTTGGATCACAAAGACAATGGTTTTGAATGCCAACAACTTTCAATGCAAAGGTTTAAACCCACAAGTACAATGGATCAACAAGGGCACAAAGCCTACAAACACAACTTAATAGATGGTTTGGACCTTGGTTGAAGAATAACAATGCCATGGAATCGTATCTTTTTAAGTTCATAATATATTGTTATTTGTTTAGTATATATTTGTATACTTTTAAAAATGTGTTTAAAGTATATGGTTTTTTGGTAACAACTATTACATGTAAATAGATGAATTGTTATATTTTTGGATTAATGTATAGTCAATATATTTTTGACCTACAAATGTAGGTGACATTTAAATTGGGCATGAAAAGATAAACATATTAATGACACAAACTCAATTAAAACTTTGACAAAAGGTATATATTATCCATCAAAACTATATATTTTTGTATTAGCCAATGTTGTGATCACAACTTAGTTTTGATAGTTAATTTGAATAGTTTTGGGATCATAATGATAGGGTTAAGTTTTGGTTTGCTAGTAACCTTGGTGTTGCTTCTAATAATTTTTCTAAGGCTATGGTCATTCGCTAAGCTATTTTAGAAACTAAGCTACATCATCTTCCTCATATTATTCTTGAATCTAACTCTAAAATTTTGGTTGATAATTTTGAAAATAAGTTTTTCTCTCGCTTCCAGTTGTGGTAGTTGAATGCATATAAGAAAAACATCGACATCATCATTCAATGTTTTAGTGATGTTTAGTGGAGCCATACTAGAAGGGAAGTAAATCAGGTTGATATTTTTGCTAAATCAACTTCAAATTAGAACAATATCAAGTTTGACACTAGAGATAATTAGGATTGTCCTATATGAGATTTAAATAGAGCCTTTAGTGATTTTGTGAATGCTAATTGCACTACCTCTCTAGATTCTTGATTCTTTTTGCCAGGATGCTTCTTGTTGGAGTTCTAGCTCTCAAGGTGTCTTTCCTAATAACTTTGCTATTCCTTTTTTAATTGGCTTTTCTTTTGATCCACTTCCTTTACAATAAAGACAAAAATTACTTTCAATACTCACAACATGAGCAATCTTCAAGGTAACAAAGGCTTATGCCTTATCTATGGGGTTTGAAGGGTTCCTCAATTGTCTATCTTTACTCCATCTACATTTTTAGGATTTTTCTGAATTGTGTGCAAAGAGTCTTTTTAAGATTGACAAACTCACATTATAAATAGTTATTATGTTAATATTTTTTCCCTTTATGTTAAAAATTACAATGATAATATTCCCTTAAAATAAAAAAGATAATTTAATAGAGTGAACATAAACTTAGTAATATCTTTCATAATATAATAATGTCAAAATATTTTTAAATGATATGTTTTATTAATATTTAAATTTGATAATAATATATTGTGATTAAATTCTAAACCATTCTATTAATTAATTAATTATTCAAGGACATGAATCCCCAGTTGTATTTCCATCTACAACAATAGGCATTAATTGAACTCATACACAATGGTAAGCTGCAAGAGGCTCTTGAATTTGCACAAGAAGGATTGGCACCAAGAGGAGAAGAAAATCATGATTTCCTAGAAGAAGTTGAGTGTACTGTTGCATTGCTAGCCTTTGAAGATCCATCATCATGCCCTGTTGGAGAACGTTTAATTATGGGAAGCACCATTTTGTAAGGGGTTAAAAATCTTATTTGCTTAGGAAGTTGGTTTGTCCAGATGCCATAAGATTTCTCTGCCATATAACTCATAAACTCTATGTAATTACATATTATATGATATTAATATAACTACAGGCTCTTGCCTTTTGCTGAAAAAAAATTAATTATTCAATAAAATATCTAGCTAATTAAAATCAAATGACCCTTCAATTTTATATTATTTATAAATTAACATTCCAATCAATTCTATATAAAATATAGTAAAAAGTAAAATTTAATTCTGTGACCAATGTCATAGCGTAAACTAAATAGACCATATCCATATAGATTAAAACCGTATTTAGTTCCCTAAGCATTAATCCCAATAAGATATTCGAAATTGATTAAAGACCAAGAACCCATTAAACTAACATGAAGAACATGAAAACAAAATGGAAACCTATTTTAATTATCTGAATCTTATCCTATTGGGGGGAGTGGTGTCGCATTGATGTGGAATGGCGACCCTTTCACAATCCCTTGGATAATGAGCTTGTTTCAATAAGTTTTATAGAGCAAAACTTATGAAACCGATGAGAGATGGTGAAAATATGATAAAAACTAATTTAATATGATGGTGATGCATTCTAAATGCTAAGATGATTGATGAGATTGATACAATCTATGCTAAATGGATTTGAAGTTCAAAGATGAAAGCCATTGATGCAATTTAAACTAAAATGATGCAAACTAAACTAAAATGGACACCATTAATGGATACTTTAAGCTATTATGATCAAGATTTTAAACTAAAAAGATAAATGTATACTAAATATGGATGCAATATGAGTGTGATTTTTAACAGCACAAGTTTTCTTTGAAAAGTTGGATCCCTATTCAATAGATGCAAGGCCTATTTATAGAATAGGCAATGGAAAACCAATGGTCAAGATTGAAAGAATCAATCAATGGTCAGGATGGAAAGAAGATGGAGGCATGTATCATGAATTCCCATCAGGGGTTGAGAATGCAAGTTGATATTTAATCAAGGGCTCACAATTATGCAAAGAAGCACACTTTCAAAACTTGCACAAGAAGTTTGTTACAAAAGACAATATTCCCTTTTTTGAATGAGTGAAAAGGGAGAATATTCTTAAAGAATATTCTCATGCAAAGGGGATGAGGAAAATTAGCATTTTATCAAATTAAAAAAAAAATTAATGTGCAAAGGGAAGGAATATTCCATGAGAGGATTCCCTTTTGGAAGAATGTGCAAAGGAGGAATATTCTCAAGGAATATTCCCTTGCAAGTGGGAGAGTTAGAATTAATTAGTAATTTGATAATTAAAACAAAGTGTCAATTATGCAAATTAGAGGAATTTAGGATATCCATTAAATAATTAACTTATTTAATGAGAAAGGGATCAAAATGACATTTAATTAAATAATTAAGATTATTTAAGTTAATGAGAGGACTTAGGGTGTTTAAATATTTTGATTTATCCAATTTAACAAGACAAAAGGTTTGCATGAAAGAGGGAAGAATCAACCTAATTAGCTTAATTAGATTAATAGATGAAAATGATGTATTTAATTAAATAGCTAGGCTAATTTAATCAAACAAGCAAAAAGAGGATGGGTTTTAGGATGAAATGATGTTAATATATTGGATTCAAGTGTATCATTCAGGACATTTTTAAGTGTTTACATTTTTTCCCTCTTTGAAGCAAGGTACCTATTACGTTGGTTCAAAGACTGGTGCTTTTCAGATTAAAACTGCTACTTAGATCAAGAAATCAAAAAAAATCTTTTTTTTTGGATGCCACACTATTGCCCTAGAGGAATAAGTTGGTTCCCTACCCCCTCGAGAGATTGGGTGGAAATTTTGAATTTTGAGTTAATCTCTCGACAAAGGTAAAATATTGGTACAGGTGTGAAAACATGCCCCAGGATGCAAAAAAATGGCCCCAAAATCACTAAAGACGGCTTAAGATAGGCTACAAAGTGTGGAAATAGGATAGGCTACGAAGCGCGAAAATAGGTAAAACAGGTCAAAACCCTAGCTTTTGGCTCAAATTAGGGCCAAAAACCCTAATTTTTTGGCATAAAATGGTGAGAAGAGTGCATTTCCAATTCAATTGTGCATTGACTCCCTAGAGAATTGTTGCATTTTGAGCTCTGAAACCTTGACGAGATGGCCCACCGTGCGCTTTCAGTTCACCTTTTTGAGCAGGTTCAAGAGTACCAATGGTGAGCAAACATAGGACCTCGGGTATGTGATTCAAAACTTGTCTCGATTTTTACATTTTGGTGCATTTATTAGTGTCTCAACTAGGTTTTCTAGGGCATTGTTGCATAGCGACACACAAAAGGAATCAAAAGCATTGCTATTGATATTTTAGTGTTGCACTTGTTGTTTAGTGGCGTGCTAGAATTTTTGTTCTGGTGATGCATTTGACTAGGGGGTTGTGCTTAAAAAATAGTGATGCATAGGGTTTTCTATTTTAGTGACGCGCAAAAGCAGTGGGTGACACACTTACTAAATAATGACACCTAACCATTTTTAGTTATAGCGATGCACCTCAATGTCGATGTACAATTGAGTATTGTGACACGTGTTGCTAAATTTGTGATGCACCCCCATAAGTGATACAATGACAAACCATTTAAATAGTGACGCTATTGATTTCAGCGATGCAATTGATGTTTTAGGATGCAAACCATCTGATTTTCATCAATTTTTATATTTTTAGGAAAATTGATGTTGTGTGTACGATGTGTGCAGGAGGAGATTCGACCTTTGATGTTGTAGGAGCATTGATCAGATATTTTGGCAGAAAAATGAGACTTTGACGATTTGGAGATAGAATGCCTGGGATCTCTCGGTCTAGGGTTTATTGCTTTCATTCCAAAGGTCCTCAATCACCTTGCCATGATGACAACACTCATCAAGAGGTGGCACAAAGAGACATCTTCTTCCCATTTTCCCACTGGTGAGACCACAATGACCCTTGAGGATGTGTGGTAGATCCTTTGGCTTCCCATCCATGGGGAGCGCATTATCTATGAAACAGATGTCAAGAGGGACCCATGCTGCTCTCTTTTATACACCAATCAAATTATCTTAGTGAATTCCTAGATAGACTTGGACCTGTATCGTGGACATGTACCCATCTTTTGATTGTTTGTGGCTACGCTCATTGCTAGTGTGATTGCACTAGACCGACGGGGCAAAGGCTTCAGTCCAAGCTGGGGGGTGGCATGACATGACATGATTCACAGAGGGTTTATGTATGCTTGAGGGCCAGTACTTCTTGCATCCCTATATCGTGATATGCACCAGGCAGTATATTTCCAGGTAGGAGCATTGGAGCCATTGTGGCACTGCTTCACATTTGGGCTTATGAGCACATAGTAGTTTTGAGACCTTTGGTCATTTTGGCAGATGTGCACTAGGATGATCCCATCATTTTTAGATACAAATTCCCCATGAAATTACAATACACCGGCTCGACTGGTATCCCATATTGGTGCAAGGTCATAGATGATATGACCATATTTAGATGGAGGCCATGGCTATAGGTTCTAGCTTGGTACAACGATCAACAACAAATGTACTTTTCTTGATGGACCCATCATATTTAGGGGCGGGAGCACACTATGGTTGAGTAGTATCTTCCAAATCGTGTTGCTCAATAGTTTATGGAGGTACATGATATGCCTCTCAATGATTACATAGCTATTTTTGTGAGATCTCAAAGAGAGATTGAGTGGGGAGCTCAGATTGATCCCATCATGATGATCAATGAGTTTTGACACTTGGTTCTGCAAGCCTGGGCATATGATCAAGGTTTTCCAAATGTGAGGACTACCCCAACATATGATGTATGGTGGAGGCCACCTATTTGCTTGATAGACCCTATGGGGGATACCCCAGTGGGCAAGGCAGAGGCAAAGGAAGAGGTAGGGATGGGGGCAGAGCAGCTAGTAGACAATAGGTTGAGGAGCACAGGGCATAGGTGTCGGTGGATGCCCACTAGGATTAGGGTCATCAGGACCTAGGGCATCAACATGATCAACAAGATGGATAGGTTTTGGGGGAATCACCACCACCTCCATCACCTCATCAGCCAGATCTAAGGGATGGAAGATTGGTTCCCTTACAACAAAGAGGGATCAACTACGTCAACAACTACAAGCGATGAGTATCAAGAGGGATAGAGAGATTCAATTGTGACAACAACTGGACCTACAGTTGGCCCAAGAGATTGGGCACAGGCAACAACTTGAGGTTGTGATAGTGGCCTCACAAGGATAGGTGGTATCAACCACATTATAGAGAAAGGCAATCACAGAGGCTGCTTATTACAGGGTGCACTACCATAGGGATGTTCCTAGAGAGATGAGACTACCTGACTACTCTCAGAGGAGCAGGGTTGCTCCCAGGGCTTCTGATGGACAACCCTTAGCCAAAGATCATAGTGAGTTTAGTCAAAGGCATGCTAATTGACAGAGTAGGGGATAGCCTTGATCATGGCCACTTTTTTGTTGTACAACTTGATTATTTATATAGACATACATTCATAGGCTCATTTTTTATAGCCTCTTGTACATTATACATTTGATGATACTCATACACAATGATTCAAATATTGTACCATGGCAATCATATATATATATATATATGAGATGATACGAATTTTATGGATGCAATGTCTTTTATTTTCATGTTTTATGGATGTATGGATGTAAATGTTATGGTGTGATGTGATGCTATGTTCTTTATCTATGCTTATGAGATGATTTGTAATGCAATGTATATGATATGCAATGTTTATGAGATGGATGCAATGCAATGGATGTGTTATCTTCTTTTTCACTATCTTTCTATCACATGATATGAGTTGGATGTTTATAATATGTAGATGATATGATATGTTTATGTAGGATGTATGGATGAATGCATTTCTATTTTTGTACTTTTCCCATATGATTTATGATGTCATGATGATGCATGGATAATGTATATGGATGATGCATATGTTTATGCATATGATATGGATGTTATGAATGATAATGCAATGGATTAAGATGCTTAAAATAACAAATCCATATTATCTAAAACAACTTAAATGATAATGATGATGCAATGGATTATGTTTTCCATTATTATGATATGCTGTGATGATGCAAGATGTATGCATGCTGATGATTTTGTGGATGCAAGATGGATGCATGATGATGGTTTTTTTGACTTTCATGATACTAGGTTAGTGTGGAAAGAAGATAGGAAAATAAAATGATTTGACCATTTATTTTTAGATTGATTTTAAAAGTCCAACAAGTCCATGATCTTTCGAGACTTTATTAGATTATGGTGATGAGATGGATGATTTTCTCATACTCAGGATTGGGATTTTCCATCATTCCTTATATGTTTGATATAACACAGACATGATGCATCAAGGTATTGAAAACAAGGATGGTGTTGTATCTAGTGACATGGACTTTGAATCTGCAAACAGATAGGATAGTTCTTGTTCACACCTTGACATACAAAAACCTCATCGAAATTAGTTTAGTAGTTTTGAATATATTGGACCAAAGCATACACAATAGTCAACAATGTACTCCAAATGACTTCCCTACATAGAACTAAGTATGCACCAAGAATATTTTACAAGAATACCCACAAGCACAACAAATGAAAGATAATGATCGATGAGCCATTCCTTTATCTCTAAATCATTTTTTAGACATCATCGAGAGGTCCTCAAAATGGGTCATTTAGATAAATCATAAGAAGAGATTAAAGACAAACAGTCAGTGTTATCTATATCACTTGCTAATTTTAACATAGCTAAGGTGATTTTAGATGTTGATGTCCATTGTCAAAAGGATGCATCCTAGAACATTTTTATTAGATTTTTGACTGAGACTAGGTGTGTGATAAGTCATTGATACAAACTCCACTAACTCATTTACGTATGATCTAGACTTTAGAATTTGATACTTAGGTTCTCACTTTATGACTTGCAATACTTGCTTTCTACTTATTTTACCAAAGTTTTGAAGATGACGATTGATTTATTATGGATGAAATTTTATTATGGGTGAAAGCGGAATGAGATGGAAGGTTTTGGATTTTTCAGAATATTTCAATGTTTTTGGTATTTTGAAATGTTTTGAGGTTGTTTTTGGTCTTTTTGAAATTTTATGTGGATGTTTCGGTTTTTTATTATTTGAGGTTGTTTAGGGATTTCCAAGTTTTCCAATATTTTTGGGTTTTTTATAATTTTTCAAATATTTTGTGGTTTTGCAAGATTTTGACCAAGAACCTAAGCTAACAGACTATCCTAGGGGCCTCAGGGGCTTATCAAAGATTTTCCTTTCCTACGTTATACACATAGAGACCACATAGTTTGACTGACTTGACTTATTGTTGATGAGATATGAACAATTGATAGATTGCCAGTTTACTATGATGGAAACTTAAAGGACTGACCTAGGGTGTCTCGGGGGCACATCGATGATGACCTTGCCTACATTCAAGCTTAGAGACAACATAATTCAACAAGGTACTATTTTTGGATTTTTGATGTTTTGACATGTTTAAGGATTTTTGATGTGTTTTTGGATGTTTTGGGATTTTGAATTTACAATTTTTTGAATGTTTTTGGATTTTAGCTGTACAAGATTTTGAATGTTTTTGGATTTTGGACTATAAAATATTTTGGATGTTTTTGGATTTTCTGATTTTGCAAGTGTTTTTGGATTTTTGATGAGATTTTATGAATGTTTTTGGATTTTTGATGAGATTTTATGAATGTTTTTGGGATTTTCAATGTGATATTCAATAACCTTAAGATATACAAGAACCCAATATGATGCATAAAAAATTGCCCCCAGTATGATGTGATAGACTACCTTGATATAGGCAGGGCAAACTGACCTTTGGAACATGCCAAGTAGTACTAAGGGGAATATGCTACTTCATAATATCAAGCTATGACTTAGATGTGGATGGGTGATAGAATAAATAGGATGAATGATGTGATGGAAGAATGTGATGCCATGAATAATAAGCTAAAAGAGCCAAGGATGGATGAAGGTGCTTTACTTATGCAAGGCGCCTATTTGCCAGGTTTTCATGAAGGCACCTACCCAAAGCACCACCAAAGTGGTTTTCACTAGAGGACAATTGTTTTTCTTTACTTTTTCAATCCTTTTTCTTATTTTTTTGGATTTTTATCATTTTTTGATTTTTTGTATTTTCAGATTTACACCCTTCAAATCTAGGCATAAAACTTTTTAAGATGTGAACTGTTGATTGGTTCCTACAAGGGTTCACCTTTAGGCGTTGATAGTTGGTAAGCTCCTGATCCATAACTCGTTGTGACAATAAATGGGCCTAACTAGTTAGGCTCAAACTTTCCTTTACTATCATGATCTAGAAGATTTTTCTGATTTTGCTTGAGAAGAAGACCCCCTACCTAAAAATACTAACTCTTGATCTTCTTGTTATAACTCCATTTCAATCAGTTTTGGTATGCTTGTAAATGATTAAGGGCATCAAGATGATGCTCATCCAAGAATTCTAACTCATTCAACCAAGATACCTTGTACTCTTCATCAGTGATCAGATTCTGTAGTGGCACTTACAGCGAGGGAAGCTCAACCTCTATAGGCAGGATGACTTTTGATCCATAGACTAAGGAGAGAGAGCTTGAACCTATAGGTGTGCAGATACTAGTTCGATAGGCCCATAGGGTTGGATTTAACTACAAATTCCATTCATGACCAGCTTCATTGACCATTTTCTTTGGGATCTTCAGAATGGTCTTATTTGTAGCCTTAGCTTGACCGTTTCCTTGGGGGTAGTGAGGGGTAGAGAATTGATGTTGGATGTTGAATCTTTGAAATAGCTCTTTCACATCCTGATTCTTGAAGGGTGTTCTATTTTCAGAGATAAGGGCTTGCGGAGCACCATAATGATAGATAAGGTAATTCAGGATAAACATATAAATTTGCTTCCTTATTATGTAGGTCATAGGAATGGCTTCAACCCATTTGGTAAAGTATTCAATGGCCATGAGGATGAATTTATGGCCATTAGATGAAGTGGGGGTAGTTTTTCCTATGAGGTGAATCCCCTATTGTGAGAAAGTCCAAGGTGTGAGCATTGGTTGTAACTCCTGAGCCAGAGCATGAATAAGATCTCCATGCTATTGGTAGTGGACACACTTCTGCACGTATTGATGAGCTTCTCTTTCCATGGTTGGCTAGTAGTACCATGCCCTCAAAAATTTCTTAGATAAGGTTATTCCACTAGAATGGGAACCACAAATTCCTTCATGTACTTTTGTTAAGGTGGTCAAGGCTTCCTCTTGGTTAAGACATTATAGTAATGTCCCCTCGATGCTTTAGCAGTATAGGGTATCACCTAGGATCATGAATTGGGATGCCTTTTTAACAAAGGTATTCTTAAGGTTGGAGGTGATATCGAATGGGAGGGTACCTCTGCTAAGATATGTGAATATATCATAATACCACGGGGAACCAAGACCAACGATGGCACATAAAAATTTAGATTCAAGGATTTTGAAAGCTAGCACGAGAAGCTGTTCTACTAAGAATTCACATTGAAGGACGTTGTGTGGAATTTCTAACAATGATCCAATTGTCGCCATGACATTTGTTGCTAGATTGTTCATGCGTGGTATCTACTCAAAAGTTATATTAATGAAAAATTCCTTGATACTTTCTACCATCTTCTTATAAGGAGTGAGTTTATCATCCTTAGTTTGGTAGTCATCATTGACTTGATTGATAACTAGTTGTGAGTCCCTATAGAATTTCAACTCTTATACTTGCCACTGAATTGCTATCTTTAGACCTTTTATTAGGGCTTCATACTCAACAATATTATTAGTATATGGAAATGATAGCAGGTATGACTTTGGAATACAATCACCTTGAGGTGTGATAAAGAGAATACTTGCTCCTGATCCATGTTGGGTATAAGATCCATCAAAGTACATTTTCCACTGATCTACTATAATGACAAGGAACTCTGATTCATCAAAAAATTTAGATATCAAAGGGTTCTCTACATAGATAGGTGCTTCTACTAGCTGGTTTGTGATTACTTGTCCTTTGATTACTTTACGATTCACATATTCTATGTCAAATTCAATCAATATCATTACCCATTTGGCCATTCACCTAGTGAGAGTAGCTTTAGATAACATATATTTCAATGGATCAATTTTACCGATAAGCATGATTTGATGCAATAGCATGTAATGCCTGGAATTTTTTGAAGGAAAAAACACTACTAAGCATGCTTTCTCAATGGAGGAGTAGTTCATTACATAGCCTACTAAGGTCCTGCTATGAGCCTTCTTTTTTGTTTTCATCATGTTGTGCTAGAACAACACCTAGTGTTGTTGATGTTGCTAAGATATATAGGATTAATGGCTTGTTTGGTATTAGTGGCATGAGCACTGGAGGTGTCAATAGATAGTCCTTGATCTATTGGAAGGATTTTTCACACTTCTCATCCCACTCATTAGTTATTCCTTTGTGGAGGAGATGAGAGAAAGGATGGATTTTATCTGATAATTATGCTATGAACCTTCTAATGGAGTGCAACCTTCCTTGCAATCCTCTCATTTGTTTCAATGTTTGGGGTGGTTCCATGTCTAAGATTGCATTTACTTTTGATAGATCTATTTCTATCCCTCTTTGTAACACGATGTAGCCAAGAAGTTTCCTTGATGTAACCCAAAAGACACACTTTTTCAGGTTTAGTTGTACCTTATGTTCTTCGAGCTTGTCGAAGATGGGTCCCAATACCTCTATGTGCTCATTCCTTTTATTTGACTTGGAAAAAATGTCATCCACATAGTCTTCAACTTTTTTGTGGATCATATCATGAAAGATGAGGGTCATTTCTCTTTGATAGGTCTCTCCTACATTCTTTAGCCCAAATGGAATCATGTTCCAACAATATGTTCCCCATGGACAAGTGAATGTAGTTTTGTGTTGATCCTCCTTGGTAATCATGATTTGATTATAGCCTAAAAAATTGTCCATGAGTGATATCATTTCATGTCCAGCTGTTAAATCAATGATGATGTCGATGTTAGGTAGAGGGAAATCATCCTTTGGACATGCCTTTTTCTAGTCTATGAAATCTGTGCATATTCTAATTCCCCTAGTGGGTTTGGAGACTAGTACTAGGTTGGAAACCCACTTAGGGTAATCAATTGGTTAGATAAATCTGACATCAAGAAGCTTTTGCAACTCAAGTTTCACCAAGAGTGCTATTTGAGGATGCATTTTTCTTAATTTTTGCTTCATTGGTTTGGCTTCAAGATAGACTGCTAAATGATGCACAACCAGTTCAGGGTTGAGGCCTGGCATATCTATGTATGACCATGCAAAGTTTATTAGATTCCCTCTTTCAAGAATGCTGCTAGGTTCTTCTGTTCTTTGTCCAACAAGGATTCAACATAAAAAGTTATCCTTGGTACCTCATGTGTGTTAAAGTTATCATATATTAGCTAATAATTAATTAATTTTTAATTGATTATTAGTCTAATTTATTCTCATGCACTTAAGCTAAACTTAGGATTGCTTTATTAGTTGAGCTAATAGTAGATCATTATGTCTCATCTCATGTGATGTTGACACTTGCCATGATCTGATCCCTTTCTCATTTAGGGCTTTTCTCTTATAAGCACTCAACCCTCATTGTAATTATTTGGAGAATATCTTGAGCTTTCATATCTACTTGAGAGACTCTTGCTTTTGTAGCTTTTTCTTGTTGATGAATATTGCATATATTGTTTGTAAATATCTTGCGTAGAAGGTGTATTTGTTTGTTGTTTGATCCTATGACTTGTGGTTTTGTGCTTGTTTCACAATTATAACATGGTATCAAAGTGTGGATTCAGCGAACCCCTTCTCAATTTATGAGATTTTTTCTTCATAAACAAGAGTTGTAGGCTTCAAATTTGAATCCCCTTTGTTTTTTTTGCAAATTTTGGAGGTGGGTGTTTTTCGGTGCATTTTTATGTGAAAAGGACCTCGTTGTTGGATTTAGAGCCATCGCAAAAAGTTAGATTTGACTTTGTCTCACTTGATTTGGATTCTTGATGTGAGATTGGGAAAATATGGCGACGACCATTTGGTCGTCAATTTTAATGCCGTATTTCTGCTACGACAGCCATATGGCCATCAATTTTTTTTCCAACAGACTATGTAATTGCACTTTAAGGACAATTTTCTTCTGGAGGCCATAACTTTTGCCCACAATGTTGAAATAGGGAAAATGAGATATTGTTAGAAAGAGGACTCAGAGAAATTTCCAGTGGTTAAGGTATTTTTTCGGAGATTTTTTCTTAGGTCCCTGTTATTTCTACTCAAAGTCAGATCTTCTTTTCTAGAGTTGCCTTCAATTTTTTTGGCATAACTTTTGCATACAATGTTGAAAATGGTAAAACGAGATATCATCAAAAATCTAGTTTCGAGCTCTTTATAGTGGTGTAGATGGTTTCCATATTTGATTTTTAAGTTTTTCCAAAAATCCTTCTTCTCAGATGCAGTCCTTTTTGGACCTTATGGGTTCACATTGCATGTATTTATCATCTGTAAACACACTGAAATAAAGTGTCTCACCTTTGTATGTGTAGTATTGTGATTCTTATACATCATATTGTGTCATTATTGTACTTGAATTATTCTATAAAGTGCCATGGGGGGTTGATGTTTGCCTTTGTTTTGCATCATACCTTTGTCTAGTGAGTGTTCCTTCCACGAAAGCAATGAATCACATTGATTCTTGCCTCATGTGTGTGTTCCTTTGTTTGCAAACCCTTTATACTTTGCTGGTACTTTCATGTTTTCACATTCAAATGTTCTTGGTTCTTCTTCATGGACTTCTTTTTGGCATTTAGTTTTAGTGTACCTGTCATGACTCTCCCTTGTCAATATTATAGGGGGGTTTCTATTGTTGGTGATATTGCTGCCTTGGTTTTGTTGGAGTGAGCTATGTATTCAATATGTTTTCCTATGTACTTTTGGATATAGCATACATTAGTGGCTGTTTACTTGTATTTTGTTGAGATGGATCAATTACTATATGGACACTCTTGCATTTAGGAGGTGACCTTCCATTTTCACTTGATTAGTTCTTCAGACTATTGGTAGTTGTGACATCTGTATCTTTGAGTTCTTGATGTTTGCCTTGGTTTTCCATCATATTTGAGTAGTGTCATTGAGGGAACTCATACAGATTCTTGTCTTCTTGATCCCGATCATCATATGTTTCAATAAAGGTTCTTCTTTCAATATTTTAGTAGTCATTCTACGACAGTGTTTGTAGCTTCTTCATGCTTTTGGATGTTCTACATGTTCCTATGTTTTAGGAAATTATCTTGTTTGGAGGCTTCTTCAATAATTCACTTGGTTTTCACTCAAATATCTACATGTTATTTTCATGTCATTAATTTTGTGATTGAAGGATTCAATCATCTCCCCATAGTATGCCTGTGTGTCTAGCTCCATATCAAAACTTGCTTTGTGATCCCCATATGGTATGTTGTCATGGAGTCCCATGAATTTTGAGATTGCTTCATCATTTTCAAATAAATATAGAATTGGTGGCCCTTGTTGGTCCTTGTCAATGAGTTGGGGGTATACTAGGCTTATTACAATGGTTTGGTCGATTGGGGTGAAAGATGTTGTAGATATCATAAAGAGAGTTATTCTTGAATAGATTAGCAATGTTGAGGGGAAAGTCATCTAAGGTAGTATCATGTGATGTGGGTAACCAAGAAGAAGCCTCAGTCTGTTTATCAAAAGTACCTTTGCTAATAAGGGTAACCTTATTAATAGTACATCCTAATCTAATATTCTTTGGATGTCTCTCAAGAACTATGGCTTCTAGCAAGCCATTATCATTTTTTCCTAGTTTCTTATTCTTATTGTACCCCCATCCCTTCATTAGTTGCAAGCCTTTATTTTCATCGTCCATGGGAAGAAAAACCATAAGACAATCATCTTGATATAGTAGTTTAGAGACATATTCCTCATTGACATCTTCTTTGTTCAAAACCTCCCACTTTGTGAAGGTGGTAGATGCAAAATTTAATGTTTCAACCACTTTTTTGATAGGTGTAGGTTTCCCATGAGATTTGGGAGAAAGAGGTAGCTCTCCCAACAAAAAAGTGTCCTTCTTTAGTTTATAATCTCCACAACCATCATCTTTGATCATTGCTTTGATGTCAGGAATGTTTTGCACAATGGGTTTCATTGCTTCTGAGGTGGATGCAAGGGATGATGGGTTAACAAACGAGGAGGAGGGTGTAGGCCCTTCATCATTTTTAGGGATTTGGGGTACTCTGTAAAACTTGGCTTCAAGATTCTTGCAGTAGTACAAAGGCTCAGGATCACCATGGATGGTAACTTCTCTATCCTCAAAAGGAAACTTTACACATTGGTGATAGGTTGAAGCTACAACTTTTAGGGCACGAATCCATGGTCTACCAAGCAAGATGTTGTAGGGGAGATCAAGGTCTAACACTTGGCATGCAATCTCCACAATGAAAGGTCCCACTTGGACGAGTAGTGTGATGATGCCTTGTGATACCCGTTCTTGATTGTCGTATGCCTTGATGGTTGTACTTTTTTTTTCTCAATAGCATCCTCTAAATATCCCAAGTTCTTGACCAACTGAAGGGTGAAAATGTTCAAACTAGCACCTCCATCTACTAAGAATCTTTTAACCTTTTTCTTATGAACAATGGTCCCTCAAGTTGCAAAGCAAAATTATGAGATGGTTGTGATAGTAGGTCTTGTTTTGAGAAGGTGAGAAGATGAGGGATAGTGATATGCCCTATCATAGCTTGAAACTGCTTTGTATCCATATCCCTAGGGACATACAACATAGATAAATCCTTCTCTAGGATGTCCCTATGTGTGGGGGATAGCCTCAATAGTTCCAGAATATAAATTTGTGTGAGGTCTTCTTGAGTTGATCTAGGAAATTGTATTTGCTAGGGTTTGGTGTGGGCAATTTAATTTGTGCCCTAGTTTGGGATGGAGCTCCTTGATGGTAATCTTGCCATGTCATGTGGTGACTCCACACTTCGCACTAGGCCCTTTGATGGTGATGACTATTACAACATTATCACAAGAGGCGACCACATTGGAGTAGACATGTACATTTGTGTAATCCTTCCCTTTTCCATTGTTGTTTCCTTTACCATGATTTGGTAATGGGTTCTTGTATATTTTAAGATCTTTGTTAGCCACTGGTACCTCAATAGATATGTCTCCATTGTCGATAAAATCTTGGATGAAATTATTCAATCTCATGCAGTTTGATGTTTTGTGTCTTTTGATTTTGTGAAAGTCACAAAGATCCTTTTTTGTTGTACCAAGGTGCCTTGTCTTGTGGTTCTTGGTAGTTTTGGAAATTGGGAAGCGTAATCAAGTTTGACTCTACCAATTTCTGTATGATTATTTCAATAGGTTCTGCCAATTGTGTGTATTTTCATTTTGGATAGTTATTCCTATTGGGGGTTTGTCTTTGTTAAGTTTCAGTTTTATTAATTTGATTATTCTAAGGTGATGGTATGGTTTGTTGGATGGTTGGTTGAGCATTGGTCATTTGATTGGTGTTTGGCCTTGCTGACACTTATGACCACCTGAGCATCCACCACACCATCATTCATCACGTTCTTGTTCTTAGCCCAAACACGAGGCTTATTGTTTGAGCTGGTTGATGGATGGTTATCTTTGTATGCTTGTGTGTTGCCCTGTGATAGTAGAGCTCACTCAATGTTGAGAGCCCTAGGGACAAGCTCGTCATAGGTGGTGATACATTGCATTTTCAAGTGGAATGAGAAATCTGTATCAACATTTTCTATGATAATTCCTACTTTTTGTTCTCTAGGAATGGGCCGCTTGGTCTTACTATCCCTTTGCCTCCATCATTGTAAGAAATTGGTGAAAGATTCTCCTTTGTTTTTCTTGAGAGTGTATAAATCTTCTAGGCTGACATCCATGTCAAGGTTGAAGGAGAAGTGATCTATGAATCTATCAATGACTTCTTGAAAGGTTTTAATACCTGGAGGTAACTATGAGAACCAATCAATGGCGGGGCCTGTCAAACTTCACGAAAGGAGGGGAATCAAGTAAGAATCATTATAGGAAACATCCATACACATGACATTGAATTCCTTAAGGTGGTCCATAGGATTTCCTCACTTTGTACGTATCAAATTTAGGGACTTCAAAACCAAGAGGGAAAGGTACCATTGTGATGTTTCTATCAAATGGATATGGACATAGGTTTTGTTGTGTATGGGGCTTCTTTTTCTTTCTCATTTGAATGTCCTGCATTTGTTGCATTAGCATCTTGAGTTGTGATGCCACATCATCTTGCAGGTTTGGTGGAGGAACGTATGTTGCATATTGAGAGATGGCAGATGGATTGTATGTGGGATTTTGATGTTTTGGGGTGTTGTAAGGTGTAAAGGGTGGTGTGGGGTATTGTGAAGGTGAAGGCGATAGAGGTGTATATGTTCCTAACGCATTTGGATTGATGACATTTTGTTGAGGATTATAGTATAAACCTTTTTGTTGTTGTTGTTGTTGCAGTTGCGCAAGTACTTGTTGTTGTTGGGCAAGTAATGCTTGTTGTTGAGCTTGTTGTTGTATGACTAAGGATGCTTGTTGGGCTTGATTTTTTTGTTGTGTTATTAGGGTTTCTTTTGAGGCTTGTTGTTGTTATGTTGCTTATTGGGCTTGCTGTTGTTGTTGTGCCACTAAGACTACTTGTTGGGCTTGTTGTTGTTGTGCTGCTAAGGTTGCTTGTTGGGCTTCCTGTTGTTGTGTCACTAGGGCTACTTGTTGGGATTTTTGTTGTTGTTGTGATGCTAAGGTTGCTTTTTGGGCTTGTTATTGTTGTGTTGCTAAGGTTACTTGTTGGGCTTGTTGTTATTATTGTGCTGCTAAAGCTAATTGTTGGGCTTGCTGTTGTTATTGTGCTGCTAAGGCTACTAGTTGGGCTTCTTGTTGTTGTGTTACTAATGCTTCTGTTGGGATTTTTTTGTTGTATGACTTGTTGATAAGCCTGTTGTGCTTGTTGCAAGGATAGAGAATGTGCTTGTAAGGTAGGATTGTTTGGTTGTTGGGACACCTACAATGGGTTTTGGGTGTTTATGGTTTGAGTGGGTTGTGGGTTGATGACATGAGGTTGGGGGTTGCCTTGGTTTAACATTCCTTGTAAAATAGTGGATTAGGATGGAGGAATATAAGTTTGAGGTCCCATGTGATTTTGCATGACATGGGGGACCAATGGCAAAGATGATGATGGTGACATTTGATATTGCAATGGAAATGTCACATTAGGATCTTGAAATTGATTGAAAGGGTTCCCTTGACTGAAGGGTAGAGGGTTCCCTTGTTGTATTTGAGGTGGGACCAAGGTATTACCTTGGTTGATGGGGTTCATGACCAAGGGGTTGTTTTGATTTGGGTTAGTGATGGATGGGATGTGATGAGAGATATTATTGTTCCATTTTATGCCACGTTTCAACCTATTTTATACACCTTTATAATCATTCTTATATTCCATTTTCCTATCAAACCATACCATTTATGCTGCATGTGATTAAAATACATAAGAGATATTTAATATAGATTTGAGGTAAAATAATGAAAAGTAATCATTATATTGTTTTTACTAATGAGCATTGGACAATAAATTATTCAACAAATTATCTTGGGCTCTTGTTGCTGCTATAGGGGTCTATATATTATACTAAGTTAATACTCCAATGTTTCTACAAAATAACTACTACAAATACAAATTAATGTCACCAACACATCACTTGTACGCGCCTCCATATGCATGCCATCGTAGCTACTACAACAAATGTGCCAACTCAACTGCCATCTAAGATGCCTCAACATTTTATGTCCATATTATTGGATCTGCTATAACCATGGGGATCATTTGCACAACTTATCATGGTTATTTTCTGTCATCAAGTCATGGTTAGCATATTTTTATAAAATCTGTTTAATACCATAGATTCTCCATGTATGATCTCTTGAAGCTGCAAGCAAAGATGTCATGATTTTATGATGTAAATATTCCTTATGAAGATTCTCCCCACAAACTTCTCATTTTTTCATTTTGTCTACTTAGTATGGAAATGGTTTTGAAAGAGTGGTGCTATTTCAATCTTTTCTAAAACCGACCATAAGACTTTAACCTGTGAGCATTTTGTTATGTATTCAAAAGCTATAAAGCTATCACACAGGAAGAACATGTATGAAGAACCAATATTATTTTCCCAAATATTATCATTTGAGTTAATCAAAATCGGTTGACTGGGAGGAAGGGCACCCACTCTTCAGCAGCCAATTGAATGTATATATGTTATTTTCTACAAGGTATGTTGTGTGAATATTTGTTGTTGTTGATTATGTTCTACAATTTTTTGAACTGATATTTCAACCACCTTAATTTTGTGTATATTTATAAATAATTTAAATTGATTTTCATGCTTCAAATTTCATGAATTTGATTATTTGTGGCTAATTTTCTATTTTTAGAATTTGTTGTAATTTTTGTATAGTTCCTATCACCTGAATAGAAAATAATAGTTCATGTCGCCAAGAAGTGATAGTTCCTATTCCCAGAATTAGTTTGATTTGTTGAAGGTTTATTTTCATAGGGTGCATTCATAACCACTCATCTCACAACTCTCAGCCCTTGCATAGACTACCACAATACCTTTCATGAGTTCACAATCCCTGGATTGACACTTAGACCAAGTTGAAATATTTCTTATTCTCTACCCTAGCTTTGGCCTATCAGGATGATGTGTTTTGTGCAATTGAAAGGTTTGATGAACTCATTTGGGGATTAGATGAAGATGTCCCTTATTGTGTTAAGTGCTAATTTTGCATCAGGGTATTAACTTTCCCTTGTTTGTCTATTGGAGATACTTGGTTCACACTACCTTGCATGACATTGGGCACACTTGTAGCACTTGTGGGGATGGATGAAGATGGTTGTGTTCAATACACTAAGGTGGTTGTGGAGTGATGTATTGTAAGTGGTTTATGTGGATTTAGGGGATGTTCAAGAATGGGAGGAGAACCAATGGTTGGTGTCCAAGTGGTGGTTTGAGGAGGATTGGTGTTTAGATTACCCAAAAGTGTGTTTCTTTTCAAAGGAGGAGTGTGGCCAAAGTCCTTAGCAAGACTAGTTGCAAGACTAGGAGTTTGCGTTTGACTTAGCCCTGGTGACGGAGTTGATTGAATGGTAGATGAAGTCAAGCCTTGTGTTGAAGTTTGCTCAACAAAAGATGGGGGAATTGGAGCTACTTTTTCTAAGGCTTGACGTTCTTGTTTGTACTCAATGATTTCTTCTTTAGTAAGTCCAAACAGGTTGTTCATGATGTCTTCTACCTCATATGATCTTGATGGAGTCTAGGGTTGTTGTGAGGGGGTAGAATGTCTTCTTGGATCAAATTATTGGGGATTGGTATCACTTGTGGTGAATGTGACTTTGGCCTGTTCCATGATTCTCTTGTGTTGTGCTCTTATTGTTACCATAAATTGTGGGTCACCTATGGGAGAGTTATGTTGAGATTTGTAATGTTTAAACTCTATAGTTGACTGAAATTTTGGTAAAAGGGATGCTCTAAGTCATTTTGGAGCAATGGTGAGAATGGGAGATGAAAAAGATGAATGATGTGGGTAGTGATTTTGTTTGCAAATCTTTGGGACACCATTTTTACTATAGTTTTGATTTTTTTTTATGGATAATGGATTTGTAAATATTTAAGGTAGACTTGTGACCTTCAAGATAAACTAGTCCAAGATGTGATAACTAACTTAACTAAATGTATGGAAAAGGATTCATTTCACACAAAAGGTAGCTAAGTTAGGATTTGGGTTGATATATGTCTTAGTCCAAAGTGTTGATGTGTTCAAAATTTTGCAAAGGTTGGTGAAGTGAAAATGTGAAAGATGATAAGGGGTGGATGAAATGTTTGACCTAAAGTGAACCTTTGTTTTGCAAGACCAAGGTAGTGAGAAAAATTATATACCTCTAAAGTGACTCAAACCCAAAAGATCAATGTTGACTTCAAATAAGAGGAAAAATTTGGATATATGAATCTGGTTTGTTCCTCAAAGATCGAGCATAAAAATTTCTTAACAAGATGTCCCGATTGCGATAAAGCTTTAAGGCCCATTTTTTGTTAAACTTTGAACTATGATGTATACGTTTGAAATGACAGAATGTGGACCTTCATTTATGGACTTTGATTTTGCGGGAGATCATGAAGACAAGCACACGATTATGAAAAGAAGATATCTATTGCCACGTAGGAGGTGGCAATATGGGCCTTTTGGGAAAAATATAGGATTTTTTGCTCTTGTTTGTCTAGAATGTTTGTTGCGTTTCTCCATTGGATTGATGTTTCTTTTGTCTCAAATGTAAAGCTCCTCAAACTACTGATTATGTCTATTTGTTCTCCTTCAATTAGTTCAAATTTTGGTTGTATAATAGTGGGTGTAAGGTTTGGTTGTTCAATTGGAGCGATTGGATGCCAAATGGTCATTATAAAGACAAGCACATATGTGGGGTTCAATTGTGAGTGTTAGAGTAAATTATATTTACACTTAAGTTTACTTAGGCTTGCATTTAGATTAATTATGCATTTATTAAATAGAGTAGTTTTTCCCATGCTAGGAAGTTCCTCACTCGTCACCTACTTTTTATGCCTTTTTAAGGAACTTTGTACAATATGTAAATCAGATCTCATATTTTTCACTCCTTGTTTGGTGAAATGGCCTCGTGTCTCTCTCACTATTTTTTGAAGGTTTTCTATAGTTGATGATCTTGGGTTATTCGCTCTATCGTGGTATCAGAGCCTCTCAATTTGTAGTGCCTTCTGCTATTGAGAGTTTTCATCAAAGTGTTGGGATCGATTATTTCAACATTTGAAAATTTTAAATTTTAAAAGTTGCCTTTTATTCTTCATTTATGTTCTTGATTGTTGGCTACGGATTTAATTTGTGAAAGCTTGATTTCCTTGTCTGGAGGTAACGGTTTCCTTTGCATCTATGTTGGTATGAACAGTTTGAAGCCATGATTATTCTGAGGGGCTGTAATTAAATTTGTTGAGCCCATTTCCCTACTGCAAATCTGATTCTCAAATTAAAAGGATCAAATTTTTCTTGAGGCTCGATTTTGCCTAGTGAAGGCCAAATTCCTATTGGAGGCGTCATTTTTTGGTAGAGGCATGTGAAACCTATGATTTGCATTTGAGACCTGCGTTCATGTTGAAGAAGGCCGTGTGACTCCTCTGTGCTGGCGAATTTCCTCTTGAATTTTGTATTGGAGGCGTTAATTTATTGAAGGCCAATCTCTTCTGTTGCTAGACGTGATTTGTACTGGAGGCATTTTTTTTGGAAGAGGTGTGTTTTTATTGTGGAGAGCTACGATTAGAAGAGAGGAGGATGTCTTTTTTGAGGAACTTTTGCTGATTGAAGCTCATTCTCTATGGTGAGAGGGTGAATTTCTCTGTCTTGAGGAGGCATTTTATCTTTTTTTCATCATTTGTTTGCAGCCTTGAAAGCATTAATTGGAGGCCTGATTTTGAATTAGGGAAGCACCTTTCTTTTCACAGAGGTGAAAATATCTTCCTATATTTGGTGACACATGAGCGGATTTCAGAGACACAATCATACATTTTCATTCTTCTTTCTTGGGAAACATACCTGCACTTGTATTTGGTTTTGTTTCTTCTGAAAGGGAGACAAGTTGTTTGTCGACACTGGATCATGTTTTTTCTTTAGGCACTTACCATTTTTGCAGGTGATTACACATTGTGGGGGGGGGCTATATAGTCTCTCTCTTTCCCTCTTATGGGGGGGGATTTATTATATATACATGATGTATGTAGTCCTTGGGGGTGTGATTGAGTCCTCCATCCATGCATCTTTCTTATTTTCTTTTCTCTCTTTTGGAGATGGGTTTTTTCCCACAAGGTTTTTCTCCTTTTCTCCAACTTTGTGAGAGATTTATTTTTGTAGTTTTAAATGGGTACCTAACATGGTTGTGTAGCCGGGACGCATACTACATTTTGCATCTTCATTCTCCCTAAGTTGCACTTAGGGGAGGTGTTAGAGTAAATTATATTTACGCTTAAGTTTACTTAGGATTGCATTTAGATTAATTATACATTTATTAAATCGGGTAGTGTTTCCCGTGTTGGGAAATTCCTCACCTGTCACCTACTTTTTATGCCTTTTTAAGGAACTTTGTACAATATGTAAATTAGATCTCATATTTTTCACTCCTTGTTTGGTGAAATGGAGTCGTGTCTCTCTCACTATTTTGTGAAGGTTTTCTATAGTTGATGATCTTGGGTTATTCACTCTATCAGTGAGTTTATCTTGATTAATGAGCTTATTTTTAACACATACAATTGTCTTACTTAAGTTTCAAACTAAATGTCTATGTCAAAAACACCATTCATTTCACAAGGTCCATTATGTGAAAATCATGTAGTTAGAGCCATAGTTGCCTAAGTTAACTTTAGGAAGTATGGATTGAGATATAAGCCAAAATATTTAGAAGTCTCTAATGATAAAATCCTTAGGAAAATCATCAATATCAAGGATTTTCAAAGGGTATCCATGCTTAAACCAAAGGGTTTAAATTTTTGAGAAAATTGTTGATGTTTGTTTGCAATGTTTTGGAACCAATCAAGTGTTTAATTGACTCACAAGCATTTACAATCCTAGTCCAAGTGGGTACGTATTTCTTAGTAGGCTTACTGATCATCCAGATAAGAGATGATTAATCTGTGAAGATGGAATGGACAAATAGGCTATGTCAAGGAAATGTACCATCTTGACATGCCAAGCAAAAGAGCCCCTTCCCTATTTTCTTTATTGCTTCAACCAATGAACCGAACATGGTAAGTAAATTCTTGGAATGGTGCTATTCCAATGCACTAATTTAAAATACGTTTTGGAAATGGACTTGGTTAGCCACTATAAACAAGGTTTTTAATGACCATATTTGGGATAAACTGGTGCCTATACATGCAACGATTCACTCAATTAAGAGGCCTCCTAGCCATTAGAAATATCTAAGGGTTTTGACATATCACAAGGATATTAAGGGAGATATTTATCAGTATAAGACAACAACACCAGTTGGTTAACGACTGTCATCACACCAATTTATTTATATAGCAGACTAAAATGAAAGCACCGCTTGGGTCATTCCCTCTCACAAATTGGGAGGTAGGCCCTCTAAAGGGAACATAGATTTTGAAGCTTAAAATTCTTTCATCACCCAAGATTTCCAATAGGTGCAAGGGGAGAGGATAGGCCCTTCCAAGAAGAAAAGTATACTTGTGTATTTCTCTTCACCCAAGATCACATGAAGCACAAGCCTGGGAGAGGATACACACAATATGTACACACAAGCAAATCAAACACGCATTCATTTTAACCTTGACAAGCATAATGAGTTCATTTTAAGCACCAAATTGAGTCTTGGGATTGTTTTGTTCAATTTTAAACCGATATTGCAAAATGAGGATCATATGTGGGTTCAATTTTAACTAACTTTGAACGTTAATGTTAAACCCAAAGGAAATCTAGTTGGTCCTAAAGCGTGAAGTAAAGCATCATAAAATGGGTTATAATTATCCCATAAGTGTTAAAAACACTTGTTACAATATATAGTCAAATGGTGATGCTCCTTCACTTCAAATTTTATTGCCAAAATTTGCAAAACCAATTAGCTAGTAAAAAGAAAAACTGAAATCAATTGTGTGTCTAAATTTCATCAAGTGTGTCGCCATATCGGAAGTGCAACGATATATCAAAAAATTAATCGCATCACTCTACAATAAATAGTGACATCAATAGTGTCACTATATCAAATGTGTTGTTGAAATGAAATTCATAAAGTGAATGAAAATAAGTTTAGTGTCACTATTTAAAATATGCAGTGACAAATTAATTATATGTCACTAAAATTGAGCCAAAGTAAGTCATTGTATAGTGACATGTCTTAGATGAGTCACTGAATCTTCAATAGCATTGTTGAATTTACAAACACAAGAAAAATGGGAATCTAAAGAGAATTTTTTCAAATTCGGTTAGTACATCCCTCCTTCTAGCACCAAAATGTGACCAATTTCATAGCATAAACTAAATAGACTAGATCCATATAGATTAAAACCCTAATTAGTTCCCTAAGTATCAATCCCAATAAGATATTTGAAACTGATTAAAGACCAATAACCCATTAAACTAACATGAAGAACATGAAAACAAAATGGAAACCTACTTTAATACTCTGAATCTTATCCTATTGGGGGAGTGGTGTCACATTGATGTGGAATTTTCCCAATCCCTTGGATAATGAGCTTGTTTCAATCAATTTAATTGAACAAAACTGATGAAACCGATGAGAGATGGTGAAAACATGATAAAAACTAATTTAATATTGATGATGCATTCTAAATGCTAAGATGATTGATGAGATTGATACAATCTATGCTAAATGGAGTTGAAGTTCAAATATGAAAGCCATTGATGCAATTTAAGCTAAAATAATGTAAACTAAACTAAAATGGAAGCCATTAATGGATGCTTTAAGCTATTATGATTCAAGATTTTAAACTAAAAAGCTAAATGTATATTAAATATGGATGCAAGATGAGTGTGATTTTCAACAGCATAAGTTTTCTCTGAAAAGGTGGATTCCTATTCAATAGATGCAAGGTCTATTTATAGAATAGGAAATGGAAAACCGATGGTCAAGATTGAAAGAATCAATCAATGGTTAGGATGGAAAGAAGATGGAGGCATGAATCATGGATTCCCATCAAGGGTTGAGAATGCAAGTTGATATTTAATCAAGGGCTCACAATCATGCAAAGAAGCACACTTTCAAAACTCGCACAAGAAGTTTGTTGAAAGTTTGTTACAAAGGAGAATATTCCCTTTTTCGAATGAGTGAAAAGGAAGAATATTTTTATGCAAAAGGGATGAGGAAAATTAACATTTTATTAAATTAAAACAAAGTTTTAATGTGCAAAGGGAAGGAATATTCCATGAGAATATTCCCTTTTGGAGGAATGTGCAAATGAGGAATATTCCCTTGCAAGTGGGAGAGTTGGAATTAATTAGTAATTTGATAATTAAAACATAGTGCCAATTATGAAAATTAGAGGAATTTAGGATATTCATTAAATAATTAACTTATTTAATGAGAAAGCGATCAAAATGACATTTAATTGAATGATTAAGATTATTTAATTTAATGAGACGACTTAGCATGTTAAAATTAAATATTTTGATTTATCCAATTTAGTAGGACGAAAGGTTTGCATGAAAGGGGGAAGAATCAACCTAATTAGCTTAATCAAATTAATAGATGAAAATGATGTATTTAATTAAATAGCTAGGCTAATTTAATCAAACAAGCAAAAAGAGGATGGATTTTAGGACAAAATGATGTTAATATATCAGAGATTCAAGTGCGCATATCATTCAGGACATTTTTTAAGTGTCTACAAATTCATAATTAGTATATAATAAAATTTCAATTTTTTTAATAAAAATGTACAATCTTAAAAAAATTAATAAAAAAATCACTTGGTTTTCCCCCTAGGTTATACATCTATATTACAACTCAAAGTATGGATGAATCTAGATGTTAATATGGAAAAGATTCATGATATCACTCTAAGAATCCATTCTTCTAATGAATAGGAGATATAATTTAATGTTTCTAACCAAAATTCACAATGACACTTGCATAGCTAAAAGAGGATTCATTAAATGCACATCCTTTGAATAAGGAACTTTAAGAAGGCTAAGAATAGTTCTCACTTTTAGGATGCATGTTTTCTTTCTAAAAACTTCAAATAAAATAATGTTAGTAAAAAGATTGGTCACTGCAATTTGATGTGATAAATGACTCTCTATTGTCCAACTGAGCAGTGACACAATGAAACTAACAGCTCTGGAGATTTCTATTGAATTAGTGATCTTCCTCTGAATTTTAGAGGTACAACTCCCTCTTATGATCTTTAATGAATTGGAAAAACTGAAAACAAAACTAAGGTGTGCTTTTAACCAAAAAGTTGTAAAAGCAAACACACATCTGCACATAAAAATGACACAAATGCGAGAGTGATTTGAAATAAAAGATCAAAGCAAATGACACAAAGATCATTCACTTAAACCTGTAAAAGATAAGGAGGAAAGAAAATGATTCCTAGGAAACACATGAACAAAACAAGACTCAAAGATCTTGCAATGAACACATTCTTAATCAAATGTAATAGAGAAAATACGAATGAATAATTGTAGATTCACAAAGGAAATCAACAATTAAAAAGAAGACAACCAAACACAAAGATTAGAAATTTGTCTCCTTTATTCAAGAACATAAAATAGAGCTCCAAGACTCTATCTCCTTGTACAAAGATTAATTTCAGAAAATAATCTCTTTCCCCAAATGAATAACAAAAATCAATCACTGTAATTCCCCAGCCTTTAAAGAGGCTCTCATCTCACAGCGAAAGATCCCCTTTCAAATTTGTAGATTACATATTTATAAATTTCCTCAATGAAGGCCTTTAGTTTCTGGTAGTCATTTCTTGCTTGTAACTGCTTCTTGAAATTGATTTTCTTTAGAAAGAATTAATATCTTCTTTTTGTCGAAAAATCTTTGAATTCTTTCATAAAGCATTCGTTATTAGTAGGCAATACTATTGCAATGAGTTTTCTTTTCACTAGTTAAGTAGTTATTAATAAGTTGGTTTTCAACCAATCAAAACTAATATTTAAAAATAAAATAAAATAAAATTCGTTTTTGTATAGTGAAGTTGTAAAATATTTAACTTTATCAATTATACAAATTATTTCTTATCAATATGATTGGCTCAAAACTTCTCAATGTTATTGAAAAAGAAGAACTCAACTAGGTATTATTTTGCTTATTATTTGATAACAGTGGAAGTTTGAGCCCAAAGGCTGAGGTGGCAAGTGACGGGTGTAATCGCCTCTTGCGTAATAAATCAGTGTTGAAAAATTCACAAAGACACGAGCAGAACTCCCACATAATTCAAAGTATTTTCAATAAATATGATGGTACCGTCATAATGCCGCCTCTCCATTCAACGACTGTTTTTCATTCCCACTAAAACTTCTCATCGACGGCACCCCTTCCTCTACGTCAGCCATCAACGTTTGAAATTAACTGCAAGTACTAATAAAATATCATGGTAGCTATATTAACTGCTTTATAGAGTTTTACTTGCAGTAGGAGAGTAGTACTCTTATCTACTCCTATAATATATCAATATAAATGTTATTTTGTATTCCTCTTACATTAATTAGGATGTACTGATCAGAGGAAGGAGGAGAAAACAAAAGGTATGTTAACTTGTTAACAAATTTTTTTAAAATAATATAGATTTATCAACGAAACACAACTCTTGGTCATATAGAGTAGAATCGTCTTGATGGCATTGTGTACTTTGCAGATCCAAAAGTAAGAAGGCTCTCCACATTGCCCCTCATTGACTCTTCTATATCATACAGAAGAATATATGGTCTTTTCTCAATCATTCTACCCACAACTTGTTTGGGAAGTACTAGACTTATAAGGTAATCTACAAATGGTTTTATCACTTTATGAACTCACATACCCAAAATGTGAGGATACTGTGTCACCATTGGTCCAATGTCTCTTGGCCTCGCCCCAATACAAACTAAGTAATGAACTAAAGTGCTCATTGTCACATCTAGTTTAAATCCAAGGAGATCGGGATACTTGAGCAAGACATACATAATGCATTCTTTCTCAACATCAAGACCTCAAAGAAATCTGATAACTTGCATAAGGTCTAAAACAACCCTAGCATGCAACACTTGAGGATATTTTATTAAACAAATGGCCATGTCTTGTCTTCTTATACCCACTTTATCCAAATAGTCCACTACAGGGGCCACGGTTTTCCTAACACTACAAACCAACATGAGATGATACTATTTGATGTCATCTATGTTGCAAGTTGTTACCTGCATCTGGTCTGCAGAGATGCAGCTTTTGTAATAGACTAGTTGATTCTGTTTGTGCAAGTAGTTTTTCAAAAATTTCAAAATAGTTAGATGCATCAAGCATGAGAAGAGAAAACTGAAGTTATTAATCTCTTCTTTTCATCATGGCTGTCATGATCATCTTTACTCTTACTATACTTAAGAATGGCTTGAGAAATGCTTTTCTTGTTCACTTCTAATGGGATGCTGCTAATTTTCTTTTGTACTTTTATGATCTATCTTTTGACGCGCATACTGCCTCTGTCAGAAATTATAACAATGAATTGAAAGTTAATTTCCCCATGCAAGTGATTGATAATGAAGGGCATAAAATGGAAACTCTAGTTACTCTGGGCTTCAATCCTCATGTGTTCCTCCAATGTGAAATAAAATTTATCCTCAGATTAATATGGCCTCCAATTTTTAATTTTATTATGCTCACTATTTTGTAACAGCAGATTAACGTATTGGGCATTTACAATTGACAATAATATTATATATTTTCTATCTCTGATCAGTATTTGAAACTGAATATTATATATGATTATTATCACTCATCTTGCTGTCTGTATCGAACTGTACAAGTTTATCATATTGTTATTTAACATAAGTGTTAAGATTTCGTAAATAAACTATTTCAGTATTGATCATTGGCTGTGAGCTAAGCAATATTGCCGATTGGTTTAAAATTTAGTGAAATTACTTGTTAAAGTTTTATAATCATCTTTGGCATGACACTTCTCATTTCTTTGGGAAAAACAATAAATAAAAAATAACAACAATGAATTGAAATCTATAGGAAAATTAAGAAATTTGAATTGGTGTCGTAGTGTCCTTCATTGCACAACTTTATAATACAACTTTTGATGCAAAAAATCATCTTCTTCAAGCAGATCAGAGAGCAAATAAGCCCCCACTTATTACAGTTGATTCTATACTTCATTCTATAGTTACAATATATAGTTCAAACTTGGGCTTTAAAAATTGAGGATATATACCATAACAAAGTTACTATCTTATTCCTAATTTTGGGATAAATATTTTTCTTTATATTAAATACAAACAAATAGCCAGAAAATGCCAAATTCACTAAAAGATAAAGTTTCAAGTTGAAGGCAATGTACTCTTTAAATTTTAAGCTACAAATTTTAAATATGCATTTTTATTACAAATCCATCTTATAAGTTAAAAAAATCACATATGTAAAAAACAAACATAAAAGAGCAAATTGTATATATGCATTTTCATTGCAAGCCACTAAGAAAGGAAATAGCATATTTTCATTACCCAATATTTTGCAATTTTTTTGGGCATGTTTTATAAGATAAAAAAATTCCTCTTCTGACTTGAAAGTTGAAACCACCACTACCAATAGACTGTCTTATTTATTTTAAATTTAACTATCGAAGATTAAGTACTTAGGTTGGGTAGGTAAACATAGATATCTATTTTACAAAGTAAATATAATAAGTTGTACACTAAGACTCATGTTTGTACAACATAATTTAAGGTTGAAATGTTTTATACAATAATTGGGGTAGTACAACCTCTATTAGTTGTTAAAGAAAAGAGTAAACATAGTTTTCCATCCATTGCAACTATACGACCTACACATTAACTATACAAAATTTATAGTTTAAGTAGTTTTCTTTGATTATTTATAGATAATCCATACTTATATTCCAATTAACAATAGAGTACATCACCACAAAATTGTTCAAGGGAAAACAATATGACTTACTAAATTAAAGAGACAAATGCATAATTATAAACCAAGTGAACAACAAAATACTATAATAAAATCAAATTAAATTCAACAGCAAAAAAAGGAAGTATATTTAGAACCAAATTATAGTAAACTATACCAACCAATAACTATTGAGAAGAAAAAATCACTTACTAAATTGAAAAAAACACTACGTACTTACAAACCAAATAAACAAAATTATTGTAAGAAAAAGAATAGAAAAAAAATGAAACACAAATATATTTCAAAACAATTGACGACACTCCTAAGAACAAATGTTATATTTGTCAACGGATCAAGTTTCAACATTACATTAATAAAGATACGAAGGATCATGAAGGATCAAATTATAACTAAGGCTATAATTAAGGTATTACACCCTTAATTAGTCGTTGAAAAATAGAGTAAATATTGTATTGCATCCATCGACATTATATTGTCTGCACAATAACTATACAAAATTTATAGTTTTAGTAATTTTCTTCGATTATTCATAAGTATTCTATAATTATATTTACTTTCTCACAATTAAAATAAAATACAACCATACAAAACTCTAATTACAATACTACAGAGACAAGTACTCACCATTGTGGCACGTTTTTTAATTATAAAATCATTCTATATTCACTCATTTTTTGTTTGAGTAGAAGGATAAAAAGATAATAGCTCAAAAGACTCGACCCTAGGTGGAATAATAGCTGGTGATAGAAATAAACGATGTCAGTTTCATAACACATGTTCTCTTTCCTGCTTTTTCGTTCGCCCTCTTGGCCTAGCTTTCTTTACACTTAAGTGATGGCTACATGTTTTATGTGAAATCACATTATCCTTTCGCCTTTATTATCACTATTTTTGTGATTTCTTTTAAAAGGAGGTAATCTTCATATCAATTTCAATTTGCAATAGTTTGATTGAAAAGTCTTGGTGAATATAGAAGCCTTTTTATTTTACACATAAAATATCTTCACTTTCCATTGTTACATGTCTCATCTCTGAGCTCCAAATTCACTCTCGAGGCCATAAACACTGCTTCAATGCCAGGTTCTGATGTAATCGTTCTTACTACTACAAACACCACCATTATGTTCGTGCGCTTCTCCCAATATGTTGAAATCAATTTGTGATTCCTTCCTCATTGCTTCTTCAAGATCCTCCAACATATCAGTAACATGAGTAGTTAAATACCATCTATGATATTCATCGATGTACCAAAAACATTTTGCCTACTGTATCTTGACCTTGGCCCTGTAGTTTACTTCAAGGACTCCATTAATGCAACTTTCTCAAATGATCACATTAGCCATCGTTTATTAGCTTCAGGCACATAATTCATAATCTCTTTGACCGATAGCATATTCATCAATAGTATTCACCATTTAGGGAGATTCATAGCCCTTCTTCTATATCTTTCAGGATTACATGTATGTTCAGTAGGAACTTCATTCTACTCCATATTAAAATCGGTACTCTAATCCATGGTTCGACACCTCTTATTCCAATGTTTATGTTGCAACTATTGTTAGAGTTTTTGGGTCCTTAGAAAGTGCACTCTCTATGATCTCAATAGCATGGTATCGTCCTGGGATGGAAATATGTGCTTAAGATCAAAATACAAAGTATTAATATGCACACCTCTAAATGTTGGATAGCTATGCATTTCTTTACAGGCCCGAAAGTCCATCTGTATGAAGAATCGCCACTATATTAATTGTTCTTATAATTTGTCAGTTTTGAATGCATAATGGTGGTCATTCTTGTGAAAAAGAACCTACACATTACAACCATAAATGATACTAAAGACATCAATTGAATCAAAGTCATTGCCATCCTCCCTCTGTGATCATGCAAATATATTGCCCACTAATCCTCTGTATTTCACAAGGAATACTCCAAAAGCATAAATACCGACTCGATATCACTTTCTCACAACTTGATTGTCAGAAAAATTCAAATACAAAGAAACAACATAGAGTTGCTGCTCTGTTTCCCAATCAATTCAGAATACACAAAAAAATGTAGAAGCGCAAGGAGACATGCAACTTTATTTTGTATTCAATAAGCTGGAAATGAAAATCTATAAAAGACTAAACATAAAAATCAGAAAATAAACTCTAAGCTACAAATTACAAGCTGTTGGGAGCTTTCATGAGCTGCTCACACATAAAGAAAACTTTCAAGAGCTGCTAGGAACTCAACTGTCAGGAGCTACATAGAGCTCGATCAAGAGCAATCACTGCTCACATACAAAATAACATACAACTGCTAGAGCTTCTTTGAATCATACATAGAACTCACACAAAAAACATTCCTTTCTTCAGACTGTTACTGCAAAAAAAAATCTTCCAACTAACTTGTTGTAGTCAACATTCATTCCTTTTGTCTCTTCAACATTCCCTCTCAAAAATTTGAAATTACCTACCACCATAAATTGGGAATTCAAAATGGCTTGCCACATTTAATTCTGGAGCTAACAGGAGCTGCAGGGATGAAGATCCCAAAAACTACCATTGAAGAAGGGGCTCTTGACGGGTAGGTGAGATAGCTGGGGGTCTGATGTGAAAGCAGGACGCTTCAGGAGCATTAAATTTTCCAACACTCCCCCTTGGTCCTGAGCCGACGAAACAAGATCAATCCTAATCCAAATCAACAACACCCAATATGCTCCTTAGGTGCTCGAAGCAATCTCTGCTCAAAGGTTTGGTGAATATGTCTACTAGCTGTTGCTCAGACCTGCGAAATGCCATTTTGATTTCACCATTTTCAACTAACTCTCTGATAAAATGATACCTAATTTCAATGTGTTTGCTTCTTCCATGAAACACATGATTTTTTGTCAAAGCTATTGATGAAACATTGTCACAAAAAATTGTTGTTCCATCCTCTTGTTCTTCCCTCAAATCTGCAAAGATTCTTCTTAGCCAAATAGCTTGACATGTTATTGCATTTGCTGCTATATATTTAGCCTCTGCTAGAGATAGGGAAACTATGGGTTACTTTTTGGAAGCCCATGAGATAGCTCCCGAACCCAAATGAAACATATATCTAGACGTGCTCTTCCTATCATCCAAACTTCTTGCCCAATCACTATCCGTATATCCAACCAGCCCAAACTCATTTGCTTTTGTGTACAAAATTTCATATCCTTTGGTGCCATTCACATACCTCAAAATTCTTTTACCCACTTTCCAATGGGTGTCCCTTGGAGTCTCCATAAATCTAGAAATAAGACTCACTACATGTATTATATCAGGCCTAGTTGCAATCAAATACATCAAACTTCCAACCAAACTTTTAAACATGGTTGAATCCACATTGCTGCTGTAATCTTCCTTGCTCAACTTTAGACCTATGGCTGTTGGAGTTGGGGAAGGCTTGCTTTCAAGCATCCTAAATCTCTTCAAAATATCTACTGCATACTTTTCTTGAGAGATAAAAATACCATCATGCATTTGTTTTACTTATATGCCTAGAAAATTATACCTCAAGAGACCTAAGTCTGTCATCTCAAACTCACTTTTCATGGCCTCTTTAAAATAAAAAATGAGGAAATCATCATCCCCAGTAAAAACTAGATCATCTACATACAAGACAACAATCAAAATCTTACCATCAGCTGCCTTGATGTAAAGAGTGGGCTCACCATTGCTTTTGCTAAAGCCATTGCTCATCAAATATGAGTCAATCCTACCATACCATGCCCATAGAGCTTTCTTCAACCTGTACACCTTGTGTTCTTGACCTAGAACTTCATATCCAAGTGGTTGCTCCACATAAACTTCCTCTTTCAACACTCCATTTAGGAAGGAAGACTTCACATCCATTTGAAACACCTTCCACTTGTGTTGGGATGCAATTGCTAGGACTACCCGCACAGTCTCCATCCTTGCAACAGGGGCGTATGTATCATCATAGTCTCTCCCAAACTGTTGTTCTTACCTCTTAACCACCAATCATGCCTTGTGTCACTCTATCCTTCCTTCGACATTGCACTTGGTCTTATAGACCCATTTTACTCCAATTACTTGCTTGTTGGGAGGAAAATCAGTTAGCTCCCATGTGTTGTTCCTCTCTATTGCATCTATCTCCTCATCCATGGCCTCACACCATTTCTCTTCTTTCACAACATCCTCAAAATGAATCGGGTCACATTGAGAAAATAATGAAAAAATCACACTCTCATCAAATTCTTCATCATACCTTTCATTTTGGTAGATCTCCCTTAGACTCTTGGTCTTTCTTGGCATTAGGGAGGTGAGAGTGGGGTCTGAACTTTCACTACTATTGCTTCTTTGTTGAATAGACCCTGTCTAGAGCTCTTGGGAGTTCTCGGGAGCCAATTGGAGTTGTCGGGAGCTCTTGGGAGCCAATCCTTTGGCTGTTTGTGGCTGCTTTCCTTTCTATTTGTTCATTCCAGGAGCTGTCAGGAGTTGTCGGGAGTTCTTTGTGGCCAAATCTCTGGCTGCCTGTGACTTTCTTCCTGACTGTCAACTTACATCAGGAGCTGTCAGGAGCTGTTAGGAGCTCGTTCAAAGCTATCAGGAGCAAATGCAACCTCTTCTTGCTACACTTCTTGTCCTTTTCTTCTTCTTCAAGAGACGTTAGGAGCAATTTTGAGCTGTTAGAAACTATCACTCTATCCCATGGCTCATCCTTTAGGAACTCCACATCTCTGCTGATGACGATTTTCTTGGTGAATGTATTATACAACCTATAGGCTTTGGAATCCTCACTGTAGCCCATGAAAATACACTTCTCACCCTTGTCATCCAATTTTAGCCTCTTTTCCTTAGGCATGTGAGCATATGCCACACACCCAAACACTCTTAAGTGCTCAACTATCCACTTGCGTTTTGTCCATGCCTCTTGAGAGATTTTGTTGTGGATTGCCTTTGTTGGACTTCTATTTATTAGATATACAACTGTTGCTACAACCTCTCCCCAATATTCAGTTGGGAGTTCCTTTTCTTTTAGCATGTTCCTTGCAATCTCCATGATGGTCCTATTTTTCTCTCAACCACTCCATTTTGCTGCAGAGTATAATTGGTTGTTAGCTCCTTCTTGATGCCATTTTGCTTGCAAAAATTCACAAACTGATTGGAGGTATACTCTCCCCCTCGATCTGACCTTAGGACCTTGATAAAATTCCCACTCTCCTTTTCAACTTGGGCCTTAAACAACAAAAAAATATCAAATGTTTCATAATTATGTTACAAAAAATAGACCCATGTCTTACGGCTGTAATCATCAATGAAGGTCATAAAATATTGGCTTTTACCAATAGATATGGTTTGCATAGGGCCTACAAAATCTGTGTGCACCAGCTCCAATGGTGCTCTTTCCCTTGTAGAGTTGCTCGATTGAAAGGGATGCCTATGTTGCTTGCCCAAAATGCAAGCCTCACACTTAACATTAGGCTCTACTATTCTTGGAAAACCATCAATCATTTTGTTCTTGGGAAAAATACTTAAACCAACATAGCCTAAGTGTCCATACCTAAGATGCCATAGCTTGGAGGGGTCTTGAATGGTGCTTTTGAGAGCTACTTGTTGTACTGCTGTACATTTTTCATTCATGAGAGGTGAAGCAAAAAAATGAGATGAGAAACACGTCTCAATCTTCCAAGTAAACATCTGGTTCTTTATCATTTGAACTGTTGCAAACATTTTCATCCTCTCATTCTTGTCATAAATAATGCATTGACCCTTCTCCATCAACACTTCATATCCATTTTGAATAATTTTTCCAACACTCATGAGGTTATGCTTTAACCCAAGAGCAAGAAACACATTCTGAATCTCCTTCTTTTCACCTTGCTTGGTGTGGATCATGATAGATCCTTTGCCCACAATTGGAACTAATCCATTGTTACCCATTCTTATCTCTGAATTTACATTCTTATCAATGAAAGAAAACAAACTTTCATTACCACTCATGTGGTTGTTGCAACCGCTATCCAAATACCAGACTTCGGGGCTGCCTTCTTCACCAATGTTGCACATGATGAAGGCTATGAACTAATTACCTTCAACCATATTCGCATCAGCCACATTTGCATTTTGTTTTGACTGATTATTGTGCTTTTTCCAGCACTCACTTGCATAATGACCAAATTTATGACAGTAGTAGCATTCAACATTTCTCTTGTAATTCTTTTGATTCAAACTTTTGTTCTTCTTACCTTGTCAGGAGCTGGTCTGAGAGCTGCTCGCTCCCTCTTAGCTGCTTGCTTGTTCTAAGCTTTCTCCTGCAACATTTCCTTGTCTGGAGTTTCCACATCCTCTACCTCTTGAGCTGCTTCCACCATTGTTTCTTCTCCCCCTTCCTCTTGCATTTGATTGAGCTTTAAAAACTTGCTCTTGGGAAGAAGTAGCAAACCTATTTAGGCGTTGCTCATGGGTTTGTAGAGAACCCATCAACTCATCAATGAACAATGTTGAGAGGTCCTTTTCCTTTTCAATGGAAATCACAACTGCATCAAACTTTGTGGGTAAGCTCCTGAGGATTTCCTCCACAATCCTTTGGTCATCTATGAATTATGCATTCACCCTCAACTGGTTTATTAAACTTGAGAGTCTTGTGTGAAACTTTGAGATGGACTCACTATCCTTCATTTCAAGAGTCTCAAACTCTCTTTGAAGTATCTAAAGCTTCATCAATTTGACTTTATCAGTCCCTTTGTAGCTGGTCTGGAGGATTTCCCAAGCTTCCTTTGCATAGTTAACTGCTGCTATTCTGGGAAAAATGACCTCTGTCAAGGTTGCTTCAATAAGACTCAATGCTTTTGCATCTTTCCTCCTCAACTCCTTCAATTGGGTCTTCTAGTTGTTTGTGAGAATAACATATGCTACAGGATCAATTACATCATTGAACCCACTAATCACAAACTCCCACAAATCATTTGCAACCATTATGGTCTTCATCTTCTTTTCCCAAACATCATAGTTTTTTCCATTAAAGGATGGTGGATGCTGCCAATTCTTCCCTTCATCTCCAACCATGTCTCCAACAAGAAAAACTTTAAACAACAAGAAAAAAATGCCCTAACTCATGAAGAAATGGGGCCTATGACTTTGATACCATGTCAGAAAAATTCAAATATAGAAAACAACACAGAGCTGCTGCTCTGTTTCCCAATCAAATGGGAATACACAAACAAATCCGGAAGCACAAGGATACATGCAAATTTATTTTGTATTCAATAAGCTAGAAATGACAATACATAAAAAAAAAAACATAAAACTCATAAAATAAACTCTAAGCTACAGATTACAAGCTGCTGGGAGATTTCATGAGCTGCTTACATAGACAAACAAATTTCTAGAGCTGCTAGGAGATCAACTGTCAGGAGCTATGCAAAGCTTGATTAGGAGCAATCAATACTCACATACAAAATCACATATAGCTATTATTATTTAGGAGCTTCTCTAAATCACACAAAGAACTCACACAAAAAACATTCCTTTCTTCAAACTACTACTGCAAAAAAAACATCTTCCAGATGACTTGCTGCAGTCAACATTCATTCCTTTTGTCTCTTCAACATTCCCTCTCAAAAATTTGAAATTACCTACCACTATAAATTAGGAATTCAAAATGGCCTACTACATTTAATTTTGGAGCTGTTAGGAGCTGTAGGGATGACGATCCCAAAAACTATCATTGAAGAAGGGGCTCCTGATGGGTAGGTGAGACGGTTGGGGGTCTGACGTGAAAGCAGGAGGCTTCAGGAGCAATAAATTTTCCAACATCGATATCTCTGGTCTCTATCCCACTATGCATAGTACCCAATTTTTAACATGGGCGCCATCCTATTTTGTGATTTTTCACCTTCATAGCATACTTGGTAGGATTTCATGTAGTTTGCATGACTTGTGAAGTTATCGCCTAAGTTTGCATGACCAACAAATATGCCACTTCTATGTTCCAAAACTGACTCTTCAATGCATTCTGTCCTTTGATAAGTTTTCAAATAGTATTTCGGTATAGAGATTAATCCCATCATTTGCAATACTCCCACTTCACTGCTCAGGTGCATTTCTTTAAAAGAGCATGATGATAGTCCCATACTTTGGTCTGCCTACCTTTGTAATTTGGTTTTCCTTTTCAAATGTGGCATTGGAAATTGTCAAGTTTCAAAAACATTGAGTTTCTCCACCAAGTTCTTGAAACTTTGTCCGTTCATAATTGCTTTCAATGGTATTTTCTAACTTTGCAAATCTATTTGAGCTTATAACTCCAGATTTTCCTGATTCTACCTTAGAGCTGTGAGAACATGCTTGGCCTTAGAGAGACCCAAAAGAACTTGAAGGGGTCAATCATTAGTTAAACCTTATTCCAACAAATTTTCTACTGGAATCAATTTCTCTGCTAACTCTCACAAATCATTATGCTGAATTCATTGGTTGAATGTTCATGAGAACCTATGTGCTCAAATTCTAGCCAAGTATGATATTGCCTTTCAAATCTAGTCTATGCAAGCTCAAGATTTAACACTCTATTGTTTTAGTGACTGAAATTTCTTCCATTAATTCCATGTTGAACAAAAGTTAAAATATCTTTCCAAGACATTGAATACTCAACCTTCATTGTACTCAGGAAATGGTGAGCACCATTTAGTAAACATTATACATTTAAAATGATTCAATTATCTATAGCTACCATCATTTCATTAAATCAAGATACACAATGCAAAATACGAAAACATTGAAGCTCTGAATACTGAGATAGGGCCAAGTGATTTTGCAACTTGCTTGAATAACCACACAGGTACAGAATGAAGGCTCTCATATGAGTAATAATTTGTTTTCTTCCAAAAACACCTTCTATGATCAACATGCTGCATAAACGGTGAAATGATACATTTTTACAAAGACCACCTGTTTTATAGGTATCTTGGCAGGGAAAATTTTCAAAAATTGTCATGGCCAAAAATGAGACTGACAAATAAGATAAGCAATTTCAAATTCCACAATTAATTAGTAATAGATCAATCGAACACCAAACAAATTAAAGATACAAATTATCATTATATTTACATTTTTGTTGATTTTTTTTAGTCGGTAAAATGTAATCATGGGGGTTGATCCCAAATGGGATTTTAGTCTAGACAAATTCAGGTGATGCAAAAAATGGGGGACCTCATCCCCGACATGAATGCATAGCATAAAATTGAACGATCTAAACTTGTGAGCTTAGTAGCCCAATAGGGGCACAAGGCCCACGAGCACATCAATCCAGTGAAGGTTTGAAGCATGAAGGCAAGGGCATGAACACCCATGGCTTCAACACTAAGTTTCAAACTTACAAGCTCATTGGATCAATGAGGGAACAATACTCACGATTGCAATGGAGCGACAAAGGTTTTAACCTTGGTGGAAAAAAAAACATGCCACAAGTTAACCATTGCATTATGCCATGAATGGATTTTTATTGTTTTTTTAGTATAATGGGTAAATTTTTAATTATATTAAATAATTTCGTAGAAAATTATATATCTAAACATTAATTAGGTGTAGTAATTTTTTAATTCATATTATATTTGTAAATATTTGTCTTTGTACTTTAAAGATATAATCTATTACAGGTAGATGGAAGTCTTGAAAGTCTTAGATAATCAAGGTTTTTTTATTGTATTGATCTAATAGTGTGAAGGAGATTGTGGGTCAACAATTTTGTGAAGAGTTGAAAGTTGGCAACAATCGTAGACCTTTTTCATCAATAATGTGGTTATTAATTTGGCATCAAATATAGTTATCAATCAAGAAGGGCTTGATATTGGGGTGTTATCTAGCAAGCCCTATAGGCCACTTTAGTTTCATAAGGTTATGAGAGGAATGGCTTATGAATTTGATATAGCAATTGGATTCATTACCATTAATGGTTCTTAAGGCTTTGAAAAATGTTGGATATTGTATCCAAGAGGAGTCAATGGTAATCCTTGATATCAAGTAGGATTACAGATCTAATGGTTTGCAATGCTTTGCCCCAAAGGAGCATAAGAAAGGCTTAAAATGTAATGATAATTATTGATCTTTCCACTCTAGTAGATCTAATGAATTGTAATATTTGGAATCAAGATTAAAATTGTGATAAGGTAAATGATAGCAATGACCATGTCTTTCTCTATTAATGGCCTAAGAATATTCAAGGAAACTACAAAAAATAATTGAACGAGAATGTGATCCATGAACTAGTTTTAAATATCAAATGCCTCCAACAATCAATGTGGGTGCATTTAGATGCATCGAAGGTAAAAACACACTCCTCTCTCCCTATTTAAGGCATGAATTTTCTCCTCTAACCATTAATTTATGTAGTTGCATGCAACAAAAGTAGATATTTTTAAATAAATTTTTGGATCAAAATCTCCAACATTGCACATTTTATTGAGAAGTAATCTTGCATGATTGATAGGACATTGATTGTCACCACAATTTTAAAGGCTTTTATCTCTCTTGATTTATATAAATAAGGGACTTGCAATAATTATTTTGGTTAAATTTAGCCTTGCAAGCTTATGCTCATTGAAGTCTTATATAAAAAATTAATCTATTTTTTCCTACTTTAAGCCCTAAAGTTGTCTTTTTATGTGTGTAAAAGTTCTCTAGCATTTCATGGCATGTAAGTATACATGACCTTGGAGAAATCAATAATTAAGACTATGATTATCTCTATCCTTCTTCATTTATTATTTATGAATGATTAATTATCTATTATATCCTTATCACTATTCTTATAATTAATTTCTATAGACTACTAAACTATGTACTCATGCTCTTAGATTAATATGTTTATCTTTTTATCTATAATTTTGGCTACTAGAATAGATAAGGAATTCACTTTTTAATCCCATAGGTTGTCTTGCACTATGAATTCCCTATTTATAAGGCTTATCATATTGGTGTTCTATGCAAAGTGCTAGTATTTTTAACATATTTGAGAGTCAATTTTTTTGGTAATTATGATGGGACTAGAATTATTTTTGGTTGATATTTTGGTAAAGATATTAATCTATCTACTTCTTGAAGCACTTGCATCTATTCAAGTAGTGAATTTGTCTTGAAAATAATCTAAAGGTCTATAAAAGAAACGATTTGGAAAAAATCCATTGCAAGATTTAAAATAGAGGATGGTTTTTCTAGTATAAACATCTCTAAAGAGAATACCTCAACCCTAACCTCAATCTATAACTACATGAAATAAAAAAGTAGGTTCACCAAAATGGAATGAAGAAAAATATATGTGGATGGTGTGGTAAAAAATGGGATGAATAAGGATGATGTTCCTATCTTTCTTATAGTTTCATTAGGAAAAGAGATCTCCCAAAGGTAGAATTGAATTTCAACCCTTAGGTGAGTCAACCCTATTAGGGGATCTGATTTTTCCCTTATCACAGAAAATGATCTAAATATGACTGAAATGCACTTTAGGGAGATAAAAATAAAATTTCTAATTAGCTCAATTATGCAATGTAAAACTTGAAATGCTGAAATAAAGGATAGCACAAATAGAAACTACAATATTTTGGTAGATCTGAGAAGGAGAAACTGATGTGCACCTATCATTAAAAGTGGTTGTTGAGTGTCCCGCTGGACAAATTCACTCTAGGGTGAATGGGTCTCTGAGTAGGGTTCCAAAATATGCTTTCACATTCCTTGAGTCTTAGATCTGCACTCTCAATTCCTCTGAATTCCATTGTTGGAGAGTCAGAAATAAATTTTGTAGGTGAGTTTCCATGGCTTGAAAACTTTGATGACAACTTTGACAACTTTGAAAAATTGTATTTTTGACCTAATTTCAATCCTTCTTCACCTGCAAATCTGCACACATAAAGAGAGGGAATTTTTTTTTTTTTGGTGAATAGGGGTTTGCCTTGGTCAAACCCCATTTTGGTAATTAAACCTTGATAATGAAAGACAATGACAAATGAAAAGGATTGATGAATGAAAAAATCTATGTCACAACTCACCAAACCCTCAATGGCTGCCCTTAGAGGACTGAAGTCTAACACATCTCTCTAAGGATTGGATCTTGCATGAATTGGCTTGAATGGTAGCTTGATTTGGCACTTGAATTCTTCCTCACATGCTTGAAACCTAAATCATAATTTTAGCTCCAAAAACATAATATGAACACACATAACTTTGACATGATGATATGATCTTGATTTGTTGTTGTAGATGCTTGATAAATTTTCTCTTCAATGCTCTTGAGAATAATTTTTGTCTTGAACTCTTGATTATGCATGTTAAATTTGAATTGATAAAATAACTTTGTATTTATAGGTGTTTATATAATTTCTCAAAATTTAGATTCCATAAGCCGACATTTTAAACTTGAATTTGAATCATTAAAATGCCACCAAAAACATATTAAAAATTGGGACCTAACACTCTTGGGACCTAAATATAGGACACACAATTTCCAAAGCAATTAAAATATTGTTAGCATTTATTTAATGTCAATTTCCCTTTTAGAAAATGAGAATAATAAGGCTTAGGAATTCATAATTTATGCAATTAGAAGCTTAATTAAGTCCAATTAATTAAGGGGACCCAAACATAGTGTGAAAATGTAAAGGAATACATTTTTCTACACTACATTTAGCCACCACTTTAGTGATAGTATGAGCCCTACGCTCAAACTCACACTAAAGTAGACAAATAAGTGTCAAGAGGGGTATAAGTGTAGAAATATTGATGGGATAGTATGACAAGGATTAAGGGGGTTGCGAAAGCCCCTGAGATCCAAGATCCCATGGAAAATGAACATAAGCACAAAGGGACACACATGAATGTATGATATGAAGTAGCAAGATAAGATACACAATCTTTCAATGTCAAAATTAATGCAAAGGTAAAAAGATGAACTAGCAAGTTGAGTTATGCCAAGTCCATCAAACACTCTCTCATGTCACCAAAGGAAAGAAAGTTGTGTTATGCAAGGTGTCCATAATAAACACACTCACAAGTGTAGTTTGATATACACTCAATGATCCCAAACAAGTGAGAAATACACAAGGTCTAGTGTAGTCTGATATACACTAGGTGTGTACCCACAAAACAAGTGGCAATGGGAAAGTCATGCTAGGTCTATAAGCTCCCATATGTCAACCATACCAAAAGCTATACTCCCTAATAAATTTGATAAGGCACCACATATGACAATCACAAGGATAGCAAGCTGCATTATGCTAGACACTCATAAAACAAAGGCACCACCAAGCAAGTTGTGTTATTCTTAGTCACCAAAAGTTTTGGTTTAAGATAGTCAAAGGGGTTTTCTTAGTTCATGAAAGGTATCACTTTAGGGAACATCATGCTTGATATCACCATCAAGAGAGGACTAGTCAAGAGATAAAAGATTCACACCTTAGGGAATGCAAGACACAGTATTACCACTAAGAGGAGTGCCATATGCCAGGAAAGGTCACACTCTTGAAGGACATCAATCCCAATGTAACCAACAAGAAGACAAATCAAATGAAATACGAAGTAAATACTTTAAACAAGAGGTCACAACATAAATTAAGAAACAAGTGGGAGGCATAGTGCCTCCCACTTTAAATAAATTGCTAAACACCATGCTATGAGCAATTAATTTAGAGTAGAATATGATAATAGCCAATAGATGAAAGAGACATACGATCTTATTTAGAAATCCCTATGCCAAACATATGTTTCCAAATAAAGTTATGTCATGAAAAGGAGGTTTCCCTCCATAGGAAATCCTAAGATAACACATAAGGGATCCATGGATTTGGGGTCAACATATGTCTTTGCTACAGTAATATAATTAAGCTCAGAATCGTCATCATTCCCCAAATAACTCATGAAACAACAAGCAAAAAGGAAGAATGACACAAACAGATAAAAGACAAAGGAGAATCCTTTTGGGTCAACATAGAAGAGACCTAAATGACTTGATGCTTTGCATCATCCCTTAAGGAAAGCACAAGACAAATGAAAAAGATAATGGTTATGATAGATAGAAGAATGAAGGTACAAATAGAAGAATGTCACTATAGATTTGCTTCCTTTGTATCCTTGTACCAATGGAGTGACAAGGGTCATTAAAAGTAGGCTCACAAACATAAAGACACACCATGCAACACAGTATGGGAGATCAAATTACACACATGCAATCACACAAAGAACATGAAAAAGAAGACAAAGAAAAGACTAGTATGAAACATGCGATCTGACCTAAAGCAATTCATCCATATCCCAATCTTGTTCATCATATATGAAAGGTAGATGACTAGCCAAAGGGGCAACAACGAGTGTTGTACTAAGACAATCACTAGGTTCAACATGTGGTGGTGCACTCTCATCAATCTTAATGTTCTCGTCATCATCATCCAAGGGTAAAAGAACAAACTTGTGTCACACTTTATAAAGGAATCCAACAACAAAAAAAATTCTAAACTTCGACCACATAAAAGTGGTCTTTATGTTTTGAATTTCAAAATGATATAAACTAATGAAATGTAGAACTTTTGATGAAGTTTATTCTTGTAATATTTTAAATTTTTAAAAAATTGTTTTCATTATTTTTTTATCAATTTAAGAACAAATTTTGGAATGCTGAAAATTTTAGAAAAAAGTGATGTTCACAATACGTCAAGAAACAAATTGAAAAAAGCTTCATTTCTCCTTGAATTTTTTTCTCCAAATAGGTAACTTCAATATCTCGTGCATGGAAAAAAATTCAAATTTTGATGTATATTTTTCTCGTAATAACATTTTAAAGTCAAACTTGTCAAAATTTGATAGTTTTCATGGGACATCAACTATTGTCTACTTTTTTAATCATTTTCCAAAAACAAATTATACCCTTTTGAATAGGACTCTCGCCTCTAGTGCACCATATATTTTTATATATTTTTTAATTTCTAATCAACCTCTTTTTTAACTTTAACAACTTACTAGAATTATTTTAAAAATAAAATATATTAAAACTAATCAAAATATTAAAAAAATTACATATTTGGGCTCACCACTCCGAGCTCTACAAAAGTGTATTTTTCTTTTTTATACAAAAATCATTTTGACTGAAGAAATACTACATTAAAGTTTAATGCTTCAGAAAACTCTAAAAAAAGGTGAGTTGGTTGTCAAGTAGGCAACCAACTAGATATGTTCGGCCAAGCTTTTTTCGGTTGAGTAGGTTTCAGATGAAACCCTCTCGACCGAAACATGCTCGATCGGAACTTGCTTGGCCGAAATATGACCGACCGACGGTAGTTGGCGGAAAACTGCCCATATAAATATATTTAAAAAAAAAAATTCAATTCAAGAAAATTCGGTAAAATACAAAGGAATGCATATTTCAACAAAGGAAGGCTTATTTCGACAAAAGAAGGCTTATTTTGACAAAAGAATGCTTATTTTGACAAAAGAAGGCTTATTTTGACAAAAGAAGGCTTATTTTGACAAAAGAAGGCTTATTTTGACAAAAGAAGGCTTATTTTGACAAAAGAAGGCTTATTTCGACAATTTAGAAGACTTATTTCAACAAAAGACGGTTTATTTTGATAATTTAGAAGACTCATTTTGACAAAAGAAAATGTATTTGGTCAATAGGAGAGCCATTTTTGAAACTACATTGATCTTCACCTTATAATTGATTATGTCACTCTTTTCAATGAGTGCATTTGAAGTTTGTTTTCACTATTTTTCATTTGAATATGGTTGAGAACTAGGGTTATTAGGTTAGATCTATTTGGTTAGCCTACATCATGTATGCACATTCATGCTTCATCATATTTTCTTACAATACATGATGATATCGAACTTACCCGTGACATTTAGAGAAACCACCTAATATGAGATATATGAATTAAATTCTTAGATTTCATTATTATTGATCACCAATTCTACATTTTCTTTAATTTTTGTTAGTTTAATTAATTTTGTTAATTTAGTTTTGATTTAGATTAATCTAGATTAATAATTATAGGTTGATTTTTGTTAGATTATTTAATTAGACTAATTTAGTTTAGATTTAGATTAATTAGATATTTAGTTGATTTTTGTTAATTAGATCAGATTCAATTTTGTTTGTTAATTTTCATTAGCTAGATTAATGTTATTTTTTTTTCTAGTTTAGTTTTGATTTCGTGGATAATCTTTTTTGACTTTGCTTTTTGTTGCTTTGCATGTCAAAGACTTAAAATGAAAACTTAAACTTTCGTTTGTCGAAGACCAGAGGCTTAAACTACTAATAAGTGGTTTTGCAGGGCTCTCCTTAATTTCCTTTATTTTAAGTGTTTTCACATCTAGAATAATTACGGGGGTTGATTTTCTGTGAGGTGGTAGGTGTATACTCTCACCTTGTGCAAACTTGGTGATCAGAAGCCAGACCCATCACTTTCTTTTTGCTTTCATATGGGGGTTAATGAACCAGTGTTTTTGTGCTTGATATGGTAGGTGTATGCTCTCACCTTGTGCAAAATTGGTGATCAGAAACCAGACCCATCATTTTTATTGTGTTAATCCCTTAGAGGGCTTCCCTCCCAACTTGTGAGAGGGAACGACCCAAGCAACACTTTGTTTCGGTCCACTATATAAATTTTTGTGATCATTGGGAAAGTCTTCAATCACCTAGTGAGGATGTCCTATGTAGACAAGTGCCACCCCTTGTATCCGCATGATACGTCAAAATCCTTTCTCAGGAAGGGACTAGGAGGCCTCTTAATTAAGCTAATATTGCCTTGTGCATAGGCACTAGTATTTCCTCAAAAAATACATTAAGAACTAATTGTTTTAGTGGCCAAAAAACCCTTTTACTTGTTTATGCAACAATGGTCATTCTGAAGCTGCCCTAGATTTCACTATTCATTGTAGAGATAGAAAATACCTCTAGGTCTTCGAATGTTAGGGGCTAAGAGAACTTGGTGTGCCCGTGTTGTGTAAGGGGGAGCCAGTGTCACCAAGATCTCTAGCTGTTCGCTTTGTTTAAGTGTTTGGAGAAATTCAAGTATAGACTCAATAGGTAGTATCCACTTTCCAGCCTAGGTTGTGCTTGCTTACAAGTGTTCTAAAAAAATTTCAATACCAGTGAAACAATTTTGGGACTAACATAAGCCCCTACTCAAACATTCTTTGATTTTATATCAAAATCACTCAAAAAATTTCTGTCTACTATGTTTTACGTGTGTGTTCAAACAAACATTGCCAATACAAATCAAACACCACACCCAAAACTTACAAAATTTTAACCTCGAAATGAACTAGGCCTACATATCCAAAATGAGCTTAACCTTTAATCTATTTAGACCAAGGACTTTCTCACCTCATTTTTATCATTGTCCATTCATCCATCACTTCATCTTTTTGCATTAGACATTCCCCATAGGTCAAATTTTTAGGTCATCTTTTTAGCTTGCATAAACCTCTTGATTAGGAAGTTCATCAAACTTAGACTAGAACATATCTTCAGATCTATATTCTCTTGACCTTATCTTTTAGAAAAAAATAATCCTAGTCCATCATTTAGGTTGGTTCCTTAACTCATCAGACCAGTTTGAGACCACCTTGTCAATATATCCTAGATCAGTACTATACCCAAGGTCATGTTGATGGTGCCAAGTTGACCCACAACAAGTAGATAAGATAAAAGTGAAATATCTCACCTCTCTTGAAAAAGACAATCGACAATCAAACTGATCACCTCCCAAGGTCTTTGATGTTGGTTCACAACTTTGCTGTTTCACGAAGTGGTCAATATAGTTGTAATGTTCAAGGGGCCTGTTGGTTTTGAGCTTCTGGATTGTTATAAGATCGAACATATATTTAAACCTACTTTAACCGATGGTTTTAAAGAAATAGAAAAAGATAGATTAAAGCTTTTAAACTGAAGAGAATGTTGATTCATCCAACTTAATCTGACTTGTTGCCTTCCAAGAAATTCTTAAACTAAAATTGCGGAATAAAATTAACTTGTAATTAATACATAGTTTCATTCATTCACAGTGAAAACCTTTACCAGTAGATTGCAAATCATCATTCAAATAGAACATAAGATAAAATTTCATTCCTTGAAAGCTTTCCAAATCAAATAATTAACCCAAGATAAATACCATTCTTGAGCACAATATGAAGTAGATTTAAATCTGGCCGCTTCTACTATTAATGAAATAGATAAACAACATTTAAAAATCTGGCAAGATCACCAGTGTACAAAAATCCCATGTCTTCGAATCATCTCCATCTATACTAAGAAAATCTAAAAAATATATCACCTTCTCTTGCTGAACTTAACTCCTACTCTACTTCTGCTCTCTAGTTTTCTACCTTCTAACCCTAACTTCTAATTCTTAACCAAAAGGAAGAAGATATTTTTAAAAGAAAAGATCTGATTACAAAGAAAAGAGATGTCCCTCCTCCTTTACAAAGAGGTGAAAGTGCCATATATACACGCGTGTTCAAAAATGTCAGCCCCGTTTAGGGTTTACAATATGTCGGTTACAGAAAATGTCGACCCTAGAAGAGTTTGAACAAAATAAAGGATGCATTAAATGCATATACTCTGTCCATGTTGGCAAAAAATATCTCTCTAAGGCATGGTTTCCAGATCTTTTACAACCACTATCATTAACTCGCAGCCTTCGCGTCCGCCATTAATACTTCACATGCTTCATCCTCAACCTCAAAAACTACTCTGCAGAGTTGCTTTGAATGCTCCAGGGGTGTTGTCATTCATGTCCACCTACTCTTGTCAATGAATGCACCGTCTATCATTAAGACTTGCTACTTCCCCTTTTCACGCTTTCCTCTCAGCCTGGAACCTTCACGGGTTGAATTCCTTGAGAAACGACATCAGATGCTCTCAACATGCTTTAACCTTTCTGATGTCAATTTACAACAGTAGATTCAATGATCAACCTTGTACATAACATCCCAGTTACAATTCTCTTTGAACTAAATTCACACACACTGATCATCCATCAAACTATTCATCTAATTGAACATCATCTTCAATTTTTGAGTATATCCATGTCATTCATGATCTGTTGATATTCCTCATAGGAACAGCCGCAACAGTCTAACCGCCAATGGTTCACCTTCAACTTCCTCTGATTGGTCGAAAAAATACCACGTAGGATCTTTAGAGGTCAAAAGTCATTCAAGCAGAATCGCATGTTGGTGAGACACTAGCTGTGTCTCCCCAATGCTACAATGCTCCATCGACGCTATTGGCATAACTTACAACTATCGACAAGATGCCATAATGAGCTGCAAGAGTCATACCGATATTCAAGACCATCACCCAGACTATTGCTATCAGCAAGATTGGCGAGACCTCTCACCGAAGTCCACAATAGACTCATTGACAAGACTATCGCATTCACTATGAGTCATATGGAGCCCTTAAGTCTTACCAATGTCAAAACACCTGTCGGCGAGACCAACAGTCATCAGTAAGAGATCATACCGAAAGCACCTGACAACAAATATCACTCTGACCAGACTATCGGAAAGAGTCTCTGAAGGTCACACTTCTCCCCAATGCTATTTGTTGCTAGGAGTCTCACCGAAGACATCTGATAGGAATCAAACCGTCGGCAAGAGATCTCCTCGGGAAAAGAGAGGTACGAAAACTCACAGTGACAGGAAAGTCTCAGTGATAACTTCAGTCAGTAAGACACCAACAAGGTCTCGACGACCTGAGCATTCCACAAGGTTACACAGCTGCTAGTTGGCCAGACATAAAGAATGTCACACCGACTTTTCTCTTTCAGGAGTTTCATGCTAGTAAGATTGAGACACATTTTCCAACATTCTCCCACTTGACGAAGATCTTACTGACACCTCCAGAGCACAACAAGACTACTTAAATTCATGGGCACTGAGGCCCATCGAACTGGAACACCACCTGAACTTGTCCGTGCTCATAAGCTTCGTCAATGCACCTGCAACATAATGTCTTCATTAGTCCTCTAAAACATAGAAAATATCATCATTCATCCTACCTTTCATATATCTTTCATTCAATTATACTTAGCAAAAAGAGACTCAACTCTAGCGGAGGCAAGACCAAAATGAAACCGGAACTGGAACCAGAGTTGGAACAGGAACAAAACACGGAACCAAATGCAAGCGAGATTAGAGCAAAAACGAGCGAACCACAATGGGGGCAGAAGCAGAACAAAAACCTGACCCTAAACTTTCTCCAAATTCTAGGTTCGGTTTCCATCCCAGATCCACCTTCGACAACACACAAAGAAACAACAAAGAAAGGATGAAAAAGGAAAAGGGAAGGGAAGAAAATACCCCACAACCAAACAAGCAGAACAAAACAGAAAACAAACGAGTTCGGTGGAACCAGGACCAGAACTTGGAACTTTTGAAAAGTTCCAGAGTTCGGTTTCGGTCCACATCTCGCTTCCGCCTAAATAAACAAAGAACTAGCAGAACTAGAACTGGGAACAGAATGAAAACCAGAACTTGGAAGAAATTCCAAAGTTTGGTTTCGGTCTTGGTTTCGCGTCCGCCAGAACAAAACAGAAAATGCCTAAGGCAGAAAACAAAATGCCAAAGGAAACAGAACAGAGAAAGGGGGACCTATTTTAAACAATTTTAAAAATGGGGTGGTTATGTAAGGAATAACAAGTCATTGATAATAAAATTAGTTGTTATACCTATCTTAGTTGGATTAGCAACAGTATCTTCGGTTTTCCAGAGGTTTTAGTCTTCATCGTAGGTCATATTACTCCATCCCTTCGTCTCACATATTGCATACCCTAGTCATAGACATACTTATGATTTTGATCATTGTGACATTACCTTATTCACACATTGACTATTGTAACCTTGACTCTTAATCATGGTATCATTATTAGGCATCCCTATATCTTCAAAAATACAAAAAATATAGCTTAGGTTGCATACCTTAGGCTTAAGTTATGTACCTTTACATTTTCATTTTCTAGACTTCATGTCACCACCATGTCTTTCACCTTGATATGCTCTGTAGTCAAATTGAATACCAGATAATCTGCAATGGTCAATACCAATAAGCCATAAAATTTGAGAGATAATGGATCAATTCTCCATCCCAATCACCCACAGTCTCGACTCAACCATCCATCTACCCATCTTACTAACAATCCATAAGCTCTAGTCCTCCATCCATCTACCCTCAATATCAAGAGTCACTTTCCATTTATACACAACAAAAGTCTATTAGTCATCCCTATCCTAACGTTGACAAGGGAAACCAACCTTCCACTAGTTCCTTCCAAGGCTCCACATCCTCTCCCAGTCCATCATCCCTCAACCCATTCCAAGCCTCCACATCCTATCCTAGTCCATCATCCACTAATCGATTCCTATTCACTCCATCCCAAGCTACATTTATTTATGAAAATACATTTGGTCATGGTCTCCAAAATCACATCGCATTGCCTACACCTTGGGATACATGTCAAAAATAAAGTCCAAAGCATGACATCATAGCTTCATCTTCATGTCAATATTGAAGTAATCCATCCCATGATCCCATCCTTAAGTCCATCAAGAAGTCCTTCTAGATAATCATGTCATCCAAAATACACCTATTTTTGACCAAGATCCTATCCTTGGACATGAAGTCCACAATGATCCTCTCATCGACCTTTATACCATCCATGATAAAAAATTTGAAGTTGATCACATCCAAACTCAAAACACCACCATTTCCCAAAATGAGACACTTTCCAAGCCTTTGGACACATGTAGATGATCTTCCTCTAGAACAAGAGTCTTCTACTCTAGACATATTTGGAAATGATCAAGCTATAGTTGAATTCATAGGACCCTATGTTCATGACCATAAGGAAGCTTTCTACATCAACTTGGAAGCAACAATATCTTTTGAAGAACCATCAAAATCTAATATTTCACAAATTAAGACCAAAGATATCAATTGGAAAGCTATCCCACATATCAATGGAGCCAAAATATCCTATCAACTAGGATCATCAACTTTTATCAAATCAGGCTTTCTCACAAAAGAGAATATTCCAAGCAATAGTTTCCACAATGATGGGTTTGCATCTTGCTTAAAATGACAGTTTCCACAATGATTAGTCCTTGTCATAAGGTTGCTACCAACATTCCTTCCATCCACACCATAAACCATCATTGTATTTAAAACAAATGAACAATATTTAGTGTTCTATTTATGCAATATTAACTACATTTATTGAAAGCATGTGTGTACATTTGTATGTAGGTGAATTCAAATTTGAGTGCAATTTGTGATGGTGAATCCAAGGAATAGATCGAGGAAATATAATCAAGAACAAGAGAGAGGAAGAGAAAAGTGGGTGAAGGAACATCTACTGAAGAACAACCCATAAAAAATATTGATGACCGAGGTGATGTACAGGTACAAGAAAAAATTGAACCTGGTAATAGAATTTTTTTCCATGGTATGGAAAATCTCATGGAGATCGATGAGGATTCTCTTTTCAATAATATTTCATTTGAAGATATGTTATCTAAAAGCACAATAAAATTACTCCAAGGACGTTTGGGCGGTGGGCCTAGCTCGATTGGCTAAAACATCTTGTTGTAGGCAAGAGGCCATGAGGTCTAGTCTCCTCACCGTCCCCATGGTACCGGAGGGCATGTCATGCTAGTGCCACTAGTCACTTGAATTTTTTTTACCAGGTGCACTGTAGTTTATAGGGGGATGAATACTTGACCAATTCTTCCAGTCTAAAAAAGCACAATAAAATTACACTCTAAAAGAATATGGGATGAATTTTTTGAAGAAAAATATCTAATTGGAAGAGCATAGTTAGTTGCAAAGTTATTTAGATGAAAAGAAATGATCCCTGTTTTGGAGTTGTTAGGCATTGATAATAGGAAAAAGTCATTAGGTTCATTAAAAAAAACAATTGTTGAAAACTTGCAAGAAGCATTGAATTGTATTAAAAACAATAATCTATCTAGTGATCCAAGTGCTGCACATAGAGCATTGATGACTGTAATTTCTAGTAAGAAATTATCACATAGAAGACAAGTTCAAACAATTTTTGAATTAATAAATGTTTCTAGGAGAACTATTCAAAGGTATATTGAAAAGAGAAATGAAAAAGATGAAAAAATTGAGAAAAATTGGGTAAATATTTGTAGGGTTCCCAATAAAGATAGAATTTCAGAAGACGTAAAGAAACAGGTGGTTGAATATTGGACCAACTACTCTCATGTTTCTTCCAATAGAAGGGATACTATACAAATAATAGGTGAAGATGGTACAAAAATTTCTCATCCAAAACATTTTATAGATACAACACAAAGTGAACTTTTTGATGCATTCAAGTAAGAATTTTCAAATGTGAAGATTTGTCAAAGGATGTTTGAGACACTATAACCATCATTTGCACGTATAAATAAAGTACGTGAAGCTTGTTGTTCATGTCGAAATCATGCTGAATTCGATCTACACCTACAATCATATAAAAAAGTTATGACAGTAATTGGTCGAAATATAGCCATCCCTGGAAGCATAACACAATTTGTGAAGTCTCTTGTATGCAATAAATTAGAAGATTTAGATGAATTCAATGTTCAATGTATAAAAAATGTATGTAATGATTGTGGAAATTTGAAGAATCTTTTAAAAGTTGACAATATTGAAATACAAGTTATTTGGAAGAGATTTGAATATGAGACATACTAAGTGAAGTCAAGAGTTGAGGCCAAAAAATTGTTCTAAAAAAGAGTGGATTTTCTTACAATGAATTTATGAATAAATTTTGCAATATCATATATCCACATATCCATCTTTGTCATGGTGCAAGATGGAAAGGTAAGCAATTTTGTGATTCAAAGAATTGCTTTCCACTAGGTTGTATTCTCTCTTTTATAGATTTCTCTGAGAACTATACATTTAGTCCTCAAACTAAAATTCAAATTCAATATTATCATTCAAAGCAAGTTGCAATCTTTGTGCAAGTTTACTATAGGCATGCCGAGCTTTAGGTAGGTGGTGTACAAAGTAGCAAAGATGATCGAATTATCATCAAAGAGGTTCACTTTTATATCAATGATGATATGGGTCATGATAGAAACCATGTAACTCATTGCTTCAAAATGTTTTTTGAAGACTTGAGACGATATGGCATAAATGTTGAACAACACTAGATATGGTCTAATGGATGTGTTGGTAAGTACATTTTTTTTTTAATTTTAAATTTATTTACTTTTAACTTTGAGACTTAAATTGTTCAATTACTTATATATAATATGTTTTGTACACATGTATACATGTGTATATATACATATGTATGTACATGTATACCTAGTTTTTTAAAGATAATTTGGTTTGAGTGTAATTATTTGTAACTTCATAGGACAATTTAAGTCTGCAAAAGCTTTTGTTTGGTTAAGCCATCAACATGCTAGATGCAACACCAAATTTTTGTGGAATTTTTATGAGAGTGGACATGGAAAATAAGAGCACGATGGAGTAGGAGCATGTACGAAGCGTGCACTTCGTCAACATGAAATTGTAGGTAGTTCACCATATATATATGGAATCTAGAGATATTTTTGGACTAAAATAAATTCTTAAACCTTGTTAGTAACAGGTGACAAATTTTTCCAACATTTACATACTTGCAAGTAATGCCATACGAAATAAAAATGAAATTATTGAATGGTGCAAAAGTCATTTTTTTTCTAGCGAATCAACATACAACACACTGTATTTTTTGGGAAGTTACAAGTACATTTAGTCAGATTTTGTTAAATTTGAATTTCAAAGTGTGTGTACATGAATTAATTGAATTTTCAAATTTGAATTATCTATATATATAATCACTTGGATGTTTGTAATTTATAGATATTGATCGATCAAATCCTTATAATTTTCAAACAATGAATGGTATTAGAAGTTTGCATCAAATCATGACAATGGGAGGTAGCAGGCCTTATGCAATTAATGTGAGAGAAAAATCATGTTTTTGTGTTGATTGTAGTGAGGAAAATGCAAATATTGTTCAATGTGAGAATATTAGAGATGGGCATGTTTCACAATGGGAAATGAAACAATTAATATCCATGCCTCCTTTTGATGAAAATGGCAATGTCGATGTCTATGATCCTCTATATTCAGCTGATTACGAACATGTATCTGATTTAGTTGTTACATGTATACAAAATGATTAACTTAAAATTGATTTATATATTCTATGTAAGTTTCAAACATGTTTATACATAAATTTATATATTAAAAATATATTTACAGCTTTTGTAAACTTTACATGGTGTGTGTACAAGAGATATTTTCACTGTTGTTGCAGATCCTGACAATGTGAAAGGTGTAGATTACTATCTACTAAGATGAACGCAACCAAAAAGAAAATTTCTGGAATCGATGACAAATGGTGATGGACAAGAGTATCACATTGGATCAGTCATTATTGAAGGCACACATTATCAACAAATAAAGATAGATAAAAATGGTATTATGTTTGTTGATTATATGCCAGGACAAAAGGTTCTACATTATAGTCACTTGGTTATAGCAGCAAAAATAAATTTAGAAACTTTACCTAAAAGAGGATGTACCAAACAAAAGTGGAGGTTGCCTATTGAAGATCATGAAAAGATTTTAGAGATAATTAAAGATAGAGAGGATCCAGATTATATGTACCAAGAGATTTAAGTTATTTTTTGGATATATGTACATGTATGATTGGATATATATATATGACTAGATATATATGTACTCAATTTTTTTATAGATCTACCTATATCTATATTGATTCAACATGTGACATGATTTAGAATGGATTTTTTTCAAAGGAATGGTCATTTATTTCCAATTGTATTTAAATTTGTTCCATGTGGAATTCTTAATTTATTTCAAGAATCTTTGATTTCATAATTTACAAATGAAACTCCACTTAAATATGTTAGATCATAAATATGATTGATACAAAACCTAGTGACTTTAAAAGTGTTTGAACTTTTTTCCTAAATTCCTTTAAATCATCTATTTTTAATTGCATTTTTATTTTGGACATGGAATTCTTTTAAGTTCATTTGAATCTTCAATTTCATTTGTTGAATCTTAGATCATATATATGCAATTTACAAAACCTAGTGACTTTTAAAAAGTTCATATTTTGTCTAAATTCCTTTAAATCATCTAATTCCAATTGCATTTTTATGTTTGACATGGAATTGTTAAGTTCACTTTCAAATCTTCGATTTCATTTTGTTCAACTCCACTTATAGCCTGGATCATATATATGCAATTTACAAAACCTAGTTTATGATCCAATTTTGCATAAATTTATGTTCCATGGAATTCTTAAGTTCAAGAATCTTTCAATTCATTTTTTCAACTCCACAAGTATAGTGCATCATATGCAATACAAAACATTTAGTACAACTTTAAAAATTCATTTTGCCTAGATGATGAGAATCAAGACCCAAGATTTAGAAAAAAATAAAATAGCAACAAAACAAAATTATTATTTATTGATGGGAAATATATTCTCATTACAAAGAAATTACATTCTAGAGGATTGAATTCTCAAAGGCTACGATGCATGCAACTTTACTATTACTAAAAAGAAAATTCCCTTTTCCCCAATACAATCTCTCTTTTTCCCAATGCCCTAAAATTTACAAAATGAGTTCTTAATAATATTTTTCTAGCTTGGAGCCAAAAATACAATTTTAATTTTGAATTTAGGCGGTTAGGCACCAAAAATTGAAATTTAAAATTCAAAAATTTAGTCACAATTCAAAAATTGGCAATTTTCGAAAAAATGACCAACTTTTGGAAGCCATAACTTTTGATCTGGGACTCTGTTTGACGAACCGTTTGAACCGTTGGGAAGGTCTTAGAGTGTAGGATGTGCTAAGAACCCGATTTTCCAATTTTGATGATTTTTGGGTCTGTACGAGACCATTTAGTTCCTCAAATTGAACTGGGAATATTTTTTAGGGAAATTTTGGGAAACTAAAACTTGAATAACTTTCAAACCGGGAATGATCTTGGCTTGATTATTTCACCAAAGTGCTTATTTTTATATCCTGAAGCTTCCCATAAGTTTCTACCTCCTCATGCCTTCAAATTCAAAACTGCTAAAAATAGAAACTGACCCAAAAAAAGAAAAAATGCAGTTCTAAAAGTTGGGAATTCTTATTTGACGAAAAGGGTATCTAAAAATGCAAAAACATCTACAAAAATATAAAAAAAGGGAAACATAAAAGAAACATATTTTTGGGTGATGCATGATTTCCCTTACACCACTAGATGCTCCTGCATCACTAGAAATTCCTTAAATAATCCTTGTGACCCTTGTAAAATCCTAAGGTGAAGTCATAGAGTCACACTTTCCCCATTTATCAGTTACATTAGTATTTAACTACCTTATGACATCGTGGTTGTGTTCTTTTACTCTATAAATATATTGTGTGAGAGTGTTCATGTTGGAAGTCTTCTTTTGGTCCCCTAGTTACATGGGTAAACACTAGTACCTATGTTGAATACCATATGAAGTGTTTATGTTGGGATCATGGTCTTAGAAGGTTTTTTCTAGCAGGTTCTTAAATGTGAAAGTGTTGGTATGCTCTATAGGCATTGTAATTTATTTTCTTTCATTCAGAGTAGCAATCATGATTTTCTATAACCTTTGGTATGTTACTTATGTGTATCATTTTGTGAATGTTCTTGTACATGGGTTCTCTTGGATTGGTCTTTCTTGTTCACCTTGGTGCATTGGAATATTCATTGTAGTGAATCATAGTGATGGTGTTTGGGGTGCTTGAGATAGCTACATTTTGGCATCAATAGTTGTTTACCATGTATATATTGAGACCACATGTAATGGGATCTTTGGTAATTATGTGGATTGATCAATTTTTAATATAGTTCTCATGGGAAGATCTAGATACTTATATTATGTGCATAGTGAGATTTTATCAATTTCCAATTACATAAATGTTCCATGGAATTCTTAAGTTTAATAATATATTTGATTTCATTTACATTCAACTCCACTTATAGCTCATCATCTAGATCACTTTCTTTGCATGCACAATCAAATTCATGTGTATTAGATTATATGGAATTCTTAAGTTCAAGAATAAATTTGATTTCATTTACATTCAATTGGAAACTAATAGCTCATCATCTAGTTTGAATTCTTTGCATGAACAATCAAATTCATGTGTATTAGATTATATGAAATTATTAAGTTCATATAACATCATATATGTAATTTACATTTAACCTAGAGTGACTTTAAAAATGAACATTTAGCTAAGAATTCCTTATCATCTATTTCCACTTGTATTTTTATGTTCCACTTAAATAACATTGAATCTCTTGGGAATTGACCTAGAACTTACATATTTGCATTCAAAATATTTCTATTTCTTAACCTATTTAAAGAAAAATTCATTTCTATAATTAATTGTACATCCATCTTTTTAAATTTACAAAGAGCAACCATTAGATAGTCCAACATTTTTATTTCACGATGTAAATAGATGTAACAAGTGTTTAAACCATAATAAATTTAAATAAAGGTACAAACTTGCTAAAAAAATAAAACCATAATAATTCATGATGTAAATAGATGTAACAAGCAGGGATAACTTTAAGAAACCCCCCCCCCCCTTGGAGAAGGTGTAAAATCCTGGCAAATCTTTCCTTTTATTTGAAAAAAATATTAATTTTCCTAGCCAATCTATGCACATTATTAAAAAAATTTGTAAAAATTTGGCGAATCTTAATGAATAATTGGTAAAAATAATAATCACAGTGGTGAATCCTAGTGAATAATCACTAAAAAGATTAATTACAATGGTGAATCTCTCCTTTAAAAATTTGCATAGTTGGTCAGTGCAGTTCCCCCATTTTTTTTTTGTTTTTTGTAATATTGAAGTAGGGGCTTGAGGGCGGCATCCATCGATGGGGTCAAGGGGGTAGAGCCCCATTGTGGAGGTCGAGGAGGCAATGCCCCCTCATGGGGTTCGGGGGTAGTGGCCCCGATGCGCTCCTGTCACAATACAAGCAAGGTCGAGGGGCAAAGCCCCTTGCCACCAAGCATAAATTCACTATAAAAAATGCATTGGAGCACACACAGATTAATTATTTTTTAAAATCATCACTTTAAAAGTGAGACTAAATGAAAATTTAAATTTTTACCATTGATTAGCTTTTTAATCAGATATTTGTAGGTTGATTCCGTGACCTAATACACATGTGCCTTTTAAAAGGCTTGTTGAGGCCCGAAATTTGTTTTAGTCCACACGATTAGATTTAATTGTGTGGCCCAAAACAAATTTTGGGCCTCAACAAGCCTTTTAAAAGGCACGCACGTATTATGTTATAGAATCAACCTCAGCCATATGATTAAAACAATAATCGATGATTCAATGGCAATAAATAAAAGCCCTATTCAAGGCTAAAATATCCCTAGAATTAAATCCAGTAATTTATTACTGTGGTGATATTTCCACAAAATTAATGGTAGTAATATAATATTACTGGTGAATATAATTAATTTTTGTATTTATAGTATAAACTACTGGCGAATCGGTTCCAATGACACATTGTTTCAAAAATAATGCATAGGAAAATTAAGCGAGACATAATTAATTTTTTGTAAAACCTGGTGATTCAACATCCTTTTTAGGTTGTACTATTCACCATTTATGGAGGTCTCGATTTCAATTATTTTCCAATTGGCGAAGATTCGCCACTAAATTTTTCCCTGGTAACAAGTGTTCAAACCATAATAATGTATGAATGCATGATGTAACTCATAACAAGTGTATACCATAAAACATAAATGTATGTAATGTGATGTAAATCATAAAAAGTGTCCGCAACATAATAATCTAATCTCAAACCATAATACTATAAAACATGTAAAATGACTCAAATAGAGGGATATCTAGTATGAGTAGAATCATCTGATCTCTGGCTTGATCTCTCCCTTGATCCATGTCCTGATCTCGACTGTCGTGATCCCTCTCTTGATCCAAGGTGTGTGGATCCATGTCCTGATCCAAGCACTCTTGATTAGTGTCCTAAGCCTCATCCCAAGCCCTGCACAAGCTCAAGTACACATGCAATTAAATTTTTTATACATGTATGTGTACATATATGTAAAATTATCTAAAACTTACAATGTACAAGTTCAATGTGTTCAAACTTACATCAAGTAATTTAAATTTTTATTATTTAAATGTACCTTAGTTGTATACTTTATGGAATTGCAATCATGCTCCAAATTTCCAAACTCTGACAAATCGCCATACTGCTAAAAATTTTCAAATACACGATTTTTCAATCAAGAGTTAAAGAACTAGACTTTAAAATAAATTTTATTCAAAATATAAAATTTTTGTAAATTTTTAGAATATAATATATATATATATTATTCAAGTACTTGTCATGGCTTCTCGATGGCTCTACCATTCCCACTAATATCACAAGTATGCAAAGACACCACAGGGGGATTTGTAGTTCATACAGTATTAGTGCCAAAAAGAAGTTGGCTATATGTGCCATGGACAAGATCAGGTGCCCAGGTAACCTCAACATGATATGTAACTTGCTGAGGACCTAGACAAGCTATACAATCAATAGAAACAAGATGCACATGGGATCCCGTAGGCTGCTAAGGAATATCCTCAGAAGTTTCCACCTCGTGGCTCGTATGTGTACCGAGATATCACTGTCTAATAAAGGCCTGTACCTGGTCAAGAGGGATCCCATGGTCCTCACTGATGACTTGATAAGCTACTAGTAAATCCAAAACAAAGACTACATATATTACGTAGAGTCGTGTGACTCATATGGTTGACATCTAAAGGAGTAGGTAGATCGACATGAATAAATGGATCATACGATGTATATGTAGCCTCAATGGTAGGATGGATGATCTGTGGGCATAATAAGTATCTACCAACTCGATCATATGACATTTGATTGATCTGTGTCATAATAGTGGCAGTACTATAAAAAATTTTGGGATCTCATGGAGCATGTTGTTGATTCCCCTGTTGCTGCCAATTCCAAATGTTTTGGTAGAACCAAATGGTTTGGGAAAATTAATGCCCTCTTATTCATGGGAAATGGAAAATATCGATGTCTAAACTCTTATTTTTCAAAAAAATGACCTTTACCTTAGCCAACATGCTTAGGATAAGATGTGTATTCCACATCTATCTGTAAATGAAACTCTGCATATAACTGTTTGAAAAAATATTGTGGCAGCTCATCATTGTGAGGCCATCTATGATATGATGCCAACCATATAGGATATATGAATGGCGCAACAAGCTCATCTACACACCTCATCACCATATATCCTCTAATTCTATTTTTTCCTCTATAAAAAGGGAACATAGTAAACACATTTTCTTATGAAACTAATTTGTCAACATCTCTCCATTTCTCTATGCTAATAATACTCCTGGCAAGAGATGAATAAAAATGCTCAATGCTAATATCATCATAAGGATTGCATGATCGAATTGTCTCAATCATTCGTAAAATATCATCTCTAATTTTTACTAATCTATCTCGATTAGCCAAATTAGGGGAGTTGTGATTTGTTTGATCTAAACATCTTAGTGAATTTTCTAATCTAGCAATACTCTCTTGACTTAAAATTGATCTAACTTGAGCATGTTGCTTAGAACGAGGAGAATGGTGAGATTCATCATCGGCCATGATATATATGTGTATATAAGTAAAGAGATCTGCATATCATTAAAACAAAACATATGATAAACAAATTATCAAATTTCAAAACTAAAACATATATTTAAATTACAAATTTATCAAGTTTTGGAAAACATTAAATTAACTTTATAGATCTAATCAAATAGAAAGTTATATATCTATGAAATATAACCTTCTACAAATTAGATCAACATAAGAAATGACAACTCCAAAGAGACTTGATAAGTGTATATATGTATATATATGTGTGTGTGTGTATATGTACATGTATACGTTGAACAATATGTATATATGTGTGTCACATGTATGTATGTATGTATAAATACATACTTATATATATATATAGATATGTATGTATGTATGGATGTATGTGTACACATGTATGTACATACATGTGTGTGTGTGTACATGTGTATGTATACATATGTGTATATATGTATGTATGTATATATATGTGTATATGTATGACATATGTGTGTATATATATATATGTATATGTGTATGTATGTATGTATAAATATATGCATGTATGTTTACATATACATACATACACATGTGTACATACATACATACACATATGTATACATGCACACATACACATATATGTATACATACATATATATACATGTACATGTATATATAAATACATATATACGCATATGCATACATACATACATATACATTTATGTACATGTAACTACATACACATGTACATATACATATATGTATGTATATATACATACATACATACATACACATATGCATACACACACACATACACATATATGCATACATGCATATACATATATACATACATGTAGCTACATACATATGTATGCATATATATATATATATATATATATATATATATATATATGAATATATATATACATACATACACATATGTACATACATACATACACACATACACATATGCACATACATACAAACAAACATGCATACATACATACATACATACATACATACATACATACATACACATACATGTACACATGCATGCATACATACATATATACATATGTATATATACATACACATGCATACATACATACATTTACATATGTATATATTCATACATATGTATACATATACATATGTACACAAATACACATGTAAGATTAAGATTATGGTTATTTATTTAGAGTTATGCTAGGTAAGGGTTACAATTTAATTAGGGTTTGATTAAGGTTCAACTATGGTTAGAGATCAATCAAGGTCCAGTAAGATTGAAATAAGGTTAGAGTTAAGTTTAGGGTTAAGGTTAAAGTGCAAATAGGGTTAGAGGAATGGACAAGGGGTAGATTTTATCTTATCATTTGTGCACTCATTGAATATGACAATTTGCTACATAATATAGGTAGTAAGAAATTGCTACTACCACAATATGTTTTTTCTCTCTTTGGAGGGTTTGTAGGAAAAAATATAGTGTTCTTAATTCTTCTCTCTTCCTCTCTTGACTATTATTTAATTTCTAATCAAGTAGCATAGTACAATTTCTTATTTCATAAGTTCTACAAGCTTAGGCTTGAGAAATTAAGAATTAAACACTATTGTACTTGTAGCAACATTGCTACAGTAGTGAAATGACTATATATATGGGTATTCTTTGAATCTAAACTCAGCTCTAAATGTTGTCTTTCATTATCTAGTTGAGCACAAATCATCTAGATTTGAGCATACATAAATGAGTCAATTAATCAAATATACAGTTGTCTGTGTTTGTTTTTAGCAGCTAGTATAGTATAATAGTTTTTATGTTTTAATTATTACTTGCTAATGGTATATTTTGCAGATACATACCTCAAGAATAACCTTAGCAGATGATGCTAATCTAGAATAATTTGTAATGACTAAGAATGTTTTAATTCTTACCTGCTAATGGTATATTTTGCAGATACATACCTCAAGAATGACCTTAGCAGATGATGTTAATCTAGAAGAATTTGTAATGACTAAGGATGAGAATTTTTTTACCTGCTAATGGTATATGCTAATCTAGAAGAAGTTGTAATCCATTTTATGCATGTTCTAATGGTATATGTTAATCTAGAAGAATTTGTAATCCATTTTGTGTAGCTAGTATAGTATAACAGGTTTTTATGTTTTAATTCTTACCTGCTAATGGTATATTTTGTGGATACATACCTCAAGAATAACCTTAGTAGATGATGTTAATCTAGAAGAATTTGTAATGACTAAGGATGTTTTAATTCTTACCTGCTAATGATATATTTTACAGATACATACCTCAAGAATGATCTTAGTAGATGATGTTAATCTAGAAGAATTTGTGATGACTAAGGATGAGAAAATTCTTACCTACTATTGGTATATGTTAATCTATAATAATTTGTAATCCATTTTTTGCATGTTTTATCTTTCAATTTTATAGATAATATACTCTTCTTTAATTTAAATTTGCACATAATGTAAAGGAATAGTCATCAGCATAGGTTGCACCTAGATTTAGATTACCCAAAGAACTGTTAGTCCATTAAGAGACAGTCAAGTAGATATAATTAGATGGGAAATTTTTGAAAATTAAACAGATCACAATCAGCTTCCTTGCTTGCTAGTTTCATAGTCACTGGAGTCCTGCCAATTGCCATAGTCTAGTATACAAAAATAATTGAAGTATTATTTATCAATTATCCCCTTAAATTCTTGTTCTTGTATTGAGTTGTGCTCATCATTGAGGTGTTTTTAAAAAATTAATAACATAGAATTTATTTAATTTCAACTTAGAGTGGTACAAGTTTCTATCCTTCCCACCGATAAACTATTCAATGATGTCTATTGAGAATGTTATGTTTTCATTGGATAGACATTGATTCTGTATAACAATCATCAAGAGGTCGTGATATCCTTTATATGCCCTCTCCATTCTTGCATGTATGATTTAGAGTCTAGACCATCCATCTTTATTAATTTATTAGTGACCATAAAAAAAATACTAATATCAGATCTACCAACTGAAGAAGATTTTTTGGTTGCATCTCCAACTAAGGGAGCTGCTTTGGAATAAAATACTATTCTTTGTATGCTTTCATTAAATCCATGAAGACGTTATCTTTAAAGAGTTATTGATAATTTGGTAAGTTACTTTCCTATACTTATGGAATTTCACCAGATTGAATTTTTTTTTGTTGAATAGAGGTACTGATAACTCCCATTAGCATCAAAACTAAAACTGAAAACCTAAAAAAAAAAATTGTACTATCACTTGGTGGTGAGGGTTTCATTGTAAAAAAAATTTGCACTGTCATTTGGTGGTGAGGGTTATAAGGGTTTATATCGCTCGAAATTGAAAACCTCAAAAAAAATTGCAGTATCACTTGGTAGCGAGGGTTTCATTCTAAAAAAATTATTAAAAATCTCTTGCCATTTAATAATTTTTTTACAATGAAACCTATTTCATCATAAAAAAATTACAAAATATTTCATTTCCATTTATAGGTTTATAGCTTTCCATTCTATTATTCAAGCCAAAAACACAATACCCATTGCCATTCATGTACATTACAAAAAATCAAATCTTTCAAACTGTGTTTCAAACTTTGACACATTTATTTCAATAAAATATAGAATATCATATTGCCACAGCTGTGTGCCTATCATACACCACTAGCTGTCTCAAAAAATCATTTCAACTCAAACAAAATAAGAAAATCACCACACTACCACGCATAACCTGCCAAAACCAAACAAGCATATGTCGTGCAAAGAGGATGAAAAGGGTGCAATGAAACTTGGAGTGTGCTATTTCATTTCATAGAAGCTCAAACCCTTGCTTGACTAACACACTCTCACCTGCAATGCTTCCGCTCAAACAAGCAAAAATGGTTGGGCCCTCATTTATTTTTTAATTTTATAACTCATCATTTCAGCCGATAGGTATTCGACCAGAGGGGTTTCAACCAAAACACTACTCGTCGAAAACATGTTGCCACATCGATGCCATGTCACTGTCACATGGTTTTGGCTAAAAGCCACTTGGTCAAATCCTTCCAGCTGAAAACAATTCGCTCAGAACTATTTATTTGGCCTAAAGTGTGACACACTATTGTTCTTTTACCCCCAAGTTAATCACAATAGGAGGCCTAATGATAATGTCCATAGAGGTTTCATGTTTCAGTTGTTGTGAAGAAGGTGGAGAATCATCAAGATTTGTTTGAGTTAAATTTTGATCTTGGTTTGTTTCTTTGTTTTCTTCTTTTAACTTATGAGCAATAGCATGACATCTATGCCTATGCTCTTTAACATTTCAATTTATTTTTGCATAGTTTTCAAGTTGTGATTGTGTACAAGTGGGTTTATCAACCATAGGTTTCCTTTTTTCCTACAAGGGAGGGACAAAAGTATCCATTGAGGGTTGGTCAATCACTTTCTCTTTAGGTTTATAAACTTATTTGATATTAGGAGGCACAACACAAATTGTATGATTATCTCTTGGTCTCTTATAGGAAATAGGTGGAGGATTTGTCATGGATTTTTATTGGTTATTCGAAAGAGTTTTTGGTTCAATCATGGTTTCATCAACGATAGGAGACTCAAGCATGGGTTGAGGTATATTGCTAAGATATAATTATACTATGTGATTTTCTTTAAACTTTTGATTAGATTTGAAAAATAAGTCCTCATGAGGCTTAACAGGTTCCATAGGTTTAAACCATAATAAATCAATGAGAAATTTCCATGGCAAGACATAGGATTAAAACTGCTATGATGCACAGTGAAAATTTCATTACCAAATAGAAATTTTAAGTATTTATGCACTACCAATGGGAAGAAATCCATGGAGTGCAGCCATGGATAGCCTAGCTTCACATGGAATTGGTCCAATGAAATGATAATGGAGAATGAGGCATTTAATTGCTTCAGTCCAAATTTTAAGGGGAGAGTGATCAAACCTATTATTTGGAAAGCAAAACCATTATATGTTTTGATCCATGCTTTTGATTGTTTATAAGATTCTTGATAAAGTTTGTGCACAAAAAATAATTCCTCAGTGATCACATTCTCTACACATATGAGGTCAATTAATATCCCATTAGTAGGCTTGTCATTGATTCTTCCAGCTATGTAAAGAGGATCATCGGGTGCATGTTTAATTATGTCATTTTGTGAGAAAACAATTTGAAGAGACATTTTGGTTTGGTCCTCATGGGGTTGAATGTCAACGAATCCAATCATAGCATCTATATCATATTCATTATCACTCTTATTATCATCGGTTGCATTATGTATGTTATTAACATTCATCACATCATTCTTAGTGTCACTAGCTTTAACAAATGAGATGTTATGATTTGGCATTGGATAAATAAAGATTTACCAATTTTGGCTAGGTGGGGCAAAAAAATTATTTCCTTGATCATTAACACCACCAATATGGATGTGATTAGAATCAACGAGGTCTTGCACAATGTTTTTAAGACACATACATCATTCTATATTGTGTCCATTTTTTCAGTGATAATGGCAAAAGGAATTTGGATTATAGTTCAGGGGTAAAGGCTTGGTAGGATCAAGGGTTCTAAGAGGAGGTAAGGTAATTAGGTTCTTACCCACGAGTTGCAACATGATGGAATGAAGGATATCAGATAATGGAGTAAATTGTCTATTCCTATCCCTAAATTGATATGGATTTGTTGTTTTTATAGTGTCCACTTGAGATTGAACTTGTTGATTTTTTTGAGGTGGATTTATCTATATAAAGCCCTTATTTTGTTTCTTGAATGGTTAGAAATTGTTATGAGGCACAAATTCATATTTTTCAAGATGGTTGAGGGAAGTTTTCACTTCACGATAACTAACTGAATTCTTGTAGTCATGGAGAGTTGTTCACAAGTGAGTGATCTCATCATCCCAAGCTTATCTTGAATATTGGTTTGCAATTTTTCAATGAACATTCTTTGAATATTGACATCAAGAATCTTAATGTTTATTTGTGAGTAAAGCAATTGGTATCGTGCTATGAAATTAGTGACCTTTTCATCTTTTTTTTTGTTTACATTGTATTAAATCGAGTTAAAGTCATCTTGGGACAAATGTGCACTTGGAAATGGTTGAGGAAGTCATCAACAATCCCATTGAATGAACTAATTGAATTGATGTTTGGTAAAGAGAAAAACCATTTCAAGGTCGTGTCTTTCAAGGATCTAGGAAAAAGCTTATCCAAGATCTTGTCTTCGAAAATGAAGTCACTACATAAGGTTGTGTATGTTGAGACATGGTTGCTAGGATCTCCTTTACCACCATATTTCTAAAATCTAGGAATATATACCTTGTGGCATTTTTTTTTTCAATATCTCCAATGATAATGGGTTTTGTTTGACATATTGTGAAAGTTGTCTATTTTGATTTTGGTTCAATGTGGAAATTTCTTGTTGGAGGGATGAGACATTTTGTAAGAGTTGGTTTTGTTTTGAGATGGAGGTCAATAAGATGGAGGTGTATATGTGTTAAGAGGACAAGTGAATTTCAAGTTTGTGAGGGGTGAGGGGTTAGGAGATATGATGTTTGAGTTCACAAAGCTAAAAATATTCCTAGTGGATATAACTAAGGTTGGATTGAGTTTGTATTTGGTTGTATTGTTGTAGTAATAGTTGCATGGGTGTATGTAGGAATAGAGTCCACATTTGTAAGAGGAGGAATTTGATTTCCATCATAACTTTGAGTGTATCCCAAAGTTTGAGAACAACTAGCCATTGTAGGGACATGATCATCAATGATATGAGCTAAGCTTCACACAATTTCTATTCCCAATTCATTATCAATCATCTTCTCATGTTATCTATGATAGGAACCATAGTATTAACAATATAACAAACACTCACAAGGTTTTGAATTTTTTCTAAGGATTTATCCATTTTTTTCTTGTTTTCTTGAGGAACATGAGAAACAATGGTTTCAACATCAATAGGATTGGAGGTCATAGGACATGTTATTTTAGGTATGGATTCCAACATGGGTTGGTTAGTGTCAACACTATGAGTGAAAGAGTTAGAAAACCCAAGATCAATGGAAAAATGTACCAGCATGGGATGCCATGAGTCTTGGACTATATCTCACTAAAGTATTAGAAATAGGACACTAGGTTGTAATACTCATACAAGTTTCACCAAACCAAAAGTGCACCCAAAATGGATAAAAATAACTAAACAAATGTAACAAACACCCATAAATAGGAAGCACAATGCAAGTATGTAAAAATATATTGTATTTTTTAGATATGACATGCAAGAATTTTTATTTATTTTTTGAATACAAGAAACTGAAAATGATGACCTTTTGAATGCAAATTTTATGTTTGAATCAAGGAACTTTTTTTGACCAATTAACTTGAATGTAAACAATTTCAAAAAAATGTAATTGAAGAAATTGAAACTAAGATCTAAAAATAATAATATGCAATCTTTGGGTGAAAATGTTAACGCTTCTAATGAAATTGAGACATTTGAGGAATATCATACCAAAATAGATTCTAATGAGTGGGAATGGGATTCTTGCACCTCTAGTGATTATAACCTAGTGGAAACCTTTCAAGAGCTTGACTTATCCTCGTTCCAAACCAAACCTATGAGTGGTCATTCCTAGATCAAAACCTTTTGGGATCTTGATGATACCTTTGTTTCTAACATATCCACTTATTCCTTAAGCTATAATGATATTGATGATGACTTAACCCTCATCCACCCACAAATAATATATTGGGATCAATAAGGGCCTCTGAGTTTGGACATATTTCGAGAACAATGAAGCAATAGTTGAGTTCATGGGACTTCAAGAAGGAATACCAAGTGGGGATCATAAGGTTGGATTTACCATAGAGCTTGAAAAAATGGCATACTTTGGGGAGTCTACTCCACCCTCTAGTTGTAAAAGTAAAAAAAATAAAAAAAGAATGGGTCTATAGGTGAAAATTGAAAGGCGCCTTTAGACCAAGAAAAAGTAAAAATAAAGGACGTATCTGTGGGTGAAAACCTCCCTAAGGTGCCCAAGGATGGAGAGTTGGACATGCTCCCCATAAACCAAGAGAGATTACCATTTCTTGTAGAAAAATCAAAAGAGGTCAATCTAGGTACATATGATAATCCTAGAATCATTCACTTTGTAGCATCCTAGATAGTCACAAAGAAGGAAAAATTTACCACTTTCTTTTCAAAGAGAAAAATCAAATTTTCTTGGTCATACATTGATATGCATGGATTGGATCCTAAACTAGTTCTACATCATTTTCCATTATTACCAAATGCAAAACTAGTCGGTAGAGCAAAAGTTGAGAAAAATGCACCCCCAAATCATACTTTTAGTAAAAGCAGAATTGAAGAAATTGCTTTGTGTTGGTTTCATTTGTTTGATAGACTATACATAATGGATATCAAATCTTGTCCCTATAATGAAACCAACTAGATGAATCAAAGTTTACACAGATTTTAGAGACTTAAACAAAGCTTGTCCCAAAGATGATTTCTTGTTACGCAACATTGACATCATAGACATAGACTTGATAACGGGATATGAAATGCTATCACTTATGCACAATTTTTTAGGATATAATCAAATTAAAATTTCTCCTAAGTATCAACATAAAACAACATTCACTTGTACTTGGGGTACTTATTGTTGGAATTTCATGCCATTTGGTCTTAAGAATGCTGGCACAAACTATCAAAGAGCTATGACCACAAATTTTCATGACTACATGCATACCTTCATGGAGGACTATGTTGACGACTTGTTAGAAAAATATTTATCAAGGGTTAATCACTTGGTGGTATTGGATAATATTTTTAAATGGTTAGACTAGTACAAGGTTATATTGAATCCAAAAAAGTATGTCTTTGGGGTGCAATCCAACAAATTATTAGGATACATTATCTCTCATAGAGGTATTGAGGTTGATCCCATAAAAATGAAAGCCAACATGGATATGCCTCCACCAACAAACATAAGCCAACTACATACCCTACAAGGAATATTACAATCTATTCGAAGGTTCATTGCTTAGTTAGCATATAAATGTCAAACATTTCAGCATTTGCTTTGTAAGGGAGTCCCATTCATATGGATTGATCACTGTGAAGAAGTGTTCCAACAAATTGAGGACTCTTTGCTATCTCCTCTAGTTCTCATGCCTCCTATTGATGGTAGATACCTAATACTATAATTATCAATAACTTCATCAACATTGGGAGCCTTGGTAGCACAAAATGATAATGATGGAAAAGAGCGAGCTATTTATTATATCAGTTGCACACTTGTGGGGTATGAGCTTAATTGCATTCCTATTGAATGAGCATGCCTTGAAGTTATCTTTTCCACCCAAAAGCTTTGACACTACATGAACTAGATGCAAAGATATATCCCTTGAAATACCTACTCAACAAAGCAACGTTAACAGGTTGATTAGCAAAGTGGGTGATGATTTTAAGTGAATTTGACATAGAATATATTGATTGTAAGGCAATGAAAGCACAAGAGATATCTAAACAAACCATAGATGCACCAACAACGGTAGATCATTCTCTAGTGTCTGACTTTACTGATGAATCCATCTTCACAATAAAGACCTCTACAACATGGAAATTGTACTTTGATGGGTCCTATACAAGTCATGGTTTAGGAACGTGTATCCTCTTTGTCACACCCCAAGGGGACTCAATTCCTAAGTCATATATAATAGAATTTCCTTGTACCAATAACATGGCTGAGTATGAAGCATTGCTAAAAGGACTTTGAATGTCTATCAAATGGAAAATTAGGAATCTTCAAGTCTACGGTGACTCCCTAGTGTTTATCCTTCAATTTAATGATGATTATGACACAAAGGATGAAAATATCACTCCCTACAAGAAAATGGTTGATAGTTTCAAGAAATATTTTGAGGTCATCATGTTCACTAAAATCCTGAGGAATAAAAAAAAATTAGTTGATGCAATGGCAACCATTGGATCTCTCTTGGATATACCTAATAACGTGCCACAATACGAGTTCTTGGTGAAACAACTATTGGTCACTAAATTTTGTGTCCTTGAATCTGAGCTCATGTGTTGAATTGTTGGTCCTAATTCTCCCTAGTTCAAATACTTTTACAATTACCTTCATGACCAAATAATCCCTCCCGACTTTTCCACTAATCAACGTAAGACCTTTATCTGACAAGCATCCAAATATGTCATCATCGGTGATACCCTTTACTATCGTACTCTAGATAGCACCATCCTTATATGTCTTGATTTAGAGGAAGCACAAAAAGCTTTAAACAAGATACATAATGGTATATGTGGACCTCACTTTTCTCATCTTACCCTAGCCAAAAAGCTCATGTGAGCGAGATACTATTGGCCTACTATGGAACGTGATGCCTATCACTTTGTTAAGAAATATTGATAATTCCATATACATGGAGATCTTATGCAAGCAACCACCCAAGACCTTCATCTTATAACATCACCATGGAAATTCTCTCAATGGGGACTCAACCTCATGGGAAAGATTCATCCTCCCTCTACTAATGGTCATAATTTTATCATCACTATAATTGAGTACTTTACCAAATGGATCAAAGCAATTCCAATGACCTACATTACCGGTAAGAAAATATCCAAGTTTATCCTCAACTACATCATATGCAGGTATGGTGTTCCCCAATCCATCATTACAGATAATGGTCATCCCTTAAAAAATTAGGATATCAGGGTAATGTCCAAGCTGAGGTATCTAATAAAACTATCCTTAAAACCCTAAAGAAGACTGTTGATGATGTTGGATGTGACTAGAATATCCAACTTAACCTCACCTTATGGGCCTATCATACTAGCATTTGCACTCCTAGAGGAGCCACTCCATATTCTCTCATCTTCATATCTAAATCCATTCTTCCCATTGAGGTTGAGTTACCATCCCTGAGAGTATCTATGCAATTGTTCATTAACGATGAGGAGTATCATATATCTTGTTTGCATGAGCTAGAGTTATTGAATAAGAAGAGACAAAATGTATTGGTTCAATTGCAAGCATATAAAAATTGTCTCTGTCATAGCTATAACAAAAGAGTTCAAGTTAGGAATTTTGACATTGGTGACTTGGTCCTAAAAGAAAATCTAAAAAATCAAATGGATCAAGAGAAACCCAAAAAATTTGAGCCTAATTGGTTGGGTCCTTACATCATAACTGCAACATATGGATCCAACGCTTATCAACTTGCTACTCTTGAAGGTAAAAGCCTACCAAATCCTATCAACAACATGGACCTTCCCAAGTACTATACCTACATTTTAAAGAATCCCATAAAAAAAGAAAAAAAAAAGAAAAAAAAATTGTTACCCTAGGGTGATCCCACAATACTGGTTTACAATTTTTGGCCAAACTGGACACTAAAATAATTTTTTTAACTAAATCTTCACTTTCAGGCACCTATAGCGACTAAACCGTGAGGAATTTGAAGATGATGCAAACTATTGATTTGTGACATTTTGTCTGTAGATTCTAAATATATTTTTTTCAAAATTTTTGGAATAAGATTGCACTTCTTTTTCCATCTCCTTAAAACTAATTTTTTAGTAAACAACATTTTAAGGAGTGACACTCACCGTTATAACACATAACTTTTTTTCATGAAGGATAAAATTCTATTTTTTTTGAATTTAGATTTGTAACTATGACATCTAGTGCTTCCAATTGGTTTCATAGTGTTTTATTGAATATTTTTTCCTTAATCAAGTTTTGAAGTCAAACCAATTACAATTCAGACATAGGCGTACCATATAACGCGTAACTTTTTTTATATGCAACAAAATTCAATTTTTTTGGTTGGATCAAGGACTTCAATATCTGGTGCACTCATATTTTTTAATTTTTTTTTTTGATAATCTACTATTTTTCCACATGTGCATAACAAAGAGCTTGATTTTCGGTGAAAAACCTATGTTTAATAAAACTAAAAAAATAAATACGTAATAAAACCAAAACATATTAAAATTATATTTGTTGGATAGCTCGTTCTAAGAACTACCATCATCCAATTGAGTCTATGAAGTCTCCTCCATTTTCATCCTCAACTTGAGCTTTGAAACGCAAAATTTGGGACTTTTTTGGTGCCTAAGGGGGAGAAGGGGGGAAAAGGGCGGTTTGAGTGAACCAGGGGGGTTCACTTGAACCCCCTTTACATAAGGCTTTCCATTTTCCTTTTTCTTGAGAATGGTGGGACTTGCATTAAATGGGTTCACTCGAAAGGGGGTTCGATTGAACCCTCTTTGGGTTTGCTCGAACCAAAAGTTTTCTTGAACCCCCAAAAACCATTTTTTTTTGCATGGGGTCATTTTTTGCAACTTTTCCTTCCTCACTGGAATTGTAAACCACTTTTGTGAGTTTACCCCCTATGAACGTTGACGTTAGACTTGCACAAACACAACAAACAAACATACAATTAGTTCAATATGCATGTTAAATCAACATTCCCCATGTAATTCATTTGAAATGCACGAAATAAGGAATGAAAATGAAGAACACAAATGAAAACAATCAAATCCTATCTACTGCAAGCAAAATCTCAATCCCATGGGGGAATTGGTGCCATTTTGATGTGGAAAATGGCCCTTTCCCAATCCCTTGTAAGCTTTGTGATGACTTGATGAAGATTTGATGTTGGAGAAATTCTTGCATAACCTAGCTATGAAATTTGAAAATGGATGAACAATGGATCAGAAAATTCAAAATATGAAGATAATATCTTTGCATGAAGTTGTGAAATCCCAAAATCCAAATGAGAGCCTCTTATTTATAGATGTGAAAGATGGAGGATGAGGAAAAAGGGATGAATGTGGGATCAAACACCAACCAATGACCAAGTGTTACTTGTCAACATGTGAGTGGACAAAGGTGGAGCACATTTTGGTCATTGTGCAATTAAATGCAATTGGGAAAAAATTCAAAATGAATGAAATGACATGTTGGAGGGAGGAGAAAATGAAGTTAATGCCACTTGGCTCAAGGAAAAAGGACATGTAAGAGGTTTAAATGCATTGTTGGATGTACAAACCCTTTTGGAGGGATTTTTCAAATTTGGAGAATATTCCAACATTGATGCCTTTTTGAAAGTAATTGAAGATTAAATAAATCAATTAAAATGATATTCATGAGCAAGTTGAAAAATCTAGAGGATTTAGATGATTAAGATTAAGATTAATCAGGATTTGATTAATTTAAAAGGAGATTAGTTGATTTGACCATTTTGATTTAGATTTTAAGATTAATTTAAATCAAAATGAGAGGAAAATGAGTTAGACTTAATTGAATAAAGATTTTGGTTTATTTAATTAAAAGGAGATGATGTTAGATTAAATCAAATAAAGATTGATTTATTTAATTTAATAGAACGAATTTAGAGATAAAATGAATTATTTAATTAAATAGAGACCATAGGATTAATTAAATAAAATTGATTTATTTAATTAACAGGAGATGATGACTTAATTAGATAAAATTGATTTATTTAATGAAGGGATGAAATGTGACAAATTTAATCAAATAAGGATTATTCAATTAAATGACTTAGCAAATGGGATGATTTAGGACAAAGCGATGTTAGTAATCAGGATTAGGTGCATAGGATCAATCGGTACATTTTCCATGTCTACATTTTGCCCCTCTTTGAAGCAATGTACCTGCTGCGTTGGTTCAAAGAATAGCCTTACTACGATCAAAATTCAAAAATACTTTGATTTTTTAAATGCCCCACCACTACCCTGGCAAGAAGAAACATGCTTATATACTGCCCTCTCAAGAGATCAAATGAAAATTTTGATTTTTTGGGTGATCCCACGAAAAAAGAGGACAAGGTGCCCGACAGGTCCAAAAAGGCTCCAGGATGCCAAAAACATGCAAAAATGTGAAAAACGTTGCAAAACGGCCCTGAGTTGGGTGAAAACAGGATTGGGGGTCGAAAACCCTAGCTGAATGGCTAAACAAGGTAAAAAAACCCTAACTTTTAGGCTTAAATAGGCCTCGAGGGGCCACTTCCAATTTATTTGCACACTTAGCCTTTAGAGATTCGTGAGTTCTGAGCCCTGAGCATTGATCAAGATGGCACAATGCATGCTTCCACGACACATTTCTGAGCGCATAAAATTTTACCAGAGGCTATGCAACACCAAACCAATGGTATGTCATCTTGTCCTGACTTTGTTTTTCAATTTTTGAGCACATTAATTATTGTCTAGAGGTCAACCAAGTCAAGCGGTGCTATATAGCGCCATTGAAAACCTTAAATTGATGTTGCGTGGGCCTAAACTATGTCGCTTATGAGAGTTTCACCATGGCAGCTAAGTTTAGAATTTGGGGTTTATGTTAAAAATCTCACCACACTTGCAAACAACGACACAACGGTCCTGTTTGGAATTTAGGTCTAGGGGTCAAATTAGATCGCTATCAAACTGCACCGTAGTGGCAAAGTTTGGAACCTTTTGGCTTCCAGCAATGCAGTTTAGAAGTTTCAAACAATGATGCATATGCAAGTAGCGACACATTTTTTGTTTTGGTTGTGCGAACTTCAAACAGGATCTCGATTTTTTACGAAACTTGACACGGTGACTTTTCTGATGTAGGAGGACATGGAGCCAGTCCATTCTTGAGAGCACAGATCTTTCATTTTGAGTAGATTGTCCTAGGATACCCCTTTGCATGAGCTACTCCAAGAGCACCTGGGGGCGATTGGATTATGGTACGTTGCTTATGCCCCAGTGATCAGGACACACCTCGACATGATGACAACATTGGCAGAGCGTTGGCATAGTGAGACATCTTCATTCCACTTCCCCATAGGCGAGGCCATAGTGACCCTGGAGGATGTGTGGCACATTCTATGATTTCCTATCTACGAAGAGAGATTTATCTATGATGTGGATGCTGGGAGAGACTCCTGTTATGAGATCATGGGCCTAGACAAGATCATTTTCTCAAAGGGACAGATTAAGCTAGAGCGGTATAGAGGTTAGGTACTATCTTTTAGATTGATTGTTGCTACTATCATTTTAGATCTCATGGCACCAGATCAACGTGGTTGATACTTTAGCCTAGGATGGGGTCTTTCTTGGGAGCAGATGCTTTGATGGAGGGAGTGCTTTGCCTGGGGGCCAGTGATGTTGGCCTCCCTGTACCATGATCTCCATGAGTTCGCATACTTGATAGCCGGGCTATCAAATTAGGGGTCACATTGCTACACATTTTGGCCTAGGAGCACATTGCAGTGCTTCAACCTTGAGTGACACCCATTGGCATGGAGTCAGATGACCCATCCATTCAGAGATACAGGGGTGCTCTTACATTTACACACACAGGGGCAGCAGGCATTCAACATTAGCAGCGGGTCATTGACAAGATGACAATTTTCACAGGGAGGCCTTATCTTGGGTTGCTAGGTTGGTATGACGATGTTCAACAGTTATTCTTCACTAGGTAGGACCGTTTGATGCAGGGCCAAGAGCATACTATGATAGAGCGGTATCTACTAGATTGTGTTGCCTGATAGTTTGGAGATGCTTAAGACCATCCCAATGACCAGTACATGACCATCTTCACATGTACTACAAGGGAGACCACATGGGGTCATACCATTCCTATAGATGAGGTAGTATAGAGCTTCAGGTAGCTGGTGGCCAGGCCATGGCCTTACGATTAGGGACCAACAGACCCAAGGATGACCTAGGCCTATAGAGATTGGTTATGTCCGCTAGTTCAATTGATAGTACCTGGTGCACTATTTTTGTGAAGGAGACCTAGAGGCCAGTTTGGAGGGCGGGGGCAGGGATGAGGAGGTAGAGGGGATGAAGACAAAGATGGGGATAGTGGCAGGGGAAAAGGAGGAGGAAGAGGACAACCAAAGTAGCAGCCTGAGCAACACAGGGATCAAAGGGATGCCCCCAGAGATGGGCATCAGGATCAGCCCAAGGATGGTCACCAGGACCAAGATAGGTAGTTGACCCCACCAAGAGATGGTCACCAGGACCAGCCACTAGTCTGACCAACACCACATCTAGACCCAAGGGATGGGAAAATTTTATAGTTACAGGCACAGGTTGCCACCTTGATGACCAAACGAGATCAGGCCTGTGCAAAGTGGGACCAGGCCATCCAACAAAGACAGGCCATTGAGTTACAGTTAGCACAGGAGACCAGTTGTCATCAGTAGCTAGAGGCCACACAAGGCAGGACCATCCCTGCCAAGTTGTACCATGAGGTAGTACAAGAGGCACAGTATTATAGTGTGCACTACCATCAATCAGTACCACAAGCTTCCCATGTACCAAAATTCTCCCAACAAACAGGGTAGAGGCAATATTCGCCGGGTGAGGGGAGCAACCATCAGGGCTAGCCTCACATTTTGATTAGAGACTATTCTTTTTGAGATCCATAGGATTGTTTTTGATAGCCCCGTGGGCGATTGTATTATACTAATTGATATACACACTTGATCCCAATTTTTGTACCATGATAGTGTATTATTATTTTGATGATATATGAGATGATACGAGATGATTCGATCTGATGTGATGTGTCCTATCTTATTTATGCATTATGGATGAATGTTTTTACTTTCCTATATGTGATGTGATGACATGATATAAATTTATTTTATGCAATGCAATGTGATGATTCTATTTTATGTGATGTTATGTGATGATTATGTGGATGCAATTATTTTTTATTCTATGTGATGCAATGTGATGATTCTCTATGATATTATGATGTGATGCAGTGATTAGTATATTTTTTATGCACTTTTTATGATGATGTATGCAAATGTTATGATATGTGAATGCTTAGACTAACATATCTATATTATGCATGATGATGATAAAATGTATGAGATGCAACCTTTTTCTTTTACATTATCTTTCTTATGTATGATATGGTGATGCATTTATGGATGTCGTGATGATGCACATGATATAATGTGATGATGCATTTTTTATAATGATGTCTATGTATATGACATGATATGGTGTACATGGTATGATAATACTTATATGATGATGCAAACAAATGATATACATGTGATGTTATATGATTATATAACGGATGCAAATGAATGATATTATGATGTACATGTGATGATGCAATGGATGCTTTGATGATGTATATGATATTCCTATATGATGATTCTTTTATGCTTTATGTAATGAATGCAAATGTATGGTTTGTGAGATGCTTAGAATAACCAATCTATATTATGATGCAAATGATGAAATGAAATGCATGTGAGATGATTAATGTTTCCTATATGTCATGATATGATATGCATTATGCTAATGGTTTGTGAATGTGGGATGGATGCAATGGCGATGATTTGTGATTAACTATCATAGTACCATGTTAGCACAGAGAGAAGCAAGTAGAAATAAGAGAATCCAACAAGTCAAGAGATAACGACGATGACGATGATGATGATGATGATGATGAAAATGATCATGATTATTTGCTCACCAGGGATTGGGACTTTAAAGGGGCTATTTACCTTATGTTTGATAATACACATAGGCATGATGCATCAAGGTATAGAGAACTAGGATGGCATTGCACCTAGTGTGATGAACTTTCACTCAACAATTAGACAGTACTCCTGTTCACACCTGGCACACGAAACTTTGTTCAAAATGTAGTTCAAATATTCCAAACATCTCAGACCAAAACATAGGAAGGGAAGCCTTCCTATGTGGTCAACAAGACACCTAAAACACCCTCCCTACAAACCAAACAAAACACTTATGACCAAGGTTATATTACAAGAAGAATCCAACAAGCACAATAGATAAAAGATAATGATTGTTGCCCCATTAATTTCTCTCTAGATCCTTTTGTTTGGACATCCTCGAGAGGTTATCAGAATGAGCACAATAAGATAAGCCAAAAGGAAAAGATAAAGTAAACAAGCTAATGTTCTTCAATATCGCTAGCCAAGACTAAACTATGGTGATGCCTGATGTTGATGTCCATTATAGGAAGGATGCATCCTAGGACATGATGTTATCCGATGATGATTTGGGATTGATTGGATGATAGACTATTGACACAAAAGAGTTGACCAACTTGTTTACTTATTGACCTAGGCTTGAGACCTTGACAATTGAGTTTTCACTTTTAACCCGATATACTTGTTTTTGACTATTTTACCAAAGGCCGAGGATGACGATGATTTATTATGAGTGATATTTATTGTGGGTGAATGTGAGATGGGGATGAATGAATTTTTGGGTTTTTTGAATGTTTTTTATGTTTTGAAATGTTTTGAGGTTGGTTTTGGTAATTTTTGAGATTTTACAAATGTTTTGATTTTCAAATTTTCCAATGTTTTGGGGTTTTCTAAGATTTTGACCAAGAGACTAACCTAAAGACCTATCCTAGGGGCCTTGAGGGATGATCAATAGATTAGCCTTGCCTACATTATACATGTAGAGACCATGTAGTTTGACTAACACAAAATCGATTATTGATGAGATATGAACAAATGGATTACCAGTTTATTATGACAGACTCCTAGAGGACTAACCTAAGTGTCTCAGGAGATGATCAAAGATAAACCTTTCCCATGTTCAAAGCTCAGAGATGATCTAATTTGATTAGACAAATCTATTTTTGACTTTTTCTAACTAACTTTTTGACCTATTTTGGGATTTTGATATGTTTTGAATGTTTTGGATTTTCTATTTTTAAAGAAGATTTGAAGAATATACATGAATCCAATCTGATGAGAACATGCCCACAACGTGATGAAATAGAATACTCTGATATAGGTAGAACAAACTAACCTTAGGAATGGGCTAAATAGTACTAGGAGTGATCATGATATGAACACATGATCAAGGCATGATGCGGAAGTGGATGCAATGGAATGCGATGGATGGATGATGCAGAACAAGTCATGGAGATCTTGGTGGATGGAAAGTGTTTATTTACACAAGATGCTTGTTTTCCAGGTTTTCACCAAGGTACTTTCCCAAAGCGCCACCGAAGTGGTTTTCACTAGAGGACAATTTTTTTCTTTTTACTATTTTCAATCCTTTTTTTAATTTTTTTGATTTTTGATTTTGATTTTTTTGTTGTCACCAAGATGCCTATTTGCTAGTTTTCATTAGGGTGGCCATTTTTTAAGGACTTTTTCCCATTTTTTTGCATTTTCTAGTTTTATACCCCAAAGGATTAGGCATAAATTTTTTTGAGATGGGAGTTGTTCATGGGCTCCTACAGAGGTTCCCCTTCTAGTGTTGATAACTGATATGCCCTTGACTTATAGCTTGTCGTGATGACGAAGGGTCCCAACCAATTGGGTTCAAACTTTCCATTAGTATCTGGATTTGGAACATTCTTCTGATTCTCCTTGAGCACAAGTTCCCCAACTTGGAAGGTCTAACTCTTGATCTTCTTGTTGTAACTCCACTTGAGTCAGTTTTGATACACCTACAAATGGTTTAAGGCATCCATGTGCCTCTCATCTAGTAGTTCTAGCTCGTTTAATCTTGACACCCAATTTTCTTCATCCATGATGAGATTTTGTAATGATATTCTTAGTGACGGGAGCTCGATCTCAATGGGTAATATGGCTTCTGATCCATAGACCAACGAGAAAGGGGTGGCACTTCTTGGTGTGTGGATACTTGTTCAATAGGCCCATAGGGTGGGATTCAGTTGGAGATGCCAATCACGACTAGCTTCATTGACTGTCTTCTTGAGGATTTTCAGGATGGTTTTATTTGTAGCCTTAGCTTGGTCATTTCCTTGGGGGTAGTACGAGCTGGAAAAGTGATGTTGGATTTTAAACTTGTGGCATAGGTTGTGAATGTTTTGATTTTTGAAAGGTGTCCCATTATCTAAGATAATGGCTTGAGGGACACCGTAGCAAAAATTAAGTAATTCAGGATGAACTTTGATATCTAATTTCCTGTGATATAAGTCATGGGAATGGCTTCTACCCACTTTGTGAAGTATTCAATGGAAGTGATGATGAATTTATGTCCACTGGATGAGGTGGGGGTGATTTTTCCAATGAGATCGAGCCTCCACTGTGAAAAGGGCCAAGGTGTGACAATCAGGTGGAGCTCTTGAGCTAGTACATGGATGAATGTTGTTGACATTGCAAACACCTTTTGACATAGTCATGTGCTTCTCTTTCCATGGTAGGCCAATAGTACCTCGTCCTCGGTAGTTTCTTGGCTAAGGTCATACCACTCGAATGTGAACCACAAGTGTTGTTGTGTATCTCGGTTAAGGCAGTCAATGCCTCCACAACATTTAAGCAATGTAACAGGGTTCCTTTAATGCTTCTATGGTAAAGGGTATCTCCTAGGATGACAAAATAGGATTCCTTTTTAACAAAGGCTTTTTTGAGGTTTGGGGTTATGTTGGTAGGGAGGACTCCTATTCTTAGGTAAGTGTATATATTATGGTACCGGGGATCACCGGGACCAACTATTTCACACACAAATTCAGACTCTGGTACCTTGAATGCAGGCACAAGAAGCTACTCTATGAGGAATTCTTGTTTTGAGATGTTGTGTGGGACATCTAGGAGTGATTTGATTGTGGCCATTGCATTTTTTGCTTTGTTGTTTTCTCTTGGTAGCTTCTCAAATGTGATCTCAATGGACTCCTTAAGGCTTTCCACTAGTTTCTTATAGGGAGTCAACTTGTCATCCTTTGTTCGATACTCATCATTTACCTAGTTGATTACGAGCTGTGAGTCCTCGTAGACCTTAAGTGCCATGATATGCCATTGTATTGCAATTCTTAGCCCTATGACAAGAGCCTCATATTCTGAAATGTTATTTGTGCAAGGGAATGATAGATTGTATGAATTTGGTATGCATTCCCCTTGTGGAGTGATGAAGAAGATTCCAAATCCTGACCCGTGTTGTGTGTAGGATCCATCAAAGTACATTTTTCAGTGATCTGGTACACTTAGATTTAAGATTGATTCATCAGGGAATTCCAAGACAAGTGGATTCTCAGAGTATATAGGTGCCTCTGCCAGTTGGTCTATAATTGCTTGTCCTTTGATGGCCTTATGTTCCACATACTCAATGTCACATTCTGTGAGGATCATACCCCACTTTTTGTCTTCCCTGTAAGCGTTGCTTTGGAAAGTAGATACTTAAGGGGGTCTATCTTTGCAATGAGCTTTATTTGATGGGATAGCATGTAATGTTTGAATTTTTGAGCTGCAAACATGATGGATAGACATGCTTTCTTAATGGATGTATAGTTTAGCTCATGACCCACCATAGTTCTACTGATATAATAGATAGATCTCTCTTTTCCATTTTCATCATGTTGTGGTAAGAGAACATTAAGAGCTACTGTTGTTACTGATATGTATAAGATTAAGGGTTTACCTAGAATTGGCGGCATGAGGACTGGCGGCATGAGTAAGTACTCCTTGATCTTGTTAAAGGCTTGATCACACTTTTCATCTCACTTGTATGCTACCCACTTGTGGAGTAGATGAGAGTAGGGGATAGCCTTGTCTGCTAGTTGTGCTATGAATCGGTGGATGGACTAGAGTCTTCCTTGTAGGCCTCTTAGTTGTTTCAACATTTTTGGTGCTTCCATTTTGAGGATTTCCTTAACCTTAGTAGGATCTATTTCAATTCCTCTCATAGACACGATATACCTGAGGAGCTTTCCTAACTAGACCTCGAAGACACTCTTCTTTGGATTGAGTTTGACTTTGTATTCTTCTAACCTATCAAAGATGAAGTCCAATGCTACTATATGATCTCGTCTTTTCTTGGATTTGGCCAATATATCATCCATGTAATCTTCCATAGTTTTATGGATCATGTCATGAAAGATTAGTGTCATGGTCCTCTGATAGCTAGCCCCCACATTCTTCAACCCAAATGACATCATTTTCTAGTAATATGTCTACCATGGGTAGGTGAAGGCCATTTTATGTTGGTTGTCTTTTTCTATCATGATTTGGTTGTAGCCTAAGAATCCATCCATCAATGATAACATCTCATGTCCTGTTGAAATATCTATGATCATATCAATGTTTGGTAGAAAAAAGTCATCCTTGGGACATTCCTTGTTTAGATCTCTGAAGTTCGTGCAAATACAGATGCCCCCAGTGGGTTTTGAAATAGGTACAAGGTTTGAGACCCATTCTAGATAATCGATCGACCGTATGAACCTTGCATCTAGGAGCTTTTGTAATTTCATTTTGACCAACAATTCTATCTACGGATGCACCTTTTTGAGCTTCTGTTTGACAAGCTTTACTTCTCGGTATATAGCTAGGTGATGAACCACAATCTTTGGATCAAGCCCAGGCATGTCAGCATAAGTCCATGCAAAGTTTATTTTTCTTTCCTTTAGGAACACAGCTAGAAGTTCTTGTTCTTCTGTGAGAAGTGACCCCACATAGAATGCTATGTGTGGTAGTTCTTTTGTCCCCAAGTTAATTGGATTGAACTTTTCCGCTAGAACCGCTAACTTCTCTTGATGGATTGCACTGAGAGGAACATTGAATCCTTCATCCTTTGGTGCCTCATAGAGGTTTTCACCATTGGATACATCCTTTATTCTTACTTTTTTTTAGGTCGGAGAGTGCCATAGTGTGGTTTTCACTCAAATACCTAGTGATTATTCTTAGATTTTCACTTTTGCGATTGAAGGATCCAATCGTTTCCCCGTAATAAGTCTGTGTGTCTAGTATGATGTCAAACCTGGCCTTGTGATCTCTTTATGGTACTGTGTCTAATAGTCCCATGAATTTTGAGAGCGCTTCATCATTTTTGAATGTTTCCAAAATTGGTGGTCCTCATTGGTTGTAATCAATGAGTTGGGGGTGGACTAGGTTTATTTCATGGGTTTGATGGTCATTGGTATCAACAGACAAGGTACTAATCATGAGTAGGGATGAATCTTCGAAAAACATAGGTAAGCCAGTTATGGGATCCTCATCACTACTACACACATCAGTCATGTCAAAGGTGAAGTTGTCTAAGGGAAGACCTGTGGATATTGGTAATTGAAGGGTGGATGTTGATGGCTAAGAGGGAGTTTTGACCTTCTTAACCAGGGGCACTTTTCCATGTATGTTCACCTTTGAAGGGGTACATCTGAGACCAATATTTCTCATACACTTCTCCAGAATGAGAGGTACTAGAAGCCCATTTTCATTCTGTCCAAGCTTTGTATTTTTTTCATAGCCCATATCACGCATCATTTGTAGACCTTTGCTACTTTCATCCATCATAAGGTTAGGCACAAGCCTTTCATCCTGATATAGGAGACTAGATATGTTTCTTTCATCTACTATTTCCCGACTTAGATCTCCCCAAGATCTAAATCTAGAGGGGTTTTCTTTGAAATTATGGGATGATGTTTCAATTGGTTGGGGTTGCCCATGAGTCCTAGGAGATTGAGGTAACCCTCCTATGACGAAAGCACTTTTCTTCATTCTATAATCCCCACACCCATTGTCTTGGATAATGAGCTTGATTTTGTATATATAAGGGATGGAGATTGTCTTTTTCTTAGAAGTGGAGGCTAATGTAGCTTGGTCTATATATGGAGTTGTGGGGCCTTCATCATTCTTTGAAACTTGGGGGATTTTATAGTATTTTTCTTTTAGGTTCTTACAGTAGGCAAAGGGTTCAGGATCACCATGGACCATGACCTCTTGATTTTGATATGGGAACTTGATGCATTGATGGAAGGTGGAAGCGACTGCTTGCATCCCATGGATCCATGGACGCCCCAGAAGGATATTATAGGGTAAATCAAGGTCAAGGACCTGGCATATGGTTTCCATAATGGTTGGCCCTACTTGAATAGGGAGCTGAATAGTTCCTTGAGACACTCTTTTCTAATCATCATATGCTATGATTGTGATGCCCTTACCCTTTTCAATGGAATCCTCTGAGAATCCTAGATTCTTTATTAATTTGAGGGAACAGATGTTTAGACCTGCGCCCCCATCCACCAATACCTTTTTGACTTTTTTTTTGTTGACCAAGACTTCAAGGTGGAGAGCACGATTGTGAGATGGTTGGGAAGGGGAGTCTTGATCAAAGAATGTTAGGAGACTTGGGGTGGTAATATTTTTGACCATAACTTGGAACTAGTTAGCATCTAGATCCATGGAGATGGTGGATGAAGCCAATGCTTCCTCTAGGATTTTTCTATATGTGGGCGATATCTTCAACAACTCCATGATGGAGATCTGAGTAGGGGTTCTCTTTAGCTAGTCTAGGACATTATAGCGATTGGGAATGGATTTTGGATTGGATGCAGATGCCCTAGGTGGTTGTGATGACCTAGAAATGGTGACTTTGTCGCCACGTGTGGTGATTCCACAATCAAATTTGGCTCCTTTGATGCTAACAATAGTGACCATTTCATTAATAGATGCGACAACATGATCATACACATGGTTCACATTGGCATAATTTTTTTTTCCATAGTTGTTCCCTTGGCTATGATCTAACATTAGATTGGTGTATATTTTTAGGTCATGATTTCCCGGTTGCTCAACATTTATGACCTTGTCATCAATGAGGTCTTGGATCATATTTTTCAACCTCATACAACTGGTTGTTGTGTGCCCCTTGATTTTGTGGAATTTAGAAAGGTGATTCTCATTGTACCATGGTGGTTTTACTTGGGGTTCCTGATAGTTATCATAAGTTGGAATCTTTATGAGATTTTTGTTTATCAGTTTCTTCATGACCAATTCAATTGGTTCTCCAAGGGTAGTGTACTTCTGCTTGGAAGGATTTTTGTTTCACGAGGGTGGTCCTCCTTGATTATTTAGGTTGTTGATTTGATTTTTGGGTGGTTGTTGTGACACCGCATTGGCTTGTGTGTTGTTTCAATTATTTCCTTGGAGTTGTTGATAGGTTTGTGTGCTTTGTTTTGGAGCATTGATTACAACCTTGACACCCACCACACCATCATTTGTGACATTTTTGTTCCTCGCCCATGTGTGAGGTTTTTTGTTATAGTTGGTGGATGAGTGATTTTCTTGTTGTTTTGGATATGTAGGTGTTCCCCCTTCTGTAATAAGGGCTCATTCGCTACTAAGCGCCTTGGGGATCAATTGGTCATAAGTGGAAATACATTGCACCTTGAGATGGAATGCCAAGGTTTTGTCAAGGTTAGCAATGATGGTGCAAACTTGTTGTTCTTCTAGCATGGCCCATTTTCCCCTGTTGGCCTTGGATCGCCATTGTTGCAAGAAGGAAGTGAATGATTCCCCCTTAGCTTGTTCAAGAGCTGATAGCTCCTCTAGATTGACATCCATACCAATATTGAAGGCGTAATTTTTTATGAATTCATCTATGATCTCTTGGAACTTTTTGATGCCAGGAGGTAGGTGAGAGAACCATTCCATTGTGGGACCATCCAAACTTTGAGGAAATAGCCACATCAGATACATATCGTCATATGCGACCTCCATACAATGTACCTGGAATTCCTTGATGCTATCTTCATGGTTTCCTGTCCCATGGTATTTATCAAATTTAGGGATTTCAAACCCCTTGGGGAATGGTACCATTGCAAGGCTCCTATCAAATGGATAGGGGCACAAGTTGCTAGGTGTCTTCATTTCTTTCCCTGATTGGAGATCGAGAGCACTTGCTATGAGAGCAACTTGATTTGTGTTGTCACGTCATCTTGTGGATCAGGAGGTGGAGTGAATGTGTTTTGAAGTGGGTGAGGTGTTTGAGTGATGGGTGGAGTGTTGGGTATGTTGGTGGGAGTTTGTTGTAGGATTTGCTGATATGCCTACATTTTCTATTGTGCCAACAACTCTTGTTGTTGGTCTTACTGTTGTTGTGCCAGCAATGCTTGTTGTTGGTCTTGTTGTTGCTGCACCAACAACGCTTGTTGTTGGGCTAGTAATGATACTTCTTGCTGCACTTGGTACTATTTTAGGGCTTGCTAATATGCTTGTTGTTGGGCTACCTGTAGTTGGGCCTCGTATTGAGCTTGCGCTTGTGCTTGTTGATCCTGATATTGGGCTTGAGCTTGATATTGCGCTTGATCCTAGGCTTGTGCTTGTTGTGCAACCTATATAGCTTGTGCGACTTGAGCAACTTGAGCTTGAGCAGCCTACTATGCTTGTTGTGCTTGTTGCACTTGTGTGTCTTGGGCTGCTTGAGCGGCTTGCGCTTGCTTGGAAGCTTGTTGTGCAAATCTTGTGTTTTGTGCTTGTTGCACTTGGAATTGTTGAAATTCCTTTTGATAGGCCATATTGTGCTACTTGCAACATGATGCTATATTGATTGACCACATTTGGTCTTGGTGGCGGTAGCAGTGGAAGATTCAGAATGGTGTTCGTTGTTGTAATGAGAGGTACTATTGTATTGATAGTGGGGATTTGTGTGGTGGATGGTGCAATTGATATGCTTGGTCCTTGGGAGACCACGTTTATGGATTGTGCAATGACTGCTTGGGTTTTCTGGATGGTTGCCACCTGTTGTTGCAATATCAATGGAAAAATGAAAGGATTGAGTATGATGTTTTGATTGATGATTGAGGGGTTGTTCTAATTTTGATTGAGTGGTGGTAAAGGAGGGAGCCCTAAACCAAGAGGTGATGTGGATGTTAATGGCAAAGGCGAAAATGGCTAAAAAGGGGTGGTGTGTTCCCTTGGGGAAATGATGATGATGAGGGGTCCAAGATGCCCTCTGGTCCAAATAGCCTACCTCCTCCTTACGAAGTCGTAGGGAGAGAGGTTTGTGTGTCGAGAGGTGTTGCGTGAAAGGATGATGATGGGTCATTAGGGTCTTGAAAGGTGAGTGGAATGCATGGGTGTAATGGATTTTGGGGGAAAGATTGTCCCAAGATGGTGTTTTCATCCAAATCTTGGTTGTTCACAAGGGGATGTGTTTGTAATGCATGAAGCAATGAGCTCCCCTTGTTAACAATTGGTTGAGTTGGAGCGATAGATGATGTGATTTGGGGGATGCTTTTATTGATGCTTTGGAATGGAGGTGTGGATGAGATTGGGAGTGTGGATGATATTGGGGGCATGATCCCAAGGGGTTGTTCCACAATAGTGCTTACATCGTAATCAGAATGGAGTTTAGCCCCTTGTTTTTCTAATTCAAGCATGTATTGTGAGGGATTGAGTTTCATCATGACGTTGACGATTTTGTGTGTTTCAAGATTTTGAACCATTTCAATGATTTCATCTTGTGTCATCCCTAGCACGTTGTTGGTGATGTCCTCCACTTGGACACCTTCCTCTTGATGGTCTTGTGGAAGTGGAGGAAAATTGAGAGTGGGATTGCTATTCCCAACGAGATTGATTTCAGTGGTGATTTTACTCAAATCACTTGAATTCAATGTTTCCTTTTTGGTCTCCATGCTCCTATTGTGTTGTGATCTAGTTTGAACCATAAAATAGGGATCAATTTTCAAGAATGTAAGAGATGAACCTCTAATTCTTTGGATTGATCTAATCTTTAGATACAAAAATAAAGTATAAGATTTTAAGGATCAAAAGGATGATGATGGTGATAATAAAGGATGGGGGATTGGCAGATGAATGAAATCTTATGAAACCTTGAGGGGGACACTAAACTTTAGGACTTTGGATTTGATATTTGATGTTTGATTTTCAATTTTTATTTTGGATTTGGTTTTGGATAATGAACTCATACACTCTAAAAGGTTGGATGTTGTCCTAGAGTGAACTTGTCCACAAGAAGATAATTTAACTAAGTGTGCAAAGAAGGATTTATCTAGACACACCTAGCTAAACAAGATGATTTGGATTTTTATTTATTTTTGATTTCAAGAGGATTTTCCCAAAGTTTAGCATAAAGGATTTTTTCAACATTGACAAGAGTTTTTTGTGAGATGATTTTTTAATTTTGATGTTTGGAGGATGGATGAAAATGTTTTGATTTTGATCCTAAAATACTTAGATAGACTTTGTTTACTAGACCAAGGTGTTGAAGAACATGCTAATACTTCCTATGTGAGATACTCAAACCTTTGAAAGAGACTTGGATTTTGACAATAGTAAAATGAATACAAGTTGGGATTATTTCTTGATGCACGTTTATAAAAGTTAAAGGTCAATCTTTCCCTAAACTTGTAAAGAATAGAAAACCTTTTCTTGTGAGCTTTGTGACTAAGACCTTTGGTCTTTGGTTTTTAGATCTTGATCTTTCGGGAAATCATTTGAAAGAACACATGTGTGGAGTTCAAATTGTTCTTTATCTTTGCTTAGTGACTTCCTTTTATCACAAAAAATTCTTGATTAGGTTTTTTTCAAACTAAATGTCTAATGTCTCAATTTCTTCTCATCCCACAAAGTCCATTATGTGGAAATCAAGGAAATTAAGGAAAAAGTTCCCTATTGTTGACTTTAGTGAGCAAACTGAGATGTAAATTCAAATGCTTAGAATTCTCTAAGGATAGAATCCCTAGGACAAGCAATAACACTTGAATTTTGTCAAAGGTATTTGCTTCCTAAATGGTTTCAAATTTGATGATGATGTTGAATTTTTTTTTTCCAATGTTTAAGATCAAGAAAAGTGTTTTGATTCCAAGAACATGCACAATCCTATAGATATTGAGACAATATTTGTTGAATCCCCACTTGGATAAATCCAGCTATGCCTACTCTTAGCGGATGATTAGATGCTTGGCCACACTAGCTCCCCTCCATGACACACATTTCTTGGGTTAGCCAAGCATCAGCACCCATGAAACTCCCATGGAATACTTCTCATCTCTACTAAAAGCTATAAAAATGTGGGACGGCTTCAGAACGATCATTCTTGCACCAAAAAATAGATTAAGGATTTTGGTCTTTTTAAACAAAGGGTTCTGATATAAGCATTATGTTCATGGGGGATCATCCATAGGACAAGAGACCATTACTACCCTTCTTGTTGGAACAATCCTCGTGATACTTGAACTTTCCTCAAGTACCCACACTTATATCCTGGGTGGAAGTCGCTTGGCTTTAGCATGTTTTCGGTTGGGTCGTTCCCTTGGGTGATTACTTTTTCCCACAAGGCGAGTCCTCTAAAGATAAACAAAATCAAGCAAGCACATCAATAGTTCGATCAATATTTGTTGAGAAACAAAGAGAGAACACATGCGATATACTCCACTCACACTCGCAAGATTTTGTTCAATTTTAAGAATCCAAATTGAAGTGTCGAGGCAATCACTTATACAACTTAATATCACAAAAATCCTTTTGATTCTCAAGATCGCCGTGAGGCACGAGAGAAGCACATACATCTTTTAGATGATATTACTTTGGATAAGGGATTAAAAAACATAAAAGCACATGTTCATTTAATCCTTCAAAGAAATAATTGGGTTCTTTTTAAGCACCAAAAGAAAATATGAGAGTTTCTTGTTCAATTGTTAAACCTTAAACAAAATATAGTAAGTTGCCTAAGGTTCTTTTTAATCCTTTTGTGTAGTTCTTTTTAGAGCCCAAATGAAATTTATCGAGTCCTAAAAGCATGAAAGATAGTAAATCCTTAAAAGAGAGATTATAATTTCTCCTAAAAGTGTTTAAAAAAACTTTATATAATGAAATGATGATGTCATAGAAGCCTTCATCTTTGTTTCCTCCCTCACCTTTGATCAAGCCAACCTACAAAAATTGGTTAAAACTACAAAAATAGAGGTAAAAAATCGGTTAGTAATCACAAACAACCAAAATGAAAAGACACATGTTAAAATTTATTTGAAAAAACCTTTTACCCAACCCCAACGATGCAGTTTTCAAATGCAACATAGTTTGAAGAGGCTAGCGGCGCTATTTGGCGCCACTAAGACTAATAACAACACTCTACAATAAAACCAGTGAGCACAATTGTGGCGCTATTTCGACCAAGTGACGCTGTTTAGAATTTGGAAATATGGTGATAGAAAAGTGGTCTAGCGTCGCAGTTTAAAATTCAAAATTTTGGGTAGGAATGGCTCAGCGTCATAGTTTGGAGTTTAGTAGCAGTGCTAAATGGCGCCGTTGGACTAGTAGCGGTGCAATTCCTCTATCAGTGACACACTTTTCCTATAGACACAAAAAGTTAAAAAACCACATAATTTTGAAGAAAAACGTGTTTAAATCTTCAAGTCTGCTCTCCCTCTAGCGCCAAAATGTGTGAACATCAATGTTAGACCTCCAAAAACACAACAAACAAACATACAATTAGTTCAATATGCAAGTTAAATCAAAATTCCCCATGGAATTCATTTGAAATGCATGAAATAAGGAATGAAAATGAAGAACACAAATGAAAACAATCAAATCCTATCTAATGAAAGAAAACTCTCAATCCAATGGGGGAATTGGTGCCATTTTGATGTGGAAAATGGCCCTTTCCCAATCCCTTGTAAGCTTTGTGATGACATGATGAATATTTGATGTTTCCTTGGAGAAATTCTTGCATAACCTAGCTATGAAACTTGAAAATGGATGAGCAATGGATGAGCAAATTCAAAATCTAAAGATAATGTCTTTGCATGAAGTTGTGGATCCTAAAATCCAAATGAGAGCCTCTTATTTATAGATGTGAAATATGGAGGATGAGGCAAAAGGGATGAATGTGGGATCAAACACCAACCAATGACCAAGTGCCACTTGTCAACATGTGAGTCGACAAAGGTGGAGCACATTTTGGTCATTGTGCAATTAAATGCAATTAGATGGAAATTCAAAATGGATGAAATGACATGTTGTAGGGAGGAGAAAATGAAGTTAATGCCACTTGGCTCAAGGAAAAATGACATGTAAGAGGTTTAAATGCCTTGTTGGATGTACAAACCCTTTTGGAGGGATTTTTCAAATTTGGAGAATATTCCAACATTTATGCCTTTTTAAAAGTAATTGAAGATTTAATAAATGAATTAAAATGATATTCATGAGCAAGTTGCAAAATCTAGAGGATTTAGATGATTAAGATTAAGATTAATCAGGATTTGATTAATTTAAAAGGAGATTAGTTGATTTGACCATTTTGATTTAGATTTTAGGATTAATTTAAATCAAAATGAGATGATTCAAATGAATTAGACTTAATTAAATAAATATTTTGGTTTATTTAATTAAAAAGAGATGATGTTAGATTAAATCAAATAAAGATTGATTTATTTAATTTAATAGAATGACTTTAGAGATAAAATGAATTATTTAATTAAATAGAGACCATAGGATTAATTAAATAAAATTGATTTATTTAATTAACAGATGAAATGTGATGAATTTAATCAAATAAGGATTATTCAATTAAATGACTTAGCAAAGGGGATGATTCAGGGCAAAGCGGTGTTAGTAATTAGGATTAGGTGCATAGGATCAATCGATACACTTTCTGTGTCTACACCTCCTAATGAAACCTTAGAAAACAGGTGTCTTAGTGACACAAAAAAGAATAAAAGAAAATTAAATAAAAAGTAAAAAGAAATAATCCATCCAATAATGAAAACCGCTTTGGTGGCACTTTGATTAAGTACCCTGGTGAAAACTTGGAAAATAGGCACCGTGTGGAGTCAATATTTTCTCCATCATCTACTATCATTTCATTTGATGTTTCCACTTCCATCCATGACCCCTCATGCATATTCCATTCCGCAATAATATCTCACTTTTCCCATCCATTGATTATAAATATTATTTATCCTTCTCATGGCTTGGGAATCATTGATGCTTGGTGTCCTTTATCCTTTCATATCCATCCATAATAAACTTTTCCCATCCAATTTCATTCATAATAAGCTATCCAGGATCAGAGTTGGTCAAACTACGTTGTCTCTACGCTTTATGTAGGCAAGGCCATCATTGATGAGCCCCCAAGGCATTAAGGTAGTCCATTATGGCTTTTCATAACAAGGTCTTCATCCTCCCAATCATCCATCTCACAATAAACTATCCCTTGTTAATATCGAGATTTTTAGCAGACACAAAAAATCATCAAACAAGAGAATTGAGCTTATCCAAATCGTGAAACAAAAATCAAACTATGCAATCAATCTTTAGCTATCAATAGATCAATTTCCTAAAAAAATGTACCCATCAAAACATCAACATCAAACATCAAAAAATAAATAATCAACAATCCTTAACAACTATCAAATTCTTATACAGTATGTTGCATCATCAGGCTTCCTAGGCTTATATGACATGCTTCATTTTTGAAACTAGACTTAATCCATCAACCTTTAGTCTTAGATAGGATGTCACATCATCAAGCTCCCTGGGCTTCTACAACATGCTTTCTTTCCTAAAACTAAACGTTATCATTATCCAAAATCCAATCATACAATGTGACAAAATATCTAAATGGTCATTGAATCATTGGTCCAGTTTGTCTTATCTTTTTATTTGATTTATCTATGGTCATGTTACTATGCCCCTCAAGGATGTCTTAGAAGGATTTAGAGGAGCGATGATGGATGAAACCTTTTTCTCTATGATTACTATTTGTGGTTTGTCTTGGCAATATGACTAGGGAAACTTAGTTTCTTGTGTGTGTTTGAGTTTCATTTGGCATAATCAAAACATCCTACGCATGGAAAAGCTCAATCCAATGCTTTCTTGTGTTAGGATCAACATGCTCTATGGTTACTTCTTCACATATTCTAACAAGGTTCTGTAGTTACTAGTCTAAGTCATGGCCTTCCTTGTCTGTCGTGTGTTTGTTTTTGCAAGGGATAACCTATCACACCTTGGTCTATGCCATACCCTGGTGTTCATCATCCATTGCCATAATAAGTTCTATGATGATAATTATGCAATAGAATAAAAACTTGATCATTTATTAGCAAGATCTTAAGATAGTAGTCCCAATTCATCCATTCATTTTTCATCCTTGCCAACTTCTTTCATACTAACATCCCATCCATTCATCCCTAGATCAAATTTTGAGCCTAGTTTTTCATCACCAATGAATTTGTGCTTATCCAACTTGCTTATTAATAAACGTGGCAAAAATTTTGGAATTTTTTGAAAATTTGTCAATTTTTTTAAGGGGGCATCATCCTATCTTGCATCCACTAGGGCATGTCAAGCATACTGGGGCAAGCTTTGAGTTGATTTTTCTGATTATTCTTTGACACAATGCTTGGAATCATATATGTCAAAGAGGGGAAAAACGTAGACACTGAAAAATGTCCTGATCCTGCAAGCAACATTTTATCATTAATTCACTTTCTTTCCTACATAATTTTTTTTTTTAAATTATTTAATTATTCTCTAATGTCATATTCTTATATTAATTAAGTAATTTTTAATTATTTAATTAATTCACTTTACCTTATTCCTCTTTTAATTAATTTAAATAAATATCAATTTTATTTAAATTATGTCACTAATTATCTTTTTCTATCCTTAATTAAATAAATTTTATTTATTTAATTATTTATTTCCATTTTCCTCTTATTAAATAATTATTTTAATTATTTAATTATTCATTAGGTTTTTCTCTCCATAATTAAATAAATTCTTATTTATTTAATTATTTATCACTTTCTTTTCTCCATAATTAAATATTTTTTTTAAATTATTTAATTATTCATTTTCCCTCCTTTAAATTAAAGAATTGCTATCATTATTTAATTTGAATTTCTTCTTAGCCAAGCCCTAAGTCTCAACCAATTTCTTGAGTTTTGGTCCATCCTTATCTCTTTTCTTCTCAATTAATCGCATCCATTGATCATGGTACCTCATAATTCAATCCTATCCCTTCATTTGAATTGGGATTTCTATAAAAGCAAGCCATTACCTTCATTTCAACCTAACCATAATCTTTAATATTTTTCTTCTCATATCATTCATCTTGAGAAACCACAATCTTTGAATTTTTCTATCTTGAGATCTAAGGCTATCAATCATCAACATTAGGCTAATTGCAAATACATTGCATACTACATATATGAGAACAAACAAAGAAAAATGGAGAAGACCAATGGAGATAATTCAACCATGGCATAGAGATTGAGTATTACTGCTTTATTATTGTGATTAATATGTTCATTTGTGCTTCATTGTTGGATTAGGGTCATTATAGCTTGAATTAGATAGTTTTGTGGTTGTTATTATTGATTCATGCTTTCCCTGGATTCTAACCCCCAATCTACAATATCAAGTTCACATTGTCATAATTTGAAAAATTAGTTGCAAGTAGTTATTAATGAGCAAGTATTTAATGTTTCAATTAGATGATACTCATATTTTTTTGATTGTTAATTTGTATAAATAGGACAATAAACTAACTTTATCCATAGTTTAATAATCTAAGTTTTATAGATTCTAAAATATTCTCTTTTATATGATATGTGTAGTGGCTCAACATATGGAAATTGGAGTAGAGGTCCAACCTAATTTAGTTACTGGAGCAGAGGAGGTTGAATCACACATGTTTGATGTTAGGGATGAGACCCAAGCACAAAAAAATTATGTTAGAGAGGAGACCCATACACACTTTGATGTTATTCAGGGGTCAGGATCACTTCCTTCTAACGATATTCATACTATGAATCTAATTAAAGAGGTGAAGAGAATTTTTTTTACAAAAATATAGATCATTTACTTGAAATTGATATACAAAAACAAATTTTTATGTTGAACAATCTACTCAAACTAATAAGAGGGAATTTACAAGAGCTACAAAGGAAACAATTGAGGCTTATTTCAAAAGTCATGATACACTTGGCCAAGCCCAACTGTTATCAATATTGCTTCTTCGTGGTGACCCAAATGAGCCATTATAATTTATGGGTGTAGATTTTGCAAAAAAGAGGAAAATACAAGGCCTAGAAAAAGTTATTGTTGAAAATGTTAAAAAATCTTTGGGTTCCATTGGGAAATAATCTTGATTAGTGGATAAGAGAATTTCAAGAAGAGTGATGTTGACATCTATTGCAAGTCCACAAATGTCAAGAAAGTATCAAATCTCTTCACTTTCAAGTGAAAATTGGCTTAAGTAGAAGGACACTAACAAGATATGTGAAAAGGAGAAAGGTTTTGGATGATAGTACCAAAGAAGGTAATTGGGCATTGATGTGTAGGGATCCTCATTCTGACAAGATTTAAGATGGTGTTAGGAACTTGATCTCAAGTTTTTGGCATGATCATACTCATCCCTCATTAAATAAAAGAGATGTTCTACAACACAGGATTGGGCCCAATGATTTTCAACTATATACAAAAAATTTGTTAGACATAACACAACATGAGATGTATGTGATGTTTTATGATGCAAATCCTCATATAAAGATTGGATAAATAATGTTTCAAATTTTAAGGTCGTATTATGTGAAGGAAAACAAGGTTTTTGAAACTTCTTGTTGTCATTATCATATTGAATTTGATCTTTACTATTAGGTGTTTTGAAAGATTAGAGAAGATAGTGATGGCTCTCAAAATGCACCTCCTAAACAAGAAATTTAATTCATAACATCTATATTATGTGATAAATCTAATGATGATGTAGATATTCCAATGAAATACACAAAAGGAATTTGTGAAACATGTGTAAATATGACTAAAATTCCTTTGAGAATTGAAGATACTGACATGTAAAGATGGTAAATTTCAAGAGTTACAAGTACATAAAGTTTGAAACAAAAATTAGGAAAGAATCCACAAGGTTAGATTATGTAGAAGAGGAGGTACCTATTAGAGAATTTATGGAATTTTTTTATAAATTGATACAAATTGTACATACATCATGCATTTTATGCTAAGTGGAAAGAAAAAAAATATCAGTTGTTAAGATATAATTTCCCACTTAGAACAATTTTATTAGTAGTTATATTTGTAGAAAATTACTCTTTTTCCCATCAAAAGGAGATTCAAAAAAAATATTACTATTTAGAGTTGGTCACTATTATGGTGCATATGTATTATTGACGTGCACAATTGGATTTGGATGGTGTTGATAGTACATATAAAAAATAAGCCATTAAGAAAGAATATCACTTTTATATTAGTGATGATAAAGAGCACGACACATTTTTTGTCCAACATTGTTTTATCTTGAATCTATTTTAAGATTTGGAAAGAAGAGGTGTGAAGATTGGAAAACATGTATGGTTCGATGGGTGTGCACCACAATTTATATCATCAAATGCATTATGTAGGTATCATTGACATGATGATATACCACATATTTGAAGTTTCTTTGAGAGTAGGCATGGAAAGGGTGAACATGACAGTGCAGGAGCTTGCATCAAACATGCTCTAAGAAAAAATCAAATGAATTATGAGTTATATCGTATAAATGATGCACATGATGTTGTCAAATGGTGTAATAAACACTTTGCAAGTGATGTTGGCACATCTTCATGGAGGAACACATGTCCAAATAGAGTGTTTTGGGAGATATCAGGTATTTTTAAATTTATTATTTGAAAAAAGTTTTGAACTTGTTTTTAAAAATTTATGTTTAATCTAACTCAAATATATATTTTATTTTGAACTATATATATAATTTTTGTAGGAGCGGATAGAAGAATAATGTATGGATGCAAGAGGGTAGAGAAAATAAGATCTTTGCATTATGTGATGAGTATAGATAGACATAGATGGGCATTGTATATTAGAGATTACTTTTGTTTTTGTTATAAATGCATTTTGGGAGATTATGATAATTGCAACAACCAACAACGTGGATATGTCAATGAATGGAATTTGGTGCCATTGGTTGTTACTAACACATACAATGATTATGAAGAAATATTTGAAGACATTCCTTTGATTTCAATTCATTATGACCAAATTTTAGGATTGATTAAAAAAGGTACGTGCATATATATATATAAATTTGAATATTTAAAGTTTGTAAATTTCTTGATTTATAAATTATAATATTTGTTAATTTACACAAAAAATTAATTTTAATTAATTTATTGTTTTTTTTCTATAATTAAAGATTGGTTCTAATAAATTTTTAAAATTGAACATTGTACATATATGTGTACAGGTGATGCTTTTGTGGTCATAGCAGAGGCTTGAAAAATAGAAGGCATTAGTTATTATTTATTATGTTACACAGAGGAGAGGATGAAGTTAACAAAACTAGAAACAAACAATGGAATGGTGTTTTCTATAGGTTCAGTTGTAGTGCAAGGGACATATCTCAAACAATTCAAAATTATTTAAAATGGGATTCATTTTATTGATTACCATCTTGAAAACATGGTGTTACAATATAGCCACCTAGTAATTGCTATTGGCCTATCTCTTCATCAAGTTCTACATGCATGTGGATGCCATAAGTGGAGAGTAGATAGAGGTGATCATCAAAGAATATTGCAAGTTAGTGAAGAGCAAGTTGAACAAATCAGTATGGTACATGAATGAGTGAGTTGTTTGGGAATGAATATTTTGCTTAGTTGAACACCAATAGTTCTATTATCTTGGTCATGTAATCAAGTATTTTCAAAGTTAATTTGCATAAATAAGCAATTAAGAACAAAAAAAATTCACCTTAGAGATATAACATTTGAATGTGATATGTGATTTTTCTTGTTTCATTCAAACATGCTTGAATGCTATTAAAGAACTACATAATATATTTTATTTTAGTTAATATACCGTTCTACCTAGATTGTACCTATTACATTAGCATTACATGTCCCATGTCATGTATGACATATTATATATTTTGACCATTTTTTTCATGATCTAGTCATATGTGATAGGGATTCCCTCTTGGGTATGTCCTACATATATACAACATATTTCTCAAAAGTTTGAGCATTCCCTTGATGCAAATATATTTTTCTCATTCTTGTAATATTTTTTATTCATTCGAGCTTGATTATTGGACTACAATCTTATACATTGTGCAATCTTGTCTAGTTGATTTTCTTCTTACTAATATGTGGCATGATTTTATCACCTAGTTCTTGGGTCCACTCATGTTCTTGTTAATTTTCTCATTCAAGAAATCTTACAAAATACATCACGATGAATGTAACTCCTAAATAAAGTAACATACATATGCTACTATAATATAAATTCAAAATAAACATCTTACCAATATACTTTTAATAAGTGTCCTTTAGATTCTAAATCATGACATAGTAAAATATTAAAATATGTTTTAAATTATAGAGAAGTTAGAAGATGTTTCTCATAGAAATAAAAACAAGAAGAGGATAAGTTTAGGACGCTTTAGTTGCTCTGACATTTGGTACACTTATATTATCTATTAGGAGGAGAAATCTATACCTCACAATCAATATCTTCTTATTTTTTCAAGATCTGTGAATAGGTTAATTTTTTTAACCTTGAGGTCACATGATTGATTCAAATTTCATTGGAGGTTTTTTGATTCTACATCATATAAATTGTTTATTTCGAAAATGTTTCTATAACTTATTTATGTTCATTCATTTCCAAAGAAATTTGTGTTCTTAATATTTTAGGGATAACTATTTTATCTTTATGATGACTTCTTAGTTCTTCTCTTCTTTCTTCTTTTTGAGAAGAGTGTTTGAACCTTCTTATATGATGGAATTTTTTCACCCCCTACTTTCTTTTGAGGGAAACCCTTTCCACATGCATGGATAACCTAACATGCCTAGTTGGGGCCCATCATTATCTCTATACATTTTCATCTAAGCTATACTTATATTTATACATATTTAGTTTATTTACCTAGCTTTATCATGCACATAAGTTATTTTTCACATCTTGTTTTCTAAATTATATTTAAATGTAAAATGACCTGAGTTTTTGTTATTAAATAAATGTATATGTATTTTTATATACTAGTCAAGTAGTTCACATGTATGATGATACTTATGGACTTAAAGCCATTCTCTCATGATTTATTTTCAATCCTGATTCATCTTTTAGTCTAGACTAATATGTCCAAGAGGTTCACCATAATTCACAACATGGTTTTAATATAATATATATTTAAACAATATTAATTTACCTCTCATTCCTCAAAATTAATTACCAAAATTAATTATAATATCTTTAATTTGAAATATTAATTACCATCACTTACTCAATTAATTTACCTCTCATGCGTTAAAAATTAATATCTTTAAACAACCTAAGGATTTAAATGATATCATGAACATCAATCACAAAGAACTCAAAAGTAATATATATCACAAGTTTGTATTTTTTGTGTACATGCATCGGGTTTTTTTATTATAAACATATTAAATCATGAAAAAAATCTTAGAGAAATGAAAATTAATTCTAAATTACTCCACATTTAGTAACATATTTGATTGAAATTGAATCAAAATCTAGGAGACTATGGGACCTTTGGTGTTGAAAAGATAAAATATGGATAGGGGAACTCACAATGACTAACATGTTCAAAGATCATCAATGTTTAATTATCATGAAAAAATTCTTAGATCTAAATCCAAGTTGGTTCTAAATTACTCCACATAAATAGTAACATATTCAAAATTGATTCTATTGACCGCAAGAAGCTTACAAATTGAATGAAAATATACACATGCACACATGTACATGTAAATCAAATCATATATATATAACCAAATTTCATATTGCATGTCATCATGTACATAAACATAAGAATTCATAAACACTGTAAATGTCATCTATGATATATATATATATATATATATATATATATATATATATATCTCAAAAGTATAAATGTACACATGTGCACATACATCAATAGATCTAAAACATAAACATAAAATCAAATGTCTAGAATCTTGATATAAACACAAACCTAGAGTAGATAAGAAATATAAGTTTGAATAAACATAAAATGTCTACATGCACATATATGAGCTCTAGATCTCATACATAACATGCCCATGTTCTAGCTCGAATATATAAATAAAAAAATAAACACATGTATAAACTACTGCCTCGACTAGTCTTTGGGTCATCATGTTGGCTCCTAGTTGAGTGACCATTTGAGCATGAATCTTGATCCAATAAATGCACCGAGACCTACATATATACATACACAAAAGTGTAATTAAATAAAAAATTATGTTAAATATATATACACACATGAACAAGTGAACATGTACATATATGTATGTTAACTTAGATGAAAATTAAATTTCACCTATCCACTGACATGGTTAGGCGAAGAATGCATGCATACACACTTTGCCCTCAAACTAGGAGTAACATGTGTTGCCTCCATCTAGACACATATGCACATGAATACATTAAAGAAAATTAATTTTGAGTTATATAATTTATAAAAATGTACATTGTATGGTTCCAATGAAGTTACATACTACATGGTATTTATTTATAACTTTAAAAAATTAAAAATTATATGTATATATATACCTAAATCATGTTTGCATCCTAAGTGTCAGCTTCTACAATCATCCAATCCACCAACTCCTCTGTAGTCCTACCCTAGACTAGCTCTACCAATGATGTGTGTAGCGAACTATGCAAGTGAGATGGCATCGACCTTAAAGAGAGCGTATCCATAAAACCTCCTCTCACAGCCTGCTTGAGTGTATCTAGATGTCTAAGCACTTGTAGCATCCAGAGGTGATTAGGAACATGTAGCAGCATAATGATCAATAGGTGGATGTAAATGTGTCAAAGTGGTGGATTGGTTGGTATGTGGATCATGTGTCCCACGAGAAGATCCAGATGTAGGATCGATATCAAAATGATGGGGCTGAGCTACTAGAATATGTAAATCTACACAACATTGACCCACAAATGAAGTAACATTTGTTAAGGGGATCCCCAAATATGATGAGATCACACCATAAGCTCGCATCAATTCATAAAACAATCTATAACATGTACCCCTCACAATCTAGGAATCATGTACAATGTGGTCTATATTAGTTGAAGATGGGATGCCTATCATGACATATACATTTGAATCAACAGGTGACAATCTACATGATTGTCTTATCAAGTATCAACCCATGTGATGTGCAGATAACTATTGAGCCTAAATTGCAATATCAACAATACTGTCAATTGCTTCCCATTGGGAAGCAATGGCAACCTGATCTCAAATAGGGCTAATGGATGAAGTGACAACAAGAATCCTTTGCCCAACCAAGGCCCTATAATTTGGAGGCTATCAATTTGCACAATAATGTACTATAGGAAATTATACACCTTTACACTTTCACACTATGTTTGGGTCCCTTAATTAATTAAACTTAATTAAGCCAACAATTGACCAAATTATGTATTCCAAAGCCTTATTATTCTCATTTTTTGAAAGGGGAACATATATTAAAAAATTTCCATCATTAATTAAAATATCTTAGATTATGTGTATCTTGGACTTTGGGTTCTCCTTAAGTGGCAAGACCCATTTTTTAATATGTTTTTCTAGTATTTTAATGATCCAAATTCAAGTTTCAAATGTTGGCTTTTGGAATCTAATTTTCAAAAAATTAGATAAACACCTATAAATACATATTTATTTTATCAATTCATGTAATGCCCCACCACAGAACCCTAGAGGACAACACAATATGACTAAATAACGAAACATTTTATTTTATTTAATAAGAAATAATAGTGAACTACATTAACTTAACATAACATGAAAACTAAACTAATTCCTCTAAGGTTCCATGACTGCACTACTAACACAAATATAAACATGATCATGACATTAGATAAACAACATTAAAGATCTTTTATAAACAACTAACAAATATAAATACAAATCACATTAAATGAGAGTACATCATAATAGTTACATCATTACATTATGTACAATAAGGCTTCCCAATACTTTTGGGAAGATTACATCAACATTTCAATAAATGATACATCTGATATATAGTTCCATAGCATAACATAAAGGTTGTCTTCATAGACTGGAACATTGACTAGAATCTGCTACATAAAGAATAACCTCCACACAATTGAACAGGAGCAAGGGAAACCCAGATGTGGAAAAAACACCAACCTCCCAACCATGTGGAATCCTAAGGACCACCCCCCCCTCGTGCTAGGAGATAACATAAGGTTCCACTACAAGAAAGTAGTCAAGGAGACAAAAGGCTAGCATAAAAAGGCTATACAGGACTCCAACACAACATAGAACAACATGAACATCACATAAAATAAACATCGCTTCCAAAGGCACACACACAACAAAAGAGGAACACATAACTAGGGAATGCTAGATTGCAATAGGGAAGAGTGACATCGCATGGTCCTGGCATGGGTTACCCTAATAGTCTCTCATTAGATGTTGGCCCCCATCTATGGTTACTGTTATCACCTGAAATTGCACCCTGTTGAACCTGATGTTCAACACCTTAGTGTAACATGGGAGGACCTCTAAAGATGTGGGTTTCTTATAAACATAGGTCAACCTCCGGAGAAGGCCGACTTCCTTTGTGCTATCACCTAAAACTATTGATCTTGGTAAAGGAAAAGGGAGAAGGAGTGCATAAGAATGAAAACTAACCTATGGTGATGCACCAAAATGACAGGAACAATGAGATACTCAATTTACACTTGAAAACTGATGATGAACATAAGATTACACATCAAATCTTTATAAGTTATGCATTAATATGTCACAACATGTTTGATTCACACACTTTTTTTAGAGAGGAAAGTAATTTTCACAGACTAAAATTCATATGTGATTATGTAAACACAGTTTGTGATTTGTATAATGATGCTTTTGCAAATGAAGGCATGAAAACACAAGATAAAGTCATGAAGGAATAAAATAAATTCACAAAATAACTTGATTATGAACCTGACATGCACAACACTCTGCAAGAACAAGATGGAAATCTGAACATCAATAGTCACCAAGGAAAACTTTATACATCATGCTCCAAAATGAGTTACAAAAGCTTGCTAATCTGAGAGAGGACTGTAAAAAGTCACAGACTTCAAAAGAACAACTGGAGAACCCCTTTACAAGAAGGAAAAAAAGCCTTATATACAAAAGTGTGTCAGCCCCTCTGGGCTTACAAAAATATCCGTTTAGAGAAAATTTGCCCCCAGATCTTTTCATGTAGTTAATGCTGTGTCCCTGCTGTCCATGTCGATGTGGAAGATCATCCCAGGAATGGCCTCCTTGATCTTTTGGGATGCATTTAATGTGCCAACCTCTGGCCCCATGTTCACCTTTGAATCCCCTTGCTGAGTTGCTTTGAATGCTTCTGAGCCCATAACAGATCCGCGTTGTCTTCGTTCTGTTGATCTTCTTCGCAGGGGAGAGTCAAACAGTCAAATTATCAATGGTTCGTCTTTGGCTCCCTTAGATTGGTCGAGCATACTCCACGTAGATTCTTCAGGCGGTCAAGAGTTCCTTCTGCTGAATCACATGTCGGTGAGACACTAATCGTGTCTCACCGATGCAATTATACTCTCATATCAATCATCGGCGTAGCCTACAACCATCACTGAGAGTTCTCATCGAGCCATGAAAGTTATATCAAAATCGTCTTTGTCATCACTTAGAACATCGGCAAGACATCTCGCTTTTGGCAAGATGCTATAGTGAGCCCTTCAGGAGTCATAACGACATCTCTCTCATCGCTGAGACCTTCACCCCTTGGCAAGACCTTTTGGTGAACACACCTTGTTCTCCTCGAGCTCCGTTCATTCCATTTGATGAAACTCCCCATTGGTTGGTGAGACATTACATTGACCAAGCCCTTTTCCAGTGAGTAAAACTCCTTCGGCGGGACACCCATGTGTCGGTGAGAAGTTTTTTCGAGCCCCTAAATCTTTCGGCAATCTCCTTCAAGTCAGCAAGACTTTTCGCGGTCGGGGAGACCTTATGCGGACGTTGCCATCCTTCGCCGAGACCGCTCCACTTCGCCCAAACATCTCAGTGAACTCTTTTCGGCGAGATGTTACACCGAATTCACTCTGTGTCGCTGAGACTCCCTTCGGTCGGTGAGACATTTTACTGACCGAAGCTTCCTTTTGCCGAACCGAGAGTACTTTGGGGAGACCTTAACATTTCGACCAGACCTCCTGCCAAAGGCAAAATTATCACCGGGCTCAAACCTTTGGTGGGACCTCCTTCTGTCGGGTAGACTTCTCAGTGAAGCAAACCCCCGATGCCAACCTTCTTTGTTGTTGAGACCTGACTTCTTTTGGCAAGATGTTATTCCGAGCACAGAATCGTCTAGCGAGCTCATTTCCAATTGGCGAGACACATAAAGACTCTCGGCGACAGGGATGTCTAGGTGACTGATGGGCCTCCTTTGAATATAATGGAATGCCAATAAGCAAGACAACTGTAGAGTATTGCTGACTTTTTCCTTAGAACAATTTTATGCAAAAATGGATTGGGAGATGCCTCCCAACTGAGCTCCTTGAGGAATACCATCACGTGCGCGATTTTTCCCCTTGTTGTAAATGTTCCATTTGGCCTTCTCAAACATCTATCACACAATTTGTCTTGCCTGATTAAGCTCCTAGGTGAAAATTGGGTAACATCTACCTTAACAGTCTCTCACTAGGCGTTGGCCCCATAGGGTGACACATGCAAAACCAACATTCCTTTCATGAGGACAAGAAAGTTGATCTTTCCAACCAGGCCTTCTCAACCCATCCTTAACCTAAACAAGCACTACAGACATGGGTGACACATCCAGTTATTTTGATTAATGTGAAAATTACCCATCCTCCCAATTCATTAATTAAATTATCACCGAATTAAGAAACTCTCCAATGGGTTACCCTGATAGTCTCTCACTAGATGTCAGCCCCCATTGAGAGCCATTCCCCCTACTTGCAACTAGTAAACCCTACAAATCAAGCAAGGCATTTACCATCTTGAATACTCATCAAATTCACATGAATCCAAAAAATGTGCAAGGAATGAACCATCTCACACACATATCACAATCACAAGAATGTACACTCAGTGCAAGGCATAGACCCACTTGCACACAACTCAAAATAGTACCAACCACTTCCAAGTGAAACAACCATAAAACTAAACATGCAACCATATTCCCTCCTAAGCCTCTAGGAACCAACCGTAGTCCATTTGAACAAGAGACTCCCACTTAAACAATTATGAGGATCACTCAATCCAAAATCAAACACATTATTCCAACAAGCAACCAATTGACAAAACAACCAAGAAAACATTATTTCCACTTTTCATTTTACTCACTAACTTAATCACTTAATCCAAGCACTTAAAATAGTTAAGCAAACACTTAAGACCAATTTCAAATCCAAACATAAAATATTTTATAGAAGTCAAATTTAGATACCCATTTAATTATATACCAAATTCAACAAACCATTCTACTTCATGGACCTTTTGTTGAACTTATTGAATAGAAATTGAATCAATTATTAGATCAACTCTCTTATTCCACTAAAAGGGAAATTCCATATATCATAATATATAATGAAAGCAAACAAATAAATAAATAAGCAAATTCAAACCAAATAATGGATTGGAAAAAATATACCCTTGAATTTCCTCTAACCAAAATTTATCTACTTAACTTTATCATTTATCCTTAAAGTAAACACAACTAAGTATAAATTATTTTATCATTTAACCACATCATTAAACATAAAGATTATTTCCAAAATAATTATATCTGATAAATTTTAACACAATATTCTAATTAAATTAACTTACCTAGTAATCTTACAATTTCAACAAAAGAAGTTATAAGTACTATCATATTTACCAATGATTTACCTAACAAAGAATAATCCATACTAGAAAATAACTATAGTGACATTATTCCAATTTCTTAATTTACTTTGACATTTTACTAATCAACTATAAGAGATTATAAATAATTAATGTTCACCTACAAATTAATAAAATAATCATTTTATCATTTCTTCGAAACATAAAAATAAATCAAACTATTATGAATAATTTATCCTTACACAATATTCCCTAATTCTCAGTTATTTAGGTATGAAATAAATAAAAAACTATACAATTATTTTACCTAGTGATTTAAATGTTCCCGTAAATGTTAACTATTCAATTTTAATCTTTTATCAAATGGCATCTTATTTATTTGTTAAAAAATATATTTCAAAACATAATAATATATATATATATATATATAATCGAAACACCACTCTAAGAAGGAATTATAAAAAGAGAAAACATAGTATACCAAATCAAGTAAATCGCACCACATATAGAATTTATCAATTAACCAAAATCAATACATAAACTTATCAAAGATATCATAATATTATTATCGGATTTATCGGATTCCATCCTATATAAATCTTATTAGCAAATAATCTTATTAGCAAATAAAATGAAATCTAGAAGGGAAGATTTAATTAAACGCATTCTATAATGTAAAATATCAAATTCCATTCATTCACCACTACAACACTAATGTTAGCAGCCTATAATATAATTTATCAAAATATACTATTATATATATATATATTATGAAGTACAAATCATTGGGTAAGGTTTACCAAGAGGAAATCATAAAATACAGAATAAAGCTTAAAGCGCCACTCATGCAACAATGATGCAAAAGAGGCGAGGCACACAGGCAGCTAGGTGAATGACCTGAAGAGGTCTCATCTTATAAGGTAAAAAGGATTTAGATACTTTCAAGCAAATGCAAATGGCAGGCGCAGCTAATTGCCATAACTTGAAACACAATGGCTACAGGATATGCACAAAATGGGTCTGCTAGAAAGTCTAAAATCGAACTTTATGCAATGTACTTTGAATAGAACAACATGCCAAAACACCATCGAAAGCATTGAAATAAAAGCATTAATGTAGAATCGAGCCTCTAATATCGAATTTCAGCATTTGAGATTTCCATATACAGTCACAATACATATTTGATGTGCAGAAAAAATATAGATCCACTTCATAAAAGAAATGCATCCTATAGTATGGAGAACTTCCTAAAGAACTGTATGTGCATCGATCTTCACATATTATGCATAAAATAGGCCAAATTCAAAATGCAAGGTACAAATGCCGAATTCAAATGCAAGGCGATGCAAGCATCGAAATAAAGGAATGAATCTATCATGAAATACTCAGTATGAAGCGGCAGCTAATAATAATAATTTTTTGATTGAGGATATGTAATGAATGCCAATGCGAATTAGCTGCAAATGCAGCAGCACCATGGAGGGAGAAGAGGCGTCAATATAGAAGGAGGAAAGGCCTCAACATTTTTTTATACAAATGCAATCAGCGGAAACAACCACGCCTTGGTAAAGCATGCATGCGAATAACGGTAGCATAAAGAAGGTGCATGAACAAAATGAATGCCTCAATAGAAATCATCTCAGGGACGCAAGGAATGCAATGACTTAATGAGTGGGCTTTGGAAATTCCAAACAAGAGACAAATGGCTGTAAGATTTCGCCACTATGCAACAACAAAAGGAGAAATAGTTTACAAAAATGCAATGAACGAAGTATATATATATATATGCAGATAAAATACATGTTTTATGGTTTATAGTGCGGAAACAAAAAAAAGAGATAATTTTCACATTCTCAAGCATATCAAATACACAAGCATTCATTTTCAACAAACAAAGGGGAAGAGTTCGTTCACATTAAAGGGAGAAGCAAAATCAAGAACAAAATACAAAACCAACCTAGATCCAACGTCTGATAGGAACAAACTTAAAGTTGAGGTCAATCTTTCACTACAATTTCAGCTCCTCTGTAACCCCAATCTAGAACTTCAAAAACATCTAAGATAATCAACAATGGAAAGCAGTTGTATTCCTAGAAAATTTTCTTGCAAACAAAAAAATCAATTCCTAAAGAAAATCTCACCAAAAGATCCTCCTTTACAAAAAGAAGAAGTGTTTTTTATTTTTGAAACCCCAAAAATCAATAAAATCTCCAGAATCCCAAAAAGCATTCAGTTTCTTCTTTTTTTATCAAATAATTAATTCCAGTTGCATGTTGCTGCATGCTGACATTTACTAACACGTACTAAATTTAGAATTGTAATGAAAGAAAACTGACTTATTCATTATCACATTATTTTTACTATTTATTCCTTATAATCTTCCGCTGTTGTTTTATTTTATTTTATTTTAATATTCATTCCATATTTAATTTATTATATTACTTCATTAAATTCTTAATTTTTCATAAACCATAGTTTTTTAATAAATATATTTTTATTAATTGACAAAGTGCCCTTTTGACTTAGTAATTTATTTTAATGCATTAATTAACCAAAAACAACATCTAACAAACAGCTTAAACTAAACAACCCAAAACAACATTTATCAAACATCATGAAAAGGTGAATCATGGAGGGGCACTACAATTCAAGACATCTAGTATTAAGACAACTTTCACAAGAGAAAAAAATTATTGTGAAGAGCATTGTAGAGCAGATTTATTAGTCATATACAATAGAAATCAAGATCATATCATCATGTCAAAATTTATGCATCTTCAAGTCATATTTTAGAGCTAACATTGTGATGTAGATTTCAAGAATTCAAGCATCAAATCAAGTGTCAAATCAAGCATCCAATAAAGCCAATTTATGCAAGATCCAATCCTTAGAGCTCGATGTGTTAGACTTCAATCCTCTAAGGTCAGCTATTTATGGTTTGGTGAGTTGTGACATAGAATTGTTCATTCATCAAATTCCTTTCATTTATCATTATTTTATTATCAAGGTTTAATTACCAAACCGGGGTGTAACCAAGGTGAAATCCTATACACCCAAAAACAAACATTTTTCTTCTCTCTTTGTATGTGTAGATTTAGAAGTGAAGAAGGACTAAAAATTAATCAAAAGAGAAATTTTACAAAGTTGTCAAAGTTGTCAACATTGTTGTCAAGCTATGGAAACTCACTGTATAGGAGTGAATTTACACCCCTTATGCAAATTCCCTTTTTACCTTCTCCACTTTAGAAAACCAAATTTGGAGGCTAAATTCCACATAAGCCTACTAATTTTGTTATACTTGGTTTCTATTTTGAGCATCGATGGAGGAATTTTTGTTGGGGAGGCCTGTGCGACACATAGACGTCTGCGTGGCATGTTTACGTCTCTGGAAGATTCTTGCAGCTAGAGCCTATAGAGGCATTCCACTTCTCATTCAAACTCGACTTGTAATGCCCTCTTCGGTCAACTGACCCAAATGTGGCCATTTTCTTCTTCTTTCCTTCAAATTCCCTCCTTTTACATGCATTTCAACTTCTTATGAGCTTCTTCACAACTTCAAGTATTCAACTTCATCTCTTAGAACACTCTTCAAGCACTTTCAGTAGCACTTTTGCACTCCATTGCAATAGTAACTTCACTCCATCACTTCAATAAAGAAAGTGTGGGACAACACCATTGTAGTAGAGGCTTGATTACTCTCATTCTCTCCCCCATTAGCCTTGAGTGCTCTTGGTGGAGGTGGTAAGCTTCCCACTCCTCTCCTCTATTACTTGGTTGAGTAAGCACATTTACTATTTTGTAGTATTTTAATGTTCTTTATTGTATTGCTTCCTTTATCATACTATTTCTCCATTATCACTTTCTTGGTTGTCTGTGGAGGTGGAAACACCTAAACAGGGGTTTGATTGAGGCAGACCCCTATACAACCACCCAACAATTTTCCTCTTCTTTGTGTGTAGGTGAACGTGCTACTAGGAGCTAGCTGGTGAACGATTTCCTTTGTGAGATCATTCTTGCCACCCTGAATCTTGTGTTTTTACTTTATCATATTAGAACATATTTTTTTTACTTCATAACATTATTTTGGCCCTTAGGAAGTAGCTAGCTGGGTAGTTAGTCAGTTTTGTAGAGTTCAACCTTGTCTATTTAGTCCTCTGGTCAAATAGACACTAGTGCACTTGAGAGACGCTAGTGCACTGCGCTGTCATCCCCAGACCACACTTTCATCCTCAGGTAGAGAACTTCCTGAGGCATAGTGTTGAACTCAAAAAATGGCTTGCTTAGCCCCATTTTGTATTTCGGGTCTATAGGGTGATTAAGGACTTTATAGTCCTCATCATTCTCATCCTACATTCTTAACACCCCATTAAGCCAAGGTAAGTTAGGGCAGCCTTCCACTCTTGGCTCTCTATGACCTGGGGCCTTGAACGTGGTTAGTCCCCCTCTCTTACATTTTTGGTGAACTCGGCATGAACCATTTTGATTCCATTTTGTGATACTAAAAGTCCTTTTTCTCGTATTCTAGGAGTGTTGTGGTGTGAGTGTTGTGAGGTTGTCGCCTTACAACCCAACCTATGACTCCTAGTTGACGTAGTTGGAAGGTTCTGAAGGTGTTGCATAACGAAACCTTAATTGGGTCATTGTCTTATCCTTTAACCTTTAGGAACTTTGTGAAAGTATTGTCTAATGTGCATAATGGCATCCTTTTTGCATCAACCTATCCCCTTTATGCAACCTGTGGACAGTGGTACTGGTATAACCTTCACTTCACAGGACCTGCTAATGGGCTTTAATAGGGAACAATCTCCTCTTTACATCCCTACGTGGATCAATGGAAACATCATATCAGGTGTTCTCATTGATTCAACATCACAAGTAAACATCATAACTAAGGAGATCATGTTGATTAAATTTTTACATAAAGATGGGTATGATGCACCTGTGAGCATCATCCACACACATGATGGGATTTTTGTACCCCCTTTGGGTAGTATTGTCCTGTTGATCTTGGTTTGACCTAAATATGTGAAGCTCTTGTTTGACATTATCCCTGGATCTAAACTCTTTAGAGTGAAGTTATGTATCCCTTGGTTAGTAGCTATGAATGTGGTACCTTTGGTCATGCATAAATGTTTGAAATTTATCCACGGGGGTTCTGTGCATGTAATTCATGATACCGATTACAAACCGTTAGTTGCTCACGGTAGCTACTCCTTGGACTACTCTTGGCTTGCACCCATTGGTCCGCTTCCACTAAGGACGGATCTCTTGCACTGAATATATTAGAATTATAAGAAGGGGTGCCTAAGGACGAAAGTGAGAAAACCTCTGTCGTCTTATGTTGTTTCATATAGGGCTTGCTTAAAAGCTGACAATGATGCTACTAAAGAATGTAGGAAGGAAGAAGAGAAGCGATCCCAAGATCCTCGTTTTTCCTCTTTCACTGGTTAGTTTGGTGCTTCTTCTCACTCTATTGTGGTTCCATCAAATTCTTCTCCGTGCTTATGGGAGAATCCTATGGTGCCTTCTTGGTGAAAGCCTATGTGTCCTATGTTCGAACTTCTTGTTCCGCCCACAGAGCCTAGAAATCGGTATAACAAGAAGGTGGTCTCCCATGGTGAGTCCTTTTTGTCTCGACCTCTACGGCATCCTACCACTCCTACTCCCAAGGAAGTGAATGGGAAGAGGCCCATTGTCGAGGCACTTGAGCCGACTCCCCCTGCTGCTTCTCAACCTACCCCTCCTACTCCTATTTAGGAGTTTGTTCCTCTGTCGAAGATAGATGTAGTGGATGTTCCCCTGGTCGAGTAGGAGCCTTTTTTTCCTTCACAACCTTTGGCCTCTAGTTCAAAGAGTTGTAGAAACTGCCTTGCACGTGAGTGAAATCACTAGTGAAAGGCCCTTTTGGCCAAGCAGACCGCCTCATAGAGGAAGGAAGAAGAGACAACTGCCCCTACTTTAGGGCCTTCCATAGTATCTCCCTCTCTCCTTCCCTTTGCTTCCCTTCAACCTAGTTCCGTATCGCTTTTGGATTTTTCCACGAGTATGAATGTGCTTGACCCCAAGGGGGTATAGGTGTTCATCACTCCTTTAGTGGAACCCCCTTTGTTATTATCCATTCCAGACATCCTACCTTTCCTAAAGCCCATGGATATGACTAACACCTTAGTCGTATCCACTATAGTTCTTTCCTCCTCTTCCTTTGCACCTCTAGCCTCATTTGTGGGGAGTTCATCTCCTTCGATGAAGAAAAAGGTGGAGTGTGGTACTTCTAGAAATGGAGGAAATAAGAGGAGCCCACCTTCTTTGTAAGGTGGTCACGTGTTGACTTGTTCTGTCCTAGTGACGGAACTAGTCCTGGCTTCCCCTGAGTTTGTCACCACTCCTGAGTCATTTGGTGATCGTAGCGATGAATCTCAAGCACAACCTACCCCATCCATTGAAGTTAAACACGACACTCCTATTGGATGCATTTTTAACTATGTGGATTAAGTTCTAGCCTTGTTAGCGATCTTCAAAAAATTGTTGACCCTATCTCCACAAGAGCTTGACGGAGAGGACCTTGTGGTGCCCTCTTCCTTAGCCCTTGTTGTAGGAGGGCAAGATGCTCCTCCTCTTAACATCCCACCACTATAGGCTCATCCTCCTCCCCCCTACGATGATCTAGAGTGGGAAGCAAATGACCTCTTGGTCGATTAATGTTAGGAGGAGGCCTCTTCTTGATCTTTTATGTGTGTGTTTTGTGATGTGTTCCCCCATGATCATGATATGTGTTCCTAGATGACCCTCGTCACCCCTATTGGTGCTTAGATACAGGCATGGTTTTTGTGTTGTAAACCTTTTTCTATTTGTATCATCATTCTTCCATGTTTATGCTTGATTTTCGATAAATTGGGGATGATGAAAATTGCTGGGGGCATTTAGGCTTCCCTTCCATATTGACCCAATTTTTTATTTTTACTTTGTTTTCTCATGTATTCTTCACATGGTTTGATATAGTAGGGGATTGATGATAGTTCATTTTATATACTATTACTATACATATATATATTTATGAGAAGTTCTGATCCTGAAATATCAGGCTACCCCTATGCCCTTTGTTTGTTTTTTTCTCTTTTGCTTTCTCTTTATCTTTCTCTCTTATTTGCTTGAGTTTTCCCTCTCATGTTTGACAACACTGCTTATTCAACATTTTAATTTTTTAGGAAATGCATTTATTTCCAATGAATCTTTTCTCAAAAATCTTCGTAAACCTTTCCTTAGAATCACATTCTCAACTTGGAACCCTAACAAAACATGTTCCCTTCATCATGGGTTCGTAAAGAAAGAACTTGAAAATCTCCCTCCGAAGTGGGAGCAACTTTGACCTTCCCCTTGCATGGGGGCATGTTCTTCCTTTCAAATCCCTTGATGAATTGAACATCTTTTAAAAGGGTCCCTTGATGATGGATTAATTTGAGAAATAAAACATCTTCTTTTGAACTGTGCATCCCTTGAGTGGACCCCTTATTCATGAAAAGTTCCCAAGGGACCCCTTTGAAAGTCTTCCAAATTATCGATGGTCTGTGAGACTATCGGCTTACTCGCCTATGTGGCCACTTCCTGACTCTATAGAGTTCGCTTTCCTAGGTTTCCTCTATGTGAGAGATCTTGGAGGATACCTTCCTGCAAGTCTGAGAACCTGTAGAGTGCTTCCTTTGAGCTTCCTCCATACAAGAGATCTTGGGGGTGGCTCCCCTATAGGTCTGTAGGGTGTATTCTTGGGTTTCCTCCATGCGAGAGATCTTGGAGGATACCTTTCCTATAGGTCTACACGTCTGTAGGGAACTTTCTTATGGTCTACTTCCTCGACGGTCTAAATATACATTTCTAACCCTATTCACTTCTTCGATCTACTTTACCGAAACACTCATCAGTATTCATGCTCGCTAAAGTGGGGGAAAATTTTATAGGAGTGAATTTGCACCCCTTATGCAAATTCCCCTTTTTCCCTTCTCCACTTTAGAAAACCAAGTTCGAAGGTTAAATTCCACATAAGCCCGATGCCTTCATTCCACTTGGTGCCTGTTTTGAGTGTCATTGGAGGAATTTCTATCAGGGATTCCCACACGATGTGTAAATGTCTGTGCAATGTGCTTATGCCCCTGGAAGATTCTTGCAGCTGGAGCCTACATAGGCATTACACTTCTCATTAGCAGTCGACTTGTAATGCCCTCTTTGGCCAACTGACCAGAATATGGTTGTTTTCTTTATCTTTCCTTCAAATTCCCTCCTACATGCATTTCAAATTTTTCTAAGCTTCTTCACAACTTCAAGTATTCAACTTCATCTCTTAGCACACTATTCAAGCACTTTTACACTCCATTGTAGCAGCAAGTTCTCTCCATCACTTCAGTAGAACAAGTGTGGGACAACACCATTGCACCAAAGGCTTGAATAATCTCATTCTCTCCCCCATTAGCCTTGATTTCTCTTGGTGGAGGTGGTAAGCTTCCAACTCCTCTCCTCTATTACTTGGTTCAGTAAGCACATTTATTGTTTTGTAGTGTTTTAGTGTTCTTTACTGTATTGCTTCCTTTATCATACTATTTCTCCATTATCACTTTCTTGGTTGTCCATGGAGGTGGAAATGCCTAAATGGGGGTCTGACTGAGGTAGGTCCCTATACCTCCACCCAAAAATTTTCCTCTTCTTTGTGTGTAGGTGAACGTGCTATTGGGAGCTAGCTGGTGAATGAATTCCTTTGTGAGATCATTCTTGCCACCTTGACTCTTGTGTTTTTACTTTATCATATTAGTGTTAGAAAAACAAGGACAAAAAACTAAGAGGGGGGGTGAATTAGTTGTCACAAAAATTTAAACCTTTTCTAACTTAACTTATCCTTAATCTCAGATCTGATGAATGAACAATTAACCATAAGCAATTAACACATCAAAGAGACAAAGAACACCAAGATTTTTTATGTGGAAACCCTATTAGGGGAAAAACCACTGTGGATGTTAGTCCACAAGATTATACCCTGCTAAAATTATAATGAAAAACAATATGGGGAATGCACATGGATTTAGGCACACTGCTTAGAGCTCACTGCTCAATTACAAAAGGGGCTCACTTTCCAACAAAGTTGGATTAAAAATCTAGAGGGTATGAACTGAGAAAATAGCTTCTACTCAATCCTGATTACAATTCCAATTAAGCTCAACACTTCTTCACACTTCGTACAATATTCTTCACACTCTGCTCAGTAATGATATTTACACATACACACATAGGAGCACATGAAGCATACTTTCCACCAATCACACAATTGCTCTTATATATCTGCTATAGGAAATTTCATCACAACATGGTTGGCCTTGAAAAATAAATTATATTTGTAATGTTGGCCCAAATTAATAGATAAATTTTAATGTGAACCCACTAAGGTCAACCACAACATAGTGGAGACCCAAATTAATATCTCCAACACAAAAATACTTTAATTAATTTTTCCTCGAACATCCGCAACACGCTATCATCAACATGTCGGCCAGGAACATGAAAAACAAACATGCACAAGAAAATATCTTTAATCATGAGCTCACCAGATCAAGTGGACATACCACAAAGATAGAGAATGAACTAGAGACATCTGAGAACACTAAGAAACAATAGAGAAGCATCCACAACAACTGAGATAACCAGAATCACACAATCTTCATTCAAGAACACTAATGGAGACCAACAAAACACTGTTAGACCATAACTCACATAGAATGTCACACAGACCTCTGAAACTTCTAGTAGATGATCTAGAAATACTCAACAATAAACCCTTTAATCCACACCAGCTAATCTTTTATGTACAGAACAAAACACTTTCATGACCTGCACAGTTCCACTAGGAACTTGGAACACTTTTTCTTATAATTTTCTCAATAATCTTGACATATACAACAATAGATACACCAAATTCTAATAGTGTTGACATCAATGACAACCACATATCAGCAACACATCCAAAACATCCAACAATTTCCAACAATCTCCAACAATCTCCCCCTTTGGCATTGATGGCAACACATGATGTGAAAAATACCATCAACCCAACATGCTGACTTCTTCTGCACTTCTCTTCTCAACTTGCACATCTCTTCATAGGGATTTTTCACATTACACTTCTCCCCCTTTGACATCAATGGAAAAGGTAACCATGACCTTTCCATACACACACTCTGAACCATATATCTACACATCTGACTACTCGCTCTAAGTAGTAGCCACATAAAGGTCAATCTAGATCATAATATAACAATGAGGCTTATGAATTGATGCAAGTAAATGCATCATTAGTTCTTATTAGGAGGGGTAATTACCCCTAGCATTCCCCTAAGGTACTCAAAAGTATCTTTCAAAAATGGCTTAGTAAATATATCTACAATCTATTTTTTGGTAGGCACATACTCCAATCTGACTTCTTTCTCATTCACTTTCTCCCTCAAGAAATGAAACTTGATTGATATATGTTTAGTTTTAGAGTGTAGCACTGAATTCCTTGATATATTTATTGTAGTTGAGTCATCACAGTATATGGCAATAGGCTCTTCATATATTACTCTGATATCTCTCAACATTTGTTTCATCCATATCACTTGAGTAAAATTATTGGCAACAACAATATATTATGCTTCAGAAGTAGATAGAGAAATTGAGTTTTGCTTTTTACTTAACCAGGATACCAGCTTCTTCCCTAAGAAGAAAGCACCACCACTAGTACTTTTTCTATCATCCACATCACCAGCCCAATCAGCATCTATGTATGCACACAAAGTGAGATCATCATCCTTTGGATACCAAAGTCCAAAGTCAACTGTTCCTTTCAAATATCTAAAGATTCTTTTAACAATTGTCACATGTGATTCTTTTGGATCAGCTTGAAATCTAGTGACCATACATACATGATTCATAATATCCAGTCTAGTCTGAGTCAAGTAGATCAATCCACCGATCATTGACCTATATTTGGTTTATTTTTCCTTAGAAGAGTCATCATTCTAAGTCAACTTACATCCAGTTACCATGGGAGTACCAATAGGTTCAGATTCTTCCATTCCAAACTTCTTCAATAGTTCTCACATATTTGGACTGAGATATGAAAATCCCCTGGTCCAACTATGTAATTTGCAATCCCAGAAAGAACTTCATTTCACCAATCATGCTCATCTCAAATTCACTCTTCATCTCATCAGCAAACTTCATGCATAGATTATCATCTCCACCAAAAATGATGTCATTAAAAAAGACTTCTATGTTTAACTCCTTATCATGATCTAATTTGAAGTATAAGTTACTATCAGTAGTACCTTTAGTGAATCCAAGTTTAGTAGATATTTGTCCAATCTAGCATACCAATCTCTAGGGGCTTGCTTGAGTCAATATAGAGCTTTCTTCAATCTACAAACCATATCTTCCTTATCTGTTAGCTGAAATCCATCTGGCTGTTCAATGTACACTTCTTCTTCTAGTTCCCCATTCAGAAATGTAGACTTTACATCCATTTGATAGACTTTATAGTTCTTATAAGCAGCATAAGCAAGAAATAATCTTACTGCTTCAATTCTAGCAACAGGGGCAAAGGTTTCTTTGAAATCAATACCTTCCATTTGAGAGTACCCTTTACATACCAGTCTTTCCTTATTCTGGACCACTTCACCTTCCTCATTCAGCTTGTTTCTAAATACCCACTTAGTACCAATCACATTCTTGTTTGTGGGCCTAGGAACGAATGTCCATGTGTCATTCTTTTCAATCTGTGTCAGTTCTTCTTTCATGGCTTCTAGTCAATGTTCATCTTGATAGGCTTCAGTGACACTCTTAGGTTCAATCTTGGAAATAAGACAATATTCTTCTGCAATTTTTCTTCTAGTCTGTACTCCTTTACTCTTATCTCCTATGATTTGACTTTCAGAGTGATTCAGCTTTACATACCTTGGAGTCTTGGGACTTTCTCGGACTTCTGTGTCTTATGAACTTTCTTCTACACTTGCACTTATCTGTGCTTCCTGACTATCTTGATTTTCTGAAACAACTTGTGGTTGCTTCATCAGAACATATGGAATAATTTGAAGTAGATTCGGTGTTTGAGTGTTCTTCCCTTGATTTGTGTTGTCTTCATTTGAATCGTAGCTGCATCGTCTGGATGATTTGACAAAGTCCTCATCAACTCTGACATTTGCACTCTCAACAATCTTTCTTCAGTCTTTTGTTATAGCATCGGTATTCCTTGCTCTTTGTGGAGTAACCTAGGAAGATCCATTCATCACTTCTAGCATCAAACTTTCCTATATCATCATCTCTCCTAATATAACATTTGCTTCCAAAGATCTTGAAATACTTAACGGTAGGCTTGTAACCGAACCATAATTCATAAGGGGTCTTACAAGAATTACCATTCACATTTACCCGATTCAAAGTATATACAATAGTGCTTACCGCTTCACTCTAGTACATCTGAGACACATTCCCTTCCATCATCATTGTTCTGGAAGCATCCAAAATTTTTCTATTCTTTCTTTTTGCAACTCCATTCTATTGAGGGGTTCAAGGAGCAGATAATTGTCTTTTAATTCCATGTTCTTCACAATAAGAATTAAACTATTTTGAAATGAATTCACCACCTATATCAGATCTCAAGAATTTGATTTTCAAATCTTTTTCATTTTTTGTCATGGCCTTGAAATTTTTGAACTTGTCCAATGCTTCACACTTTTCTCTTAAAAAGGAAACCCAAATCATTCTAGAGTAATCACCAATGGCCAGCATAAAATACCTTTCTCCATGAATACTTCTAACTCTAGAGGGACCACAAAGATTAGTATGTAGTAGTTCCAACACATTATTTGAATGAAATTGTTTGCTCCAGTAGGAGACTCTAGTTTGTTTACCCATCTGACATTCTTGGAAAATTACATTAGCAGGCTTCACTAACCTAGGCAGATCTCTTACTACTTGAGTAGAACTTATCTTGATAATGTTGTCAAAGTTTACATGACACCTCTTATGCCACAACCAACTTTCATCTACTTGAGAAATTAAACAACTTCCAATAACAGTATTCAAGTGAAAAATATTACCTTTAGTTTGCACACCAGTAGCAATCATGTTTCCCGAACTCCCACAAATCTTGCATTTTCCATTCTTGAACTGTAGATCATATCCCTTGTGTACCATCTGTCCAACACTTAACAAGTTATGCTTTAGGCCTTCAACATAGAGAACATCATCACTGTTTTCCTTACCACCAAGGCTAATAGAACCTCTTCCACGAATCACACATGCATTGTTATCTCCAAATCTTACAACCCCACCGTCATACTTCTCTAGACTCACAAACTTGCTTTTATCACTAGTCATATGATGTGAGCATCCACTATCAATGACCCACTCATCTTTCTCTTCAACTCGGGTTACAAGAGCTTTCTTATCTTTAGTAGATTAAGTAGGCACGTTTTTATTTTCAATGGTAGCAATGAAAGCCCATTCATCTTAATTTCGATCATCTTTATCAAACTCATCATCAGTTACTGCTTCTTCAGCAAAGTAGCATCTCTTTTGGAATCTAGGTTTTCTAGGCTTAGACCTAGGAACTCTTTTAGGACATCTTGATACAAAATAACCTATCTCACTACATGAAAAACATTTACTAGGCAATACATTCCTTCTTGCTTTACAGTCAGTGCTTCTAGTTCTTGTACTTCTCTTTCTTTGTCTTCGAGTTGTTTCAGTTCTTCATCATATTTAGATATCTTTCTGGAGCTCTCTCCTGGATTGTATCTTTTCCTGTAACTTCCAGATACAGTAGCTTTGAATGTAGATTCAATTTTTGGTGTAGATTCACCAAATTCACCTATTTCAAAAGCAAAAATCTTCCCTATTAGTTTATCTCTTGTCATATTGTTTACAGACATAAATTCCTCAATAGCATAAACCTTCATTTTGTAAGGAGGCAAGGATCTGAGTATCTTAGCCACAATTTCATCCTCACTCACTGAATCACTGACACATTTAATACCTAGAACTATTTCATTTACTCTTTGCATAAAATAAGTAGTATTTTCATCTTCACCCATCTTCAGGTTCTCATACTTGCCTTTTAAGCTCTGTAGCTTAGCCATCTTCACTTGTGTATCTCCTTCAGACAAAGTTTCCAGTTTCGTCTAGATCTCATGAGCTATCTACAGACCGATCACATTAGCCATATTTGAATCTATTAGAGTTCTCACCAATGCTTCCATAGCTTTGGTATTACTTTCAGCATCTTTGATCTCATCAACAGAGGAGGGACCATTCTAAGGAATAGTATATTGATCTCTTGTAATCTTCCAATAAGCATCACCAATGCACTGTAGATGAAATTGCATCCTGACTTTCCACAGTGAGTAGTTGGTGCCATCAAATCTAGGAATGTCCTTGAATTTTTCCATCCTGGATCACCTCAAGCTGTTAGACTTCTTTAGAAGAACTAGATCTGATACCAATTGTTGGAAAAACAAGGACAAACAACTAAGAGGGGGGGTGAATCAGTTGTCACAAAAATTTAAACCCTTTCTAACTTAACTTATCCTTAATCTCAGATCTGATGAATGAACAATTAACCATAAGCAATTAACACATCAGAGAGATAAAGAACACCAAGATTTTTTATGTGGAAACCCTGTTAGGGGAAAAACCACGGTGGATGTTAGTCCACAAGATTATACCCTAATAAAATTATAATGAAAAACAATAAGGGGAATGCACATGCATTTAGGCACACTGCCTAGAGCTCACTGCTCAATTACAAAAGGGGCTCACTGCCCAACAATGTTGGATTAAAAATATGAAGGGTATGAACTAAGCAAATAGCATCTGCTCAAGCCTAATTACAATTTCAATTAAGCTCAACACTTCTTTACACTTTGCACAATCTTCTTCACATTCTGCTTAGCAATGATATTCACACATACGCACATAGGAGCACACAAAGCATACTTTCCACCGATCACACAATCGCTCTTATATATCTGCTATAGGAAATTTCATTACAACATTGTTGGCCAAGAAAAATAAATTATATTTGCAATGTTGGCCTAGATTAATAGCTAAATTTTAATGCAAACCCACAAAGGTCAGCCACAACATAGTGGAGGCCTAAATTAATATCTCCAACACAAAAATACTTTAATTAATTTTTCCTCAAACATTTGCAACACGCTATCATCATGTCGACCATGAACATGAAAAAATGAACATGCGCAAGAAAAGATCGTCAATCACGAGCTCACTGGATCAAGTGGACATACTACAAGATAGAGAATGACCAAGAGACATCTGAGAACACCAAGAAATAATAGAGAAGCATCCAAAACAACTGAGATAACCAGAATCACACAATCTTCATTCAAGAACATTGACAGAGACCAGCAAAACACTGTCAGACCATAACTCACATAGAACTTCACGCGGACCTCTAAAACTTCTAGTAGATGATCTAGACATACTCAACAATAAACCCTTTAATCCACATCAACTAATCTTTTACGTACAAAACAAAATTCCTTCATGACCTACACAGTTCCACTAGGAACCTGGAACACTTTTTCTCATAATTTAATTTCTCAATATCCTCGACATATACAACAATAGATACACCAAATGCTAATAGTGTTTACATCAATGAAAAACACATATCCAAAAAAAATCCAAAACATTCAATAATCTCCAACAATTAGAGCATATTTCATTTACTTCATAGCATTATTTTGGCCCTTAGGAAGTAGCTAGTTGGGTCGTTGGTCAGTTTTGCAAAGTTTTACCTTGTCTTTTCAGTTCTTTGGTCATACAGATTCCAACACACTTGAGAGGTGTCAACACATAATGTTGTTGTCCCAGGACCTTTCTTTCATCCTTAGGCAGAGAGCTTCTTGAGGCATAGTGTTGAACCTAAAAATTGGCTTACCTAGCCCCATTCTGTATTTCGGGTCTGTAGGGTGATTGAAGGACTTTATAGTCCTCATCATTCTCATCCCACATTTCCTAACACCCCATTAAGTTGAGGTAAGTTAGGTCAGCCTTCCGGTCTTGGCTCTCCATGACCTGGGGCCCTAAACGTGGTTGGTCCTCCTCTCTTACACTCACCTACATATTTTATTTCCAACTTACCAATAGTCAAATCTAGATAAATCAAAAGCTTAGGTCTAAGATATGAGGACTACAAAAGCATATTTTGGACCCCTATATAGAGACCCATTTTCCCTAAGGTGAATATTCCCTTCAACAATGTTCAAAATCCACTTTTGGTGCCAGGTACATACCACTCTACCCTTCTCAAATATGCCTATAACTTTTTGTTTCCGTTTATGCTATCATAATAATCTACATTTCAAGCATTAGGTCATACAATTGAGTTTGTTAATGCATTTAAATTTATCTCCCAAAATAGTCAATCAGTCATTTTTGTCATAAGAAAGCAATAGACCTTCCAAATAGGGTTAACTCACCTCAAGGTTGAAATTGAATCCTATCCTTGGAGATCTCTTTTCCTAATGAAATTAGGAAAATTATAAGTGTGTTAGATCATTCCATCACAATAAGCATAGTGAGTTCATTTTGGTTTCACACACACACACACATCCCTTTTTTCCTATATTTCATTTTGCTGAACCCAACATTCTTACACTATAAACTTTCTGATTTGGAAATCTTGTATACCCTAGATCTACATTTTGCATTGCATTAGTTTATTTTGCATCTCATTTAGGGTTTCAAAATTTCATTTTGCAGCATTTACAATTGCATTTTGCATCATCTAAATTCACAAAAATCCAAAAATGTTGCATAAGTCTTGCATACATCGTGCATGTTAGTTGTATTAAGAGTGTTTTTCAATCCTTTAGATCAAAATTTCATTTAAATTTGCATTCAAAAAGTTTTCATTTTGTTCACTTTTTGTCATTAGTTACATTTTCATTTAGACATCAAAATCTCAAAAAAATTGTCATAGTAATCACAGTTTGCAACTTGAAATAGAGAACTTAAGTATCCACTTAGAAAATCAAATTTTTTTAAAAACCCCTAAGCAAGGACCCATTTTCCCTAGGGTGAATCTATCTGTGCACAAGTGTCCTACATTCATGGGAGAATACAAGATTGCACATAAATTAGGAAAAGAGAAATAAGATGACACAATATCAACACAAGATGAGTCATCAAAACTATGTGAGCCAACAAATTTTAGAAAATAAGAGGAAAACAAAAATTATACATCCACATATAATGAGTGTGATCATAAGAAACCACCAAATCCAAAATAAATGGAAAAATTTTATGGAAGAGGTTATCAGCTTTTGAAACAACTTGGCTATAATGGAAAAGAATGTGGGATAAGGGAACAAGGTATCCATGTCCCTATAGAGCCTACCCCACAAGAACAAACAAGAGGTCTTGTTTATTGTCCTTTGAAAGAAACAAAAGCATCAAAGAAACCTTTGATTAATATCAATGTCATCACACAAAACACTCTTAGGACAAATATACATCATGGTAATGATATTGCTCCATCTTCAAACACATGTCTTAGTGATGATTGGGGTTCATTAGAGTTTACACCCTCCTTTAAGGGAGAGTACAAAATCTCACAATCTAAATCTAGAGTCTTTTGTATGTATGACACCTTTTAGTAAACATGAAGTATATTCTTCACAAAAGAAAAGAATATCCCCTACTATTGATCAAGAGACTATCTTGTCAAGGCTTCTAAAAGCCCACTTGATTACTCTTCCTCCAAGAACATGAAATAAATTTTACAAAAAAATCTCATTTTGTGCATATCATCAAGTGCATGGTCATTCTACCAATGAATGCCAGGCCTTGAGTAATAAAATTCAACATCTTAAGGATTGTGGTTCTCTTCCTTATGTTGATGCACTTAATTCCTCTTATCAATATTGATTTTCATCCTATCATGTTACTCATCACTATGTGACATTGGTAGCTTTATGTGTCTTGCTTGTTTCCATTCATGGTGGTACAATCTTAGGTGCAACCATATTTCTCATGGAAGCAACATGATAGTACTTGGTGGTTGTCTTTGTCTCTATGCTTAGTAAGAAAGGATAACTAGTTTTTGGGAGGTGTGCATTATTTTCAAGGACCCCCCTTCCTCTCTTTCTACTTAAAATATCAACATATAAAGTATGTTAAAATTTTAAGTAGGAGGCATATAAGTTCCTTGCTCATTGTTCACATGTTCCCTTCTTAGTGATGATATCATACATCTCCTAGGAAGTGTGACCTTTACATTGGCATTATTTCATTGACATTTTTGATTGAAGCCTATGATGGAACACAATGGATTCTAAGCTTGAGAGATGCACTTCTCATGCCCTAATGACTTGTTTCCTAGTGTTACCATTTTCAATCTTCATTAGCATCTTGATCATGTTGTGGAACTTTATCAAAGTTATTAGGGAGTATAACTTTTGGTATGGTTGATGTATGGAATCCTGTAGACTTGGTGTGATTTTTACATCTGCCACCTGTTGTTATGAGTTCACACCTTATAGACCTAGTCTATGTTTCTCATTTTGTTTTGAACAATATTTTTAGGCTTGATCCATATTTTTTAGACAAATAGTTGAAGCTTGATCCATTCTTTTTCCTCCTTTGCATTAATTTTGACATTTTATGTTTGTGTATCTTGTCTTGCTACTTCATATCATAGATATGTGTGTGTCCTTTTTTGCTTATGTTGGTTTGGCATGGGATCTTGATCTTGAGGGCTTGGACACCCCCTCAATCCTTTGTCATCCCATCTCATCGATATTTGTACACATGGACCCCTCTTGACATATATTTGTGATGAGGGCTACACTGCCCAAAACCCACATAAATCACAACAACAAATACCAACAGAGAAGATGTGAGATAGAAAAATTACTCACTTTCAATTATTTTCAAAAGAATGATATTACAGATTTAAAGCTTACATACTACAGCCTCATGGGCTCTATTGATTACAATAAAATCAACTCAAAAAATAAAAATCTACTATTCAGAGCCACAATCTACACCATCAGGGCCACCTTCTACAATCCCCACTTAACCCTTTTTATTTTCCCCAATAACCGCCCTAGAATTTTCTAGAAAGTACAAATTTCCCCTTTTAGTTTTGGCGCCAAAAGTCCTGCCATTTGATTTTTGGCCTAGGAAGCAATTTTTAAGAAATTCACTTTTTAAAGGACCAACTTCGTGGGGCCATAACTTTTGATCTAGCTATCTGATTTGCTATTATTGCATATCGTTGGAAAGCTCTCAATGAGCTCTACAAAACATGAACTCACCATAGGTTATTTTGGCCACCTTTTGAGTTGTTTCGGGGCCTCTAAAGTTTTATATATGAATTTGAAGCTACATTGGAGAAATTTCTTGGGACATAAACTTTAATTTCTCCCAAACCATGTAGGGTATTGAGGTGATTCTTTTGCAACTGGAAATTTTTTGTAGCTCTACTCCTTGGGGTAAATTTTCACGTCTATACAAGCCTGTTTAGGTTGACTTGCTAAAAATAGTAAGTGCTCATGTTTCACTATTTTTTATGCCTAGCAGTCTTATATCCCCTAAGTGCCATCAAGGGACTCAAAACAACTAAAGAAAATAAAGAAAACATTTTTTTTGGGTGATGCAAGATTGCCCTACACCGCTGGATGCTCCTGCATTAGACACCCAGGGTAATTTGAAAAGTGACTCTATCACTTCTCAGGAGTTAGATGGAAACCAAGATGGTTAACCTTGGCCTCAAATAACCATGATGAATCTTCAGCAAGCCTTCCTCTCCATTTCACCAAGTACTCTACATATTGCTTGTTTCTTGTGATTCTACCCACATGGCTATCTAGGATTTCATCTATCTCTTCCTCTGGTGCTAGTATTTTCAATAGTTCATTTATCAGACTCTCGTCTATATCACCTTCATGATACTCTATCAAATCAACAATGTTGAACATAGGAGAAATTCTTATTCCACTAGGAAACTCTATCTCATAAGCATTTCCTGAATCATGCTTCTTCAGGATCTTGCATGGTCCAAACTTCTTCATCTTTAACTTGTTGTATGTACCAATTGGAAACCTTTCCTTTCGCAAATGAACCATGAATTGATCTCCTACTTGAAACTCCTTATACCTCCTTTTTTGATCTACTTGATCCGTATAGTGTGAGTTCATCTTATTGATATGTTTCTTCACCTCTTCATGCAAATTCTTTAGGTGCTCAGCAAAATCTTCAGCCTCAGCACTACCCTTCTCCCCTTTAACCATCTTTCTTAGTTCAGAAGTAGTTATTGGACTACTCCCATATACAATATGGAATGGTGATTTACTAGTGCACCTATTGACATAATTGTTGTAAGAATTTTTTTGCCTGTGGTATAATCAAATCCCATCCCTTGGGCTTATCTCCAACTAAGTATCTTATAAGGTTTCCCAAAATCCTATTCACCACCTCTATTTTTCCATTAGTCTTTGGATGGTGTACAGAACTAAAATTCAAATCTATCTTCAACTTCTTCCATAATGTCCTCCATAAATAACCAACAAATTTGGTATCTCTGTCTGAAACTATTCTCTTTGGTAGACCATGTATTTTCACCACCTCTTTGAAAAACAACTTTGCAACATGAACAACACCACTAGTCTTATGACACAAAATGAAATGTGCCATCTTTGAAAATATATCCACCACTACAAATATGGAATCATGCCCTCTTTGTGTCCTTGGAAATCCAAGAACAAAATCCATGCTAATATCCTCCCATGGCTTATCAGGTATAGGTAATGGCTAATACAATCCGATATTCTGACTTGTTCCTTTCACCATCTAACATAATCTACAACTTTGTACAAATTTCTTCACATCTTGTTGTAATTATGACCAATAATAATTCTCACTAACAAGAGCAATGTTCTTTTCTTGGCCAAAAAATGTCTAGCCAATCCTCCACTATACTTTTCCTTGATTAGATTCTCTCATAGAGCTCCTTGGAATGCACAATTGGCTTCCTCTAAACAACATCCCATATTGGATTAATAAATCCAACCATCTCATCCTATCCAATGTAACATGTTCCAAACAAGCCTTCCAAGCTTCTACAAAGTCTAGCTCTTTTGGATACAAACTCTTGAGTTCATTGAACCCAACAACCTCTATATTCATCTCTATCAACAAATTTTACCTTCTACTTAAGGTATCTACAACTCTGTTTGACCTTCCACTCCTATGCCTTAAAACAAAAGTATAACTCTGCAAAACTTCAACCCATTTCAAGTGCCTTTGATTCAACTTTCCTTGACAATTGAGATGTTACAAAGCTTGGTGATCAGTATATAAAACAAATTCTTTTGGCAACAAATAGTGACTACATTTCTTCAAATCTTGAACAATAGCATAAAAATCTTGATTATAGACAAAATATTTCTTCTTGGCATCATTCAACTTCTCACTAAAATAGGCAACAGGCTTACCTTCTTGACTCAAAACAACTCCTATGGCAGTGCCACTAGCATCACAATCTACCTGAAATACCTTATTGAAATCTGGAAGTTCCAGAATAGGTTGCTCTATAACTTTCTTCTTCAACATATCAAAACTTTTGGTTGCTCCTATGGTCCACTTAAACTCTGTTCTATCCCCTCTCATCACTTTAGTTAGAGGTGCACAAATACTACTGAAATTCTTAAAAAAATATATGTAAAAACTTGCTAGACCATGAAATGATCTTACCTCTGTAACACTCCTCGGGGTAGGCCATTCAATGATAGCTCTCACCTTCTCTAGATCCATTTTAAGACCCTCTACTAAGACAACAAATCCTAGATACACCAACTCCCTTTTCACAAACTACATTTCTTCAAATTAATCAACAACTTCTCCTCCCTTAGCTTCTCAAAAACTCTTTGTATATGCATCAAGTGCTCCTCCAATGTCTTACTAAAAATCAAAATATCATCCAAATAAACAATAACAAATTTTCCTAAAAATTATTTCAATACCTCATTCATAAGCCGCATAAATGTGCTCGGTGCATTGGTTAACCCAAAAGGCATGACTAACCACTCGTACAAGCCCTCCTTGGTTATGAAGGTTGTCTTCCATTCATTGCCTTCTCTAATCCAAATCTAGTGATATCCACTCTTCAAATCTATCTTCGTGAAGTACTCAACTCCACTCAAACAATTAATATTGTCATCTATTCTTGGCAAGGGAAATCTATACTTGATGGTGATCTTATTGATGGCTCTAGAGTCTGTACATAGCCGCCATTCCCCATCCTTCTTTGGTGCTAGTACTACAGGTATTGCACATGGACTCAAACTCTCCCTAATGAATCCTTTTTGCAACAACTCTTGCACTTGTCTATTCAACTCTTCACTCTCTGCTGGATTCATATGATGAGCTTCCTTATTTGGAAAACTAGCTCTAGGAATCAAGTCCATCTAATGACTAATATTTCTTACTAGAGGCAAATCTTCGTGTACATTATAAAAAACAATAGCTTGAAATTCATTCAACAAATATTAAACCTCTACAGGTACCTCAGTAGTATCTTCTTTATCAGCTCTAGGGATCAATGCAAAACACATATGCTCATGCTTCATACCTTCTAGGAACTTTCTTTCATCAACCAAACAAATTCTTGCATTATTGCATACCTTTTCTTCTGCCTCTTTCAAGGGCTTCAACTTATGATGAACCCCATCCTTTGTCAAAGAACAGGTGTTGGCATGTCCATCATGTACTACTCACCGATCAAACTACCACGGTCTACTTAACAACACATGACAAACATCCATTGGCATAATATCACACAATACCTCATCATGGTAATTTATAATCTTAAAATTTACCAGAAATTGTTCATTTACCAAGGCTTTATTGTCCTTCTACAACCAAGCAATCTGGTATGGGTTCAAATTCCTTCTTCTCTCCAACCGCAACTTACTAACCATTTCTTCTGAAACTAGGTTATCAGTACTACCTCCATCAATAATCATTGAAAATTTTACCTTCACACTTACATCTGGTGCAAAAAAAATTCTTCCTTTGAGTTGGTTCCTTCTCTTCATTTAGCAAGGCTCTTCTGGTAACAAGAACCTCCCCTCTTTCTGCATCCTCAAAATGTGAAGACTCAACATCTTCATCTACATGTGCAACTCATGCATTACCCTCAGGTCTTCTATTTGTCCTTCCTTGATGTTGAGGAAACTCATAGGTTCTATGTCCTTCTCCACACCAGAAATAGGTTCCATGAAAACATCCTCTTCCATGTCCTCATCTAGATCTTCCCCTTCCTCTTTGGTCTCCATTATTCTGATCACAAGGATGGTAGGTGTTATCTCCTTTCTGGTTCTGGATGCTACTGGAGCCTTCACCCTTCTTTTGATCTTCATTTTGACCTCCATATGATTGTCCATAGGTCTTTCCTCCATAACCTCCACCTTGTTGCTTGTTCTCAAACCTATTGTTCAGTCATTCTTCAACCTTTAGAGAAAATTGATAAGCGTCTTCAATGGTGGTCATTCTTACCAATGCCAATTCTTCATGTATGCTTGGCTTCAACCTGTTAATATAATGAGCAACTTTCTCCTTATTTGCATCAGAATGTCCTATCCGAATCAGGACCTTGTGAAATTCCTCTATGTATTCTTTCACTGTCCTTGCCCCTTGCCTCAAGCTTTGCATCTTCTTGAGCAGCTCCAATTAATAATCGACTAGAATAAATTGTTTCTACAATTTTGACACCTTTCTATCCCATCTATAAATTTTATCTTTCCCTTGTCTTCCTCTTTCTAACTTGACCTCTTTCCATAATATACTAGTGTGACCTTTCAATTTTGTCTTTGAAAAGCTCACTCTATGAGGATGTTCAATCTCCTCAAGCTCAAAAAATTCCTCCATATCATTGATCCAATCAATCAATTCTTCAAGATTCATATTTCCACTAAAAGTTGAAACCTCCATTTTAGGTCTCTTCCCAATGCTTGAGATCGCTCGCAACAATCTTGTTTCTCCAGGATCCATTGGATCCTACTCTTCCTCTTACATTTATTATTTTGTTTCATCTTCAATGTATTCTCTGTCTCATTGCACATCTCTTCTTCGAACCTCTTGTTGCAAGGTTTCTAATTTCCTTCTAAGAGCTCTAATTTCATCTCTTGGTGGATCTCTTCCTCCACAACCTCGGCCTCTACCTTTTCCATATTGGGAAATTCTAGGAGACATCTTGAACTCAACCCACACTCATAGGTCTTGTTGCAACTGACTCACGTTTGGCGCTCTGTTACAAGCTCAAGAACTCCTACTCTGATACCACTTGATGAGGGTTACATTGCCCAAAACCCACATAAATCACAACAATAGATACCAACACAGAAGATGTGAGACAAAAAATTACTTACTTTCAATTATTTTCAGAAAATGAAATTATAGATTCAAAGCTTACATGCTATAGCCTCTTGGGCTTGATTCATTACAATAAAATCGACTCAGAAAAGAAAAATCTACTATTCAGAGCCACAATCTACACCATCAGGGCCACCTTCTACAACCCCCACTTAACCCTTTTTATTTTCCCCAATAATCGCCCTAGAATGTTCTAGAAAGTACAAATTTCCCCTTTTTATTTTGGTGCCAAAAGTCCTACCATTTGATTTCTGGCCTAGGAAGAAATTTTTAAGAAATTCACTTTTTAGAGGACCAACTTCGTGGGGCCATAACTTTTGATCTGGGTGTCTGATTTGCTATTATTGCATATCATTGGAAAGCTCTCGACGATCTCTACAACATGTGAATCCACCATAGGTTGGTTCAACCACCTTTTGAGTTGTTTAAGTGCCTCTAAAGTTTTATATCTGAATTTGAAGCTACATTGGAGAAATTTCCTAGGACAAAAACTTTAATTTCTCCCAAACTGTGTAGGGTATTGAGGTGATTCTTTCGTGACTGAATTTTTTTTCAACTCTACTCCTTGGGGTAAATTTTCACATCCATACAAGCCCGTTTAGGCCGACTTACTAAAAATAGTAAGTGCTCATTTTTCACTATTTTTGATACCTAACAGTCTTATATCCCCTAAGTGCCATTAAGGGACTCAAAAAAACTAAAGAAAATCAAGAAAACATTTTTTTTGGGTGATGCAAGATTTCCCTACACCATTGGATGCTCCTACATCAATTTGTTTACTTTACTATGAGTTTGAGCAGGGGATCATACTCTCACTAAAGTGGGGGCTAAATGTGGTGTAGATTGTACACCTTTACAATTGCACAATATGTTTGGGTCCCTTAATTAATTGGACTTAATTAGGCTCCCAATTGACCAAATTATGCATTCCAAAGCCTTATTATTCCCATTTTTTGAAAGGGGAATCTATATTCAACAATTACCATCATTAATTAAAACATCTTGGATTATGTGCGTCTTGGACTTTGGGTCCTCCTTAAGTGCCAAGACCCATTTTTAAATATGTTTTTGGATTTTGGAATCTATTTTTTAGGAAATTAGATAAACACCTATAAATACGTAGCTATTTTATCAATTCAAGACATCTAGCATTAAGGAAACATTCACGAGAGCCAAAAATTATTGTCAAGAGCATTAAAGAGTAGATTTATTAGTCATATACAACAAAAATTAAGATCATATTATCATGTCAAAATTTATGCATCTTCATGTCATGGTTTGAAGCTAACATTGTGATGTAGGTGTCAAGCATCCAATCAAACCAATTTATGCAAGATCCAATCCTTATAGAGATGTGTTAGACTTCAATCCTCTAAGGCCATCCATTGATGGTTTGGTGAGTTGTGACATGGCATTGTTCATTCATTAAATTCCTTTCATTTATCATTATTTTTTATCAAGTTTTAATTACCAAACCAAGGTTTGACCAAGGAAAACCCCTATTCACCCAAAAACAAACATTTTCCTTCTCTCTTTGTATATATAGATTTATAGGTGAAGAAGGAATGAAAATTAATCAAAAGAGCAATTTTGTAAAGTTGTCAACATTGTTGTTAAGCTACAAAAACTCGCCTATAGATTTTATTTCCAAATTTTTGATAGTCAACCCTAGAGAAATCATAAGCTTATATCCAAGACCCGAGGACTATAAATATAGAATTTGGACCCCTGTATAGAGACCTATTCACCCTAGGCTGAATCTATCCTTCAACAATGTTCAAAACCCACTTTTGGTGCCAGGTACATACCACTTTTCCTTAGATTTTCTTGTAACTTGTTTTTTTTTTTCTATCATAATAATATGCATTTCAAGCATTAAGTCATACAATTGAGTTTGTTAATGCATTTAAATTTATCTCCCAAAATAGTCAATTAGTCATTTTTGTCATAATAAAATAGTAGACCTTCCTAATAAGATTGACCCACCTCAAGGTTGAAAGTCAATCCTATCCTTGTGAGATCTCTTTTTCTAATGAAATTAGGAAAAGTTTAAGTGTGTTAGATCATTCCATCACATATGATAATAGCGAGTTCATTTTGGTTTCACACACACACCTTTTTCCTATATTGGGATGCTATAGACCCTACCATTCCCTTGCCCAAATGACCTGATAAATAAAAATTGTTAATGTTGAGCTCTAAATGTACTTCAATGTATAACTATTGTGCAAAATATAATGGAATTTGGTCATTATTTGGATAACAATTGTGTGCTACAAGAAATCATGGATAAATTAAAGGGGCCATCCTAGGATCTATGCACCTAGTCACCTGATATTTGCTCATCCAAGATCTTGTGGAATACTAGGAAAAAAATTAAGTTTTTATAGTTTCCTTTAGCACTCTAAGTTGGACTGTACTCAAAGGAACATCACTTGAAACCTCATCACTCATCTGAGCAAGGACTACTGCTAAAGTTCCCCTAGAATATGCATGCATACCTCTTCATGATTGTCTAATCATAACTAAACTCTCTAAAACCTCCTCACAATTACTTTTGTAGACCCTCATGGTCAAAGGGTCAGCTAAAATCAATCTCAATATTTGACTCTTTGTATCTTTACACACCCAAAGCAAATCCATATCGATGCACTTCATAAAAATTAATTAATTTCTAATTTTAATTCAATCACATGTACATAGGTATGGATATGTGTGTGTGTGTGTGTGTGTGTGTGTGTGTGTGTGTGTGTGTGTGTGTGTGTGTGTGTGTGTGTGTGTGTGTGTGTGCATGCACGTGTGTGTGTGTAAGCATAACACATAAATGATTGAACATAAATGAGCATGATAATTTAGGATCTTTCATTTAATCATGAATATGTATTAAATACACAAGTAACTAGATTGATCCAAAGTGAGTATGAATGTTAATACATTGTTGAATCAAACACATCTAGTTTCACATAATGTTTAGAAGATCTAGAGCAAAAAATACCACATAACCAAGTGAAGAAATCATACATACATCCATCTAGGTGATATATTTTCTAATTAGCTATTTTAATAAGCACATAATGGAGTTCATCTAGAAAGTAAGAGGTTAATCATAAGCTATTTGTGCATAGTGGGCCATCAACTTAGAAGGAACAATTTCTAGGAACAAATTAGTAGAGAAAATGTTCAACATTTAACAAATTATATTATTTATTGGAAATAGTTTTTGGGAACTATGGTAAATAAAATACCCTTGTCATTACTATATATATTTTCTAGAGGAACTTGACCAGTAACTTGCAAGTAGGAGACCTAGAAGCTCTACCTAGATAAGATTTTTGAGTGATTATTTCTTATAAAATTTAAATTATTTGGTACAGTGAATTTAGATAACACTAGAAGAGAAATCCTCGTAAATTAATAATTGGACTAATTCATGAGCCTTATTTTATTCTCTATTTGCAAAAAATGATCGTAGATCAATGTGGGGAAAATTTATTATCTACATTAGACATTGGATAGATTCATTAAGATTCTCTATAGAGGATCATCCTTTTGATCTTAGTACTTCTAGAATTTAATGTTACTCTTCATATGATGCTAGACCATCCTATCCAATGATTAATTTTGCATCACCCAAGTACTAGATCAAAGGGGTCTAAGAGTATTTTAGTTGAACAAACCTATGCAAATTTTCAAGGAAATGGCATACTCAAGGATGAGTTATGAGGGGTTAAGAGAATATTCTAGATAACTTAAACTACAAAAAATATATAACAAGTTGTATCTTTAATACAAGCCTATTTCACATTTTCTAGTAGTGTGTTGCATCTTGAATAGTAGCCTATGATAACTTTGGCAACAAATAACTTTAACAATAATTATAGATTTAGTAATATTTGGAAATTTTCATTAGCAAGGTAGAAATGATAGCTTGTACAATGTGTACAATGCACTTGGTTGATAGGTTGATCTAGGTGAGACCTACATCTATGTTGACATGTGTACAATGTACTTGGTTACATATTGATTATGTCAAATCCTTATGGTTTCAAATAACACATGTGGCACAATAATTATAATTTGTGAGATATCTATGGTGACATGTATTAAAATTTTATGGATCCATTTCCCATGGTGCATATCCTATCAAGTGCTATTTTATGTATGTTGTTTATGAATTAATACAAAAAAGCACACTTATATCATACATTCCCTTTCTTGGGGTGCTGATATTTATTATGTTTATGATGTATTAGTGAAGATATGTGAATCCAATGAACTAATAAATTTAGGAGATCACTATCAACAACAATATTTAAAAGTAAAAGAATGGGTGAATGCAAAGGAACCATCATAAATTTAGGTGATCCAAATTGAGCCTAGGAGATACACAAAGAATAATATATAAATTATAAATAAATGATGAGAATCACTCAAATAATTCCATTTAGATTGTAACTTATGAACTAATACAAAATAGTACACTTATATCATATTCCCTTTCTTGGGGTGATGATATTTATTGTGTTTATGATGTATTTGTGAAGATATATGGATCCAATGAACTAATTTGTTTGAGGCTACACTTCAATTTGTGAGGATGAAAAGGAACCTATAAAACCAAAATAAAAATGATATGTGGTGCAATGAAGGGGCCATTAGAAGAAATTAATATAGGGTTGTGAACAATTCATCATTACCACAAGTAAAAATGAGTTATGGAGTGGAACTAAAAAAGTAAAATGAGATTGTGAAGGGGCCAATATAATAGAATCAATATTAGGGTGTGAAGAAGTCATCAAAATAAACATAGACCAATTAATGATATAAAGGATCCATTATGATCAAATGTTATAATTTTTTTAGGGATATAAAGGATGCACCAAAATAATAATTAGTTATAATATATATCCCCAATTTATTGTATGTGAAAAATGTAATGAATTGGAGGGGAATATATTTAAAGATATGATGATGTAAATCACAATAACCATATAAAAATCATCCTAGATATCATCATGTGTTCAAATCATAATATAATATAATAAATAAATAATAATAAAAGAACATTTGATAAGAGACAACAACTTGTGCTTGTCATGAACTCATGTTCAAGTTAGCACCTTGTTACTTAAATAGTTCTTGCAATAAATTATTGGTAAAAGTAGGATCATGATCATTGACAATAGAGTAGGGAAGCCTATGGATTTTGAATCTATGGAATAGATAAAAAGTGTTGAGAAACAAAAAATATAATATAAGGACCATAAGATAATGCATATTAATAAGCACATTTGGTTAAGTAATCAACAACAACCAACATTACCTAGATCTATCTCTTGGCATTGGAAGCCCTAGAATAAAATCTATAAAATATCATTCCAAGCCTTATCTAGAATAAGAAGTGGTGAAAAAATTATTAGAGATTTAATATTTCCCCCTTTATCCCTTTGACAAACATCACATTTAGCTACAAATTTCTTGAAATTATATTGGTTAAGGCCATCCCAAAAGAAATATGTCTTCACTCATTATAGGTCTTAAAAATGAATGAGTGACTTGTAGTAGTGGAGGAGTGAAATTACAAGAATAAAGGAGGATTGAATTAAGAGTTGGGAATTAAAAAATTTAGTCCTAATAGGTGAAGACTTATTCTATATAATTGATCCTTGGAACAAATTGAAGATCGTATTATAACTATCAAATGATACCTTGAAAGTTATTAGTTTACTAGGCATTCCTATCAAATGTAATCCATCCAATTTCGTATCAATTTGGAAAGAGAAAATATGGAGCTAACCTCTCTATCTTGATGTGAGAGTGCATATTCTTATCCTTGTAGATAATCTCATACTCATATCCCTAAATTTTAGTCACCCATTTTTGTTAAATTCTTATGAGGACACCAAATTTGCTACTTGTCCTAAACTCTATAGTATAACAACATATAACAACATGCATAAACCTAATATACTCCTAAAAAAAAAAAATTCCTATCACTAGGTGTAATTGTAGGAAATCCTTTCTTCACCCATTTTCTTGCTTGTACAGAGGTGGTTGAATATAATTATTTTGTATGTGTTGCACCTAAAAACTTTCCTTTAGTACTCATGAAGAAGAATCATTATTAGCATGAAATACATGTTTTTGAAACATATTTCCATTATTTTTATTAAGTGGAGGAAGAGGAAAAATATGTCGAGTATGATCATGTGCCATATTACCTTTATCTTTATCTTTTCTCTTCTCTTCTATTTTTTTTATACACACAATAAAATATGATTTTCTCTTTTCATATAGTTATTTCATGTGGGTGTATAAGTAAGTATCCAAAGTACAATGATTCAATCATAAAAGAGGTACATATGATTTCATGCAACCTTTATAATTCCTTCATTTTGAACATATTTGATGTATTTATGCACAACAAAAGGAACATCCCTCAAAATTTAAAGTATGTTTTACCAAAAAAAAAAAGATAATCTAGCTACAAAAATAATTTCTTTGGAATAATTTTATACCTTGAATCCTTCAAACTAATTTGTATCCAAAACATATTTTACCAAACCTCTAAGATTCATATATATTGTTTTTGTAAGGAAGCTAAGGTAGTAGAACAAATCCCTACACTACACTTGAGAGGAGAATAATGTAAAACTTGAATAGATCTTTAACATTTATAGAAAATACAATAGAAATAAACATAAATATCATGCATACCAAAACATAGTGATTTACATTGGAAAAATCCTTTCAAGAGAAAAACCTCACACTCCAAAATCCACCCAATATATAATTCAGAAATAACAAAGATCACAATATACTTGCAGAGCAAGCTTCTCACAGGAGTATCACCAACCAGAGATCCAGAGGCAACACAACTACTATCAGAATCTCATAATACATCACAATACACAACTATATTACAATTCCCTCATAAAATAGGGTTTCCTTCTAGGGCAAGTCAAGCTAATAAAATATCGACCGTTAGATATGAGACATAATGATGAACGGTCCAAAATTAGAATAATAAAATATAAGTAAAATTTTCCTTTTGGGGGCACTGCCCCTACACCCCAGCTGAAGGGATGATCCCCTCAAATACCTCATGCGGGGAGACCCCCTTGCATCCCCTCGTCGTTGTCAAACGAATATTACCTAATGTATCAACAGTAACTTATGTAATTGCAAGGTTGAGACACATTTTCTTAACAAATTCTTTCCCTTACATCTTTTGTTCTTAACCTCATCTCTAGTTTGAAGGTAATTTTTTTTCAAAATTCTCATAATTGCATTCATGGTAACTTGAAATGATTTAACATCTTATAAGCTCTAAAGAAAGGAGAATAATGAAATATGTTGAGCATGATTTTTATGTTTGGAAAGGTGTATCCTAATGTTTCAAGGTAATGGTAGAACCGTTTGAGCTACAAGTAAGTTGGAATATTGTGTGTCCCATTCAACTTCCTAAGGTGTTAGGGCTCTTAGGTGTCTAGGGATTAAAAGAACCATTAGATTAAGAATGATAGCAATGGTCACTACAATAAGAAATGAGGATGCAATCCATGCCAAAATCTACACAATGCAGTAAACCTTAAATCTCTAATTAATAGTTAAGCCTAAATTATAGTGCACAATACACCCTAAATTACAATGCATAAAAGTCTTGGTAAGGGGTGCTTACCTTTAATATGCACAATCTTCAACCTTCACTTGAAGTAGGGTGTTGTTTCTCTCATAGTCTTCACCTCAATTGTTGTGTAGAGCTCCTAATGATTGCTCAAATTGGTTCTGCCAAATGAACTAACAAACAACAGTTGTTAGTTCATATAATTTCAAAAAAAAAATCAAATAATACATTTGATCAAAGGTATCTCCAATTGAAGGCATTATTTTATTATTATTTTAAAATCAATGAGAACCTTCGATCGAAGGTGTTTTCCGAAGACCTTCAAGTGAAGGACCATCATTTGAAGAAATATCTCCAAATGAAGGTGTTCTATTAAATATCCCCCCCCTCCCTCCAAAAACTTGATTGTCCCAAAAGTGGGACTCAATATTATGTTTTAATCCATTCATTTTGACTAAAATATTCATTTTCGCAATCTTGCATCCATAATCGTAGCATGATATTTTTTCCATCTCTCTTGTGGAAGCTATTTTTTCTTGTAGGTGATCCTAGGTTGTTGAGGAGTTCACTATAAACTACTACAAAAGAGATGGGTTTATGCATTTAATAAATTTTCAAAATCTAAAAAATTCCAAAAATATACAAAATTTACATGCAAGAGTTAAGGAGGGAGATCTCATGTAGATATTTTGAGTCCTTTTGACCAAGTTGACCTTTTCTTTAGGTTTTGGTTATGCTTTTTCTCCTCTTGAGGAGAACAACTAGAGGAATGCCAACTCAGGGAGAAAATTGGAGGAGCCACAAAAGTAGTGATTTCCAACTCACATAAGACAATGCACATGGAAAGAGAAAGAAAGGTCAGGTTAGTTGTTTCTCCTCCATAAAACCCTCACATTCTTGTGAAGAAGATCCATATTCACCATTTGGAATTTTTTTTTTTCTATCCACCTTCTTATTTGTATGTTTATTGAGATTTTCATGCCAATTCCTATGTACATTCATGAAGAGGATGATTAATGTCTTATAGTGGTTATCTGAGTTACCCAATGTTCAATATGGATGTCCTCATTAAGTCCTTTGGATATTTCATATACCTTATTTTATATTTATTTTTTGTTTTCTCCTTATCTTTTAATTAAAGTTTTGAATAAATTGACCTAACTCATGCTACTAGGAAGAAGTGAGATTTCATCAACCAAAATTAGGCAAGGTGAGTAAGGAATTAGAAACAACCAAATGGGTACAAGTGGTTTCTAAGACTTCCCCTTATTGATGAGAATTCTTGAGACATTCCTATTAGTTTCTATAAGGTTGTGTAGACTTGAAATACTTGATTTACATTGAACTAAACTTAATCAAAACTAAGACTAGGATTAGTTTGAAGCTTTAAGTGGATTTATTTAAACTTTCTAGAATGTAAGGGATAAATGATGAAAATAGTTTTAAAAATATATGATTTAGTAAAAGTGACCTATATTCACAACTCAAGACCCCTATTTAGATTAAAATTAGAAAATACTAAACCATTGGAAAATTGTAGGATGCAATGAATAGAATTCAATGATTGTTTTTATTTTTGAATATATGTATGTGCATATGCATATGTATATGAATTTATTTTTAAATGTAATATTTCTTGAGATGAAAAGCATTTATGGTTTTTCCAAAAATAATTACCTCCCATCATACACAAAAGGTAGGTTACATTTACAACATCTTCCTTTACTAAGTATGGATCTTTCTAGTACTCATGAATATTTTTGTCTATTATTCTTTACACCTATGTTTCTAATCACTAGATATCCTCTTTAAAGAAATTAGGATGAAGTCTCCCCAATTTCACCTAAAATTACATTGGGAATTTTGTGCTTGATAGCATATGATAGCATGGAAAATATTTGATGAAGAGATTCATTCCAATAGGAATATTATTTATTGATCAAAAAATTATTCAATAAGTTGAACTTGTGTTTAAGATACATTCAAGCATCAACACAATCCTCGATGGATTTAAGATTTGATGTAGCTAATAGGGAGTTCAAGATTCTAAAACATAGAAAACTAGGGAAGGCTTGACAATGGGGTGATTGAATATGTGTGCACCTATCCTTCTAATTTCATTAGGAAAATATATCCCCAAAGGTAAGATTGAATTTCAACCCTTAGGTGAGTCAACTTGAATGGAGATCTTATTGTTTTACTTATGACTAGATGGGGTAAAATCTACCTAAACAACACTTTGAGGAGAAAAAATAAAAATAGTAAATGAACTCAATTATGCAATGTGAAACTTGAATCATCAATTTAAAGCATAAAACAATAAAAAATAATAGACGTCTGGAAAATATGAGAAGGTTAAGTTGATGTGTATCAGTCACCAAAAGTTGTTGCTGAGTGTCCTAGGAAAAATTCAGCCTAGGGAGAATGGGTCTTGCTATAGGGATCCAAAATCTGATTTCACAGTCCTCTGCTCCTAGATCTACACTCTTGATTGCTTCAAATATCACTGTCAGAAAGTCAAAATTAAATTCTACAAGATTTTGTGGCTTGAAAACTTTGGAAACTTTGCAAAATTTCACTTTTGAACAATCTTAAATCCTTCTTCACTTGCAAATATGCACATACAAACAAAGGGAAAATTTGTTTGTTTTTGGGTGAACAGGGGTTTGCCTTGGTCAAACCTTGTTTTAGTAATTAAACCTTGAAATAAAATGAAACATGAATGGAAGGAATGATGAATGAAAAATATCTTGTTACAACTCACCAAAACCTTGAATGGCTTCCCTTAGAGGACTGAAGTCGAACACATCTCTCCAAGGTCTTGATCTTTCATGAAATGGATTGATTGGATGTTGATCTTGATGCTTGAATTTTGACTTGAATGCTTGAAACCTTACATCACAATGTTAGCTCCAAAAACATGCAAAGATGCAAATAACTTTGAAATGATGCTTTAGATCTTGAATTTTGTTGTAGAAGACTGATAAATCTACTCTTGAATTCTCTTGACAATATTTTTTTCTCTTGTGAAGTCTATCAATTCAAATCTAGTTTCAAACGATAAAAATACCTTGTGTTTATAGTTAATTTTCTTTTTTTCCTAAAAATTAAAATTCAAAAGCCAACAATTACAATTTGAATCTAAATCATAAAAATAGAGCAAAAAAATTATTAAAAATTGAGATCCTAATCAACTTAAGGAGGACCCATTCATCCTTGGGCGAATGGGTCCTAGGACCTAAATCCAAGACACTCAATTTCCAAGGAAATTTAATTAATGTTTGCAATTGTTTAATACAAGTTTCCCTTTCAGAAAATGGGATTAATTAGGATTTTAAATGCATAATTGCTCCAATTAGAGGCTTAATTAATTCTAATTAAATTAAGGAACCCAAGCATAGATGGAAAATGTAAAGGTGTACATTTTTCTACATTACATTTAGCCCCCACTTTAGTGAGAGGATGAGCCCTACACTAAAACTCACACTAAAGTAGACAAATAAGCATCAAGAGGGGTCCAAGTGTACAAATGTTAGTGAGATAGGATGACAAAGATCAAGGAGGTTGTGCAAAACCCCAGGATCAAGATCCCATGGTAAACCAACATAAGCACAAAGGAACACACATTTACGAATGATATACATCAGCAAGACAAGATACACAAGCACATAATTACAAAATTGAAAAGAGAAAAGGGATGGATCAATCCTCAACTATTTGTCCAATACCTATGGATCAATCCTTAGTTGTTTGTCCAAAAAATCATTCACAAGTTGAAACCTGTTGTCCATTATGCAAACAAAATATACTCACATGGGCTAGTGAATCCGTTGTCCACTAGGTGAGCCCCAAAAGGTGGCTGATGGGAAAGTCATGCTAGATCTACAAGCTCCCATACATCAACCATACAAAAATTTATACCTCATGATAACTTTTATAAGGCACCACAAAGAAATAGTCACAAGGTTAGCAAGCTACATTAAGCTAGGCACTCATGAAAAGAAAAAAGGCTCCACTAGAAAGCAAGTTGTGTTATGCTTGGTGGCCATTTTAAATCCAATAGGATAGGCTAGTAAAAGGTGTTTGCTTAGTTCATGAAAGGTATCACCTTATTGAACATCGTGCTTAATGTCACCAAGAGAGGACTAGTCAAGGATAAAAGATTCACAACCTAGGAAATGCAATTTGTAGCATTACCACTAGGAGGAATGACATATGCCAAGAGAGGTTATTCTCTTGAAGGACATCAAACCCAACATCACCACCAAGAAGACACATCACATGAAGTGAGAAGACCACACTTTGAAGCAAACAATGAGCGGGGATGCGTATTCCCCCACTTTAAAGAAATTTCTAAACACCATGTTGTGAGCAATTACTTTAAAGTAGAACATGCTAAATTCCAATACATGAGAGATTTATTCAGAAAGACCTATGCCAAACATATGTTTCCAAGGTAGAGCTATGTCATGAAAGGAGGTTTCCCCCATATGAAATCCTAAGATAGCACATAAGGGATGCATAGATTTGGGGACCACATATATTTTTGCTACAGTGATATAATCGACCTCAAAATTATCATCCCCCAAATGACTCATGAAATAACAAGCACAAAGGAATAATGAAACATGGAGAGAAAAAATAAATAAAATATTTTGGGTCAACATGGAAGAGACCTAAATGTCTCAATTCCTTGTGTCATCCCCAAAACGAAAACACAAGTTAAAAGAAAAGATAAAATGGTTTACAACATATAGAAAAATGTAGATACAAATAGAAGAATATCACAACCAATTCACTTCCTTTGTATCCTTGCACCAACAAAGTGACAAGGGTCATCCAAAGTAGGCTCACAAATATATAAAGAAATTCCAAGCAACACAATATGAGGGATCACATTACACACATGCAATCACAAAGAACATGAAAAGAAGACAAAGACAATACTAGTATGATGTAACGCCCCGTCGCGCAAACCCCAAAGGATAACTAAAAATGCTACAATTTTTTTTTTTTGAAAACATAAAGAATAAACACTAAATATACTAATGCAACTAACATAATTAATGATTACAAGTAAAACACCTAAGTCCCTTGGGGTACATGAGGTGACATTACGTAATCTATCCCATAACAAAGTTGATAAAAGTAATTATCAATTCTACAAACGTAACCCATTCATTCACAATCCTCTTTTAAACGTTTATTAAGAATAAACAATGTGAGAAGAATAAACCATATAGAAACCATACATGCCTTCATAACAGATTGTACTTGGTAATATAAAGAACATATTTTCTCAAACATAACACAACATCAACGATATTAACAGTTATGATTCATGAATGAATTACATAATGTGATTATACATTACATCAATCTACAAGTACATCTTATTGAACAATTACTCAAGATTACATCATAAGTCTACCCAATACATGGGAGAGTAACATATCAATACACAAAGTATAATAGAAGTACAAGTATACATCTGGAGACATATAAACTTTGGATCAAGTTGTCTCTACAAAACTCTGCATTGAAAGGTACATCTCCAAAATAGGGAACCCAACGAGGTGCGTAGCACGTTCCACCCAACCACCCCTGTGCTAGGAGTAGATAAGAAAGGGTCCTTGACCAAGAACATCTAAACAAATACACAAGACTAAACTCCAAGCATGGAAAGCCAAAACACACATAAAGGAAAACATAATATCAAAAGACCACTTCCAGAGGTTAGCAACAAAACAACTCAAGGGGAAGCTAGAGGAGAGTGTCATCGCACAGTCCTACATGGGTTATCCTAACTGTCTATCTCTAGGAGCCAACCCCCATCTATGGTTATCCTGACAACCTCTCTAGGCATTGGCCCCATAGGGTGACTCATGCGGAACCAATAACCTCTCGTGGACACGAGGCAATGATCTTGCCAACCACGACCTTCTCAGCCCACCTTTAGTCTATGTAAGCACTAACAGGTGGTTGAGGCATCCACAATTATCTTGTTAATGTTTAACTACCCACCCCCTAATTAATTATTTTGGTTATCACTTATTACTCAAACTCTAACGTGGGTTATCCTGATAGCCCCTTTGTGCGTCGATGCCCACGTAGAGCCACTCTCCCTAGAAACCACAAACATAACAACAAATTCTAAGGGGTTGTACCCACAAGTACTCTAAAACACAAAATAGAACAACCACGAGGAAAAAACATCTCACAAAAAGTCATAAGAATCAACTCCCATAAAATCGGGTACAACCAAAGTGTAAACTTAAAATCACAACTATAGTCAAAATCGAGACAAGTATCAAATTAAAAAGTCATATAATAAACCACCATTTTCCCACGCCTCTGGAGGTTTTAAACAATAAACTTAATTCCCATAGAAAGTTCAACTAATTTAAGGGTCCCCACATGCTTATAACCGAACTCAAGGAAATCAACAAAGAACTCACAAAAAATCAAAGAATTAAATATTTATTCAACATCAAGATTTTGTTAAAGAATGCAAATTTACTATACTTTACAATCACATTAAGATAACTCATTGCACAAAATTCATCATGAAAGTTATACTATTAGTTTACTCTATTTATTTCATTAATTAAAAACACTCGATTGGATTTGATAAAATATTTTCTTTCAATTTTTCCAGTAACAACACGTAATCATTGCAATTAACCTTCGTTATATTTTATAATTTTTGAACAAATACATATATATATACATACATATATACATACACACACACACACATATATATATATAAATATATAATATTTACTTATTTAAAAATAAATTACATATTCAAATCATATATTAAATATTTCTAATATATATAATATAATATATATATATAATATATAAAATATATATTATAAGTAATATATATCTTATATATTATATTCCTACAGTGTAAAAAAAATTAAAATATATATATTATATATTATATATTTTTTAAAAACAAAAAATAAAACAAGCATAGATTCTTTCTACAGTGGACGGAGGTTGTCTCCATAGCCGAACCCCATATGGGGTGCAGCTATGTAGGTAGCGCCAGCGCTGCCTGTGAAGGCAGCATTGGGTGTTTCCCTCACTGTTGCATCCCATGTGGGGGCAACTGTGGGGGTAGCCCCCCATTGCCTCCAGAAAACAAATGATAATTTTTTTTACTAAACATAACAATATCACTGTACAAATAAATACTTACAACGCTCAAATAAATTCTCAATATTTTTTGAAACACACATATAAATATATTTATATATATATATGTAATTTGTATTACATAAAAAACAAATAATGCAAATGCATCATCTGGGTATACTAGTAATATTTTTCGAGTAGAAAATAAATTATTTACGCAGAAGTTTTCTATAGAAATTGTAAAGAAAATTTCCACAAGGGTTTTCTAATTTCAATTTTTTTTGACAGAGGGTTCCATTTGAAACTACAGAGGTTTTCTATTGTTTAACAATATATATATATTTTAAATGACGCTCTCTGATTTTACTGTAAAATTTTCTACAGGGCAACAAAATAATCACGACAAAACTTCAACAACCGAGAACAATTTTTTTCTATAGAGGAACTTTTAACAAACTTTTCAACTTAGAAGCTATCAACAAACATTTCTACTGAGGGTTATAACTAATTCACGACAATTTCCTTTTATACAGACAATTTTAGGCATTCTTTTCAAAACAAGAAAACAATTAAATAAATAGTAAAGGAACCTATTTTCCTGAAGCTTGAAAGAACGAGGGTTGGAGCAAAGCTTCGCCTTCAGGATTCAACTTATAAAACCTTTCTAGAAACTTCACCTACAACAAGAAGCAAAATGTGAGCCCAAAATATATGTTGTAAACCTCAAATTTTATACCAGAAACCCCCAAATCCCAAAAAAAACATTCTACAGCCAATTTCTTTCCGTGAAGAAGCTTCCTGTCATTCACAGCATGCCAATATTCTCTCCGAGAATATTTTTATACAAGAATTTTATTAAATTCCCACTCACTCCTGTAAATCCTCTAATATAAATTAACTAATTTTTCAATTATTTTTCTTTTAATAATAATAAAACATTATAAGCTATTTGATTAATTTAAAAATTCAAAAATCAATACCACTTATGCAAATTTAAAAATATAATTCACATTATAACATCTATTATTTTTATTTAAACTATCCACTCAATCAAGAAAATTTAATTAATTAACTTTAACTACAATTTCCTACAAATAATTATATCAACTAAATAACATTAATTAATCGCACATAAAATAAAGATTAATTTAAATAACAACTATTCACAAATAAGTAAATAATCAATAACAATCAATACAAAAATAAAGACAAGGTCAACACCATGACACCATAAGACTCACAACAAGGTGACGAACTTGGAACAGGGACACTTTCTTATCAACTCCCTTTTCAACATCATACCCGTTGGGTTTATAGGACATGCTCAAACCTGTCAAGCAGGTGGAGTCAGTGTCCAGTACCTGCATCCTGCATAGAAACAAACGTCAAGTAGCATGTAAATCTCCATTGCAAGCACATCGTGAAAGGTAATCGTGAGGTAGCAGGGCACTTGCAAGCAAGTGATGACACTCTGTCCTTTCACCAAGACTCACTAGCAAACACATCAAAAACCATAGCAGCATAAAATCACAACATCACCACATATATTATTAAAGAAAACTATAACATAATCACCATGAAATGTATCATCAACCATCACATGTAATATCAAGTGCAACAAACCAACCAAACTATGAATCCACAGACAATGAAAACAGTGAATTAGTCACCCACACAAACCAAGTACAAAATCCACACAAAAGAGTATCAAAAATATGAGGGGTATTACATATGGCATATGCAAGTCAACCTATAGTAGGTCATCTGCATCCCAATCTTGTTCATCCTATGCAGAAGGTGAACAACTAGCCAAAGGGACAATGACAAGTGTCGTACTAGGAGCATTACCAGGTTCAACATGTGGTGAGTAACTCTTTTAGGAGGATCATCATGGTTATTATCATCTAAGCTCATGGAAGAGGAAAAAAATAAATTCAGCTCATTATGTACTTCCTTGTCAATCTTAGCAATCTAATCATCTTAATCAAAGTTAATCATAACAGGGGGCATAATGACAATGTCCATAGAGGTTTCATGTTGTTGTTGTGGAGAAGGTGGAGAATCATCGTGCTTTTTTTCAATTGGCATTTGATCTTGATAAATTTCATGCAAAAATAAGAATTCCTCGGTGATCACATTCTCTACACACATGAGATCAATTAATATCCCATTAGTAGGTTTGTCATTGATTATTTGGGTGATGTAAAGAGGACCATTAGGTGCATGTTTAATTATGTTATTTTGTGAGAAATACATGTTCATACACAAGGTGGTTTGGACCTTACGAGGTTGAACATTAATGAAAGTGATTAGAGTATCATAACCATTATTAACATGAATCATGGTATTATCATTCATGTTATCATCAATCATGTCAACATTCATCACATCATTTTTGGCATCATTAGATTTTACAAAATAGATGTTATGATTTTACATGGGATTAGTAATAAAATTGCAAATTTTGGTTGGGTAGGAAAATAGACTTGTTTCCTTTGATCATTAAGACCACCAATCTAGATGTGATTAGAATTAATGAGGTCTTGCACATTATGTTTAAAACTCTTACAATGTTTTGTATCATGTCCATTTTGTTGGTGATAATGGAAAAATGCATTTTAGTTAAAGTTTGGAGGTAAGGGTTGCTGCAAGTATCAGAAGATTAGTGTTGTCATTGGTGTCAATTGTATACAGAGGAAGATCATTATTGAGGGAGATTGTTGTGAGAGTATGTTGGTGTTATCTATGCTTTGATTAGTTGCATTATGTTGTCATAAGTAAGCTTCTAGCTTCAACCTCTAGTGTTGCTTTGATAATATTCTGTCTATGGTTAAGGAAGTGTTGAAGATGTTGAGGATGTGTCTCTGATGCTTGGTTTTCAAGTGTTTTTGAGAAATTTTGATAAAAAGAGGAAATAATGTGTTGTAGTGTTGTTTTGGGTTGGAGAGTACTGCTCTGGTGTTTCTCCACATTTCTTCTAGGTTGAAGATCTACCTATTCATTTTAGATATGTTGATTAGAGGTGTCCAGAGATGTTGTATTCCAAACTTTGTGTGCTCGATCATTGTACAGAAGAAGTTGTGTTCACTAGTGTGTGAACAATGTATTGCAGAGGTGTCTAGGAGAGATGTCTTTGCTCTTCATTTCTTCACATAGTGGTTTTAGTTCTTGCAGATATGAAGGTGTGTTGATTGTGTTGGTATATTTGCTTAGTCAAAGCGGTTTGAAGTTTAGTGCTTCAGAAGTTAGTTTCTTGAGTAATAGTGTATGGTAGAGTTGTTTGAGTGTAGTGGGTGTGTACATTTCCCAAGTGGAAGTTGTTGCGAAGGAGTTTTTTGGATTTTTTGATGTTTATGGAATATTCCAAGTTAGGGTTAGGTGACATTTGTTGTCCATGAGGTGTTGTTGGATCAAAGGAAGCGTGTACTTAAAATTTTAATGGCTTTTACAAAGGTAACGACCAACCTGGTGTTTACACTAATTGTGGTGGATGTTTATTGTCTATAGAAGCATGTGGTTGCATGAAGCTATAGTTTTGGGTCCCAAAATAAGGAATGGTGTGGTCCTCTTTCACTTCTATCCACCAAAAAAGTGTTTTGGTGCTGATCTAATTTGAATTTTCATTTGTTAATGTGCATAGCCAACCTTGGAGAATGGTTTCAAGGTTGAAGATAGTATAAATAAGAGTTGAGTTGTTGAGGGATGATTAGATAGACAAGAAAGATGTGAATGATGTGAAGTGCAGAGTATTAGAGTGTGAATTTGAGAAGTGTAGTGTGAGCTTTCATGTGTTAGATTACTAGATCTAGTAAGCAGAAGATGTCTACAATTCTTCAGTCAAGCTACGAAGGTGTTGGTGATGTTGTGGTGGATTTCTTTGTTGCATTGAGATTTATTTCTTTGTGTAACATCATTCTCTATCTTCTTTTCTATTCTGGTAGTAAGCCTTTGGTAGTGAGCCCTATTGTATTCGATGTTGATATTTTTTTATATTGTGAGCTAATCCTCACTATGGTTTTTCCCTTCTTGGGTTTTCCATGTAAATTTGGTGTTCTCTTGTGAATGGTGTTGATTTTTTTTAGTTTGTGTTATTTTCTTTTCATGTTATATCATTATAACACATTAAGGGTTAATTAATTTAATGTGGATCTGAATGTGTATGAGGGTTTTCAAGGTTTAAGGTACAACTAATTCATCCCCTCTCTCAGTTGTCTTGTGCATTCAACAATTGGTATCAGAGCAAGGTTCCTTGGAAGAAAGCTCAATTGCTTAAGGTAGATCTGGGATGGTACACAAAAAAGGGATCCCTATATTTGATGGAACAAATCATTCATTCTAGAAGATAAAGATGATTTTGTTTTTGGTTTACCTTGGATATGATGTCTAGAAGTCTATTAAGGATGGATACACTAAACCTACAAATGGTCCAAGTACTGTAAATGAGATCAAGGCCTATGAAACCAATGGTAAAGCAAGGTATGCTCTCTTAAATAGTCTTACAAATTATGAATTGGTGAAAGTGATGAGTATAAAAATTGTTAAAGCAATTTGGGATAAGTTAGAAAAAAATTATGAAGTAGATGATAATGTCAAAGAAGATAAGATGCAAAATATGAAGATCATGTTTGAGAACCTAAGGATTTCTGAAGAAGAAAATGTTACAAGCTATATGCAAAGGTTAGATGAAGTTGTCAGTGCTATCAAAGGTCTTGGTGGAAAAATCAAAGAACCAGAAATGGTAAAGAAAATTCTCAAAACTCTTCCTAAATCTTATAGTCATAAAGTTTCTTTTATTGAAGAATTTGAAAATTTGAATCAATATACCAGAGATTGGTTATATTGCTCTTTAACTACTTTTGAAATGAGAGAGTTTGGAACAAATAGTGGTGCAAAAAATGAGACTACTTCTAAGGCTAGAAAGATAAAGGAGATCAAGGAATTAGATCAGGAGGATCTTGATGATATAGAAGCCAATTTTGTAAGAAGAATGAAGAAGGGTACTGGTAACTATAATTGTAAGTTTCCTTTTAAATGTTTCAACTATGGAAAGATAGGTCACTATGCTTCAATATGTCCAAACGAAGCTTTGAATAACAAAAATAAGAAGAAAAGACGTAAGATGATTAATAAAAACTATTATGTTAGAGAAGATGCAAGTATTTCTAATGATGAATGCTTGTTCATGGATTTAAAATGTGAATTTGTTTCTACTAACTCTGAGAGATGTGTGAAGGATAGCCCTCCAGAGACAAATGATAAGATTGAAGGTACTTTGGTATCTTATTTTCATGCTAGACAGGAGATGAACTTTTGGATCATTGATAGTGGATGCTCTAATCGTATGACTAGTGACAAGAGTAATTTTGTTAAATTTGAAAGTATGATGGAGGATGTGTTAGATTTGGTGATGATAGATTTACTAAGATATGTGGAAAAGATCAGTTTTGATGGCAAGCATAATACTGATGATGTTTACTATGTTAAGGGTTTAAGGTATAACCTTTTAAGTGTTGGAAAAATGTGTAGCAAAGGATACAATCTTATGTTTCAGGACGATGGATGTGAGATCATAAAGGATCCAAAATTGTGGTTGTTGCTTGAAGAAGAACATATGGAAATGTTTATTAGCTTAAGGTTTTTGATGATCATTGATTTATGACTCAAATCAATTAAAGTTATCTATGGCATAGAAGAATGTGTCATATCAACTTTGATAACCTAGTGAGGCTAAGTTCAGTTCAAGCTATAAGAGATCTGCCAAAGATTACAAATCCTATCAATGTTGTGTATAAATAATGTCAAATTAGAAATCAAGTGAGAATAAGTTTCAAAACCAAAGAATAATCTACTACCATACTATTGGAATTGGTGCGTACAGATCTTTGTGGTCCTACAAGAGTGATAAGTCTTCAATGTGATAGGTATTTCATGCTTTTAACTGAATATTTTTCTAGAATGACATGGGTGACTTTTCTCAAAGAAAAATCAGAAGCTCTAGACAAGTTTAAAGTATTGAAAGTTATGGTTGAGAATGAAATGGCTATGAAAATAAAATTTTTGAGGTCTAACGAAGGTGGATAATTCACCTCCAATGAGTTTAACATCTTGTGTGAGAATCATGGTATAAAGAGGCACTTGTCTGCCCCTAGGATTGCTCAAAAAAATGAAGTGGTTGAAATAAATAATAGGATTGTTCAAGAAGTTGCAAGAACAATGATGAAAGAGGAAAACATATTGGAAGTCTACTAAAGAGAAGAAATTCATATTGATTTTTATATACTAATATATTTAAAGCAAGAGAAAACAACACTAAGACTCCCTATGAGCTATGGTATGGAAGGATTCCTACTGTCAAGTACTTTAGAGTGTTTGTAAGAAAATTTTATATCAAAAGAGATGAAGATAACTTAGGAAATTTTGATGCAAGGTATATGAAGCTATCTTCCTTGGATATTCTACTAGAAGAAAAGGTTACCAATGTTACAATAAGATATTGATAAAGATTGTTGAGAGTGCAAGTGTCAAGGCAAATAAAGATTTATAGAATAATTCAATGATGATATATGGATATGAATTAGATGAGTCTTGTTGTAGAGAAGAAGAAAAAGATAAAGAAAGAGAAGTGTAGATTAAAGATGAAGAAGCTCCAAAAAGAAATTCTACAACCCCTAAGTATGTGTAGAAGAATCATTTTGAATCTTAGATCATTGGAGATAAGAAAAAAAGTTTACTAACAAGAAGGAAAGATATTGAAGATGTAAATCTATGTTTAATTTCTGAAGTTGAACCTAAAATAGTGATTGAGGTATGTAATGATGAATATGAACCAAGGCTATGAAAGAAGAACTGTTGCGAATTGAGAAGAATCAAACTTGGGAACTTGTCACAAGACCAACAAAAAAAAATGTGATTGGAACTAAGTGGGTATTCAGAAACAAAATAAATGAAAATGGAGAAGTGGTAAGGAACAAGGTGGGGATTGTGTGTAAAGGCTGCTCACAAGTTGAAGGAATAGATTTTGAGGAGAAATTTGCTCCAATTGAAAGAATGGAAGCTATCAGGATATTTTTGACTTTTGCAGTACATAATGATTTCAAAGTCTATCAAATGGGTGTGAAGTCTACTTTTTTGAATGGAGAATTGGAAGAAGATGTATACATAGAAAAACTGGAAGGATTTCAGTTATTAGACAAACCAGATATAGTCTGCAAATTGAAGAAGGAATTGTATAGATCGAAGAAAGCTCCTAGAGCTTGGTATGCAAGGTTGGATAAGTATTTGATACAACAATAATTCAATAAAGGTACCACAAATAGAAATCTTTACTTTAAAGTTTAAAAAGATAAAATTTTAATTGTGGTTGTATATGTTGATGACATAATATTTGGAGGCAATGAAGATATGTGTAAGAAGTTTGCAGAGGAAATGCATAAAGAGTTTGAAATGTCTCTATTTGGGGAGATGAATTTCTTCCTTGGATTGCAAATAAATCAGACAGATAAACGTATTTTAATTTCACAATAAAAGTATATCAAAGAAATTTTGATGAAGTTTGGAATGGAAGATTCTAAACTGGTGTGTACCCCTATGGTTATTGATTGCAAGTTGAACAAGAATGATGAATATCCTAAGGCTGATCAAAGCAAGTATAGATATTTTATTGGTGGACTACTATATCTAACTACTACTAGACTACATATCATGCATGTAGTTTTTCTTATGGATATATTTCAAGAAGATCCTAGAGAGTCACATGTTGGATTAGTGAAAAGGATATTCATATACTTGAAGGGCACTCTGGATCATGGCATGTGGTATCCAAAGGATAGTAATTTTACGCTGAGTGCTTACATAGATGCAGATTGGGTTGGATGTGTGGATGACAAGAAAAGTGCAAGTGGTGGTGCATTATTTCTTGGATGTAGATTGGTGTCATGGCTAAGTAAAAAACAAGATTCAGTTTCTTTATCTACTGCAAAGGTAGAGTACATTGCAACAACATCTTTCTATACACAGGTATTGTGGATGAGGAAAACATTGAAGGATATCAAAGTAGTATATGATGAACCAATTTATATCTTCTATGATTATACAATTGTTATTAATATTTCAAATAATTCGATAATGCATTCAAGGAAAAAACATGTTTCAATCTGATATCACTTTAAGAGAGAGAAGGTTGTAGAGAATGAAGTTAAGATTGAATATGTGCCTACAAAGGATCAGGTTGTTGATATATTCACTAAGGCTTTTCCTAAGGATACATTTGAGTATATCTCTGGGAGAAGTTAGGGGTCATTTACCCTCCTTATTTGAACTAGATTGATGCAATGATAGAGGAAGAAAACTCAACCACTCAATCTCATTTATTAAAACTCAAACAAATCTTTCATGTCCTATCAATTAGGACTCAACATTCTTCACAAAATCTTGATTCCAAAGCACTTAAACTAAAAACAAAACTCAAAACCATTGATTTATTCACAAGACACCTTGAGGAACATTCAAAATACATTATTCCAACCTCTTTTCACCAACATAAACATCACAAAACTAAGAAATTCTAAATTGACTGTCCTAAAAACAACTAAGACTCTTCCTTCTTCAATAAACTCTTGTTCAAAGCATCCAACTGAAAACAAGACTCACAAATCACTTATTGATTCCACATAAAACCTTGAAACAACATTAAATAAACTAGCCCAAACCCTTCTCCAACATAAATAGCTCAAATATGAAAACTCTCAAATAAGCTATGAGGCCTTTTAGGAAAGCTAACCAAGAAACATCAAATCCCCAAGCCCTTTATGGTGCAGGAGCACCTAATGAACAACATGCAGTTTCTTAGGTAAGGAAGAAACCTAGAGGGTTAGTTTTTGTTTTGTTTTCATAAGGTCATGTAGACCATTGAGTGTTGAGCTTAGAGGTGTTTTTGATTTGTTGGAAAGAAGTTGACAAGAGTTAAATAGGCTTAGAACATCATCTTGCTAAGTTGTCAAAAGTTGGCAAGGATTGAAAAACACAGTGGGTTTTATAACTTTTGCCATTAGGTCAACAAGAGGTTCAACCAAAGAAACTCAACTATTTTTGGAGCCTATATAAGGGATGATTCGACCCTGGAGTAGGGTTGGAAGCTTTAATGTTTTGGTGAAATCTTGTGAAATTGAAGAAAACAACATTCTGTGCAAAAATTCCTGACTTTTGCATCTTGATTGAGTCTTAATGGATTAGATTTGTTTATGTTTCATTGTAGGATGTAGTCAAGTTTGCATTCAAGCATTTTTTATTCATTAAATAGCTTCTTGTTCAATTTTTAGGTATCTTTTTGTAAATAGTTCATTCTTGCCCTGTAACTGGTCTGAACTAGACTGTTTTTAGAAAATGGGGTGCTAGAGCACTTTTCCACCATACAAACCATACGGCCTTTTGGAAACAGTGCCTAGACACCATGCTTGTACATATGTTAGTTGATAGAGTCTGGCTAGGGAAGACAGGGAGTGAAAATCACTTATCTTGCAAGGGTGTTAAGAAATTGGAGAAATTCCTTTTGGTGAATTTTTTTGAGGGTACAAGGAAAAGTTAGTTTGTGATGTGTTACCCATGGATGCATTCCATCTACTATTGGGCAGAGCATGGCAGTATGACAAGAGTGTCATATATGATGGAAAAGAGAACACCATCTCACTCAAGAAGGATGGGAAGACTTTTAAGTTGCAGTCACTGTCAGAAGAAGATGAAGGATAGTCAAAGACACCAAACATCATGTTGAGCAGTGGTAAGGAGTTCCTTAACAACCTACATCAAGAGAGTGAAGGATATGTGATTGTGCTACAACCTAAAGAAGAAGACAAGGCTAAAAAGACAGTCTTACTAGAAGTAGTACAAGAGTTACTTGAAAAGTACAAGAGCATAGTTAGTGATGGTACACCTACAACTTTACCACCAAAGAGAGCCATAAGTCATCAAATTGACTTCATACTTAGAGCCTCATTACCTAACAAAGCAGCCTACAAATTTACACTAGATTAGAATCTAGAGGTAGCTAGACAAGTGCAAGAGTTGTTGGATCAAGGATTGATTCAAAAGAGCATCAGCCCATGTGCAGTACCAGTGGTTTTAGCAACCAAGAAAGGAGGTAAGTGGAGGTTATGTACTGATTCTAGAGCAATAAATAGGATCACCATTAGGTATAGGTTTCCTATTCCTAAAATTGAAGATTTAATGGATTGTCTTGGAGGAGCTCAGTACTTCACTAAGTTGGATCTCAAGAGCAAATACCATGAAATCAGAATTAAGGATGGTGATGAGTGGAAGATAGCATTTAAGACAAATAATGGGTTATATGAATGGAGAGTTATGCCATTTGGTCTCTCTAATGCCCCTAGCACATTCATGAGGCTCATGAATGAAGTACTTAAGGATTTTATAGGGATATTTGTGGTAGTGTATCTTGATGACATCCTCATATACAACAAGATAGAAGAAAAGCATTTGAAACATGTGGAGAAAGTTCTTAGAAGGTTGCAAGAAGAGAAATTGGAAATCAATCTAGAGAAATGTGAGTTCTTTAAGCAAGAGCTTGTCTACTTGGGTTTTGTAGTGTCCAAAGGATCATTAAAGATGGATCCAAGCAAGGTGGAAGCCATCCTAAACTGGCCTACACCAACTATAGGGACTGAGGTAAGAAGTTTTCATGGATTGGCTCAATTTTATAGGAAATTCATAAGAAACTTTAGTGGCATATGTGCACCAGTCTTAGATACAATCAAGGGTGGTATAAAAACTAATTTTGTGTGGACTCAAGAAGCTGAGAAAGGGTTTGAAAGACTAAAACAAGAGGTGGCAACTCAACCAATTATCTTATTACCTAGCTTTGACAAGTTGTTCACTATGGAATGTGATGCTAGTGGAGTGGCAGTAGGAGGAGAGCTAAGTCAAGAGGGCAGGCCTATAGCCTTCTTTAGTGAGAAGCTCAATGAAGCAAAGAAGAAGTATTCAACCTATGACTTAGAAATTTATGCTTTGGTTCAGTCACTTAGGAAATGGAGGCATTATCTTCTACCCAAGGAGTTTGTAGTCTTTACTGACAATCAAGCACTCAGTTTTATCAACACCCAAGAAAAGTTGAGTAATAGGCATTTGAAATGGATGGAATACATCCAAGCTTTTACCTTCACCATCAAGCATAAGAAGGGACAACTAAACAAAGTGGCAGATGCATTGAGCAGGAGATTGTTGACAGTCTAAGAGATACAGATCAAGAGAATTGGCATAGAGAGTTTCAAGGATCTCTATGGAGAAGATGAAGACTTTTCAGAGGTCTATAAGGTATGTTCTAACTTTGAGAACCATTTCCATAGCCAATACTCTGAGTATACATTGAAAAATGGGTTATTGTTTAAGGGAAATCAGTTATGTGTTCCAAGAGGGTCAATGAGGGAAAATATGATTCAGGAAAAGCATAATGGCAGTCTTAGTGGGCATTTTGGCATAAATAAGACTTTAGAACTAGTGTAAAGATTCTATTACTAGCCTAAGTTGGCAAGAGATGTTAGAAAGTATGTGGAACAATGTGTTGTGTGTATGAAAGCTAAGGGAGGAGCTAGTAATGCTGGTTTATATCAACCCATACCCATTCCTAACAGGCCATGGGAGTGTGTGAGTATGGATTTTGTGGTAGGCCTTCCTAAGACCAAGACTAGTTTTGACAGTGTTTATGTAGTGGTAGATAGATTTAGCAAAATGAGTCATTTCATTCCCTGCAAAACTACTCATGATGCTAGTTACATAGCTCATCTCTTTTTCAAAGAAGTTGTAAGGATCCATGGACTACCTTTAAGCATAGTTTCTGACAGAGATGTAAAGTTCATGAGTCACTTTTGGAAGACTCTATGGAGTAGATTGGGTACAAATCTGTCATTTGGATCAGCTTACCATCCTAAGACCGATGGTCAAACAGAGGTGGTTAACAGGGTGCTTGGTAATCTTTTAAGGTGCCTAACTAAGGAATATGGACATACATGGGATATGGTTATCTCCCAAGCTGAGTATGCTTATAATGACAGTGTCAACAGGACCACAGGGAAGAGTCCATTTGAGGTTGTGTATGGGATGCACCCAAGAGGGATATGTGAGCTCAGAGACCTTAGAACTAGGGAGCAAAGAAGTGGACATGCAGAATATTTTAGTTAGACCATGAAGGAGATTCAGGAGCAGGTGAAGAAGATAGTCACTGAGGCTACTCACAAGTTGAAAGAGAAGGAAAATTTAATAAGGAAGGATGTGCAATTTAAAGTTGGAGACTATGTCATGGTCTACCTTAACAAGTCAAGGTTGCAGAAGGGAATGTCAACCAAGTTGCAGATGAAGAGAGTGGGTCCATGCAAGATATTGGCCAAGTATGGCAGGAATGCATACAAGGTGGAGCTACCTACCAATCTAGGCATTTCTCCAATTTTCAACATAGCTAATTTGATCAAGTATAAGGGAACAGTCAGTGATGAGGTTCAGAACAATCAAGAGATCTTCAAGGAAATTAGTAATGTACCCCTACCTAATCAAGACAAACCTCAAGCAGAGAAGATCTTGGAGTCAAGAGTACAGAAGTCTACAAGGTACAAGGTGTACATGGAGCACCTTATCAAGTGGAAGAACAAGCATGAATCAGAAGCTAAATGGGTACAAGAAGATCAGTTCCAGAAGTTGAGCATTGACCTATCCTTTCTCTCTCCTTCCAATCCTTAGTGTTTGAGCTGAGAGGGGGAGAATGGTGCAGGAGCACCTAAGGAACAACATGCAGTTTCTTAGGTAAGGAAGAAACCTAGAGGGTTAATTTTTGTTTTTTTTTCATAAGGTCATGTAGACCATTGAGTGTTGAGCTTAGAGGTGTTTTTGATTTGTTGGAAAGAAGTTGACAAGAGTTAAATAGGCTTATAACATCATCTTGCTAAGTTGTCAAAAGTTGGCAAGGATTGAAAAACATAGTGGGTTTTATAACTTTTGCCATTAGGTCAACAAGAGGTTCGACCAAAGAAACTCAACTATTTTTGGAGCCTATATAAGGGATGATTCGACCCTGAAGCAGGGTTGGAATCTTTAATGTTTTGGTGAAATCTTGTGAAATTGAAGAAAATAGCATTCTGTGCAAAAATTCCTGACTTTTGCATCTTGATTGAGTCTTAATGGATTAGATATGTTTCTGTTTCATTGTAGGATGTAGTGAAGTTTGCATTCAAGCATTTTGTATTCATTATAGCTTCTTGTTCGATTTTTAGGTATCTTTTTCTAAATAGTTCATTGTTGCCCTGTTGTTGGTCTGAACCAGACTATTTTTAGAAAATGGGATGCTAGAGCACTTTTCCACTGTACAAACCATATGGCCTTTTAGAAGTAGTGCCTAGACACCATGCTTGTACATATGTTAGTTGGTAGGCTTTTTTTTAGTGTAGGAGTTTCTAGAAATGTCTTGCCCTAGGCAAGCCAGGCAGAGTCCGGCTAGGGAAGACAGGGAGTGAAAATCACTTATCTTGCAGGGGTGTTAAGAAATTGGAGAAATTCCTTTTGGTTAATTTTTTTGAGGGTCTTGGCAAAGCCTAGTAGTTAGGAGGAGGCTCTATCAAATCATTTGGTGGGGGAAACCTTTGACAGTCTGAAATAGCTTGGGAAATGCTAGGAAACCTTAGGTTTTTAACCATTTTTGTGTATGAGCAGTGTGCGGGTAGTGCTATTTCAAAACCCTGAAAATATTCAAGGTGTGGACATAGGAACCACCAATCCCAAGCAAATAACTTAGGCCTTTTGGTGGGTTTTGGAGAAAATTGCATTTTACCCAGAGTAAGAGACCTAATTGGGGCTCTAGGCTCGTAGCCTTTCCTAACCCTAGGAGAGGGTTTGGTGGAAGCGATGGGTAATTGGAGTCTTGTGATGGTATAAGAACCCTAGATAGATTACCTTGAAGCTTTTACAATGTTTTTACACCTCTACAAGTTCCTAATTGAATGTTGAGAGTAATTGGCCTTTAGGGAAGAATAAGGGTCAAGGAGAGGAAGTGGCAAGGCACCAAGATTGGCTTGGTAGTATGGAAGAATAGTGATAGAGGGGTTGGTCAGTAATACCAGGGGTGCCTATACCTATGATAGGACCTAAAGGTTAAGGTGAAGGAGTCACCTAGAAGTTCTTGAGAACAAAGACCAGAGCATGGGACAGTGAGTGTCTCATACAACCCTACCCTATCACTTTACATATTTCTATCATTGAAAACACATGTAAATAGGTCTATACAACATTAAAATAATAGTTTCAAACCTTGTTACAAACTTGACATTTTAAATAAGTTAACTTCTCATATTAGATAGTCCAACCAACTAAAATGGGCTTCTTAACACCATTCTATTTAACAAGAAACCTTAAAGGAATCTTAATGGTTCACCACTTGATTCAATGGCATATAAAACTTATCATTGAAACCCTTCTCAAAAGATTCCATGGCCTTTCAAGATACATGACAACATCTGCAAATTTTGTCCTACGTAGGTCAATCCTCCAAACTGTCAACACTAGGTCAGTCAACGAAACAAAGGCTTCAAACTAATAAAATTCTTCAAAACCTAACAAGAAAGGGTTCCAAAAAATTTAACCATCCTTTCAAAACAACAACACCCAAGAAGAACACAAAAATCTTGTTCAAAACTCATAAATTCTCACTGTTCACATGTTTATCAGACTTTTTCTCCATTTTACAAACCTAGGGCTTTATTAAATCAGCCCAAACCCAAGCATTACAAACCTAAAATTTTAGGATCTTGTAGAACACATCTTAAACTCCCTATATGCCAATTTTGAGGAGATTTCACTAGCTAGAAATTGTGAAACACAATTTTCTTTTGTCATTACTTACCCTAATAGAGGGTTTTACCCGTCTTGACTAATTTGCAGATATCTTCCTCAAATAAGAATGAATTAAATTGAAATTAAATGCACTAAAAATAGGATTCATAGGTTTATTATCAACTATGGAGGAGGAAAGGGTTTGTACACAAAATATGGTCGTACAATGGCCTAAAACACAAAAATTATAGAAGGAATAATTGAAAACAGAGCTTTTCATTGAATTTCCGTTCATACAATTTATTCCCCAACCTTCCTTGAAGTAATTAAGGTTACATCATGACTTAAATAACCCAAAAAACCACCTAAAATTGATTCTAAAACTTTTGTACCTTTGGTATTCCATGATTTTGCATCTTTTTGCATTTTTACAAAATTGTCTTGACAATATTTTGTCAATTTTTACAACCTTAGCATTTTATGCCCAAATGACTTTAAAGAGACTATCTAGACCCTAAAACAAGTTTAATATGGCCATCTAGGCCTTATGACAACATTATACTATTAACTCTGAATAAAAATCCTACAGTTGCCTCTTGGAGGCATGATCATGCTTGGGTACACATGCACCACAGATGCATAAAAAGATGCATTAGTCTAGTGGATTTCAAGATTCATTCTTTTTTCTAGACTGATGTTGGTGGCTACCTCTTAGGAGGATTAGGTAGTGACATTGTTGGTTGTTGCAATCAGGGGGAGTAAGTATTGTCATTCTGCAATGGTTATTGGTCAGTGTAGTATGGTGTGTGCTCCTAAGGGTATGCGAAGCAGTAAAGGAATAGAAGGTGTGAAATGGTTGTAAGAAGGTTGATTGATGTAAAAGGGGAAACTTAAGTGATGTAAATATTTTTTCCTTTTCCATTGATGTCAAAGGGGGAGAGGAAGTCATGTAAAAAAAAAGAAAGTTAAGGGGGAGAATGAGACACGTGAAAATATAAGTATCAAAGGGGGAGAGAGTGTAATGATCTAGTTTTGGAAAGAGAAAAGGAAATAGGCATGGAGTAGAGTTGTTTATTTGATGGTTTTTCACATCATGTGTTGCCACCAATGACAAAGGGGGAGATTGTTGCAAGTATGAACAGATTGGTGTTGTCATTTATGTCAACAAGCTTGTGTTTTCATTAGTGTCAACTGTATAAGGAGGAAGAATATCATTAATGAGGGAGATTGTTGTGTGAATATGTTGGTGGTAACTATTCTTTGATTAGTTGCATTATGTTGTCATTAGTAAGATACTAGTGTCAACCTCTAGTATTGCTTTGATAAGCTTATGTCTATGGGTAAGGAAGTGTTGAAGATGTTGATGATATGTCTTTGATGCTTGGTTTTCAAGTGCTTTTGATAAAATTTGATAAAAAGAGGAAACAGTGTGTTGCAGTGTTGTTTTGGGTTGGAAAGTAGTGCTCTAGTGTTGCTCCACATTTCTTCTAGGTTGAAGATCCGCCTATGTGTTTCAGATATATTGATCAAAGGTATTCAAAGGTGTTGTATTCATAATTTGGTGTCCTACATCAGGTGATCCCACAATAGTGGTTTACACTTTTTGGGGCATCCTAATTTTTGTTGAAATCACATGGTTTTAGAAAATATAATGATTTAAGCCTTGAAAAGTTCCATTTAAAGGATTCCAATTGAAGAGGGTTTGATCAAACCATATTAGATCAAACCCCCTTGGATAGAACCCCGCTAGTTTTAAACTATACCTATAATGGAGTCTCCTTTACACCTATCAAAATGCTAATAAAAAATGACTTTGATTTACCTTTTTGGGGATTGAATGAATTCATTTAATTTTTTTAGGTATATAGTCCTTATTATAAGCTTCCCAAAAAGTATAATTTTAAATATATTTAATTTGATTATTATATTTATTTTTTATTTTTTGTGAATGTAGGTTTTTCACCAAAAATGAAGCTCTTTGTTCTAAACATATGGAAAAATAGTATATTATCAAAAAAAAATCTGAAAATTATCTATGCACTTAATATTGATGTCCTTGATCCAACAAAAAAAAGAATTTTGATACATACAAAAAAAATTGTGTTAGCAAGTAAACCTATGTCTAAATTGTAACTAGTTTGACTTCAAAACTTAATGAAGAAAAAAATATCCCATAAAACACTATGAAACCAATTGCATGCACTAGATATTGTAGCTAGAAATCTAAATTCGAAAAAAATAGAATTTTATCCTTCATAGAAAAAAAGCTATGTGTTAGCAAGTACACGTCACTCTTTAAAAATGGTGTATACTGTTAAAAACTAGTTTTTGAAGATGGAAAAATAAATGCAATTTGATTCCAAAATTTATACATGTCACATATCACTAGTATGCATCATCTTCAAATTCCTCATGGTTTAGCAGCTATAGGTGCTCGAAAGTGAATATTTAGTTAAAAAAAATTAGTTCAATGTCAAGTTTGGCTAAAACCTATAAACCACTATTGTGGGATCACCCAATCGCTCTTCAGAAGTTGTGTTCACCAATGTGAATAGTGTACTGCAGAGGTGTCTAGGAGAAATGTCTTTGCTCCACATTTCTCCATAGAGTTGTTTCAGGCCTTATGGATCTGAAAGTGTGCTAATTGTGTTGGTATCTTTTCTCAGTCGAGGTGTTTTAAGGTTTGGTGGTTCAAAAGCTAGTTTCTTGAGTAAAAGTGTATACAAAAGTTGTTTGAGTGTGTTGGGTGTGTACATTTCTCAATTGGAAGTTGACATGGAGTTTGCTAGATTTTAGGGTGTTTATCGAATATTCCAAGTTATGTTCAAGTGACATTTGTTGTATGTGAGGTGTTGTTGGATCAAAGGAAGTGTGTACTTAAAAGTTTAATGGTGTTTACACGAGTAACAACCGACTTGGTGTTTACACTAGTTGTGGTGGATGTTTATTGTTTATAGAATCATGTGGTAGTGTGATGCTATAATTTTGGATCCTAAATAAAGGAATGGCATGGTTTGCTTTGTTGAAAATATAGAATATTGAGAGGGGGGTGAATTAATATTCCACAAACCAATAATAAAATCCACTTCATCATTATTACCATTTTAACTAAATCGACAAGAGAGAACATAAAAGAAAGACAATGCAATCACACACAAGAACACTATGTTTTTTATGTGGAAAACCCAGAATGGGAAAAACCACAGTGAGGGTTAACTCAAAATATATTATATCCAGATACAAAATATTACAAGACTCATTTTCCTTAAAAAGGCTCACAGCTTGAGTACAAAGATGGCTCATTTCCAAGATACAACGATAGTGACTCCCTGCCAAAAGAATGAACTGATAAAATACACCTTCAATGTGTAGGGTTCAGTTCCATTGAAGGACAAAATAAAAAGCACTGCATTGCTCAAAAAAATTGTACAATAGATAAATCATTTAAGCTCTGATCTTCTCCTCTATTCACTTACTCGCACACACACACACTTTCTTTTCTTGCTCTCTTCCTTCCTTTTCTGCCACACACTTTCTTCTCTTTCCACTTCCTTATATATATGCAAGTATATCTTATTCATTAATTAGGTTGGCACCATATAAGTTTCAACCATTTTATCCATGTAGTGTATTATACCAAGTTAGCTATTAGTCTTCATAATATATTGCATTTGCTAAGTCAGCCAAGACTAAAAAACACAATTCTTCAAAACAACAAATAAGCTTCAAAGAAAACACCTTCTAGATCTGAGAACACATTAATTTCCCATCATACTACTAGTAAAGAGACTGTCAGCACAACCGCAATATAAGAACATTCACATTAGTAGAATGCAGAGTCTCCCACATAGTACACCACACACAAAACAATAGTAGGATATAGAGTTGAACTCTGTCAGAGACAACTTTTTGTTCATAGACAAAAGAATGTCTCAAGATCCAAAAAAGTAGTCTAAATGAGTCAATAAAACATGGTTAGAAGATTAGAGTCCTATCAAATCTTGCTATGAGTTCCAGACTCAAATACCAACATACTGATCCATCACAGAGGAGTATTACCGGTAGAGAACAACTTCTGGTAAACCAAGAAAACTTCCCATATAGTCATCACCATGTAGTTATTACCATGTTGACCTCAATGATAGCACATAAACAACCAACACAACCATCCCTATTCCATGCTCATGTTGCAAAGCTTCCAACAATCTCCCCCTTTGGCATTGATGGCAACATGCATGACAAAAACTTTTCCAAGTATACCGCAACTGACTGTTCTAAATTACTTCCCCTATCAAAATTAATCTTCATAAAAATATTTTCCTCTGACCTTCCATCTCTTTTATCTCTCCATCTCTCTATCTCCCCCCCTTTGACATCAATGACAAAGGAAGGGGTCTGGTATAAGAATGTATATAAAAAAGTAGCCAAAAAATATATGAACATAGATTTAACCAAAAGAGGAACCTCTCAGACTCTCCAGAAGAACCTTCCAAGAAACTTTACCTTCTTCCCATGAACCTTTTGCACTAACAAGAGTCTTGAAAAATAGCTCAAGTTTAGTTAGAGACTCTATACCATTTGTTAAAGTATTGGGACTAAGATTGATCTTTGATATTTCACTAATACAGCTAAGAGCATTAGAAATAAAAGTATGTTTTAATTTAATCATGTCTCTAAGTGCCATAATTTTTTTGATGACATTTGTTCTTTGATCCTATAGAGAGAAAAAATTGTCTTGAAGCCACACAATGTATGACCACCTCTAATTATCTTTATCTTCTGCTAACTTGTATTTATCTTCCTGAGTGCTCAGTTGAGACTCACTCATCCATTATTTCATTCCTTATATCCAATGTATTTCCAGAACAATCTAGACAAAAGGAAAGTAGTTTATGTGCCTCTTATTCACAATCTTGTAAATTTTCCAATTCCTTCATTACTCGATTGTATGCATTCACACATTTTTCTTTGGTATCATTCAAGTCTTTTTCACCAGACATAGTTCTAGAAAACTCTTTAAGTCTGAAGATGTAGTCTTTCAAAGAATTAATCATGCCATGAAGATTCTCCACAACAGAAATAGATGAATCAAAATTAGCACTGGGAATAACCTTCTGCAATTCTTCTAGAGCTCTTTGAATACTCATTCTTTCATGCTCATGTTCAAGATTACTTTCCTTTACATCTGCTAGCTTTAATACACTCTTCCTTCTCTTTCTTGTTTCATTCTCACTACTGGGGGTACATTCATTGAGATTATTAGGGCTTTCCAAGAGAATTTTAGCATATTTATCAATTTCAGCCTCTGGCACTTCATAATCCAATTCAGATATCCAAACTAACCTTGATTCAACTGCTTCCATGTGACAAAAAATTGTAGACACAAGAAAATTTATGTTTCCATAGTATCTTTCCACAACATTTACTAGAATCCTCGACCTTTTGTTTATCCTCATTTGAAACTTTCCAAAGAATTCAACAAGGTAAAATTCTTGTGCATCTACACTACCAAGATTTATCATGAAATTCCTAATTTGATAGGTAATAAGCTCTAATTTTGACCATTCAAACTTTCCTATTACCGATAACTCTTAAAAAAAGTAAAAGAGTAGACAAACAACCAAATTGCCATATTGAAAAGTATTCTTCCTACTCTTCTTGTTCTCCTTTAAATTATTCAAAATATGTATGTGAAGTAGTTCACAAAAATCATATTCCATACCTCTTAATACCATGTCAACAACAATATTCACCACATCAGTAGAAACTGTAGATTCATTTTTAGGGATACAAACTTTATGACCAATGACCATAGAGCATACCTCAATACCTGATCATCAATCGATCTCAAACCAATTTATTTTCCTTTAGAACTTGCACCTATAACCTCAATTATTTCTTTCTCATTTATACTCTTCAGTTTAGGAACTAGATTGGAGGAACATAAACTAGTTACATCTCTAATTGCTTCTATGGTAACTAGATGTGCCTCATCAATCCATAAAGATTCGTCATGAATTCTACTCAATACCATTTGAATATACTTCTTTTCAAATTCATACAAAGGAACTTTCCTCCAAACATCCAACTTTTTCTCAACTAATACTCTATAGCACCATGATTCTCTTTCAATTCATTTTCCCAAAACATATTCAACTGAGCTAACAACATTTCTTCAATTTTACTAAAAAAAATGCATAGATATCTTCTATAGGAAACACTCTCAGAGGGATGCAAGAGAATGCACCAAAAAATTCTTCTGACACATTCTTTATGTATTTCTTCAATTTATCTTTATCCACACAATTCACAATCTTTGAATTATCCATCAATAAAAGTAAAATATTGTGCAAACAGAAATACCTCTAAAAATTTATAGATGTTTTGTTTCTAGAGCACACTTCGACTATTAGTTTCTTCAAATTTCAAAACTCTGAATTCCTTTCTAAGCTTCCTTTGCATGCTTCTTCAAAAATACATAGGATTTTAATTTTATCTGATTTATTCCTTGTAATCCAAATGATTTTACAATAAATGTTTCAATTTGTAGGAAGATTTCCTTGAAAACTATGTACGCCTCCATTCTTTCAAATTCTTCAAACTTCATTCTTCACACATGTGAAGAATACCTTAATCTTGTTACCACCTTAAATATACTTTTGTCATGATATGACACAAGTACCAATAAGGGGGTTTATTAGGTTTTTTGATGATTGCTCCCCCTTAGTTGATGCTTTCATTTAGAGATAGATAGGAGTATCTATATCGAAGGTTGGAATAGATAAAACTAATGAATCCTTTCTTCAAGTCCTTTCCATTTATTTTTTATCACTTCCAGATCAAAGGTTTGATCATTCTTCTTCCCTGGATAGACATTCTTCTTCCTTCTACTGTTTCTACCAGGATTTTCTAGTTTTCTACACTTATAGAAAGTAACATTCTTCTTTCCATTTTCCCTTTTATCTTTATTGTTGAAAATTGAGGTGTTTTCTTAGCTTAATACTTTGTAAAAATTTAAGATTGCTGATCTAAATATGCTTTCCTTTGTTACAGATTCTTTGTGGGTGATTATCTGATTAATCCATTTTATTGTTTGTAGAATGAAGACAGAAGGTTGTAGAAGAATTAGACAGTATATTAGAAGATACACAACATATACCGTGGAGAACTGTTTTGGGAAAAAACTCCACCAAGAATCAATGTATTATTTGATCTTTGAATTAGATTACAATAACTCCAATTCTTGCTTGAGAATGCTTATTTTTCCTTCACCAAATCTTCTTCACAACTTGCAATAAAATTGTTAATAACTCTCTTCAACTTGCTTGAGATATATAGGCCATAATCAACTTTGTAAAATCCAAAGAGTTACAATTACAAAGCTAAATCCCTATCTCACAAAAGGTATGCCTGTCTCTTGCAAGTAGAGTTCTACCCTGAAGAACAATTCCAAAACATGAGCTTCATCCATTTGGGCATCCCAAACTGAATTCATAATTGAACCTTGATTCCATAGATATCTTCAAAGCTTATCCTCAAAGTAGGTGCCCAAGAATGGGCCCACTTAATTCAGCCTTCTGAAATATCTTAGCATGCAAAGGAGTTAATTCCAAGAAGCTAACTTGGGTGCCCAAGGTGGTTCCAAGTAATTCTCTGTTAACTAAAACATTTCTCTCTTTCATTCATGCAAGAATGGTCATCCCCTATTAACTAAAGGAAGTCACCTATTATTTTTCATGCAACTCAAGTCATTAGTCATGCATTCCAAGTTAACTAAATTCAACTAGCATTCAATTAAAACTAATTGAAGATAACTAAACCATAACTGAACTGAACTGAACTGAACTGAATTGAACTGAACTAAATTGAACTAAACTAAGTTGATTTTGAACTGAACTGAACTAATCTGAACTAAATCAAACTAAACTTCATGCATGTAAACATCAATCCCTAACTCTTAGGATCTTTACATGCATTACAAAAGTGTTATCTCGTACTCCCAATAGTTAACTAAAGTCAAGGTGAGTGCCACCTTCCATGTGGGTGCCCCATGTGCCCCTATTATTTAGGAACTCATGTTGGACACCCTCACATGCTCCTAACATTTAGAATTAATCACAAATTTCAATTAACGTGATTATTTCATCCAAAATTAATCTTTTTCCAATCCTAGTGTTTGAGAACACTTTCCAAGGATTTAGGAGATACATGAAATAAATAATTTTTAGGATTTCAATTAAATGGCATCCTATTTCCAACATTCTCCCACTTAACATTATGCATTGCAATTATTCTAAACAAGGAATAAATTATTATAAATCAAGTATAGGACTCAAGGCCAATGGCCTTCCAACACTAACTAATCAATCCATGCCAACTTCAAATGCAACTTGCATAATCATGAAGTTAAAAGAAAATGATTAAAACCAAGAGAAATTATCTGTAGGAATTGGTTTCATAAGATAATCTGCAACATTAATTAAAGTGTCACCTTTCTCAATTAATACCTTCCCACTCTCAACCATTTCTCACACAAAGTGATACTTAAAATCAACATTCTTAGTACGAGCATCATACATAGCATTTTTGGCTAAACACATAACACTCTAACTATCACATTCAAGTTTAACTTACTTGCAATTAAAACCAATACCTTTCCCAAGTCTCTATAACCAAACTACCTCTTTGGAGGCATGTTAAACCACCGAGTGTGTTGAACTCACGTTCAACCAAGATGTAGGCTTCTCGGTCTTTATTGTTGAAAATAGTTTTTCTTACAAGTAACCATTCCAACATATATCTCTTACCATAAGAGAACTCAAGCCTCACCTATTTCTCCAAGTATCCATGAGGACCTATAACCAACCAATCCATGCCAAACTCCAAATGCAAAATAGCACTATCATGAAGTAATCAAGCAAATGATTAATGTACCCAATACATAAGAGAACTACACAAGATCAATGTCAAAGCTCCAATCTTGAACATAAACATGACATCCATGATCTAACCATCTCCTCCTAGGAGATCACATGCACCATAACATACATCTTGATCTCAAGAGAACATGTAATATGCCAAACTCTAATCTAGAATCAAAAGTAAACCATGACATAATAGCAACCACTCTAAACCAAGAAAAAACCATATCCCCAATCACATGAGGATAACCTTACGAATGATGCATCCACGTCACTTCCAACAACTCCCACTTACCTATGGTACGGAGTCACACATGGCATCATGACTACCATCCTCTCCATGAAGATCACTTTGTAACATCAAGAAAAGAGTTATCACAAACAGTATTAGCTGAAATAACCAATGTATCATTAATGTCATCCAAGGATTCCTTTGTAGAAGAATCATAACTCTTTTTCTTGTTCTTACAATCCTTCTCCACATGTCCCAGTTTACCACAGTTCCAACACTCTACCCTACTCTGTCCTTTTGACTTACCCTTCCCTTCCTTGTCTCCCTTAGGTTCCTTTTTCTTAGGCCTACCTTTTACAAACAAGGAATCTTGGATTTTTGTTTTAGACTTCCTCCTCATCTCCTCTAATAGGAGAGTAGGAATTATATTTTCCATCTTTGGATCTACACCACTACCACTGATAGCAACAATTAGATTTTTCCAAGACTCTAGTAAAGCACAAAGTAACAAAATGCATTTATCTTCATCTTCTAGATTTTCATCTATAGATGCTAACTAACTTAGAATCAAATTAAAAGAATTCAAATGATTTGCAAAAAAATCACCATCTTTCATCTTTAAAGAATACAACTGTCTTTTCATATACAACTTATTAGTAAGACTTTCAGTTTGATAAATATCGCCTATTCTCTTCCATGGCTTATATGTAGTAGTTTCTTCCTAAACATTCAAGAGAACAACATCAACAAGACATAATATTATGGTCCCTCTTTCCTTCTTATCAAGCTTAGCCCAATCCTCATCTAACATCGTTGTAGGTGACTTTGTCTCATTACCAACAACTAACCACTGATCTCTCTCTTCAAGGAGATCCTCCATTTTTTATTTCCACATCTCATAATTAGATCCATTGAACATTTCAATATCTAAACAAGAATTCATTCTAACAAACTTATTTTTCCAAAATCGGCAATAACAAAAATAATTAAAGCTCCCACTAAGCCAAAAATATTTCAATCTTTTAAGAGAAAGGCATCCCAATACTCTACCCAACCTTTTCTCTGATACCAAATGTTGAAAATTGAGGTGTTTTCTTAGCTTAATACTTTGTAAAACTTTAAGACTGTTGATCTAAATATGCTTTCCTTTGTTACAAACTATTTGTGGGTGATTATCTGATTAATCCATTTTACTGTTTGTAGAATGAAGACAAAAGGTTGTAGAAAAATTAGATAGGATATTAGAAGATACACAACATATACTGTGGAGAAACCGTTTTGGGAAAAAACTCCACCAAGAATCAATGTATTATTTAATCTCTAAAGTAGATTACAATAACTCCAATTCTTGCTTGAGAATGATTCTTTTTCCTTCACCAAATCTTCTTCACAACCTACAATAAAATTGATAATAACTCTCTTCAACTCGCTTGAGATATATAGGAAATAATCAACTTTGTAAACTCCAAAGAGTTACAATTACAAAGCTCAATCACTATCTCACAAAAGGTGCACCTATCTCTTGCAAGTAGAGTTCTACCATGAAGAACAATGCCAAAACATGAGCTTCATCCATTTGGGTGTCCCAAATTGAACTCACAACTGAACCTTGATTCCATAGAAATATTCAAAGCTTATCCTCAAAGTAGGCGCCCAAGAATGGGCCCACTTAACTCAGCCTTCTGAAATATTTTAGCATGCAAAGGAGTTGATTCCAAGAAGATAACTTGGGCACCCAAGGTGGGTCCAAGTCATTCTCTATTAACTGAAACATTTCTCTCCACCATTCATGCAAGAATGGTCATCCCCTATTAACTAAAGAAAGTCACCTGTTATCTATCTTGCAACTCAAGTCATTAGTCATGCATTCCAAGTTAACTAAAGTCAACTAGCATTCAACTAAAACTAACTTAAGATAACTAAATCATAACTAAATTGAACTGAACTAAACTGAATTGAACTAAATTGAACTAAACTAAACTGATTCTGAACTAAATTGAACTTCATGCATGTAAACGTCAATCCCTAACTCCTAGGATCTTTACATGCATTACAAAATTATTGTCTCTTACTCCCAATAGTTAACTTAACTCAAGGTGAGTGCCACCTTCCATGTGGGCACCCCATGTGCCCCTGTTATTTAGGAACTCATAGTGGACACCCTCACACGTTCCTAACATTTACATTATTTTTGCAATTCTTTGCTTTATGACCAAATTTCTTGCAAGAATGAAAAACACCATTGAAGTATAAATACCTTTTTGCATCATGCCATTTTATAGGAGTTTTTCAGAGTTGCTTCTTCACTCCTTGGCTTGTTTATCCTTGTACCGTGTCTTCTTTTTAGTGAATTTATTTGCTTTAGAAATCCAACATTTTTCAAACCCTAAACTATTGTTATCCCTTTCCATTCTTTGAGAATTAATCAAGTCATCAAACATCGTCAATCTTGTCTTAAATTTTTCTTCAAAAATATTCACCTTTTCCATATTAGATTTTAGGATTTATGCTTCTAATTCAAGCTTCACACATTCATCCATCTTCTTTTGAATTTCAAATTTCATAATATTCTTCAATTCTTTTCTTCTCTTCTAATTGTTCCTGTAGGTTAGTAATGATTTATTCTCCTTCAGTCAATAGACCGCATGCAATCATACATGTATTTTATAGCTTTTCAATGTACTCATTTTCTTTTATCAACTTGTCCTTCAAGGCTTCCAATTATTCTACAAATTCAATAGTGACAACTTCCAAGGGAAAAAAAATTATATTCAACTTCTGAGACCTTCCTCAAGTTGTTAGGCTTCTTCCAAGGAACAGGGCTCTAATACCAATTGTTGAACATTCGAATTACTATGAGGGGGGCTGAATCAATATTCCACAAATCAATAATAAAATCCAATTCATCATTATTACTATTTTTAGTAAATAAAAAAGAGAGAACATAAAAGAAAGACAATGCAATCACACGCAAGAACACTGGGATTTTTATGTGGAAAACTTAGAGTGGGAAAAACCACAGTGAGGGTTAATTCACAATATATTATATCCAAATTCAAAGTATTATCGGGCTCACTACCATGACTCATTGTCCTTAAAAAGGCTCACAACTTGAGTAAAAAGATGCTCACTACCAAGATACAATGATAGTGGCTCACTTTCAGAAGAATGAATTGATGAAATACACCTTCAATGTGTAGGGTTCAGTTCCACTGAAGCTAAAAATAAAAAGCACTACATTACTCAACAAATCTGTACAATATATAAATCATTTAAGCTCTGATCTTCTCCTATATTCACTTGCTTGCACACACACACACTCAATTTTCTTTTCTTGCTCTCTTCCTTCCTTTTTCACCACACACTTCTCTTTCCACTTCCTTATATATATACAATTATATCTTATTCATTAATTATGTCACCACCATATAAGATTCAATCATTTTATCCATGTAGTGCATTATACCACGTTGACTATTAGTCTTCATAATATATTATATTCGATGAGTCAGCCAAGAATAAAAAACATAATTCTTCAAACCGACAAATAATATTCAAAGCAAACACCTTTTGGATCTGAGAACACATTAATTTAACATCATACTACCAGTAAAGAGATTGTCAACACAACCACAATATAAGAATGTTCACCTTAGTAGAATGTGGAGTCTCCCACATAGTACACTACATAGAGAACAATAGTAGGATACAAAGTTGAACTCTGTCAGAGATAAATTTTTATTCATAGATAAAATAACATCTCAAGATCCAAAAAAGTAGTTTGAATGAGTCAATAAAACATGGTTAGAAGATTAGAGTCATATCATATCTCATTATGAGTTTCAAACTCAAATACCAACATACTGATCCATAACAGAGGAGTATTACCGATGGAAAACAACTTCTGGTAAACCAATAAAACTTCCCATATAGTCATCACCATGTAGTTATTACCATGTTGGTGTCAATGAAAACATAGAAACAACCAAAACAACCATCCCTATTGCATGCTCATGTTGCAAATCTTCCAATATAATTTCACTTCTATCCTCCACAAAAGTGTTTTGGCATCGACCTAATTTGAATTTTCATGATTTATGTGCATAGCCAACCTTGGAGAATGGTTTCAAGGTTGAAGATAGTATAAATAAGAGTTGAGTTGTTGAGGGATGATGAGATAGACAAGAAAGATGAGAATGATGTGAAGTGCATATTATTAGAGTGCAAATTTGAGAAGTGTAGTGTGAGATTTCATATGTTAGGTTACTGGATGTAGTGAGCAAAAGGTGTCTATGTTGGAAAAATGAAGAAGATTGACTATCTCTATAGTTTTTTGTTGTCATTGATGTCACTGTGTTGTGACTGCAAATCTAAGACAGTGCTTGATCTTGTATTTTGGTCCTGTATCTAAACTGGTATTCGAGCTGCACTTTCTGGTATTCTAGTATGCATTTCCTAGTAGTTAGTTGTTGATGCTTGTAGTTTTGGGAAATGGTTTGTAGGCATCAAGAGAACGTACTCTCAAGATCTCACATATCTAGTGCTCGTACAAAATATTTATTGCTTTTTTCTTTGAAGTCTATTTTTGGTCGACTTCTTGGGGTAATGAATATACAGTGAATTAATTTGGCTATGCGGATATATGTGCAACCTATTTTAGGTCCTTACTGACATAATGTAGTGTGATGTAGGTTTGAATTACCTTCTTGAAATATTTTGTGAATGATTGGAGCTGACAGTTGGTATTTTTGGTAAATATGAAATGCATCTAATTAGGCCGACCTAATTGATGCTTGTGAAATAGATCGAGTATATAAATGAATATGTTGGATAGTTTTAGAGTGAAGAAGTGAGATAGAGACAGACGAATACAAGCGTGTATATGTGAAATTAATAATGCAGTTGGAAGTGAGTGAAAAGGATGAAGTGTGTTGAATCAGTCTATTGAGCATCACTGGAACCGCATCATCACTTGTTAGGTGCACTATTCTCAGTTCATTTTGGTTGTAAAGCCCAATTTCATTCTTGTCAATATTTTGTAGGCAGTGAGCTTTTGTATTTGGGTAGTATGTCCTTTCAGGGCGGTGAGCCCTTGGAAGTGAGCCTTTTTATTCAATTTGAAACTACTTTATATTGTAGTTGATCCTCACCATGGTTTTTCCCTCCTTGGGTTTTCCACGTAAAAATCTAGTGTTTACTGTGTTAAATTACTTTATGTTATCTATGTTTCATGCTCATACTTAATGATAGATAATATGATTATGGAATGGAAATGTGTTGAAGTTTTTGAGTTTGAATTTTGTGACAACTGATTCACCCCCCCTCTCAGTTGTCTTGCATCTTTTTAACAATTGGTAATAGAGATTTGGTTCCTTGGTGTAGAGCTTAACTACTTAAGGATGATCCTGATGGTTGATCAAATGGATGATAAAGAATAAATCCAAGCTATGCTTAAGGATCTTGATAGAGTTGAAACTAAAAACATAGATCTAAAGGAGAATCTGGATGAAGCAAATGAATGTGTCTGGAAATTGAAAGAACAATTAAAGAAATTCAAGGAAAGGCATAGAGAAGTGAGTGAGTAGTTGAGACAAGAGATAATTGGATTGAAAGTGATAGTATAAGAGAAGAAGGGAATTGAAGAGTGTTTAAATACAATGGTGCAGAACAAATATGATGAATTCTCTAAACTTGAACAAGAGGTGGTAAACTTGAGAATTGAATTGGAAAAAGTAAAGCTCTGTGAGAATAATTGAAAATCAAGTTTTGATAAGCTTGGAGAATTGCTTGATGGATAGAAATCAATTAAAGACAAAGCTAGTCTAGGAAATGATGTAGGTGAAAGTTCTAAGGACAATCATAAAATTTAGAACAAAGGAAAGCAGAAGAGAAATTCAAAAAAATTTACGAGACCACCTGCGAGATAGCCTAATGCACAAAGGTATCCCTCTTTCAATGGTATTTATTTCTTATGTAATAAATATGGTCACAAGGCAACAAAATGGAGAAGTAGGAATAATCTATTTTTTGGTCCCTTCACTGAACAATGCTTTGAATGTAAGAAGGTTGAACATAAAGGCTACCGAATGTAGATCTCAGGTGAGAATGATGGGTCAGGTAATGAGGAACAAATTTAATGAAGGAAGAATGAATCAATTCTGTAATGGCTATTTTTATACCTGTAAAAAATTTGGACATAGAGAAAATCAATGTAGATCACGAGGAAATGGAGGATAGAGTAATCAGAAAAATGTCATTTGTTATAGTTGCAATAAACTAGGACATATTTAGGTGTGTAGAAGTAAGAAAGGAAAGAATTCCACTCTGATAGAGAAGAATGATCCAGTAAAGAAGGTCAATAGAGAAGAAATAAAGAAAGAGATGAATAGAATATGGAAGAAGAAAGAAGAAGAAAAACCTAAAGCTACTGATGCATCTGTACCCTCATCTAGTATAGAAGAATCATCTAGGAATTAGGACTTGCATGGTCTTAGAGGTAACATTATCATAAAATTATGAAAACCCCTGGATAAATGGTGTGTCAGAGGCTGGCATGAGAATGAGATGTGAAGAATGAAGAATCAAAGGTTGTGGAAAAATAATTGGAAGAAAACATGTTGTCATGATGATTTGTGAACCAAATTAGGGTTTTCTGTGCTGAGAAGAATGTCTTTAGCAACTTTTTTATGGTTGTCGCATTTAATGCATTTAGGGAGAACCCGATGGTGTTTAAGTTAAAAATTTGTGAAGATTCTAGGTTAATTATGCTTTTGGAGAGCTTGGAAGGTACTCTCGAGTGATCTTGAAGCAAGTGTGAAGCAATTTTGAAGGGATTTCGAAGAAATTAACTTAGGTAATCTAGAATTTATTTCTTTGTTTGCAAAAGGGGAAGAAGGAAAATGAAGAAGTTTCGATTAATGAATTAAAGAAAGCATAGAAATGGACATAGAATTGAGTGGTGTCATCCCTTTGAAGATGAAAGGAGTTGAGTTAGAATAATTTGATCACAGAAAGATGAACGAAATGGAGCTAGGGCTGAACGAAAATGAATTGCAGAACATCAAAACCCTAGGTATGGATTTGTGGAGTGAATTTTTGTGGGTTGTCGAAAAGGAGTTTATTTTGTTCTTATTGAACCATTTCAAAGACATAAGTATTATATTGGATAAACCTACCTAGTTATGAAGGAAGTGATCGAGGCAATTACAGGCTTATGCAGTATTGCGAATCTTCCTGGAAAGAAAATTGTAAAGTACAAAGATCTAGAGGAATTGACTGGCATTAGCAAAGACCCATGATCCCTATTGATAAACACTCTCGAGGACTTGGATGCAAGGTATGTTGCGTACGATATTTCCTACAAGATCTATTTTAGAAATTTTAAAGGTTCCACATCAACCATTAATGTTTATATCGCACATATGATGGTTAAGGAGAACAAGAAATTTGATTTGTGTAGCTTGTTGCTTGAGAATCTTTCTGAAAATGTTTGTATGTTGGTGATTGAGGGTCATCCCATTCATTTTGGATCTCTGCTGGCATGCTTGGTGTTTTACTTTTTGTGTTCCCTACCGGGAAAGGATAATGTGGTATGGAAATCTGGGATTCCTATTGGAAAACAAGTCTATAGATATCAGGGAGAGTTGGAAGATAATGCAAGTATGTGCAAATCTTATTTCACATCCTTGAAAACAAATCTTTTCTCTAGTATATCTGCTTCAAGATAGTTTGAATTAGGCTCCTTCTCTGGAAAAAGGAAATTGGAGATTGTCATTGATGAATCCCCTCTGAAATTGAAGAAGAGAAAATTTATAACTGAAGATATCATTGATATTTCAAAAGAAAAGGAGAAAGTATCCCCTGATGACATCCAGTCTATGATAGTTAAGGGGAAGATGAATAAAATTGGTGAATTATGGAGTGCAGCCTCTCCTATTGGTAGACTGGAGATTGATAATGCTTTGGTAGAATATCTACTTCATAAAGGTATTGGAATATCAATTTTTTATGATTCCTTGCTAGAAAATCTAGCTGAAATTGTTGAAGAAAGGATGTTGCTTGAAGGTTCGGAAGGATGCAAGTTTGAAGCTTTGGTAGAAAAGAGGTGTGTTAAAGCTAAAGGGAGATTATCTGAACTGATCATGGAAACAAAGAATTCATTAAAGAAATATATGATATTTACAAGTATTGTTTCTAGTGGCCTGCTACGGTAGATAATTTCAGGAGTAAAATTGAAGCAATTGAATCTAAAGTGAACAATATTGGAAAGAATTTTGACATCTTTGAAGACAAAGAAGGAAAGAAAAGATTGAGATTTGGTGAACTATAGGTTGAACTAGTTGTTGTACAAAGAAAAATAGATGATGTAGTGAAAACCTTCTAGTTTTTTAAGGATATTTTTGAGGTCTAGTAAGAACATCTTTCCAAAATACTTATTGACATAGAAGATGCTGAAAGATAGAGTTCATATTGGTCACCATATTTTACTCTGTTGGGCTTACTGGAAAGCATTTGTACAAGAATGCATTCATCCACATTTAACTAGAAGAAATTGCATCCAATTCTTCAGGAAAGATACAAGAAAGTGTTTTAGGTGAAGAGTGTCATTTTTACTTGAATCCTGAATATTGAATTTATGTTGTGGAAATGAAGAAAAGGAAGAGAAAGAAGCTTTTTAATTGATGTCAAAGGGGGAGAGAATTAAGTATGGAGAGAGTTAGAGTAGAGTAAGGGGAGAGTTTGAAGGAGAAGTTTTTACATGTTGCCATCAATGACAAAGGGGGAGATTGTTGGAAAAATGAAGAACATTGACTATCTCTACATTTTTGTGTTGTCATTGATGTCACCATGTTGTGACTACAAGTCTAAGACAGTGCTTGATTCGGTATTTTGGTCTAGTATCTGAACCAGTATTCTAGTATGCATTTCCCAATAGTTAGTTGTTGATGCTTGCAGTTTTGGGAAATGATTTGTAGGCATCAAGAGCATGTACTCTCAAGATCTCACATATATGGTGCTCGTACAAAATGTTTATTTATTTTTTCTTTGAAGTCTATTTTTGGATGATTTCTTGGGGTAATGAGGATACAGTGAATTAATTTGGTTATGTAGATATATGTGTGACCTATTTTAGGTCCTTACCAACATAATGTAGTGTGCTAGAGGTTTGAATTACCTTCTTGAAATATTTTTTGAATGATTGGGCCGATAGTTGGTATTTTTGGTAAATATGAAATGCATCTAATTAGGCCAACATAATTGATGCTTGCAAAAAAGATCAGGTATATAAATGAATATATTGGACAGTTTTAGAGTGAAAAAGTGAGATAGAGACAGACAAATAGAAGTGTGTATATGCAAAATTAATAAAGTATTTGGAAGTGAGCAAAAAGGATGAAGTGTGTTGAATTAGTCTATTGAGCATCACCGAAATTGCATCAAAACTTTTTAGGTGCACTATTCTCAGTCCAATTTGGTTGTAAAGCCCAATTTCATTTTTGTCAATCTTTTGTAGGAAGTGAACTTTTGTATTTGGACAGTGAGTCCTTTTAGGGCAGTGAGCCTTTTTATTTAGTTTGAAACTAATTTAAATTGTGAGTTGATCCTCACTGTGGTTTTTCCCTCCTTGGGTTTTCCATGTAAAAATATGGTGTTTACTATGTTAAATTACTTTTTGTTATCTACGTTTCATGCCCATACTTAATGATAGATAATATGATTATGGAATGGATATGTGTTGAAGTTTTTGAGTTTGAATTATGTGACAATTGATTTACCCCCCCTCTCAGTTGTCCTACATCTTTTTAACAGTCTACAATTCTTTAGTCAAGTTACAAATATTTTGTTGATGTTGTGGTGGATTTCTATGTTGTATTGAGATGAATTTCTCTGTGTAACATTCTTTTCTATCTTCTTTTCCATTTTGGAAATGAGCCTTTCTTCTTTGAGCACTGATTTCTATTGTATTTGGTGTTGATATTTCTTTATCTTGTGAGCTAATCCTCATTGTGGTTTTTACCTTCTTGTGTTTTCTACGTAAATCTAGTGTTCTCTTGTGAATGATGTTAATTTTTTTCAATTTTTATTATTTGATTTTCATGCTAAATCATTATAACATATTAAGGGTTAATTAAGTTATCATGGATCTGAATGAGTATGAGGGTTTTGAAGGTTTAAGGTACAACTAATTCACCCTCGACCCCTCTTAGTTGTCTTTTGCATTCAACAAGGTCTTAGTGGTATCAATGGCTCTAATAGGAGGTAAGGTAACTAAGTTTTTATTCATAAGTTGCAACATGATGGAATAGAGGGTATTGGGTAACAAGGTAAATTGTTTACTCCTTTCCCTGAATTGATATGGATTTGTTGTTTTTATGGCAGCCACTTGAGAGTCAACATGTTGACTTGTTTGGGGGTATTTAGTTGTAAAAATACTTGTTTTGTTTCTTGAATGGTTGGAAATTGTTATGGGGCACGAATTCAGATTTCTCAAGATGGTCAAGAGTTTTTTCTTTGTGATGACTAGCTGAATTTTGATAGTTATTAAGAGTTGTGCACAAATGTGTAAAGGATACAAAATTTCATCATCCCAAGCTTGTCTTGAATTTTTATTTGCAAATTTTCAATGAAAATTCTTTGAAGATCAACATCAAGAATCTTAATGTTGATTTCTGAGTAAAGCAATTGGTATCATGCTATAAAATCAATGATATTTTCATCATCCTTTTGTTTACATTTCATCAAGTCAGCTAAGGTATTGGGACCAATGTGCACTTGTAAGTGTTTGAGAAATTAATCGACAAGCTCATTGAATGAACTAATTGAGTTATTCAATAAAGAGAAAAACCATTCCAAGGTTGTATCTTTCAAAGACATAGGGAAAAGCTTAGCCACAAGCTTTTCTTAAAAAATGAATTCACTACATAAGGTTGTATATCTTGAGACATGGTTGCCAAGTTCTCCTTTACCACCATATTTCTCAAATATAGGAATCTTTATTCCTTGTGGAATTTGTGCTCTCAATATCTCCAAGGATAATGGGTTTCTTTTGACATATTGCAAAGGTTGGCCATTTTTATTTTGGTTCAATGTGGAAATTTATTGTTGGAGGGATGAAACATTTTGCAAAAGTTGGTTAAGGACAAAATCATTGGTTGTATTGTGAGATGGAGGTGAATAAGGTGGAGGTGTATATGTGTTTGGAGGACAAGTGAATTGTAAATTTGTTAAGGGAGATGGATTAGGAGATATGAGATTTGAATGCACAAAGCTAAAGGGATTCCCAGTGGAAATACCTAAGGTTTTATTGACATTGCTAGTTGGTTGTATGGTTGTAGTAACATGTGTGTTGGTGTATGTAGGAATAGAGGCCACAGTTGTAGGAGGAGTAATTTTACTACCACCTTGAATTTGAGTGTACCCAAAAGTTTGAGCACAACTATCCATTGTAGGAACATTATTGTCAATTATATGAGCTAGTATACGCACAATTTCTATTACTTGTTCATTATCAAGCATCTTCCTCATCTTATCTTTGATAGGAATTGTAGTACTAGCAATGTATTCAACACACAATTTTTTGCATTTTTTCTAAGGCCTCATCCATTTTTTTAGTTTCTCTTGAGGGATATTAGCAACCATTGTGTTAACATTAGTCACATTGGTTGTAGGTAAGGTGTTCATGGGAAATATGGTATCAAAGCTATGGTCCATAATGGGTCGACTAGTGTTAACACTATGAGTGAAAGAGTTGGAAACTCAAGATCCATGATGGATGTAGTAGTGTGGGATGGCATGAGCCTCAAAATATGTCTCACTAAAGTATTGGTAATAGGACACCAGGTTGTGAAGCTCATACAAGTTTCACCAAACCTAAGTGCACCCAAGATGGGAAAAGGGTACTATGCAAATGCAACAAACACCCAAAAAGTATGAAAGGCAATGCAAGTATGTAATTTTTTTTTATAATTTTCAGATTTAAATTAAGAAAATTTACTCATTATGCTATGCAAAAACATGAAAATGATGTCTTTTAATGCCAATTTTATTTCAAACAATGCACTCAATTTGATCAATTGAACTTAATGCAAGAAAGTACATAATTTTTGGATTTTTGAAACTGAAACCCAAATTTAACAATAGAAAAAAATGAAGTAAACAGACCTAGAAATTTGAAATGACACCTATACAAGGACCTACTTTCCCTGGGGTGAATGGGTCCTAGGCCAAGGTTTTAAAAATTGAAAAATTGAATTTTTGAGTTAATGTTTGAATTCACAGTTTCAAGCTGCTAACTATGGTTTCAATGACAAAAATTTCTAGATTTAGGTGTCCTAATGCAACTTAAATTAGTGAAAAATGATGAAAAAAGTGATACTTTTGGAATTCAATTTTGATCAAATTTGTGAATGTGAATGATTGAAGATACACTAATATGCACATCGTATGCAAAATCAATGTAATATGCATGCAATTTTTTTGGATTTTTTAGATTTTAAGTGATGAAAAATGTAAATTTAAAACGCTAAATGAGATGTAAACTAATGCAATTTTAACAAGCCTAAATGAAATGAAAACTAATGTAATGCAATGCAAACTATTGAAAATTCTAGATATAGGGTTTGAATGACCTACAAATCAGAAAGTTTATAGTGCAAGAATGTCGAGTTCATCAAAATGAAACATAGAAAAATAGGTTCACCAAAATGAGGGTGATTGAATATGTGATGCACATATCCTTCTACTTTCATAAGAAAAAATATGAGATCTTGTTGTTTTCCTTATGACAAGATGGGGTGAAATATGATTTCACAGTCCTCTGTTACTAGATTTGCAATCTTGATTGCTCTAGATCTCACTATCAGAAAGTCAGAATTAAATTCTACAATTAAGATTTCATGGCATGACAACTTTGATGACAACTTTGACAACTTTGCAAAATTGCACTTTTGATCAATCTTCAATCCTTGTTCACCTGCAAATTTGCACATACAAAGAGAGAATTTTTTTTGGTGAATGGGGGTTTTACTTGGTCAAACCATGTTTTGGTAATTAAACTTTGAAATGAAATGACACATGAATGGAAGGAATGATGAATGAACAATAGCTTGTTGTAACTCACCAAACCATTGAATGGCTACCCTTGGAGGACTGAAGTCTAACACATCTCTCCAAGGTCTTGATCTTGCATGAAATGGCTTGATTGGATGTTGATCTTGATGCTTGAATTTTGACTTGAATGCTTGAAACCTACATCACAATGTTAGCTTAAAAAACATCCATAGATGCAAATAACTTTGACATGATGCTTTAGATCTTGAATGTTGTTGTAGAAGACTAATAAATCTTCTCTTGAATGCTCTTGGAAATAATTTTTTCTCTTGTGAAGTATATCAATTCAAATCTAGTTTCAAATGATAAAAATACCTTTTATTTATAGGTAATTTTCTAATTTCCCAACAATTAAAATTCAAAATCCGACAATTGAAATTTGAATTTGAATCTTAAAAATTCTTCCAAAAAAATATTAAAAATTGAGACCCTCAACTTAAGGAGGACCTATTCACCCTTGGGTGAATGGGTCCTAGGACCTAAATCTAGGACACTCAATTTCTAAGGAAATTATGTTTGAAATTTTTTAATACAAATTTCCCTTTCCGAAAATGGGATTAATTATGATTTTAAATGCATAATTTGGCCAATTAGAGGATTAATTAAGTCCAATTCAATTAAGGGACCCAAACATAGAGTGAAAAGGTAAAGGTGTACATTTTTCTGCACTACAAATTCTTCGATCTTTTAGAAGAAATAAATTATTACCCATTCTACCATTTGGCTCATATTGTAATTCTAGGAAGTAACTTATAGAATACTTTGGAAGCCCCAAGATCATTGGATTTTTTTTCTCAAAGGTTATACATATCATGGTCTTTCAAAAAAAATTCCCTATATTCATTCCATCTTTAATTGGAAATTTATTGATATTTTTAACCTAAATGAGGGGAACCTCTCAAATTTTATTAGATCCAATAGAAGAAGAATGTGATGATTTTTCCATAATATTTCATTCATCAAGGCCTTGAAGGGATCCTTAGGGTTGTTTGCAAACTCAATTTTTAGTAAGTGTAGGTGTATTCATCATTTTCCTAATAGATAATGGGGATTTGGTCCATTTGATGGGCTAATAAAGTGTAAGATTCGCTTGTAGGTATGTCACCTTGGGGATCACTAATCATATAATAATTTTTCCCTATGAAGCTTATAGGTGTGTTGATAATTTGAAACCTTCAAACTATTAGCATACTAGATGAGACATTATTTGTTTAGAGATTTAGGATAGTTTTCACTCTTGGTTATAGAATGATTTTTGATTCACTTTTTGAAGTACCTCCCTCAACATTAGCAAATATATGGGGATCCAAACCTTATAATTGATTACATATATCTTTTATGATTATTGAGAGTTGTTGTGTGTGGTTAAACCACTTCATGGGAGGTGGTTAGGGAATGACATTTACATTTGGGTACCAATACAAGATTACTTTGTTTAGTTAACATATCATCTTCTACATCCACAAACATATCACTATCAAAGGATATATTAATCAAACAAATATGAGTCCCTTTAAAATGTAACTAGAAGGGCTTATCATTCTCTTATAATTCCACTATTTTTGTAGTGGTCTTAGTCAAAATAGTTGTAACCCATTTACACATTTCTCCCTTTGCAAATGTCCTTGTACCTTGTTCCTTGATAATTTGAAAGTGGTTCCCTCTTTTCTTATTATAACATAATGTTATTAGGGGTCATACCCTTATAACATTTATATAATATTCTACTATAAGGTTATTAAACCTTATATACTATATGGTTTATTTAGCATATCCCATTTGAAATATTTATTTTCTAATATATTAGATTATTAATTATTTATGAATGGCTATTTTGAATAGGTGTGACTAATACCCCTTAAGGTATTATGCCACTTTTTCTCCTATATTTAAGGAGGTTCCCTCTCATTTGAGAGGTGTAGAATTTGGAGATTGATAGTGAATTTTATTACTATGAACATGAGTTATTATTGGCCAGGTGGAAATATGGAGAAGTATTCCCCAGGTTCGGTCTATGTTATAATAGACCATTATTGTAAGTAGTTTAATAAAATGATGCTTTATGAGTTTTTTTTACCTGAAAGGGTTTTTTCCCATGTATATTTTGTGTAATGTGTAAAATATATGCTTGTATGATTCTCATTTTATTTACTTTATATTTTTTCAATAATGATTAGTATCCTAAGATCCTATTTTCTAACATGGTATTAGAATAGGTTAGATTGTACTAATCATTTTTACAAGTTATACTAGAAGATATGTAGAACTTGATGGGAAACCTCTTTATGCTCTATTATGTGAATTTTTCTCCAAGAGAAGATAAATTTATGAACTACATCTTTATAATTAAAAAGGAGATAGAAAAATAAAGGATAATATGCTCCTTTGGTTTAAATAAAGATTAATGAAGCATATTTAAGAAAACTCTTTTAAGTAAAGAAGAAGAATTATTTTTTAAATAATTATTAAAAGGAAACTCTTATTAAAGGGTGTGATGGTTTGGAAAAACCCCTTAAAAGGATATGTAAAGAATTCATGTGAGACTTAGAAAAGGGAGGCAGATCACTTAAGGCATGTAGAACATTCAAGAAGAGAATAGAAAAAGGAAAAGACAAATTGAGAAGGCACAAATGAATGAAGGTTAGGATCTTTGGTTGGTATTGGGGGTAGTTGGAGAATGGGTGCACAATGTGTGTCCAACTCAGGGTATGGCATACACTTGGGATTGTCCTAGCTAGGGCTTTATCGTAAGGCCTGTGAGGCGGGTTGTTGAACCATAAGTCCTATGAGGTAGGTTGTTTATGTTGTAAGGCCTATGAGGTAGGTAGGGTTTTGTGTAAGAACCGATTTCCTTTGGGGATGCTTCCTTGTCGTGAAGAGCCTAGACTCGTAACTATTCCTTGAGTGTCGAATATCAACCTCTCCATGATTTATAGATAAGTATTAAAAACTATTGATGCTACTATATATTAGGAATATTGTCTATATGATTTTGATGTTAATCCATGTGAATTATATGGATGTGTTATTCAATTTACTATGTTAATTATTTACTTCAGAATCTTTATCTAAATATTATATATTGTAGTTTACAAATAATTTTAGTGACATGACATCTTGTAAATCTATCTTAAATCTAATATTTAATCTATTAAAATTTATTGCTAACACTTAAAAACAACTTTAGGAGGATAAGTGGCATTATATTTGGTATCAAAACAAAAGAAAATCTAAAAGCACTAAGAAAAACCAATATCATCTAAGGAAGACTCAACTTCTTGTGATAGTACTTCTCACACCTCTAAATCAAAATCCTTTGAAGATAACAATAGTAAACAAACATAAAAATAATTAGACAACTTTTCTTGAAAGATTAAATTACTAGAGTATGGTTGCAATTTTGGAACCAAAGAAGAAGCAAAACAATGCTAACTATCTTAGAACGATATTTTGACCTAAAAAACACCAATAGCTATGGGAGGACAAGAATCACCACTTATCAACTACTAAATAGTGCTTTGAACTGGTGGCAAGATACTATCTAAACCTTGAAACTAAAATCCAAAAAAATAAAATGGTCACAATTCAAACCATCATTTCAACAAAAATATCTTTCAAATTATTTTAAAGGGGAAAAGAAAGAAATAAGAGAAATTGTAAGGAGTCTAATTTCTAGTTGGCAGGTCATGAGCAGTGAAGAAGAGAACACACAAGGTGTGTCCAACTTGGGGTACAACATACACCTGGGATAGTCCTAGTTAGGGCTTAGTTACACTTGTGTTGAGCATTGTTCTTCAAGAAACAACACTTGTGTAGAGCGCAATAGTGTGTTGTGTTATGAAAGGAACTAGTTCCTTCTAGATTTCTCATGGATAGAGGAGGCTGAACCAACAATCTACCCAAAGCAATTGTTATAGATATATGTACATTTTAAAAACATAAGTATCACTGATTATTGGATATTTAATATTGATGAAATTATTGCTACACAATATTATTTTAATGTTATAAATCTTTATCTATTGATTAATTAAAGTCATATTTAAATTTTTCTTTTTTCTTTTTTCAATTAATGAAATTAATAAGCATTTAAATTCTAGAATTTTGATCTAAGAAAAAAATTTGATTGTTTCACTTAAGTTTTTGGAAATAGATTGATTGCATGCTCAATCAACACATTTGCAATGACATTAAATTACAATACATCTGGTGTGCCTTTTCTATCATTTTAAAATCAATTCATTAGAACTAAGTTAGGAAATTCTAATCATTTTGTATGGGTCATATGTAAAAAAATTTACATGCCAAATTTATTTCCTAACATATTCATATAGCATGAGATTGTGATTTCTATCTATTTGATTGTTAAGTGATGCATAATGTTTGTTTTACTTTAACATACTTAGAAACCTTTTTAAGAATTTTTTAGCATCCATTCTATCATTTGGCTCATATTGTAATTCCATGGAGTGACTAATAGAATGCTTTGGAATCCACAAGATCATTTACTTTTTTTGTCTCAAAGGTTATACATATCATGGCCTTTCACCAAAATTCCCTTATACTCATTCCATCTTCAATTGGAAATTTATTGATATTTTAAGCCTAGACAACCTGGGAACCTCTCATATTTTATTAGATCTAGTATTTAAGAAGCATGTGATATTTTTCCATAATAATTTCATTCATTAAGGCCCTAAAGGGATCCTTAGGGTTGTTTGCACTCATTTTTGAGTAAGTGTAGGTATATTCATCATTTTCCTAATGGATAATGGGTATTTGGTGCATTTGATGGGTTAATGGAGTGTAAGATTCACTTGTAGGTGTGTCATCTTGGGGATCACTAATCATATAATAAATTATCTCTATGAGGCTTATAGGTGTGTTGATACTTGGAAACCTTCATCCTATTAGTATACTAGATGAGACATTATTTGTTTAGAGATTTAGGATAGTTTTCATTCTTGGTTGCAAAATGATTCTTGATTCAATTTTTGAAGTATCTCCCTCAACATTAGCAAATATATTTGGATCCAAACCTTAAAAATTATTACATATATCTATTATGATTATTGAGACTTGCTATGTGTGGTTGACCCACTTCATGGGAGGTGATTAGGGAATGACATCTACATTTGGGTGTCAATATAAGATTACTTTGTTTAGCTAACATATCCTCTACTAAATCCAAAAGCATATCACTATCAAAGGATATATAAATCACACAAATATTAATCCCTTCAAATGTAACTAGAAGGGCTTATCATTCTCTTATAATTCCACTATTTTTGTAGTGGTCTTAGTCAAAATAGTTGTAACCCATTTACAAATTTCTCCCTTTCCAAATATCCTTGTACCTTGTTCCTTGATAATTTGAAAGTGGTTCCCTCCTTTCTTGTTCTAGAAGATAATGTTAATAGGATTCATACCCTTATAACATTTATATAATGTTCTCATATAAAGTTATTAAACCTTATATATTATATGCTTTATTAAGCGTATCGCATTTGAAATACTTATAGACTAATGCAAGGATAACATTAAGAATCCCCCCTCAGAAAAGGTGTAAAATCTTGGAATATCTTGTATACTTCCCAAAAAAATATTAATTTAATTGGCAAAAAAATTCGTTTTTAAGAAAAATAATAATCTCACTTAGCAAATCTATTGTAATTGCTAGAAGCATGTGGAAAATCTTGGTGAATTGTAATTTTTTTAAAACCAATAAAATATTGTCATTGTCAATTAAAACCTATTTTCAAACTTACAAAATATTTCCATTGGTGAATTAAACCTATTTTCAAACGAATAAAAAAAAACATTGGCAAATTAAACATAATTTCAGCCAATAAAAAATCATAGTGTGGGTGGTGAAAATATCAAATGCTACCATATTATTCTATTCCAGGAAAAAATTCCCACACATCCAAATTCTTTCATAAAGTGTCCAAAATGGGGACAAGTGTCAACATATTTATTATGTCTAAAGCCAGATATTAGGGCAAATTAATATAACTAACAACCATCCGATGAATTTTTGATGGGTGGTTGTAGTTGCATTCTAGAAGAAAATGTATGAAGCACTAGAATTGTGAATTCAAACCTCTGGAATAACACTAGAACCATTAGATTTCTAATTGTCAATGGTTGACCTTTTAGTACTTACTAAATCACTTAAATTCATGACACCCAAAATAATATTTTATCGTTGTCTAGCTATTGGCAGTTGAAGGTCGCTTAAGTTATGACTTAAGCCTTTGGAGTCACCATGGTGATTGGCACCTCAACCTAGGCGATTACCAATTCCATGAAGTATCAAAGAATTTAATCTCTCCTAAGTCCGGTGACAAATATTTGCTCACAAATATCAACAAGCGTAGATGAATTTTTTATGGATAGCTATAGTTTCATTCCGGAAGCAAATGTCTAAAGCACTAGACTTGTGAATTCAAACCTCTAGAATAGCATCAGAAATGTTCAATTTTTAAATATCAATGGTTGATGTTTAATTATTTATTAAATCACTTAAATTCATGACTCATTTTTTTCAAAATAATATTGTCACATCAAGTGGTGAATTAAATGTTCAAGTGTTGAGTATCTGATGTCTTCATTCTATATATACTTCACCAACTTGATGTTCTTCATATCATTTATATTATATTTTCCTTTTCATTATTTCTTCTCTATTCTTAATTTCACTGTGATATTATGAAGTCTTCATGGTGTGTCATGCTACCCAAATATTTTTTGGGAGAAAAAAACCAACGATGCATACGATAGACAAAAGTTGGGTATGGTTTTTACTATTCCTTGTGTGCAAGTAAAGGATGCTATAAGAATAATTGTGGGTAGGGAATGGCTTCAGAACAACACTCGTGCTCTATTTTTTGAGGTAGCTTCTACTTTCTTGTCCAATTGCATGGACATTTTTCTGGATAAATATTTGGTGAAGATGTTGGCAATATGTTATTTGTAGTCATTCATTTACTCTATTTCTTCATTGGAGTTGACACTTGAGCATTACAATTTTGAAAGTGGTTTAGTACCTGTTGGGGGAATCTTCCCCAAAGTTGAACTAGTTGCTTTTATAGTGCAAGCTCTTGCCATGGTTAATATCACTAGTAGAATTTGGCAAATAATGACTAATTTGATAATCATAAGTGACTAATTTGGTTATCAGGTAAAATAAAAACTAAATAATTGGTCAGAGAAATAAAAATGACTGAATAAATGACTATTACTCCTCTATTCTTTTTTCTTTCGAATTTGATCATAATCCATAGAGCTTAAGCCCCCCTCATGGGACCCCTACCTAAGTGGGCCATTTGGCTGCCTAGGTTGCTTGGTGCACCAAAAACACCTATTGTGTGGAAGGAATTGCCTCTCGGTGTAGTCTTAAGGCCTTCACATATTTTATAAAAAAATTTAACATTTACATTCTTTAACTTTTATTACTCATTATGTTAATGAATCATTAATGTTTTTAACTATGATTTGAAGCCAATTTGATTTTTATGTTGTGTTAGCATGTCAAATGTATCAAAGAGAAATTGTGGTCAATTTCACTAATAAAATAACAACTAAAAATGACTAAATTTTGCTCATTTTTTGTAAAATAATTATAAATGACTAAATAAATGACTAATTTGATCAGCATAAGTGACTAATTTGATCATGGGGTAAAAAACACAACTAAATAATTAGTCATACAAATAAAAATTAGAAAATATGATATTAAAGTGGATAATTAAAAAAAAATCTAATTAAGGGAGTGGGTTGTATTATAATATAATATAATAATAATATATTATATTACAATCATAGTAATGAGAGTTAGATAGGGTGACTCGACTCAGGACTCAGGACTCGACGTAGACTTAGAAAAATGAAAAAACCATAGAAAATTAGAGATTTTTAAGGATTTAAAACTTGTTTCAAGCACCCTTTATTGAATAAACCTTAAAGACACAATAACATCATTAAATAGAAAAAAAATTGATCATATACACAAGGATACATCGACCACATAAGTGTAAAGTACAAAAATTGTAGCTAAGCCACTGAGGGAAATAACATACTTAGATATATAAATATAGTCAAATGTATACAAAGTTCATAGAATATAAAATCCATGACATCAAATGTTCCAAAAAAATATAAAATATCAAAACAATAACTACATGTTTATGGCTCAAAGGAGTCTACATCCTTCCTATGAAGGCATCTAAGGTTGGTCCTAGATGATGTAGCAACTGTAGCCATAGTCTCTACTTGTGACTCCATGCCACCCTCACAAACATTAGTTGTGGATGTGTTTTCTCGTGCTTTAGTCTCCTCCTCTGCCATGGCTATAGCCTCAGCCTCTCTATCTACCTAGTCAACCCAATCAAGGTCCTCATCACTAACACAAGTATACATCAATCATATAAGTATAAACAAAAATTGTAGCTGAGTTGCTCAAGGAAATAACAAACTTAGATATATAATCAAAGACTTGAATGTATACAAAACTCATGGAATATAAAATACAAGACATCAAATGTTCCAAAAAAAATATATATCAAAAGATTCAAAACAATAACTAGACTTCTATGGCTCAAAGGAGCATGCATCCTTTATACGAATGTGTCTAAGATAGGTCTTGGATGATGCAATAGCCATAATCTCAAGTATCAGAATGATTTCCCTAATGGGGTTGAGGGGCAATTCCCTTTGTGGGTGTTTAGGTACAATTCCTTTAGTGGGGTCCAAGGGGTAGCACCCCTCATGGGGGTATGGGGGTATTTCCCCCAATGGGTTCAAGGGGAAACGCTCCTAGCGGGGTCAAGGGGCAGCACCCCTTGCCCCTAGCTGGGTTGAGGGGTAGTTCCCCTCATGAGGGTCTAGGGGCAACGCCCCTAATAGGGTCAAGGGGAAACACCCCTTGTAGGGGTCTAGGGGTAGCGCCCCCAGCAGGGTCGAGGGGTAGCACCCCTCATGGGGATTTGTGGGAAGCACCCCCAATGGGGTTTGGGTGCATCACCCTCATCCAGGTTGAGCACCACCAAGCCCAAATTGAGACCTCCAAAACCATAAAAAACTTCATGGTGTACATCATTTTGCATTCGCAATAAGGAAAAAAATAGGTTTTAACTTTAAATTTCATGTAATTCTTTGCACTTTTCAAACCTTGCCTGTCGAGTCCTACTGACGAGACTTTCCTAGACTCGATGAGTCCACCAAGACTCAGTAGGACTTGGTCAGGGTGACTCGACTCATGACTCACTGAGTTTTGGCGAGTCTCATTACTATGATTACAATACAATATAATATATTATAATATAATATATATAATATATATTATATGATATTATATAATAACATATATTATACTATTATTACATACATTATATAATATTATATTATATTATAATATATTTAATAATATTTATTGTGTAAAAGCAGGAACATTATATATTATAGTTTATTTAGTTTCAATTCCATTTTGAAATCCTATTTTAGGAGGCAAATAAACATGCGGGAAAATTGCATGAGAAAAATCTTGGCCGTATTTTTCATTTTAATAAACATACCCTAAAACCCTAACTGAAACCTTATTTCTAGGTTGCAACTCGTAGTGAAAGGTCAATACGAGCGAGGAAGAGTTTGGAGGAGCTGAAACTAATAATGCAGGGGTGCTCTCTTGCTTTCTCGAAATGGTCTCAATATTAGATGTAGCTTGCCACTCCCAAACTCTATTGGTAATGGTGACTCGAGAGCCCGCCCTCTCTGGGTTGGAAGGGACCAAATTTTGAATGCCCACGGGTTGGGTAAAAAGTCAAAAATCGGGGGGCTTGGTCGGCACTGGTAATTTTATTGTAATAAACATACTCTTTTTTTTAATTTAATAAAACACTTAATTCATTCACAAATAGGTATCGACACAACTAGTGAGTACAATCTACTACTAAATAGAATAGAGGAAGCTGCCATAATCTTCAAATCCTACATCAAAAATGAGCCCTGGATCAAGAGCTCCTTTAGAATTCACTGCACCACTACCATAATCAAATGGTGTGGCTGGTACAAGTATTGGAATTCCTACATTAGAAAGATGTTGAGCTTGTATGGGATTCCCATGTGATTCCCATTGTGATCTACAACTGTAGATGTTTGTAATGCTAACTTGATGGCAATTGGGCTCCATTCAAGATGCTTCTGCTTGATCAAAGTTGCAATGCCAGCGATGTGAGGTCCTACCATGCTTGTTCCTGATATCATTGAAAATCCTTCTCCTTGATAATTAGTCAAGCATCTATACCATTTGGACTCCATGTGGCCCATATTAGAGAACCTGGAGCTAGAATGTCTAGCTTTAGAACATTAGTATCCTCACAACTATAATCCATTACATCTGGTCCTCTCAAAGAATAAACAACCACTTGAGAGGCTGCCATTTGGAATTTAGGAGTCAGCTCATTCTTATCATAGATTTTTCTCTAAAGCTTGTGACTTGACCTAACACATCCCTTATTGTTGATCTATTATAGTAATCTATAAGAACCGATGATTTCTCTGCTTCAGTTAGAAAAATTCATGGAACTACTACTGGAACTGGATCAAATTTAGCTCCTGGTGAAACAGTCTCCACAATCAGGATAAAACCAGCTACACTTAAACTCTTAGTTGTTTTTGACACATGTCTCACACATGGACCACTGAATACAAAATTGTAAGAGTACCCACAAACTAAGATGTTGCCCTGAATAAGAGCCTTATTCAGAACCACAGGCCTTTGGTATTCAAATGGATTGAATATTATATTAGAATTATTTAACATGGAATCATTTTCTGCAACTAGAGTGTATGAAGTTTGTCTTTTCATGTTGGAGGTGCAAGCCCAATCCCTGAAAATGCTTTTTTCCATTTTCTAGAAAAAACCATATTTTCCCATTCATTTGCATGTATTTTTAAATTCTAACTAGTATTTTATGTTTAATTTTGAGCATTAAGTAAGCAACATGAATAAGGTTAAGTGGCAATGTTTCTTACGTTAGCTATCCAATTTTATTACAATTTTTATATAAGTACTTATCTCATAAATTTTGAACTCAGAAGCTGTCTGGAAAAACTTGCTACTTATTAACTTTCTTAATGCTTCCTTTTTCTGATATCAGTTCTCAGTCTCTTTTAAATGTGTAATCAAAAGTGCCCCTTCTCTAAAATTTGGTCCTAAATTATAAATGATCTTAGAAATTTTGATGATTGGTTAGATGCATTATTTTTGTTAGAGTAAATTGATTGTCTTGCAACTATTTAGTGCCTTTGTCAAATGTAATATTGGTAGAAATGATCTACACTCTTCAGATGTGGTTTAAACTTTCAAGTTATTTCCTCTCATAATCATGGCAAATTGTTTCTAAATTTTTCTTTTTAGTTTTTGTCTAACCTCCTTGCAATTGTATCACTTAGTTTGGTTGCAATTGGTCAGATGCGGTTTTTAAACAATTTCTTCCTTATTTTCTACAACTGAATTGATATGTTATTTGGTCACAATCAATTTTGTATTGGATTCATAATAATTTCTTCATATTTTTGTATATTATGAATCTCAAAGAATTTTTTGCTTGCATTAGAGTTTCAAAATGGTAGATAATTTTAGCTTTGTTTCTAAAATCATTATATTTGTTCTTTTTTATGCTTCCATTTTGCTTAAGTAAATTTACCTGAAATCTTGATTCTTTCCTTATCCCTCTCTGCTACTATCATTGCAATATGAAATGTCCAAAACCTTAGTTGCAAGGTCTTTTTCAGTTGCAAGCTTGGATAATTGTACCTTTCATTGAATTTTGTTTGTAAAATTATATAGTAATTATAAGTCATGTTATCTCTTGTTTTGACATTTATGGAAATTAAATGGATTGATGAAGACCTTATAAGTCATGTTATGTCTTGGTTGTGCAATTTTTGGTTCTTGATATTCATTGGGTATTTTCTTATGGGTATTTTCTTTTAAGATATTCATTGTTTACTGCTACTTAGTAATATGTTCATTTTTTGATTATGGATAGGTACAGAGCAAGGAGATATTACTCTGATAAGCTAGCAATATTTAAGATATTGCTCTAATATTAATTCTTTTGCAAATACATTTATTTTGTAATATCATTAATTCTATGCATTTTTATTTATTAAACTTACTCTAATGCTTATGGGTATCTACTTTTAAGATATTTGTTGTTTATGCTACCTAGTAATATGCTTAATGTTTTATTGTGGATAGGTACAGAGCAAGGAGAAAATACAAAACCAGTGTCTTACTAGATGCAATTACATCTCATCTCATGTGCAATAGTGGGGTTACTGAAGACATGCATTCACACGATTTAGTTTTAGTTTTTTTCATTTTTAAAAGCATAATAAATCAGTAGTTTGCACACTATAAAAGATTTTGTATTCAAAACTCTATGTATAGAGTTCTTTGTAACATATTTTATATACAGTTTGAATATACATAGAATTATTTTTTAATGTTGTTTCAATCCCAAATTTGTTGAAGTTTTAATAACATAAGAGCTTTAAAGTTTTATATCTTTCAATTACAACAAAATTTTCTCTTGGTTTGCAATTTCATAGACTAGTTACTGTAAGAGCATTCTCCAAATATATGACTAAAGTAATGACTAAATTAATGAGTAAATATATGACTAAATTAATGACTAAATATATGACTAAATAAATGACTACCATGATTAAATAAATGACGAATTAACAACAATCAATGACTAAATATATGACTAAATAAATCACTACCATGACTAAATAAATGATCAGTTAACAACAATCAATGACTAAATTAACGACTAAATTAATGACTAAATTAATGACTAAATCATTGACCAAATCAATGACTAAATCAATGACTAGATAAATTATTAAAATAACTTAGTCATAAATTTGGTCACGTTATAAATGACCGGCAATAAACTACTAATGGTCATGTGACCAAAATTAGTCATTTATATGCAATTTTTAATATTTTATTTAGTCATATATTGATGTTTCTATACTAGTGTATGAGGTGTGGTTTGGTGTGTAATACAATAAATGAATCATTATAGAGTTTGGAGTTTTGGAGGAAGGATTTGGGTGATTCCATTTTCTTCTCTACTCAAGTACTTTGTTCAATTTGATTCACCTCCTACTCAAACACTTGGTTGACGGCCTTTGCTATTGTTACAAAAAAAAATAGTAATGAATTGTGTCTATATTTTATTGTACAACTCTTATAAATATGTATTTTATGACTATTTTTTTTGTCATGGTTAGTGGCTTTTTGGCCAGGCCAGCTATGTACTTCATGGCTACTTAAATTAAAATACTTTTTGTGGCTCAATTCTGGTAATATTTTTTTTTTGTTTAATATAAAAATGTGGCTTTTAAGATTTATATTTTTGTATGATTCAAGTTCAACATATAGTTCTAATCATAAGTGAGTGAAATTTATTGTGACTTATTAGTGGATATTGATAATGATTAAGCTATAAAAATCCATTTAATTCTCTCTTTTCAATGCCTCAAAGTACTTTACCTTTCATTTAATTCTCAATATTTTTATCGATTTTCGCATATCTACCAAATAGTATTTCATTGAACAAAATGTGGTTGCAGTATTGTAGATTAATGTCATATGTACCTAGGAAATCTTTAAAATATTTAAAATTAAGTTTCTCTTCCAATCCAAAGTGAGCAAATTTTTTTATTTGATAACTTGATAGTGAAAATGGTAAAAATTATGGCACATGGCATGTGCTTTCTTTTTATTGATTTATGCATATTCATTGAATTGTCTTTATTTGAAGAAAGTATGGTTGTGGTACCACGAATTAATGTCATATGTACATCCAAAGCAAGTGATTGGATAGCTTGATATTAAAAACTACACAACGTACTGTAGATGATTTCATTAATCTAGTGATCAATTGAAATAAGATTTGTAATGATTTCATATCATTTGATTGGAAATTTTGATGACTTGTTAGCTTGAGGTATAATGTGCATGTAGCCAGATGTCAATCAAAATGAACATTGTAAATGTAAGAATTAAGTTACATGATTAAGTTGGTTACTTGGTTTTTGTGATTGTACATCACATGACTCATGAGTAAATAGGGATCAGGCTAGTAGTGGTGGCCCATAAATAGAGATAGTGAGCACAACTGAAATCATTCGTAGAAGGCTAAAGGCTTTACTATTGAGTGCAATGTTATGAATTCTCATAATGGTTTTCATTTTGAAAGGTTAATAAGGAAGAATATGATGTGGTATTATTGGGGATACTCTAAATTCTCCTACCTCTAGTTATATAGTTATAGAGTAAAAGACCAATTTCCTTCAAGTTTAGAATGGGTGGAATTGAAAAGAAGTTGATATGGTTCACCTAAATTTTTAGATAGGTTTTGTACCAGGATGAGGAGCTATAATGGAAATAAGTGTTTTCATAGAGAGTATGCCCACATAGGTATTTTAATCTTGTTTACATTCAAAGATAATGACTTTTCATACTCCATTTTGACAAAGGCCCTCAAATAGGAATGGTGGACTTTCAGAGTCATGCTCAGATATCCCAATGCATGGATGTTGCTAGAAGATGATGGTAGAAAATTTACTACCTCTTATCTTCTACATGAATCTGGTTGATAACCAAGACAAGTACAATTTCTATCTTCACAGCTCCCATTTCCCTAGCATGGTAGGAAAGCCCTATACATTCTCAAATTTATTTGTTTGGTAATATGGTCTAGACCCCATAGCCGCCACTACCAACTTGGAATGAATTATATCATTTTGGGTTGTTCTGGTACATGAAATTGAACATATTATAAATATAGAACCATATTCAAGATCCCAAGATCCAAACCATGGTTGGCAAGCCCAAGCCTCGTGGTTTGAGAATATAGTATAAGAAATGCTCTTCCATTGTCACTAGTAGCAACTTGTAATAAATTGTGTCTGATGTAAAGTCTAGAGTGACACGTGTCATTTATACAAAACAAGAGCTTGCATGCTCTACTCATCTTTAAAAAGCTATGTAATAATGTAACATTGTAATTCAATTTTAATAAAATAAATGGTTGTGTTATTCTTCAGTATTCATTTACATTAAAGAATTATTTTATGTGTTCAGTGTCTATTCAAATTATACAAGTAATGTAAATGGAATAAAATAATGGAATGAAATATTTAATAAATTTAGAAAAATAAGATTTTTTTCTTTTAAGAGATTATGTATTATCTATTTATGAAATATTTGCATGCATATTTAAAACATAAAGCAATACAAATAAAAGAAGAAATTTGCCATCAAATTGACAAAAAACACTAAAAGTTGTCACTCTTGCTAGGGTTTTCCAAAATTTTATTGATTTCTAATTTGTCATTGACCTATTCCCCTGGTATCATTAGTCATTTTATTAAGTCATTTGCAATGTTAAGTTACCAGCCCCTTGACCTTGATGTTAATCAATTTCTTGCTTTTAAAGGGATTCCTCAAGTCTATAGGATGCTTCAAGTAGATTTCTATGTTACTCATGGAATTGTGGAATGAACACGTGGACTTATCTCAATGAATCCATTAGGATTGTGTATCCTAATGCCACTAAAGTTTAAAACAACTTTAAAACACATATTTATTGTTTATATCATAAATTACTTGATTGATCGATGAAAATTTGATGAACGGTTGTAGTTGCATTTTGGAATGAAATGCACAGAGCACTAGGCTTGCGAAATAAAACCTCCAGAATCACCCTATAACCATTATATTTACAAAGATCAACAACTGAGAATTTTTTTTAGAATTTATTTCTAAGTGTCAATATATAAATGTAATGTACTAATTGTGTTGTCTAGAGGCAACACGTTGATGTTTCATTCCCTTTAATATTTGAAAAAAAAAGTGAACTTTCTACTTCTAAGTGATTTTATTTTTAAGTGAGAGAGTCAACACACATGGAGATTTTAGATTGCTCATTGTAGTGGAAAACTTTTGGGTTCCAAGGAACTTACAAAGCCAGTCCATGCCTATCAGTATTAATCTTTTCAAAAATCAAAATCTGGGTAAGTGAAAGACATAATTCTTACATTTCATCATTTCTTGAATTCTTATTTTTTCAAACTTTGGGTTTAGGGTTGATAACTTGAGATACTTGAGGAAAATTATGCTAGACTTAAGAGGGATTTCACACTATACAAGCATTTCTACCACCACTAGAATACTAGTTGTTGGGAAAGGCAAAGAAAAACTAGGTAGAAAAATAGATTATGTTGGATTGCTTAAATCCTCAAGTTTATGATGGAAAGCCTCACTAGTCACAACCTTAACTGACTCTCAAACACAACTCAATAGAAAATTTTGATTGATAGAAACTTAAGAATTATTTTCAATTCTGCATTGAACAAACACATCCAGCGACAGGAAGAATTTCAATGTAAATTAACATAAACATAAATTTACTGCCAGGAAACTAAATCATTGTCCATCATTCATGCAACATTCATTAAAAGGGTTTCTACAATAAAAACACATGCAACCTTAAACAATGACTATTCAATAGAGAAACAAAAATACTTTCACCTACTATCTCTTTTGCACTTGGTTCCGATGGATCCTCTTTAACTGTCTAACCCCTTTTCCATCATCGACCTTCATCACATATGGAGGACAACTGATTGGTTTCCATATATTGACCCACATAACTACCCAACCAATTGTGATCTTAGACATTCTCCATTTGAATCATCGGCCTCCACTTCCAACTGTCTGTCAAACTACCAAACTGTTGATTCAAATCCAAACCTGTAAGTAACACTATCTAGTTTGGAGAAATAATAGTGACATGAGGTTCAAACAAGATTTTTTTGTCACTCGGGCGATAGGAGGTTACAGGAGCAATAACAAAAGGTCTTTAAATGATCAGCTACAAAAATAATGCACACCAACAAGAAACAAGGAAAACACAATAGTAAACAAAATTTCAACAATAGAAATAAAACCCGTTATGCTTTGCATAACCACCCTATTTTGTTTTATTTTGGAACAAAATGGGTCCCCCTTTTTGTTTTGTTTTGGTTGCCTTTGGTTGTTTGGTTGGGTCTTAGGAGTTCTTTTGTTTTGCTCCTAAGTCTATTTTTTTCATTCTGTCGAAGGTGGGTCCGGAACCAAATCTAAACATGGAACTCTTTCAAGGTTTTTAGTTCAGATATAGTTCTGACTTCAATTCCACCTTTTCTTTTGTTTCTCCTTTGTTTTGTTGGTTTTTTTCGACTAACACTTGGGTTGGTCCATCCTCCTGTTTGTTGGACGTTTCCTTATGTTTTGTTTGTTTGCTCGCGTGGGATCAGAATGGGGATTGGAACTCACATGGGAAGTTTCAAGTTTCCATTTTGTGTTCTCATCCTGACTCCATCTTCACTCTTGTTCTTCCTCACTCTTTGTTGTTCGGGCCGGGTCCAGTGTTTGCTCCGGTCCCTGTTAGAGTAAAGGTTTTAACTTAATTATATTAATTAAGTTACCTTTATTCCTCTCTTAAGATTTCACTTTAGTTGCATATTGTGACATTTAATAATTATATTAATTATTAAATGTCTACCTTTTAGAGTTTCTTTAGGGTTACACAATCTCCTTTTATAAGGATTGATCATTGTATTATATCTCTCTAATTAATACATTTTTAGCTTTCAAAGCACTCTTGCCTTTTGTTTGGAATGTCTTCTTTCTGTGACAAGTGATTTGTATGCAAGTGATCTTCGGGGTCTGCGAGGTTGGCTTTCTCAACTTCAATATGGTATCAGAGCTCCAAATCTGCAGATGCCTGTTCTTTTTTTGAAGATATCAGCTTACAGAGTTTTCTTCTATCCAAGGGTTTGAAGCCATTTTTCATTTTTTGCTTTAGAAATCTAGCTTCCACTCAATTGTAGGACAAATGATTTCTGGGTTTTGTAGCCAGGGTCGAAATCTGAATTGGGTATTTTTTAGATTTTTGATATTTTGTATGAATTTGGAGAAAATTATAGTACAAAAATCAGCGAACGTCATTTTTTCTACTAGTTGAAGGTTAAAAAAACTTGTTTTTTTATCTTTTGCTTGCTGAATCAAAAAATGATTTTTGGGTTTTGTAGCTAGGGTCAAAATCTGATCTGGGTATCTTTTTTTTCTTTCTTTCACGAATCTAAAGAAAACAGCTGCATAAAAACTGTCATTTTTTTTCTCCTGACTAAAAGTTTAAAAAATTTATTTCTTCATCTTCTACTTGCTAGATTAAAAAATGATTTTTGGGTTTTATTTTCAGCTTCAAAAAATTTTTGGGTTTCTGTTTTTGTCTACTCATTATAAATAGATTTTTCAGAAATCAAATTTGAGGTCCTTTTAATCATGGAGGCAGATGTGAACATTGATTTGTGCATGCACTCGATTTGCATAAGATACTTTGGTTTTGGTTGTTCATGTATTTCCAACTTGTGTTTTTTTATGACATTATGATCATCTTTTTTAAGCAATCTTTTATGTAAACGCACTAAAATAAAGTGTCACACTATTGTACATATTTTTTTGGGATTTTGCACATAAGGTTGTGCCATATTTTGTACTCACACTATATTATAAAGTGCCATGGGGGGGTTGTGTAGTGCCTTTATTTTTGCCATCACACCTTTGTCTGGTGAGTGTCCCTCCACAATGACAATGGATCTATATGATTCCAGCCTCATGCATGTGTGCTTTGTTTTGCACACCACTTTTTCAGTTGCAAGTGCTTTCTTGTGCACTTTCAGATGTTGTTTCTTCTCCTTCATGCACTACAGGGTGTTACACAAGATTTCAGTAGATCTGTCAAGCTCTCCCAGTTAACATTATGGGGGGTATTATATCATTCATGCTAATGCTTCCTTGGTTTCACCTTGGAAGGAATTTTTCATTCTTAGTTGATTAGTGTTTTTTAGACTATTGTTACTTGTTCCATCTGTATCTTCGTTCCAGGTGTTTTCTTTTGTTTGCCATCTGATTCGAGTAGTGTCATTAGGGGCACTCATGCAAATTGTTGTCTTCTTGATCTTGATCATCCTATCTTCAGAGGAGGTTCTTCAGCACCATAACAGTCATGTCTTGATAGTTGTTTGCAGCTTCTTCCTGCTTTAGTGATGTTCTTCATGTCTTTCATCTCTTTTTGGAGTAGAGTTTTTCCCATGAGGTTTTCTCTATTTCTCCACTTTACAGAGATTTGGTTGTATTCGGATACCTGATCTAGCCTAGTTGTCGGGACCCTTGTTTGCTTTCATGCATTGTAGTTACCTTTGCTTTCTTGCATATGTTTGTAGCTGCACTCTTGCTCATCTTAAAGGGGGGTGTTAGAGTAAAGGTTTTAACTTAATTATATTAATTAAGTTACCTTTATTCCTCTCTTAAGATTTCACTTTAGTTGCATATTGTGACATTTAATTATTATATTAATTATTAAATGTTTACCTTTTAGGGTTTCTTTAGGGTTGCACAATCTCCTTTTATAAGGATTGATCATTGTATTTTATCTCTCTAATTAATACATTTTTAGCTTTCAGAGCACTCTTGCCTTTTGTCTGGAATGTCTTCTTTCTGTGACAAGTTATTTGCATGTAGGTGATCTTCGGGGTTTGTGAGGTTGGCTTTCTCAACTTCAACAGTCCTGCTTCCCTTGTTGTGTTCTTTTCTTTTTGGTCGGGACCAGATTCGGACCTGGAATTGAATTTCGAACTTTGTGAAGTTTCATTTATGTTTTGTCTCTGCGCTCGTCTTTGTTTGTCATTTTCGGTCGGTCTTTTTGTCAGGACCAGATCTGGGGTTGGAAATGAAATAGGGAACTTTGTGTAGTTTCTTTATCTTGTTTCCAACCTAGCTCCACGTCTGCCTTACCTTTTGATGTTCTGTAGACTTGACTTAACTGTCTGTTCGCGTTGTTGGCTCCATCCCTGAACTACCATATTTATGGCATTAAATGTGGCATGTTTGCACTCGCGAATTATTGATTAAAGGTTTAATTATGCTTAAACTACCTCATTGTTATTATTATGTCAATTTTTTAAGCAAAACACAGCCAGGAAAGTCTCGAAAGAATTGATTTGATCGCGGGGGCGAATTGCAGAGTGAATCTTGGCAAATTTTTGGTCAATCCTAAGGAGATTTTTGAGGTAGGTTTCTTTTTCTTTTCTTTCTCTGATTTGTTATTTCACGTGTCATTTTAGCATATTCGCAGGAGGGTTTTCTTCTGTGAATTTGTTCGCTTGGTTGTGTTTGTTTATTTTCTTCTTGTTCTTCTTGTTTATTTCTTTCTTTTCTATTTTGTTTTGTTTTGTTGTGTTTGTCTTTCCGTTTGACATTTTTTTTGTTTTGTTGTTTTGTTTTGCTATTACTTTCATGATAGGTTCATTTTGTCGTGCTCTCGTTTTGACTAGGGTTCCAATTTTTGAAGGGGTTTCCTTGCTAGGGTAATGTATTTCATTTTGAGACCCTGTTATGGTTTTCTCACGTCAGTTTTGGGTTGTTCGTACAATTTTTTCGTTGTACCCTAGTTTTTGGAAATGACGTATCATGCAAACTAGGGTTTTTCAATATACCTTTTCCATGGTTCAAATGATTTTTGTATGGAGGAGTTGTAGGAGGGATAAACTATGCTATTTCTAGTTTCCTTTGAGGCCCATATGACCTAGGGTTTATGGTTCATATGTCTGCCTTGTTTTAAATACTCTTTGTTTGCTGGAATTGATCTGCTCCTGTTCATTACTATGATGTCACTATGTCTTTACTCTTGGTTGGAAGTGGGTCCGAAGGGGAATTTGAACTTGGTAACTAACTTTTGGTTCTGATCTGATTCCCATTCTGGTCCCACTTCTGACCCTGTTTTGGTTCTGGTTTTGTTCCCGTTCCGGTCTCGCCTCTTACTATTTTTCTCCTTGTCCAATTCCGATCTTGGCCCCACCGCATGATAAGAAACATTGTTTATGCCTAATGCTTCTACGGTTCCGCCTCTGATAAAGGCATAGTTTGACTAAGTAAAATATTATTTTAGGAGGATGGAGGAAGGATTATATGATTGGCTAACTTAGATGTTTTGTTCATCTAATATAGGGAATTGCTACAGGTATTAAGAAATGTCAGGAGCGTTAGATGAGGCCTCTAAGAGGAACCAGCCAGGTGAAACTTCATGGCAAGGAGTTAGGCCGAAGAAGATCAAAGTGGAACAACTCCCGTATACCTTGAGATGTAAGCATAGGGAGGTGGTCCTCACAGCTAGCAAAATTGATTCCGACTAGACTAATATTACTGACACCAATCTGGGTCCTTTTAACTATGAAGAATTGCATGAGGAGACATTCACTGAGGAGGAGGTCACAGGAAGGACATAAAGGATTGTTCAATCCGGGCTAGCACATGTTGCACTCTTCCCCCTATCTGTCCAATGTTCGGAGTTGATTCTTGCAATAGCTGGAGCATATAACCCTGCTACTAGGCAGTGTGTGGATGTAAAGGGTAATGTCATTATCGACTTCACGCCTCCAATGATCAAATAACTATTTCATGTACCTGATTCCAAGAATCCTAAATAATTGAATGAGGTGGAGGCTTTGAAGCTTTACAGTGATAATAAGGAGAGGAATAGGTTTCATATGAATAAGACTTGGATGAGTGTGGAGAAGAAGTCTCTGACCAAGCTTCTAGACCAGCCTAAGAGGGTGGACTTTAGTAAAGAAATTGTGGATATAATCATGTTCCTTTCTAGGGTATTTGGTAAAATGGATGCTTCACTGTTTAAAGAATGGATGTTTCCTTTCATTCAAACTATTCTGGATGGGAGGCAACAATTTGACTGGTCAATGATAGTATCGGACAACATTCACAATCAGATGATAAAAGTGAGAGAAACCAAGCATTTCTTTATGACCTCCTATGTAGTTTATGCAGCTGCCCATGTGGGGATTTTTCCTGGACTTCAAACAGTAGGTATATTGGGGGAAGCCCAAGGATAGAAGAAAGTGTAGGATTATTATAACCAGCTCACCTTGCAGGCATTAGAGCAACATTATAGAAGGGTTAATGATGCCTTTCTTTATGTCATTATTAATAAGCTTAATGGTGATGCAGGGTATAAGCTTAGCAGGGAGGCAATGGCTTTTGTGAATGAATGGGGGCATTGGTTTATCTAGTACCCCACATTCACATATTTCAGGGTAGCAAGATTTGATGGTCACCCCCATTTGCTACCTAGATGTTGTGGTGATAGGATCATTTTAATGGAATTTATTTATCAAGCCTTGGCTATGAATTTCCAGTTTAGCAACAAACACAAGACTAGGTGCCATAAGTTTCCAATGAAGCTGGGGGCCTTTTGTTGTCCACACATTCAGGAAGCTAAGGTTGTTTGTGATGAATTAGTTTATTTGAAGTTGGGATTGTACACTGCAAGGAAATACTATGACCCCAAGCACAAGATGAGGGCTTTGCTTCCCAATGTCTTTGAGAAGCACTTCAATCTGTTGGAGGATTTTTGGGAGGATTTGCAAGATGAGTATGATCTTAGGAGGAAGAATTATGAAAGGATACCTATCCCACTTATGGTTGAGTTTGGGACAAAAGAAGACATTCTAGAAACATTTTCTAATGATGGGATAGTTTTGGATCCTGGGTATGATGCAGGAAAGATTGGTACTAAAGATCTTGATCCCATAGATTGGAATGTTGAGGAGACAATCAACATAAAGCAGATTGCAAGACCAGTGCTTGACAAGAGTATTCAATGGGTGAGTTTGAGGACTAATTAGGCGAAGGCTACATCATCCAAGAAGAGGAAGGCTGCAGGTACTACTCAAAGATATAAAAGGGAAAAGAGAAGGATGGCGCCTAAGGAACCTTTAGAGTTTATGCCTTCTAGTGCACAAGAAGAGGAGGTGGTTCCTCAAGATCTTCCAGAGCTATAGGAAGATGAAACAACTACGGAGGTGGGTGCTTCTACATCTGCTACAAGGGAGGCACCTACTCAGCCCTTTGATACAAAAGAATTGGGCCAAGAATCACCAAAGGGAGCTCTCCATGATGAAGTAGAGGTTTTAAAGCAAATGGAGGGTCAAGTTGAGATACATAATATAGAAACAGATTCAGAAAAGACTCCCTTTGATAAAGAGCATCATGTATCAACATCTTTGGATATGATAGATGATGCAGGAACTGAACACATATTGACTGAAGAAGATCAATGGAAACTCTTTGAAGATGCAAAAAGAGAAGTTGATGCTAAGGCACAAGCTGAGGCATCAGCTAAGCAACAAGAGGAGGAGGCCAAGGCACAATCTGAATTGGAAATCAAGCAGAAGGAGTTGGAAGATAAGGTCAAATATGATGAATTGGCTCAACAACAACAACAAAAGGAGCAGGAGCTCAAAATTCAAGAAGAAAGGGATAGGTTGATAATGCAACAGAAAATCCATAACCTTGAGGAGGAAAAGGCTCATCAAAGAAGAGAAAAATAAGCTATTGAAGCTAAGCTCAAAGCACAAGAAGAGGCTTATAGGCAAAAGGAAGAGCAAGAGCATTTGAAAAGGGAAAGAGAGGTTGCTGAGATTGTTGAATATGAAAAGAAGTCCAAGGAGGCATGGGACTATGTTGAAGAACTGAAGAAGTAGCAGAATCAAATGTTGGAGAAAAAGAAAGAGGAAGAGGAATGTTTAAAGAAGGAGTTGGAGGGTTGCAAGAACAGAAGGATAAAGAGGAAGCAGAAAGGTTAGCATAGGAAAAGGAACAAAGTAATCAACAAAATGTGCAAGAGGTTGATTCTCAACTGGGGCCTACATTATTAAAACCTTTGTCTTCCACTACTGTTGCTTCTTCTTCAGCTCAAGCAACCACTACTCCTATTTCTCCTACTTGGCTAAAACTAGACTTAGAAAGGAAACAAGTTGTCCAACCACAGCCATTGAATTGGGAAGAAATGATGAAAGAAATTGGGAAAGAGAAACCTAAAAAGAAGGCCTGGGTTCTTCATTCTACTAGGCTCACTGATGTTGGAGAGATCATTGCTGAATGTGCCATACCTGTAATGGAAAAGAGCCGTGATGATATGAAAATCACTGATTATCAGTTGGGGGCAATAAATTTGGGAAAGCCTACAAGAAACCAATAGATGAGTTTGATTGATATTGTGGCTTCTTCAACCAAAACTCAGATGATCAAGGATAAACAAAGGAAGGATGAGCTTAAGACTCAATTGGATCAACTTCATAGGTTTTTAAAGGATCTCTCAAGTCCCATTTCCCAACAAGATTCTCTTCCTGAATCCCCAGTTTTGTTAACCAAAAAGGAAGCAGATGATTTGGTCCAAATGAAGAGCAAGGTAAGAATGATGGATAAATGGTCAGATAAGCTCAACCAGGAGGTTGATGATGTTCTTAGTGAGGGTTCTAAGATTCATAAGGTTGCTCTTGAGTTGGAAGAAGATCTAAACCAGTAGGCTAAGGATCTAGATAAGCAAGATGATGAATGCAAGGAATATGTTAAAAGGCTTGAGGATATTAGCAAAGTGCCCAAGTCCACCTTGCTGTAATATTCAATTCTTGAGCAGGGTAATGAATATTTTGTGGAGAAAACTGAGAGCATCATAAGGTATAAGTCAAGAGCTATGCATGGACATCAAGAAGAAGTCTGAGAAATGAGTAAAGACTTGAATCAACAGATGGTTGAGTTAGAGGCAGTTGTGGCCATTTTAATCAACTTAGATTCCTCCAACAAAGAAGGCCTATCTTTGGATAAACTAAGGGAGAAATGGAGGGGTAGGTTTGAAGAGATTATCCAAAAGGGAGATGATGGGGAGAATTTATTGTTAGATCAGTTTATCAATATCCGGGAGGAGGTAAGAACTGGTAGAAAGGAGCTAATCAAGCTAAAGGAGATGTGAAGGTTGGTTTCCATAGAGTTTGAAAGAATCAAATTTGAAGGTGATTGGTTGGATTGGCCAGATTTGGGTACTCTTCAATAGGTGTTCTACAGTTTTGACGAGTACATCCTTGAGCATTTAGTGCAAAAGTGACTGACTCTTTTCACCATACTCTATCTTCTCTTCTCCTCTTTTTATGGGTTTTGACATAGGCTCAACTCTGAGTTTGATCTGACAGTTTCACTCTCTTCTTAGAATATCAGATTTCTTGGTGGCACAAAAAAGTGATCAGCCTTGAAACAGGGGTTCCTGAGTCTACTTATGTGTTCAATTTCAACTCCATGAATTGAGGATCTTGATTGATAATTGAGAAATTTGTGCATGTGGCACCCTATATGTACTATTAGAATCTACTTTGTAAAGGTTGGCTAATTGAAGAAATATTAGCCACCTGAGGATAGAAGATAGAAACTAGATCTAGGATTTCAATGTTTTAGAAAGATACTCTAAAAAGTTCAATAAAAAGGCTTGATGATTTTACAGTTTTCATATGTTTTCATGTCATGATCTTAAAGTTTGGATTTATTTTGATAAGATTGATGGTACATGATCAATCCATACACCAGTGATTTTGTTGTGCTTAATTGTTTCTTATTTGATGAAAGTGAATAAAAGGAACTGGATTCAAGATCGTATCATTGGATTATCTGTGAATTAAATTGTTATTGTATTTATTCGATCTATGTTTTGGATGATGAGTGAGTGATTTGTTTGAAGTAAGTTTGGTGAATATTGATGGTATCTGAATTAGCATTATGGATGTATGCAGTAGCATAGTTTATTCTATGGATTGCATCTTGTTGTAGTTGTGGTTAAGTAGAATAAACACTCATTATTGATATGCATGTCTAGATATGTAAGGATTTTATTCACGTTTCTTTGATTTAAAGCTCTGTTTCATTTTTTTTCTTTTACTTAAAACCCCCCCAAACATAGACTAATTGGTGTTTATGGATGTCCGGGAGGAGGTAAGAACTGCCAGAAAGGAGCTAATCAAGCTAAAGGAGATGCAAAGGTTGGTTTATGCGGAGTTTGAAAGAATCAAATTTGAAGGTGATTGGTTGGATGGGCCAAATTTGGGTACTCTTCAATAGGTGTTCTCCAGTTTTGACGAGTGCATCATTGAGAATTTAGTGCAAAAGTGACTGACTCTTTTCACCATACTCTTCTCTTCTCCTCTTTTTATGGGTTTTGACATAGGCTCAACTCTAAATTTGATATGACAGTTTCACTCTCTTCTTAGAATATCAGATTTCTTATTGGCACAACAGAGTGATCAGCCTTGAAACAGGGGTTCCTGAGTCTACTTATGTGTTTAGTTTTGACTCCATGAATTGAGGATCTTGATTGATAATTGAGAAATTTGTGCATGTGGCACCCTATATGTACTATTAGAATCTACTTTGTAAAGGTCAGCTAATTGAAGAAATATTAGCCTCCTGAGGATAGAAGATAGAAACTAGATCTAGGATTTCAATGTTTTAGAAAGATACTCTAAAAAGTTCAATAAAAAGGCTTGATGATTTTACAGTTTTCATATGTTTTCATGTCATGATCTTAAAGTTTGGATTTATTTTGATAAGATTGATGGTACATGATCAATCCATATGCCAGTGATTTTGTTGTGCTTAATTGTTTCTTATTTGATGAAAGTGAATAAAAGGAACTGGATTCAAGATCATATCATTGGATTATCTGTGAATTAAATTGTTATTGTATTCATTCGATCTATGTTTTGGATGATGAGTGAGTGATTTGTTTGAAGTAAGTTTGGGGAATATTGATGGTATTTGAATTAGCATTATCGATGTATGTAGTAGCATAGTTTATTCTATGGATTGCATCTTGCTATAGTTGTGGTTAAGTAGAATAAACACTCATTATTGATATGCATGTCTGGATACGTAAGGATTTTATTCACATTTATTTGATTTAAATCTCTGTTTCATCTTTTTTCTTTTATTTAAAACCCCCCCAAACATAGACTAATTGGTGTTATGCAGTCTTGTTCTTTGTTACTAGTAAAGGCCCCTTGAACATTACAATCATATTGACCATTGAGCAATATCAGCACAGTTGAGAACCAACTACCAGGACCTTGGGAGTTAGATTACTATATGTTGTCTTTCTCTTTCAGGAGAAATAGAATAGTAATATTCTGTTTAATGTTGTTGTGCTGTTTTGACCATCAATAAAACCAAAATTGCAAGAGTAGGATGCCCCTACATCATGTTGTTCCTATTGCACACACACCCCATTTGGAATGGGGACCCTCTCTTTTTTTCCTTCACCGTGTTTCCTTTTTCCTTCACCTCGTTTTGTGTGCCCCTTATTTTTAGTTCCAAGTAGTCAAGGAGTCCTAAAGTCCTCATCTTGAGTTAACCAAAGTTCACCACCCAAGAAATTTCTAAGTCTTTTGCTCTTGCGGAGCTTCGTTGGTAGTTTTCCCTTTGCTTGAAAGGTGACATCCTTCTCTTGTTCCAAGTCCGCCCTTGTGGGTTTCCCCTAGTAGGATTTTGTTTCACCTTCACCATTTCACTAGCAGCCGACCAGGGACACCTGCCTGCATGTCAGGCCTTGTGTCCTCTGTTGTTGCCCCATTTGTAAACCCATCAAATGGAAATTATCTAGCTCCCTTCTGCATTACGGGCTTCAACTATCCTCCTTCCAACACTTTCAAAAACTGGGCCCAGCTACTCCACCAACCATCGTACAAATAGTTAATGAGGATAATTAATTCTGAATTTCTTATAAATAGGTCTTTTGACCTATCATTTCATTCCCTTGGTTAGAAACTTGTTAGAGCTCTAGCCAACCTTTACCGCCTTCATGCCCGCACAACCCTTTGGCCATTTTCAAATTGCATTCATCAAATTCTTTAGCAGTTTCTTCGGGATTATCGAGTAAGTTCTCTGACGCTGCCCTAGTTGTGTTCATTAAGTTGTTTTTTGAAAAATCGCTAAATCTTAAGAAGAAAACCTTAGACTCCTCTTGGCACCAGTTAAAACATTAAAATACGCACCTACCCATTTTGAGAAAACCACGCAAATCATCTGAAATCAGTCCATTTAGACTCTATAGAACTTGGCTCCTAGTTGTTGTTCTTCACTAGGGCATTCATGCCCTTGAAGCCTGCTAACCTCTCTTTTCTAGTGTTTGGACCCTTAAAACTCCAAGTTTAAACTCAAAGCCTTCATCTCTTGTAGGTTCACCTCTATGGGTGGATGTCTTTTCTTTCCCGTCATTGGGGGACTCAGTAAACTAAGAACCCGAAGGCCCCTATGGATCCGCTCTCATAGACTTTTTTGTGTGAGTTTCCTCTAGCGAAAGTTCACACTACCTCTATCATTCTTGAAAGGCTATCCAACATTGTCACTACGCTAGGCGGACCCCTCCAGTGTCGCATCCTTTAAACCTACCAAACACTGAAGTATCCCTTGTGGGTCATGCTATGTGAACTTCCACTTCCTTGTCGTCGTTGTTTTAGCGCCCTACATTTTTTTTTGGGTCTATTCATCTCCCCTCACTATGGATCTTGTGATTCCTGTTGCTCTCTGAAAGCCTACTTGAAGAAAAGGCTAGGTTCAAACCTCTTTGTGGGCCAAGCTATGTGGGTGCCCCTCTACGAACCACCCCGCTATCTTTTCTATTCGATAAACAGCCAACGACCTCCATTCAACTACCTTGTGGGCCCCAACCTCACATTTTCCCCTCGAGCTTTTATGAAAAGGTGACCAAGTAGAACACTGTGTGGGTATTCCTCTATAGGCCACTCCCTGCAGCCCACTATCATGTGACCACAATTTGTGAATAGCCATGCCTCGCCATCCTTCCACACAGTGGAACCTAAGCTCTCTCCTACCGCCCATTCTTTCTTGAGAAAAAAAACCAATGTCGGAGCCCTCTGCGGATGCACCTATGTGGGTTGTATGTTGTGAGATGTCATCTTGTCTCTGCCGCTTATAAATAGCCATCCCTTGAAAAAATTTCATGGTTCTTGGCCTACAATTACCTTCCAAATGGCCTAACCTTAAAGAGCAAACCCGAGCCATCTAAACCTCCTGTGGGTCCTACAATGTGGGATTCCCTTGATGGGTTTCCTCCTCGTGAATGTCATTTTTGAATGCCAAAGCTATGAATGGCTTTGATGTTCCCTACATCCACAGGCCTTATCTCACATTGCTAAAATGATCCATCAGATGCTTTTGAATGACTTCATGGCTAACTACACAATGTCCCAAATTCCTTATGCCTTGACCAACCCCTGAAATCCAAAATACGAAAATCCGAATGCAAGTGGCCACCTGCAGGTCGTCATGGCCCCAGAGCCATTTCACTCCAAGTTGCTCTTGATGGCTACCGGCCCAAGGAAACCTACGTCCCTGGGCCTACATTCTCATAATTGGTCCAAGTGAGTGTCAAATGATGAATTTTAATAAATTTTATGATCTTTGATGATGTATTGCTTGATCTTACCCTCATCCTTGTAGGATTTCACTAATGCTCCCCTCACATTTTCATATGAATATGATTATTGCATTTTTGTATGCATGATATATGGAATTAGCTATGGGACCATCAGGAGCGTCCGTTGAGAAAGAGAAAGGAAAGAAAACCGCCAAGGTACCCAGTTGAAAAGAAGACAAAGACTAGATGAAATATCAATTCCATGGGGTGGATATCACCTCCAGGGTCACTTTTGATTGGAACATGATCACAGACACCAACCTTGGAAATATAGACATAGATGAATTCTAGTAGAGGGTCATAGTCAACTTGACCACTAACAATGCTAGGAAAATACAAAGGAGTGGACTCGCCAAAGCAACTAACTTTCCACCTGCTCTAGTGGCCCCAGAGCTAGTAATGACATGCAGGGAAACTTACCATGGGGGTAGCAAGAAAATTATTGATGATGAAGGAAGGGTATTAGTAGATCTGTCAGCCAATTCCATAGGTGAGACATTCCATATCCCCACATTCATCCCTATGGAAGAAACAGAGAATGGGTATGTAGAAAACATGTGGAAGGCAGACCCTTAAGGTTGAAAAAAGTTGATCAACCAACATTGGTTGAAAGAGAAGAGGGGCAATGCCGCTAAGGTGTCCCAAGAGATGTTTTGAAGTGAATTCTATGACGATTATCATGATTTGGTGACTCTCTTGAGCAGAGTGATGGGTATTCCTAATGCTGCCTATTTCCAAGAATGGATGTTTTATTTTATCAAGGAGATCATTAGAGGGAAAACAAAGTTTCACTGGGTAAAAATGATCAGTGACAATTTGCACAATTAACTCATGGTCGTAAAGAAGATGTCATAATTTTATATGACTTCCTACTTGGTGTACCTCCTAGCGGTGTCATTTCCCTACAAAGGCCTATTTGTTGCCCAAATTCCAACTCTAGGAAGGGAACTGAAGGTGTATGATAGGTACTCATAGCTACAATACTAGAAATTCAAGAAAGAGTATCATAGAGTGAATGATGCCTTTATTGGGCATATCATCAGACTTCTTGGAGGGGATTTCAAAAGAATACTTTCATACAATGCTTGTGTTTTCATCCACAGATTCGGGTATATGTTTATACAGTTCCTAAAATTCACTTATATCAAAACAAAAGGCTTCTTTGAAAGGCCTTATAAACTACCCCGGTACCCTAATGATCAGATGATCATACTTGAAGTCTCCTGACAGTTGCAAAATGCTCATACTCTATTGAGTGATAAGCATAGGGCAAGAATTCTCTACCCTCTCACCTTTGGTCAGGGCATGTACGCTATTCCTACAACCCAGTGTGTAGAATACTCATAAAAGGAAATAGTGCAATATAATCTAGATATCCACACAACTAGACCCAAGATGGATCCCTACAAAAAACTAAAGAAGTTTATCGGAAAGAAATATGCCCACCTACCCCATATTGAAGACTTTTTGGAAAAATACCAAGATGATAAGGAGGTTCACATGAGGCATTACATGTGTATGACCACTCAATTTGTAAAATCAATCAATCTCTTCCTGTTTCTCGACCAAATCATGGAAAATCAAGACACCATTTTGGATCCAAGGTTTGATGTTGTGGCTAACATGCCACTACCATTGATAGAATGGAAAGAGGAGGAGGTCAACAACCTTGATATTGTAACCAAGCCAGTGGAGAATAGAACAAGGCAATGGGTTGATTTCCAAATCACTCAACTCAAGCTACAAGGAGTTACAATAACTATGGTGAACTCGAGGATGAAATAGAGAGTGAGATCGATAGTGGGGCACCTACTGCTCCAACTAAGAAAACCTTAAAATCTACTCTGGTGACACGATCAAGAAAGAGGAAAGAAGTATCAAAATGAAAGCCAAAGCCTAAGGTATACTCAAGGAAGGCTACAAAAGGAGAATCTTCTAAAAAGGAAAAGAAGTCAGGAAGGTTTATTGAGATTCCCACTATTGAAGATAACCCTCAACATGAAGGATAAGAAGAGGTCGAGTGCCCATGGTCACCACTTTATGCCTTTGTTCCTACTAGTGCTACCATTGTTGCTACTACTCCGCCTCCTGCATTTCAAGAACTGCTTGTTTCATCCCCGCCTGTTGTGGACATCTCTATCCACCTGGCTTCTGCCTCACCTATAGCTCCAATTGTGTGTGGGATTCTTCCTCCACCAGAACCTCTCCATTATCTTCCTCCTCACTATCTCCCTCTTCCATGATTCCCTCAACTACCACAACAACTATGCCCTCTCTGACCCTCCTAAAGGCCTTTGCGAGGCATATGAAAAATATACCGGTCAAAATCTCTAGGGTATTAATGAATCTTATCATACAAGCTATAATGGCTCAAGCTATAGCTGGCCTCCCTCTCCCTCCTATAATAGAGCCACCAAAAATGAAGGCCACAATGCAAATTTTAGAAGAAATGGAGAGATGTCAGAAACAGGCTACCAAGGAGATAGTTCAAGAGTCTGAGGATCCTTTTAAGGATGACTATTATGAGCACCTTGGGGGTGCAGTAAATGTAACTATAGATGAAGTAGCCTATTAAGAGGTAAAGGAGTCATAGTCTTCAGAGGAGGACACAGAGGCACTCAATGAGAAATACATAATTGAAACATCATATCAAGATTTTGAAGAGGAGTTGTCCCAATAGCTCAAAGATGTTGGAGAAGAGATTGAACCTAAAAAGAATCCCTCTGAGGAAAAGGAATACATTGATGATAAAATGGAAATATCAAAAGAGCCTCCATTGGTTGTGCAAGACAAAGGCCTTGTTCAGGAAGAGGAAATACCTCCTGAGAAATAAAAAAAAAAGATAAACAAGTTGAAGCCAAAGAAGAAGATAAAGAAAAAACTGAAGAAAAAGTTGAGCTTCAAAGGAGCCCCAAGCCAGAAAGTCACGTAGAGCTTGAGCAAGAAGTAGAAAAGGCACCATAGACAAAGGGTGCCGCTGAAGAGAACATAGTCACCACTGAGCTAGATAGAGAGAGGGATCTATTGATTCAAGACTCAGATGAAGAAGAAGAAAGGATAAAGAAAGAATCCCCTAGTCTTGAGGAGAAGAAACTCCTACTAGAAAAAAGAGTGGAAGGTGATCATGATTCACCAAAAGGGGAGCCTCAAATGCCTGATTAGTTGCAAAGATAGCTATAGAAGAAATCCCACGTCCACATAGATCCAAAGACCATACTTGAGGGTACCCTGGAGTGAGCACAAACAAAGCCAAGGAAAGAAAAGAAGCTAAGAGTTTGTTCCCATATAACAGTTGATGCATTTGGACTGAGGACCATGCAAATTTCCACCCCAATAATAGATAAAGGAGAAGGGGTTAGTCACAATATTTCCACCATTGACTTGGGTCCCGCCACAAGAAAACAAAAGATTGATCACCTCCAGGGATCAGTGGCGACAATCATCAAGCATATGAATAAAGACCAATCTTCCAAGGAGGAGTTGAAAGCACAAGTGTGAGACCTCACCACCTACATCCAACAATGGACATCCACTGAGGAAGCTCCAACTACGTACTTTGTACCCTAGCTGCTCTCCCAAGATGAGCTCAATAAGATGGAGAAAATGAAGAACTTGACCAAGGCTACTACAGATTGGTTCCAACGGGTGTTATAAAATGGTGACATGGGCATACGACACACTGCTCAAATGATAAACAAGTTCTAAGATCTAGAGAATTAGTGTATACACATAGAAAAGATGTGTCATAGGTTCACTAAGCTATATAGGATTACATATCCTAAGATCGAGAGCATCCTTAAGCTACCAAAAGGGGCATGGAAAAAGGAATTGGCACTTGTTAAAGATGAGTAGTGGCTCATAGAGATTTGGAAAATGGGCCTTGATCATAGAAAGGAGGTGTTGAAAGGAGTACTACAATATGTTGAGCTCAACCTTCAATGGGTTATGAAGCATCAGACCGACAATGAAGATTATCTCAAGATGCTAACTGACTATGACACGACCTCCCTAGAGTTAGACCCTAAAAAGATTAAGCCACTTTTCCACAAGAAGATGGAAGAAGGAGAAACCAATGTGTTGTCACCAAACTTCATGGATTTTGTTGCAAGGGAATTCGTTCAATTGGAGTAGGTCATCAAGGACACGCCTAAGTACACACGAAATTGGCAGCAAATCACGAAGACGTTAAAAAAACTCACCTTTCATAATCTCCAATTTGATATCCTACAATGGGATAAACTTCAGGCATTGATTGGTAAATTTATGGAGTATGCCAATGTATAGAAGAGTGATGGAAAGACTTTAATAAATGATGAGTTCCTGATAGTATAGTTGTATCCAAAGGGTAGGTCACTACAAGATAAAAGTGCTACAATGTCAGGGCACTACAAGAAAAAATAGAGAAAATGATAGAGATGTATTTTATATTGGTAAATTTTGGGGTAGGTGAAACCCTAGTTTGAAAAGAGTCTGAGCCATACATTGTGAATGAATTCTATCCATTCATTTTGGCTTTGGAAAATTATAAATAGGGGGGGTCTCCTCTCATTTTTAGGGAGAGAGTTGAGTTGTTGTAATGACATGCTGCAGAAATTTTAATGAAACTCAATTTCTTTTTGTGGATTCTTGAGTTTATCTCATGTTGCATGATTCTTCTCCTCATGATTGATAGATTTAATTTTCTTTAGCTTGTTTTTCTTAGTGTTTCTAAGTAGTTTTGATAAAAAAAATTGTTGTTTTCCATTGATCTTGAAAATGCTATTGTGTTGATTCTTTCCATGTTCTTTTTTTTTGTTGATTATTGATGATAAACAACCGTGTAAAACTAGTCTAAACATAAATTCATTGTTGCACTTAAGTTTCATCTTTTTTATTCTTGCTTTATGGTCAATAAACATCTAAAAAATCTATAGACCTTAGAAGATAGCACTAGTTTCATGATACTATTTGTTTCGGTTAAGTGGAACTCAGTTATAGAAAGGTTGTCCACTGTAGCATCCTCCATTATCACTATTCATCGGTAGTTGCAGGTCTAGGAACTCTTACCTCCCTTTTCCCTTTTGACCTTTCTTTAAAATAGTAGTTTAGGAAAAGTTCCAACATCGTTGTAAAGCCAAATTTGATGCTACACATGGAGTTTTATACTACTGTTTGAACTTGCAAAAATTGCACATCACTCTTGAACTCTTAGAAACTCCATTCAAGGATCCAATCTTTTTCCAACTTAACAACTATCCATGCCCCTTGTGATTACCAACAAATCATATCCATCCACTAAGTTGTTTTTGCAAGTCATGAATTGACACTTGAAAGACCTTGGGATAATTTTCTACAACTTGTTTGCAGGGAGTTGTCTTTCAAGAGAGGTAGTGCACTTGTGTGCTACCTGTGTTGCGAAGTGCAAAAACACCCATCAGCAAAACTGGTGCTAGGAGGAGGGCTTCCCTTTTGTTAAGTTGGATCAAACTGGCTCCTTCTCCCCTAAGAGGTTCCAAAGATTATTAAGATCTACACCCAACAAAGGGGAATTCTAAGAGCTACCTCCCCCTACTAAGGCTAAGAGAGCTAAAAGAGGGGAAGCAACTACATCAGCTTCACCTGCTCCATCTACTTCACCCCCATCCTCACCTCTTCCTTCCATCCATATACTCCACACTTCTCCTTCCTTTCCAGCACCCACTCCTTCCCAGATTCCCCAGGCTACCTTTCAACTACTCACTTCCCATAGCTAGAGCACTGCCCCTACCCCAGCCCATCAACTCCAAGGAGCTACCCTGAGCGTTGTTGCTCCTTTGCAGCCCCAAGTTACTATTGCATAGTAGGCACAACCTCCACCTCCCATCATGGTTTGTTTGGGAAACAACCCTTCTCCCTTATCCTTCCAATTCTACCCTGATATGCCAAAGAACCCAGAGGGATTCTACATGAAGTTCCATCCTTGTGAACTGCAGAGGACAGCGAAGGAACATATCAAGATTTTTCAAACAACATTGAAAGACACACAAATAGATTAGGAAGATGTGGCTTTTCATCTCTTTCCTTACTCTTTAGGGGAAGAGGTCTTCTATTGGTACATCAACTTTCCAATAGGGTCCATCACATCTTGTGATCTTTTGAAGAATTCCTTCCTACAGAAGTACAAGATTCCAGTTAGTCCCTATGAACTATATCAATAATTCATGGTTGTTCAGAGAGAAGTTAATGAAACAATCAGCTCCTTTAATGATCAATTTCATCATGCATATATGATATTGTAAGCATCATATGTGGTTAATGATCCCTCAGCTTGGTTGGTCTATTATGCTACCTCAGATAACCGCACATCCACATTGCTAAAGAGGATGCATCCACCGTCTGCCAGTTTGGTGGAGGCTTATGCTAAGGTTGTCACAACAAGTACAAACTTGGGAAAAAATTGTTGTTGGTCCATTGCCCTCCTTGGGGCCAGCTGCTCACCCAATGTAGATACAAGGACTCACCCAAGCCTTGGCACATTAGACACCCATTACGAACTAGGTTCCACAGCTGCCCATGGTACCTCACCTAGGATAACCATTGAACAAGGTGCCCCTAGTGCCTCATTACTTACTACCACCATAGCAACAAGTTTATCCTCAGCAAACACAAGTAACCACATACTTGCAAGGACCTGAGTTGTCACCCATTCAATAGAACCAACCAACAATGCAGCCAATCTTTCTTCAAAATCAAGCACCACAACTGAACAACACAAAGAAGGACCAGATTGATGAATTAACAAAGATGATCAAGAAGATGTCAATTGAAATGACCCACTTAAGGAATTAGAACAACTAGCCACAAGCTTCCTAGAGAAGCATCTAGGCTAACCTCAATAGGGATAATAGAGACAACCATGATGTGGATATCTCTTCTAGGAAAAATTCTGAAAGAGGACAAAATTCTAATCAAAACTTCAAAAGCAAACCTTCATAGAGACAAAATCAGACATGGAATACAAGGCCGAACAATGGAGGCATTCCTACTCCTCTTGATCAGCCATCCAACCTAGATAAAACTACAAGTGGGGTATACCTAGCTAAGGAAGCCTTATCAGGATGGTGTTGGATCCACAAAATGAATAGGCACTCTGAATTAGATTGCCCTGAGTTCCAGAAAGCAGCATAAATTTTTCAAGTGGAAGTTCAAAATGTTGTGGATGGTGTCAGTTGCGGAGACATAGTTCCCTTCAAACCATATGATTCTTTCGTGCTCATGGTCAATCAAACCCCCTTTCCCATGAAGAGAAAGCAACATGCCTGAAAAAGAGATTGATGCCTCAAAGGACGAAGAAGCAAAAGAGGTAAGTAGTGAAGACACTCTATCCCATCTTTTTACTTTAGTAGATAATGGTCCAGTAGATGAAGAGGAGTCATGTGAGGAAAAAGTCTAGATGTTTCACCAAAGAGAAACTCCTTATAGTTTAAGAAGCCAACAAGTAGGAGGACATTTTACGATCTCTACTCTGCCCAATAACTTCAACACTCCACCTGACCCAAATGCTAGCAACAACCCATGTTATCCCCATGTACCCACTTAATATTTCAACAAAAATAAGCAGCCAAATCAAGTGCAAAACTAGTCTGCTAGCTCCTCCCAAGGTAAATCCTTTAAGGCTGAAATTGAGCAAATGGGAAAATATGTAGCTAAAGAATTTAAGGTCAAAATCAGTTTGTAAGCCTTTGAATTGTTAAGGGTCCCAATAGTTAGGAATGCTTTCTTTAGAATATTAATGGGGCTACCTCTTCCAAGTCAACACAAGAGGTGCCTTCCAAGAGAGTTTCCTTCGATGAGTCACATAACGAGCCCGTAATTAAGGAAATCTTAGGGAAGAAAACAAATGCACCCCCAAATCAGAAAACTGGAAAGCAACCCACTAAGGAACAAAGTTGAGAGCCAACCAAGGATAATTCCAATGAGAAGGATAGAAATCAAGTAGCCCACGTGGACACACCCATGGGATTGTTCCAAGGGAAGTTAGAAACACCGCCCTTCCTCACTACTATTAGAATATTTGGAAAGAACCTGCACAACTGTCTACTCAATTTAGGAGCATTAGTCAATGTCATGTTGTTTGTTGTATGTAAGGCTTTGGGAATAGTCCCTACTCCTTCCTGATGAAAGGTGACCCAACTGGATAAAACAAAATTGAATATAGTTTGTGAAATCAATCGGATCCCTATGCAAATCATTACTAACCTAAAGGTGCAAGAAGCCATTGACATTCAAGTTGTTGATATCCCAGACACATACGACACAATATTAGGGATTTCACTAGGTCATTAAACGGATATGCTACAACCAATTTTTCTCACCTATGGCTACCATGGAAAATGTTGCCAAACTAGATCTACATAGACTAGGAGCCACGCATGAAGTTCATGATCATAGAGTATAACAATAGGAAAAAGGTATTGTTTTCTGAAACAAAACTTGGCAATTACTGTCTCATAGCCTATCAAGAAGAATCAGAGTCTTAAGAAGAAGAGGCAACTAAAGAAGTTCTCCTTTTGTCATGTATCCCTCATGTTGACTTAACTTACATTCCTCAAAGCACAAAAATGTTGGTTGATTCAAATGACATGGAATCCTATGACGATGGAAATTTGGGATTATTAGACGGATTCCAAGAATTTAATGAAAAATGTGTGCAAGATCAACTCAACTTAGGAGTGAGAATGGAATTTCAAGAGATCCTATTACCTAGTTGGTTCCAGGTACACAATGCTTCCCACTCAGAATTTGAATGATGCCTTTTTGAATCACCAGTTGAGCATATCAAAGGACAAGTCACACCCAAAAGGGAACTCCCAATGGGACAACCTAACCATAGCAATGTTGAATTTGTGCCTTCACTAGAAGCTATTGATACAAATGTGCAACTAAGGAAAGGTGGGTTCCTAATCAACCCTAGAGCTAAAGAATCCTCTAAGTTTTAGAAACTATGCTTTGATGGATCTAAGTCCAAGCAGAGAGCAGGAGATGGGTTTTAACTCATCAACCCCATGAGGAAGACATACTTTTTTGCTCATAGACTTCAATTTTATTGTACAAACAATGTAGCAGAGTATGAAGCATTAGTCCCTATTCTTTTAATGGCTCTAAGGAAAAAGGTCAAAATGTTGCAAGTCTTTGGTGACTCAGAGTTAGTGGTGAAGCAAGTCATAAGAGTATATTCCTGCCATGACAGGAGACTATCCAATTATAGGTATAGAGTTTGGGACCTCATAGAAGGCTTGGATGCATTTAATATCAATTTGATCCTTCGCTCCAAGAATCATATGACTAATGCCTTAGCACAGGAAGCTATCACCCTTCAGCCCCTTTCCCTATGTGGCTTGAGAAAGTTCACTGTTGAGCTTACTTCCATTTTATCAGTGCCGAGCAATGTTACCAACTTCTAAGTATTCAATGATGATAAGCACATATTGTATTTCATCACAAGTTCCATTGTGTTTGCAACTCAAACAATTGTTGAGGAAAAGGCTGAGGAGGTTAAATTAGATATAGAGTGAGTCATTAACCTCAAGAAAAACATGATTCCAAGGGGAATGGTCCATCTTGAATGAATATTTGACTTAGATGAGGATCAAAGATCAAGATCAAAAAGCAAAGAAGGCTTCCATTAATAATCAATGTGATGCCCACAACCTAGGGACTGACGACGAAGTTAGGAATGTGTTCATCGGCAAGGTATGAACATCAGAAGAAAAGAAAGGGATCATTGATTCCCTACACAAGTATCATGATGTGGTTTCTTGGAGCTACAAGGACTTGAAGAAATATAACACCTTGATCATTATGCATACCATTCCTCTTATGTCAGATGTGAGTCCTTTTCGACAGTGACAATTCCCTATAAATGCATTAATGGAGCCCATCATCTACAAGGAAGTTCAAAAATTGCTATATGCTAGAATTATATTTCTAGTCAGGCACTCCACACGGGTACTCTAGTTAAATAATTAGGTTATGGTACAGTATGAGGACAGACATAAGACAATGTTCACCACAAAGTGGGGAACCTTCACATGTTGGGATATCACCTTTAAAGATTTGATTGGAAAATGCATTATCATCTACATGGATGATCTTATGGTGTTTTCAAAGAGAAGAGGTGATCATGTTTCTGATTTATACAAAGTCTTCCAGAAGTGCAGAGAATTTGGTATATCTTTGAATCCGAAGAAGTGTATCTTTGGAGTTAAGAAAGGAAAGCTACTTGGGCATGTGATTTCAAAGAAAGGAATCTCAATAGATCCCAAATGCATTCAAGAAATTCTAAAGATTTAGCTCCCAAGCAATAAGAATGAACTAAATTCTTTCTTTGGAAAGATAAATTTCATTAGAAATTTCATCACTGGCTTCGCTGAGATAGCCAAGCCTTTCAATGCCATGTTCAAGTAGGATGCCAAAGTTGAATGGACTCCAGAGGCGGAGCAGGCCTTCGAGGAAATAAAGAAAGTGATTGTTGATGCACCAATGCTAGTCAACCTAGATTATCTGAAGCCCTTCTACATCTACTTATTCACTTTAGACCATTCTTGTGCCAACATACTGGCTCAGAAGGATGATGAGGGAAGTGAACACTTGATTGCTTTCATGAGTTCCCTGCTAAAAGATGCTAAGTTAAGATATCATAATGTTGAAAATAATGCATACACCTTAGTCAGAGGAGTCAAGAAATTTAGACACTACATCTTGCGGAATAAAGTGTTTGCAATTGTACCTAACCTGGCAGTCAAGACTTTGTTGATGCAAAACGAGTTGGGAGAAAGAAGGGAAAAATGGGTCACTCTACTGTAAGAGTATGATGTGGAGATTCAGACAATGAATTTGGTCTGAGGGCGGGACCTCACCTGAATCATAGTTGAAACACTAGCTGAAGTGGGACCTGAACTCACCATACAATAGTACCAATTGGAAGACATCTTCCCGGGAGAATGGTATGATGACATTGTCTACCACCTGTTGAATAACAAGTGCCCACCTCACCTACAAGGAGTACATAACTGTGCTCTCCAACTAAAGATAAATAGCTATATACTACAAGGGTCTATATTGTACAAGAGGAACTATGAATGGATTTACCTCAGATGCCTTGGGAAAGAAGAAGTTGTGAGGGCATTAAAAAAATTTCATGATAAGTCTGGCACTGGTCATGGATCCGACCCTTCCACCACTCACCAAATTTTGCGGGTCAGGTACTTTTGGCCAATAATGTTTAAGGATGCACACAATCACGTTCAAACCTGTAACATGTGCCAGACTGTTGCAACCAGAGAACAAAATGTTGTTGTCCCATTGTAACTAGTCATAGAGGTAAGACCGTTCACTCAATGGGGCCTTGACTTCATTGGTCTGATAAGCACGCCATCTTCTTTAGGTCACATGTACATTCTGACTACCTTTGATTATTGTACTAGATGGAAAAAAGCAATAACATGTAGACATTGCACAATTCAGGTAGTTGTTAAAAACTTGGAAAGCTTTATTTTGAATCATTTCGGTATCCCTTATGCTCTTGTGGGTGATAATGGCCCTGCCTTTTCCTCACTTAGGTTTTTTAGTTGGGCCTTTGATTATGGAATTACCCTCAAGTTTTTGTCCAACTATTATCCCCAAGGAAATGGCCTAGTTGAATCTACACACACAAACTTGATCACTATGATTAAGAAGATGCTTGATAGAAACCCCAAATACTGGCACATCTAGTTACATTTTTCCCTTTGGGCAGATCGTACTCACCATAAGGCTTCCCTAGGTGACTCTCTGTTTCATCTTTTTTATGGTTTAGAGCCCATCTTTCTCGTCCACTTGAAGATTCCTACCCTTCAATTCCTCAACACTTACTATGAGGAGGAAGACTGTCGAGAAGCTTTCTTAGCTGAATTGTTACACCTAGAAGTCTATGACCAAGCCATTGAAAATTTTCTCAAACACTAGGGCATAGTCAAAAGGTGGTTTGATCGTCAATCCAAATTCAAGGCCTTTAGGATTGTTGATTTAGTCCTTTTTTGGGACAAGGCCCATGAAAAGAAAGGGGGAGATGACAAATTTGACAAGCTTTGGCCTAGCCCCTTTCAAATCTTTAAGATTTTGGGAGATAATGCCTTTCACCTCAAGACACTCACCGGAGAGGATGTCCCATTTCCTATCAATGGGCAACATCTCAAGCATTATTTTCTTCCTTGATATTTTGAGCTCATCATTTGTATATAGTTGTATATAGGTTAGATTAGGTCTCTTTTGCTTCATTGTTGCATCTTTGCTTCACTTTTTCTTGCCTCCTCGGCCACTTTTGTTTTTTTCAGAGTGTACCTTTGTACCTAATGCAGTGGTTGTGCTTGGTTTGACAAATGGTTCACTTTGTTGCCCACTCTTGTGTGTTCTCTAGATAAGTATTCATTTTCAACTATTGATTTCTAATCACTTATGTGGAGTGGTTTCCATATTCAAACTTTGACTTGACCTAGAACAAGACCCTTGGTTGAATCCTTTCACACTTATCTTAGATCATACACAAAGCACACATTAAATTATTTCTGAAGAGCTATACGATGGTTGTTATGAGGTCTCAGTGGGAAAAAAATCTTGAGTCTGCTCCAGTGACCACTGTGATTCCCAAACCCACAATAAGCTTCAATGCTTACGTAGTTGAGCAAAAGAAAGAGTACCAAAAGAAAATATTAGAAAAGAAAGAAAAGAAAAGAATGTATTAAAATTAAGCAACTGTGTAGGTGTGTGAACAACTCTATCGAGGCTATGGACACCTGGATGACAATAGAGCAATGTTCATTAGGTCACAACAACAACTTTGTTGGGGCTATGGACACCTAACTGGCAGTGGAGAAATGTCTAGGTTACTTTTAGGGTTAGATGATTTACATAGTTTTCCTTAGCTGATTAAGGCTTGTTTGTTATGGTCTCTAAGAAAGGAGAATGAACTCACTATGCACACATTTTTGAGATACTCTTGTGATTTAATTCACCTAAGGATCTCATTCTCCTTCAATTTTCTTAGTTCACTCATGGAAATTGACTTTTGGTCTACGATACTTGATATTTTGGGTTCTGAGTGAATCTTTATCCTTAGAATGCTCTAGAACGTTCTCCCAACAAATTCACCATTTGTTGTGACTATAGCACATATGCCCCATTTGGAACGGGGATGCCTTTACTGGGTTGCATTTTTCCTTTGCCTCATTTTGTGTGCCACCTATTTTGAGTTCCAAGTAGTCAAGGAGTCCTAAAATCCTCATCTTAATTTGACCAAATTTAACCACCCAAGAAATTTCTAAGTCTTTTTCTCCTATGGAGCTCTGTTGGTAGTTTTCCCTTTGCTTTTAAAGTTGGAGTCCTCTTGTTGCGGGTCCGCCCTTGCATGTTTCCCCTAGCAGGATTTTTTTTCCTTCGCTATTTAACTGGCGGCCATCATGGGACATCCGCCCGTATGGTGTGTTGTGCGTCCTCTATTGCCACCCCATTTGTAAACCCATCAAGTGGCAATTATCTAGCTCCCTTCTGCACTACAGGCTCTAACTTTCCCACTGCCGACGCTTTTGAAAGCCACTCCCATCTAGCCCACCAAGCACCGTATGAATAGTTAATGTGGATAATTAATGTCAAATTTCCTATAAATAGGTATTTTGACCTATCATTTTCATTTTTTCAGTCAAAAACTTTTTAAAGCTCTAGCTAGCCTTCACCGCCTTCGTGTCCATGCAACCCTTTGGTCATTTTCAAATGTGCATTCATCGAATTCTTTAGTAATTTCTTCAAGATTATCAAGTAAGTTATCCACAACCATTGTTCTTCACTAGGGCATTCATGCCCTTGCGGCCCGCTAATCTCTCTTTTCTAATGTTCAAACCCTTAAAACTCCAAGTATAAACTTGAAACCTTCGTCTCTTGCAGGGTTCGCCTCTATAGGTGGATGCCATTTCCTACTTGTCACTAGCAAAATAAGTAAACTAAGTACCCAAGGGCCCCTAGAGGTCCACTCTTGTAGACTTCTACATGTGGGTTTCCTCTGGTAGATGTCTGCGCTACCTCCATCATTCCTAAATGGTTATCCAACACTGTCGCTTTTCCCTATGGACCCCGATAGTGTTGAGTCCTTTAAACCTACCAAACACTGAAGTATCCCATGTAGGATGTCCTTTAAGGACTTTTTTTGCCTCGTCACCACCATTTTAGCGCCCTCCATTTGTGGCCAAGTCTATTTGTCTCCTCGCATTGTGGATCCTATGGTTCCCGTTGCTCTCTAAAGGCCTACCCAAAGAAAAGGCTAGGTTCAAACCTCTTTGAGGGCCAAGCTATGCGAGTGTCCATTTGCAGACCACCTTGCTCTCTTCGCTATTTGGGAAATAGCCAACAACCTCCATCCGTCTGTCTTGTGGGCCTCAACCTTGCATTTTCCACCTGAGCTTTTATCAAAATGTGACCAAGTAGAACATTATGTGGGTATTCCTTTGTGGGCCACTCCCTACGGCCCACCCTCATATGACCGTTGGTTGTGAATGGTCATGCCTCATTGTCCTTCCACATGGTAGAACCTGAGCTCTCTCCTACCGACTAGTCTTTATTGATCAAAACAACTAATGCTGGAACCCTTTACAGACCCACCTATGCGGGTTGTTTGTTGCGGGACGTCATCTTGTCTCCACCACTTATAAACAACCATCCCTTGATAGCATTCCATGGGTCCCAGCCTGCAACCTTCCAGATGGCCTAACCTTAAAGAGTGAACTCGAGCCATCTAAACCTCATTTGGTTCCTACAATGCAAGATTCCCTTTGCACGTTTCCTCCTCCTAAATGTCATTTCTAAATGACGAAAGCTGCGAACGGTTTTGATGTTCCCTGCCTCTACATGCCTTATGCCTGCATTGCTAAAACGATCCATCATATGATTTTGAATGAATTCATGACTGACTTCCCAATGTCCTGAATGCCCTAATTCCTTGACCGACACTTGAAATCCAAAATGCAAAAATCTGAATGTGGGTGGCCCCCTACGAGCCGCCATGGCCCCAGAACCATTTCACTCCCAGTTGCTCCTGACAATAGCCAGCCCAAGGAAACCCACATTCCTGGGCACAGATTCTCATAAATGGTCCAAGTGAGCATCAAACGATGAATTTTAATGAATTTTATGATCTCTAATGATGTATTGCTTGATCTGACCCTCATTCTTGTAGGATTTCACTAACGCTCCCCTCATGTTTTCATATGAATATTCTTACTACATTTATGTTTGTAGTATTTATGGAATCAGTTGTGGGACCATTGGTGATGCAATACAAGGTGGAGAAACTCACTATCAGACCCAAATTGATCATACTTCAACAAGAAAATCAACCCCTGAAACACAAACTCTCAACTTCATCCAACCTCACACCAATAGGCTTGTAGTCTTCAAAATTCAACCTTACACAATATCTTTTAGAGAAGGCCTTTCAAATACCTTCTAGTCACCCTCTAAATCTCATAACATCACCCCACACAACATTCCAACAAATTCACCAAGACTTCTTTGACCCAAAATAGAAAACCCTTAGACTGCCCTGTTTCAAAAGGCTAGTAGATTAGCCAAATTTAACAAAGGAACTACCTCTCAAACATATTCCCTTCACAAAAACTCATCAAACAATCATAATTTACGTGAAAAAACTTCAAATTTCAACATTTTTTTCTGCATTCAAGGGTTTTACAATGTTGATCTCACAAACCCTCCATTTTCAAGTAATCCACTAGGGTTTTAATGAGAGTCATATAACTCGGGCTTCTCAGACCAAACCAAAGCATCAAAAACATTTAATATACCCACACATACTCAATAAACCTTTACTTCGAAAAATCCCTCAACATTTAATCATAAACATCACGTTACAATTCAATTTTCACATAAAAACTACTTTGCCCATCCCTAGGGTTTCACCCAAATCACACAACTCACTTCCTTTTCCCTCTAAAGCATGTAAACACCTATTCTACCATGTGATTTTTCCATTCCACTGAGAAATAGACCATAGCAGTAAGTGGAGTCGCTTAATACATTATTGAAACTTCAATTTATGCACTCACTAGCCTAACATAGGCAGTCTTAAGAAATTAACAAGAACTCCCTCAAATCTTATTGTAAACCACTGAAACCTGCTTCAAGAGAGATTTAAGACATGCCTCTACAAATTAAAAATGATTTCAAAACATAACAATAATTGTAATGGTCGTACAATGCTTATAAAGTTTAGAAAATAATGAAAATAACAAAGAAACTCGTTGTCTTCTTATTGGAAATATTCAATATAGTGTTCAACAACTTTGTTTGAGCCTTCAAGAGGAAATATATGCATTTCCAAATCATAACCAACCTTCCCAACGTACATAACTGACTTTTGAAATGCTCAACCCTTCATATTCCCTCAAAGTTGCATTTTGACAACTTTTTTTTACATTTGATTTCAAATGACTTCCCACACACCTAAATACATATCAAATGGTCTTTTTGGACATTATTAAACATAAAAAAACTTTGAACACCCTCTCTACAAACCTAGACTCACTCAAATTCACCTTGACACACTTTTACCAAATCAAATTTTGCATTATGGTTGTAAGTGCTCCCGCACCATACAACCCCACTGGAAAAAACTCATGCCACATGAGTTGAGGTTGATACCAACTTTCCCAAGCTTCACTTAGACACCTCTAGTTCATAAACTCTTTCCATTGTACCATGCTTTGTTTTTCATACTACCTTGCACTTTGAACTGTACTTACACTTGGAGAAGTCTTTATATTTATCCTCAAACTTGATGTCTGTTCTTTTCTTACTCCCTGATCAAAACCCGATGTTGTCCTTGTCTTCACACTTGCAAGAAAACAATCATTAGTATTCTATGGAGCTGACTTCCCCTTGGTTCCATCTTTATGTTTATTTATATCCATACTGCCCTGTCCTCCTTGTCTTATCTGCACTATCTCATTAACTTTCCCTATTGCTTTCTTGTCATAATTTCCAATCACTACACCTAAAAGTTTCACTTGTTTGTCACCCTTATTCTCAATCACGGGACACTCTATGGTCCCTACCAACACACTCTCTTTCTTTTTCACTGTCAAATCACTTTTTGACCCCGTTTTTCTCACACTTGCTATCCCTGTATCTTCAATCTTTGAAGAAACATTAGGATCTTCCTTTTTTTCTTCACTCACAACACTTAGAGGTTCTTTTCTTCCACACATAATGACCTTTTCTTTACCCTTGACATCTTCTACAAGTGGATTTAACATAAAAGAACAACCATCTTTCACTATGCTGTAGGTATTTTCTCTACCATCATACATGGCATGCCTATCATATTGCCAAGGTCTCCCTAGGAGTAGATGACAATAGTCCATAGGTAGGATATCACAAACAACACTATCACTATAACTCCCAATCTAAAAATCTACAAAAACCTTTTCATTCACCAACAAATATTTTCCATCACTTAACCATGAAACTTTATCAGGCAATTCATGAGGTATTTTTTTTAAATTTAACTTATTCATCATCTCAATAGACACCATGTTTTTAGTTGGTCTAGAATCAATTACAATATTTATACCTTATCCTTGCACTTACAATTAGTTTTGAAAATACTCTTCCCTTGCAAAGGTTCCACCTCTTTTGTTGCCTTCAACACTGTGTTTCTCATCATCAGCATTTCCCTTGTTTTAGGAATAGCCCTTAAACTTGTCAAATGATTGCTTTGACACTTTTCCTCTTGAACCAATTGTGCTCTCCTATATATCCTCTTTTCACCACTTGATGAACTACCAATCCTCTCAAGACACTTACATGAAGGATGACCAAATTCATTGCAAGTATAACATCTCCTTGCAAAAAAATTAGAATCTCTTCCACCACTAAACCTTCCTCTACCTCTAAAACCACCTCTAGTATCAACACCATGTTCCTTACCTTTATTTTCTCCTTTTGGTTCTTCCAATGGTTGCTTTGGTGTAGAAATTAATCCTCTTCCTCTTGCACTAGTAGCACCTCTTCCTCTCACTGCTTTCTCTTGTCTCCTCTTAAGTTTTTCCTCCACCCTAATTGGTAATTGAAAACATTCTTCCACAAATTTGGGGTTAGCAACAACAAGTTCATATTGAATATTAAACCTCAAACCACCTAGATATCTAGCCACCTTATAAACCTCATCCTCATCCCTTCTAGATCTTATGCTTAATTTGTAAAATTCATCAATGTAGGCTTTAATATCTAGATCTTTTTGTTTCAATCCTTAAAACTTCTTCTACAATTGAACCTCATAGTCCTTTGGAAGAGAATTACCTTTTAATTTCTGCACCATCTTGTCCCATGAAGTAATCCTTGATTTTCCTTGTTTTTTATCTCTACTAGCTCATAATCCCATCATAGAAGAGCATGCCCTTTTAGCTTTGTTTTTGCCACCTTCACCATCTATTCTTTTGAAATATCTTCACTTTCAAAATGGTTATCCATAGCAGCTATCCAATCAAGCAATTCCTATTCATTTAAATTACCACCATAAACAAGAAGATCAACTTTTACCTTTATTGATTCACCTTTCACAACTTTGAGCATCTTCACCATCCTCTGATCTTCAGGGTCTAGTTCTTCTTCAACATCTTCATAGTCTTCATCTTCCTCTTCTGTTTCACTTTCTTCATTCACTTCTCTCCCTTTCCTTGTCTCCAAGGCAGCAAGCCTTGCCAAAATGCATTAGGAGATTCTAGGATTTTGGAATGCTTCTCTTTTAGATCTTGCAACTCCCTTGTAGCACCAACACCTTTCAGAGGCATCTTCACCAAACAAATTTCTTCTAGCCTTCAAAAATAAAACAAATCACAAAAAAAAGATCTTTCTCCTGAAGCTCTGATACCAATTGATGTAATACAAGATAGAGAAACTCACTACCAAACCCAAATTGATCAAACTTCAACAAGAAAAACAACCCCTGAAACACAAACTCTCAACTTGATCCAACCTCACACCAATAGTCTTGTAGTTTTCAAAATTCAACCTTACACAATATCTTTTAGAGAAAGCCTTTCAAATACCTTCTAGACACCCTCTAAGTCTCATAACATCACCCCACACAACATTCCAACAAATTCACCAAGACTTCTTTGACCCAAAGTAGAAAACCCTTAGACTGCCCTGTTTCAAAAGGCTACTAGATTAGCCCAATTTGACAAAGGAACTACCTCTCAAACATCTGCCCTTCACAAAAAATCATCAAGCAGTCATAAGTTCATGAAAAAACATCAAATTTCAACATTTTTTTCCACATTCAAGGGTTTTTACAATGTTGATCTCACAAACTCTCTATTTTCAAGCAATCCATTAGGGTTTTAATGAAAGTCATATAACCTAGGCTTCTCAAACCAAACCAAAGCATCAAACACCTTTAATATACCTTACACATATTCAATAAACCTTTACTTGGAAAAATCCCTCAACATTTCATCATAACCATCACCTTACAATTCAATTTTCACATAAAAACTACTCTGCCCATCCCTAGGGTTTCACCCAAATCACACAACTTGCTTCCTTTTCCCTCTAAAGAATGTAAAAACCTATTATACCATGTGATTTCACCATTCCACTAAGAAAAAGACCATAACAGTAAGTGGAATGGCTTAATACATTATTGAAACTTCAATTTATGCACTCACTGTCCTAACACAGGTAGTCTTAACAAATTAACAAGAACTCCCTCAAATCTTATTGTAAACCACTCAAACCTACTTCAAGGTAGATTTAAAACATGCCTCTACAAATTACAAAATGATTTAAAAACATAATAGTAGTTGTACGGGTCGTACAATGCTTATAAAGTATAGAAAACAATGAAAATAACAATGAAACTCGTTGTCTTCTTATTAGAAATCTTCAATATAATGTTCAATAGGTTTGTTCGAGCCTTCAAGAGGAAATATATACATTTAAAAATCATAACCAACCATCCCAATGCACATAACTGACTTTTGAAATGCTCAACCCTTCATATTCCCTCAAAGTTGCATTTTGACAACTTTTTTTTACATTTGATTTAAAATGACTTCCCAAACACCTAAATACATATCAAATGGTATTTTTGTACCTTATTAAACATAAAAAAAACATTGAACACCCCCTCTAAAAACCTAGACTCGCTCAAATTCACCTTGACATACTTTTACCAATTCAAATTTTGCATAATGGTTGTAGGTGCTCCTACACCAATTGGGAGTGTTCGCCGAGAAAGAAGACAAAGACCAAATGAAATATAAATTCTAGGGGGTGGATACCACCTCTAGGGTCACTTCTTATTGGAACATGATATCAAACACCAACCTTGGACATATAGACATAAATGAATTCTGGCAGAGGGTCATAGTCAACCCGACCACTAACAATGCCAGGAAAATCTGAAGGAGTGGACTCGCCAAAGCAGTTGGCTTTCCACCCACTCTAGTGGTGCCAGAGCTAGTAATAACATGTATGGAAGCTTACCATGGGGGTAGCAGGAAAATTATTGATCATGAAGGTAGGGTATTAGCAAATCTATCAGCCAAGTCCATAGGTGAGACATTCCATATCCCCACATTTGACCCTATAGAAAAAACAGAGGAGGGGTATGTAGAAAACATGTGGAAGGCAAACCCCCAAGGTTACAAAAAGGTTATCAACCAAAATTGGTTGAAAGAGAAGAGGGGCAATATCTGTAAGGTTCCCCAAGAGTTGTTCTGAAGTGACTTCTACGAGGATTATCATGATTTGGTGACTCTCTTGAGCAAGGTGATGGGTATTCCCACTGCTGCCTATTTCCAAGAATGTATGTTCTATTTTATTGAGGAGATCATTACAGGGAAAATAACGTTTCACTCAGAAAAAATGATTAGTGATAACTTTCACAATCAAATAATAGTCGTAAACAAGACGTCATAGTTTTATATGACTTCCTACGTGGTGTACATCTTGGCAGTGCCATTCCCCTACAAAGGAATATTTGCTACCCAAAGTACAACTCCAAGAAGGGAACTGAAGGTGTATGATAGGTACCCTTAGCTCCAATACTGGAACTTCAAGAAAGAGTATCACAGAGTGAATGATGCCTTCATTGGACATATCATCAAACTTCCTGGAGGGGATTTCAAAAGAAGAGTTTCACACAGTGCTCATGCATTCATCCATAGATTTAGGTATCTATTTATACAATTCCTGAAATTCACTAATATCATAATAGAATGCTTCTTTGAAAGGCCTTATAAATTGCCCCAGTACCCTAATAACCGGATGATCATAATGGAAGTCTCCTAGAAGTTGCATAATGCTCATACTCTATTGAACGATAAGCATAGGATAGGAATTCCCTACCCTCTTACCTTTGGTCAGGGCATGTATGTTATTCTCGTAGCCCTGTGCATGGAATAATCAAAAAAGGAAATAGTGGAATATAATCTAGATCTCCACACGGATAGACCTAGGATGGATCCCTACATTAAACTAAAGAAGTTTTTTGGAAAGCAATATGCCCACCTACCCCATAGTGAAGAATTTTGGGAAAACTGCCAAGATGATAAGGAGGAGTGCATGAGGCACTACATGTGTATGACCGCTCAATTTGTAAAGTCAATCAATCTCGTCCTAGTGCGTGACCAAATCATGGAAGATGAAGACACCATTCATGATCCAAGGTTTGATGTTGTGGCTAACTTGCCACTACCACTGATAGACTGGAATGAGGAGGAGGTCAATGACCTCAATATTGTAACCAAGCCAATGGAGAATATAACGAGGAAATGGGTTGATTCCCAAATCACTCAACTCAAGCTACAAGGAGTTACACTAACCTATGGTGAACTTGAGGATGAAATAGAGAGTGAGACTGATAGTGGGGCAGTTGCCACTCCAACTGAGGAAACCCAAAATTCTCCTCTAGCGACACAATCAATAAAGAGGAAAGAAGTATCATAATGATAGCCTAAGCCTCTGGTATACTCAAGGAAGGCTACAAAAGGAAAATCTTCTAAAAAGAAAAAGAAGTTAGGAGGGTTTACTGAGATGCCCACTATTGAAGAGGACCCTCAACATGAAGGAGAAGAAGAGGCCAAGATCCCATGATCACCACCTGTCACCTTTGTTCTTGCTAATGTTGCCACTGTTGCTACTACTACACCTCCTCCATTTTTGACATTTCCGATTTCATCCCTGCCTATTGTGGACATCTCTTTCCACCTTGCTTCCACCTCACCTACAACTCTAATTATGGTGCAGTATTATTCCTCCACCACAACCTCTCCATTATCTACCCCATCGCTATCTCCCTCTGCCATGATTCCCTCAACTCCCACAACAACTATGCCCTCATTCAACCTAAAAGAGGCCTTTGCATGGAATATGCAAAATATACCAATTGAACTCTTTGGGGTATTAATGAATCATGTCATACAAGTTGTAATGGCTCAAGTTGTAGCTGGCCTCCCTGTCCCTCCTCTAATAGAGCCACCAAAAATGAAGGCCACAATGCAAATATCAGAAGAAATGGAGGAACATCAGAGAGAGGCTGCCAAGGAGATAGCTGAAGAGTCTGAGGATCCTTTCAATGGTTACTATTACAAGCACCCCGAGGGTGCAGTAAATGTAACTATAGATGAAGTAGCCTATGAAGAGGAAAAGGAGTCATAGTCTTCGGAGGAGGACATAGAGGCACTTGATGACAAATACATAATCAAAACATCAAATCAAGAGTTCGAAGAGGAGCTATCTCAACAGCTCAAAGATGTTGGAGAAGAGATTGGACCTAAAAAGTAGCTCTTTGAGGAAAAGGAATACATTGATAATAAAATGGAAATATCAGAAGAGCCTCCATAGGTTGGGAAAGACAAAGGCCTTTTTTAGGAAGAGGAAATACCTCCTAAGAAAGAAAAAGAAGAGAAAAAGGTTGAAGTTGAAGAAGAAGATAAAGACAAGCTTGAAAAAAATGTAAGCTTAAAAGGAGCCCTGAGCCAGAAAGTCATGTAGAGCTCAAACAAGAAGTGGAAAAGGCACCACAGGAAAAGGGTGTCGCTAAAGAGAACATAGTCACCACTAAGCTAAATAGAGAGAAGGCTATATTGATTTAGGACTCTGAAGAAGAAGAAGAAAGGATGAAGCAAGAAGCCCATGGTCGTGATGAGAAGAAGCTCCTACCAGAATAGAGAGTGGAAGGTGATCATGCATCACCAAAAGGGGAGTCTCAAATGCTCGATTGGCTGCAAAGGCAGCTACAAAAGAGAGCCCCTATCCCCATATAAAGAACAAACTGTAGGCTATCTTGGGGCGATCACAAACAAATCAAAGGAAAGAAATGAAGCCAAGAGTTCATTCCCATATAATAGTTGATGCATCTGGATCGAGGAATGCATAAATTTCCACCCCAATAACGGATAAAGGAGAAGGGGTTAGTTACAATATTTCCACCATTGACTTGGGTCTTGCCACAAGAGAACAAAAGCTTGATCACCTCCAGAGATCAGTGGCGATAATCATCCAACAAATGAATAAAGACCAATCTTCCAAGGAGGAGCTGAAAGCACAAGTGGCAAACCTCACCGCCTACATCCAACAATGGATGTACACTAAGGAAACCCAAAGTATGTCCTCTGTACCCTAGCTGCTCTCCCAAGATGATCTCAACAAGATCAAGAAAATGAAGAATTGGACCGAGGCTACTATAGATTAGTTCTGACGGGTGCTATACAATGGTGACATGGGTATACAACACGTTGCTCGAATGATAAACAAGTTCTGAGATCTACAAAAGTAGCTTACAAACATAGAAAATATGTGTTGTAGGTTCACTAAGCTCTATAGGATTACATATCCTAAGATCGAGAGAATCCTTAAGCTATCAGAAAGGACATGGGAAAAGGAATTGGCACTTGTTAAAGATGACCACTAGCTCCTAGAGATATGGCGAATGGGAATTGATCATAGAAATGAGGTGTTGAAAGGATTACTGCAGGATGATGAGTTTGACCTCCAATGGGTTATGAAGCATCAAACCGACAATGAAGATTATCTCAAGATGTTGGCTGACTATGACATGCCCTCCCTAGAGTTAGACCCTGAAAAGATCAAGCCACTCTTCCACAAGAAAATGGAACAAGGAGCAACCGATGTGTTGTCACCAAAATTCATGGATTTTTCTATAAGGAATTTTTTTTATCAGAGCAGGTCATCAAGGACATGCCTAAGTACACAAGGCATTGGGAGTAGATCACAAAGAGGTTCAAAAAACTCACCTTTTAGAATCTCCAATCTGATATCCTAGAATGGGATAAACTTTAGGCTTTGATTGGTAAATTTGTGGAGTACGCTAATGTTTAGAAGAGTGAAGGAAAGCCTATAATAGATGATGACTTCTTGGCAGTATAGCTATAGCCAAACGATAGGTCACTACAAGACAAAAGTGTTACATTGTTAGGGCACTACAAGAAAAAATAGGGAAAATGACATAGATGTATTTTATATTAGTAAATTTTGGGAGTAGGTGAAACCCTAGATTGTAATGAATCTGATATTGACATTGTAAATTAATCCTATCCATTCATTTGGGCTTTGGAAAACTATAAATAGGGGGTCTCCTCTCATTTTCAAGGAGAGAGTTGAGTTGTTGTAATGACATGCTAGAGAAATTTTAAAGGAACTTCATTGCTTTTGTTGGATTATTGAGTTTCTCTCATGTTTCATGATTCTTCTCCTCATGTTTGATAGATTTAAGTTGCTTTAGCTTGCTATTCTTAGTGTTTCTAAGTAGTTTTGATAGTTTAGTTGTTGTTGTCCATTGATCTTGAAGATTACTATTATGTTTATGCTTCTCATGTTCATGATTTTTTGTTGATTATTGATGATAAACAGTTGTGTAAAGCTAGTTTGAACATAAATTCATTGTTGCACTTAAGTTTTATCTTTTATTCATGCTTTATGGTGAATGAATAGCTGAAAAAATTGTAGACCTTAGAAGATAATACGGGTTTCATGATACTGTGTGTTTTGGTTGAGTGGAACTCAATTATAGGAAGGTTTTCCATTGTAGAATCCTCCATTATCATTGTTCATCAGTAGTTGCAAGTCTAGGAACTCCTACCTCCCTTTTCCTTTTTGACCTTTATTTAAAATAGTAGTTTAGGAAAATTTCCAACATCATTGTAAATCCAAATCTAATGTTGGACATGAAGTTTTATATTGCTGTTTCAACTTGCAGCAATTGCACATCACTCTTGAACTCTTAGAAACTCCATTCAAGGATCCAATCTCTTTCCAACTTAACAACTGTACATGCCCCTTGTGATTACAGGAAAATCACATCTATCGACTGAGTTATTTTTGCAAGTCATGACCTGACACCCAAGAGACCTTGGGATAATTTTCTGCAACTTGTTTGTAGAAATTTTTCTTTCAAGAGAGGTAGTGCACTTGTGTGCTATCTATTTTGAACAGTGTAAAAACACCCATCAACACATCAGACTCCCTAGGTGGAAAGAATTCATGAGCTACTACTCATGAGGTCCGTAAGTGAATGACTCAGTTTATTGATCTCATTCTCAGTGAGCCAAGAAGAATCTTCAACAGGACAATTGCTTCATTTGACAAGATACTAAAAATATTTATGCTTATGGGTCTTCTTCAATAATTTCTTATCCAGAATGCATTCTATGTGTTGTGGAGCAGCGACTATTGTAGTGTTTTGTAGCGGTAGGAGGTATTTTCGTAAAGAATAATTTATTCAAGGAAAGTTGGCCTTTCTATTATAAAACAAATATTATGTTTTCTAGGTCAGCTCAAGAGGAGAGCTTTCCTAGTTTGGTATATAATGGAGATAGAGTCTCCACATTAGGAAATCAATTCATTCCATTTCTAATTTCAATTTCCTTCAACAATAGATTCACATTCAAGAGAAGTAGATTTGTTTCTAGAAGAAGAGTTGATTTTTTTGTGTATTTGAGGAATTCACAATATCTTTAAGCATTGATCTATTGTATGAGATTCGAACTTTCTAGGGCTTGATTTTGAGTGTTATTTATGCAATTCTATTTCTGATTTATAAGTGAATAAATTGTTGGGTTTCTTCTCCCTCGAGTAGGAGGGTTTTCCCAAGATAAAATTATGTGTTCATTGTCATATGTTTACTTTTTTGCTTTTTGTTAAATCTAATTTAAAACTAACATGGTATTAGAGCAAGTTTGATATTATTTGCAGTTATTGGGTTAATTTTTTATCTACAGAAATTAATTTATTATTCATAATTGTAAGAAGTTGTGGTTAGGCTGCTCACAAGGAAAAAGGGACAAAAAAGAGGAGGCTGCCAATACTCAACTCCATATAAGAAAAACGGCAGAAAAAAGATGAATTTTGTAATGGAGTCAAATTATATCGTATAGTACTGGATGCGTATTTTATAAGAGTTCATCAAATCAAATCATCGAATATAGTAAAAGATGTCTTATTTGTTGAAGGCTGATATTACATTGGATGCAGTGACTAATACTTCATGGACCCAACCAAGTGTATGAAGTAGTATTAACATTAGAAAAAAAATTGCAATTTGGAAGTAGTGATGGGTTTCCTGAAAGAATGAATTGAATAAGTCAAAATTTGTTAGTAGCAAGAAGATAAAGGCAATCTTCTTTATCGAGACCTGCTTGTTGTGTATGGGAGTCGAATATTACCAAATAGGAAATAGATCTTTGCTAGAGATAGGTGAGAATAAATAATAATTTTTTCTGCCTGAAGTCAAAATATATAGTGGAGACAAATTTATATCAAATATAAAATTCAAGAGAGATGTAGCTCTTAAAGAAAATGAGACAAGTCAAGCCATGAGAAACTGACGTGACCACTGAGGAAACCAAATATATTTAGTGAAGATCATGGTTTGGAAAGAATATTGACAGAAGTCCAATATTCATTATGGAGAGTGTGATTTGAACTAGAGCACATTTGTGGCATCATTCCTTGCCTTGTTGATGACAAATATAATCCAATTAAGTGGAGTGTGTTGGAATCTTCTGCTAGTTTTGGTTCATGAAGATGTCTTTCTTGGAGTAGCTTGGTTCCTTTACTTGGTGCTACCTTCATGGCTCTCTTTCATGTTCTAGAGAGCATTTCCTTCCACCATCTATCTCCAAAAATATATGTGAAGGATTAGCAAGAAACAAAATGAGAAATCAGTCCAATTAAGAGTAGACCTACAGTAGAATAATGAAGAGCAATTTAGAGCATACTGAATATTTTATTCACGTCTTGGCATAATAAAGAATTTGATTCATGGAGGAAATCATTAAGTATGATTGACTGAAGTTACCTGAACCCAATGATGCAGCATGGAACACCACCATACAACATGCACAAAACATGTTTCGTAAGTAGCCCATGGTTCATACGATAACCTACCACAATTTTGGCTCAGTCAAATGGTTGTGCCACTCAGCAATAGGATATGGTTGTTGGGAGGAGAAAAATGGTTGCAACTGAATCAACAAAGATAAGTTCTATTATGTATCATTCCTTTAATTGTTCCATCTAATGATATTTGCTAGATGACTACATGTTTCATTTGTTTTGGGGTAGTTTGAATTTATGAACTATTATTAATCTCTTTAAAATGCAGGATGGATCAAGGAGAAAAAGGATGATGGATTAATTATCAAAGATTGCATAAGGAATTTAGGGGTAGAAAGGATGGTAGATTGGTGTTCAAATGCCAATGATGGTTTAAGCATTTGAGGGAGAGTAGAAAGGGGAAGGAAGGGATCTCAGGAAACCTTTGTTCATGGAATTCTAAGTTGTGTTTTTACAAAGCTTGAAGGGAAAGACATTATTTCTCTCATGGTAGAGCGAAGGAGGAAGGGGGTCGATGCCCAACCTCATGAAAGAGATGATAGTGATTGGGCTCCTCTACATATTGGAACTCGTAAAGGCATTTTGTAAATGGGTGTATCAAACAAATATCAAATCTAGGATACTTGAGACTGATTCTTCCACGAGTTCAGATCCACTATGGGTATAGAGTTCATTTTTTACACAATTCTTGGAGATTATTGATGAAGTGTTGCTTATTCACTAAAGACTACTATTGCAACAAACAGCTAGTTGAATAGTTTTACATTATTGAATCATTGAATGCCTTTCTTGAAATAAGCCAGTATGTCTCCTTTGAAGAGGAGGTATCCTTCAAGTGACCTAAAAGATATTACATGGAGATAGTTAGTGAGGAGTTGGAGGCTCCAATGCATATGGATTCATCCCTCAACTACAGTCCTACCATTCAGAGGGAGTTAGATTCTGAGAATTCAAGGCATGAGTTGAGATCATGTCCAAGAAAAGGATTAAGGTTCTAAAATCGGGATTAAAATATGGCAAGGTCAGAAATGGTGCTGAGGAAAAAAATATAGCTCTAGAGGGAGTCACAACATAATTAAGATTTGTTGTAATGTATATTTCTTTGAGACGGAGAAATATGAGGTGAAAGCCCTTGTAGAGTATATTTCTCTGAGACAGAGAAATATGAGGTGAAATCCCTTGTAGTTTATATTTCTCTAAGTCAAAGAAATATGAGGTTAAATCACTTGTAGTGTATATTTCTCTGGGGCAGAGAAATATGAGGTGAAAGCCCTTGTAGTGTCTATTTCTCTAAGTCAAAGAAATATGAGGTTAAATCCCTTGTACAAATCACATCTCTGAGACTGAGTTGTGTTTTCCACAATTGGGTGTAGCCATTGTGGATGTCATGTTGAGAGACTTCATGAAAAAGATACCTGAGAATACCTCCCTAGCTAAGAGGGAGTGTTAGTGTTTTGTACCAGTAGGAGGTATTTTTCTTAAAGAATAATTTATTCAAGGAAAGTTAGCCTCTCTATTAAAAAACAAATAATGTGTTTTCTAGGTCAGCTCAAGAGGAGAGATTTCCTAGTTTGGTATATAATGGAGATAGAGTCTCCACATTAGGCAATCAATTCATTCCATTTCTAAATTTAGTTTCCTTCAACAACAGATTCACATTCAAGAGGAGCGGATTCATTTCTAGAAGAAGAGTTGATATTTTTGTGTATCTAAGGAATTCACACTATCTTTAAGTGTTGATCTATTGTATGAGATTTGGCCTTTCTAGGGCTTGATTCTAAGTGTTATTTCTACACTTCTATTTCTAATTTATAAGTGAATAAATTGTTGGGTTTTTTCTCCCTCGAGTAGGAGGGCTTTCCCAGGATAAAATTTTGTGTTCATTGTTCTATGTTTACTTTTTTGCTTTCTATTAAATCTAATTTAAAACTAACAACTATTGCAAGTTGATTTTCCAAATATGAGATTGCTGCCTCAACTCCATCCTACTCTACATCCCCTTTATAAGGATATAAATCTACTACATTGAAAAAGGGAGATATATTCAGATCTACAGACAAAGAAATCTCATATGCATTGGCAAAAAATTTCCTAGGAACATGGTAGCGACCAATTTTCTTCATCTCCAGGGTGGGAAATCTCTCCTTTCCTAGATGATCCAACACAAGATCTCCCACCTAAAATTGTAACTGTCTCCTCTTTTGATCAACATACTTTTTGTATTGTTGATTAATGCCTTCTATGTTTTGCTTCACCTTCTCTTGAATATCATGAATGACTTGAGAAAATTCCTCCCAAAATACACATCTCTTCTCCATCCCAACAAGATGATGAAGTTCAAATGCACCCCTTGGGTGCTATGGACAAAGATTTTGGCACCCAATTGCTTTCTTGCACTTCTAGGGTTTTTCACCTAAAAGGAGAAAGATGGGCCAAAATGGGCAATGTCTACACTCAAGATCAATGCAATGATGGATGGAATATGCCTAGATGCAATGTCTAAATGCAATAAAATGATAAAATGAATGATTTATTAATGAAAAACCTAAGAAATGTAAATTGTTTGAAAAAACAGTGATGTATGCAAAATGACCTAAAAATGCAAACAAACAATAACAAAAATAAAAAAGACTAGAGAGGTGCACTTGGAAAGTGAAATATGATGCAGAGAGGCTCTGGAATCCTATAGATTTTATTATTGCAGCCAACTAGGAAACTTATTCCAAGTTGGGAAACTTAGTCCAGTTTCAAGGAGATTCTATCAGAATAGGCTTCTGCCAAATGGGTATCTAGAAATGCAAAAATCACTTTTTAGGCCTGGCAGTGGGACTAATTCACCACTAATGGTGACTTAGTCCACCTGGGGATATGAGGAAATTTGGGGTAGGAATCTGTAGCTTTCTGTTTGCACTTCCCTTCCTGATAGGTGTTCAGTTCAGATTCTGTAGAAAACGGGCTAAAAGAAGTCTCCAAGCTTCAATTAGGGCTTTGTTGACTTGAATTACTTTGATGAGTAAACAAAACCTTTTTAACACCTTCCTCTTTTATAAATCTATATACAAGACCTGCAAAACACACATGCAAAGAGGGGGAAAAGGGTTAGAGAATAGGGGTTTGCCTTGGTCAAACCCTAATTTGGTAATTAAACCCTTGAAAATGAAATAAAATAAGTAGAGAATGATGAATGAACAACATGCAATGCTACAACTCACCAAACCCTTGATGTTGAAATCTGAAGATATGCAAGAAGATTCTCCAATGGATGCTTGATAATGGTTAGAATGCTTGAGAATGATTAAGTAAATGCACTAAAGAAATTAGGGAATTAGAAGATTGTAGGAGATGAAAAATGAGGGGAAAACCCTTTATTTATACTTCATTTTACTAAATTTCTCAAAAATAGCACATCACAAACCGACTTTAAGGTTAAGAGAATAAAATCTTGCCAGAATTTTGAAATAATTTTGATTTATGTGCCCAATGGGACTAAGTTGCCCCAGGTGGCGACTTGGTCCCACCAGGGAAATTTTACTAGGTGTCAGAAATTAAAGTGTATTTAATGTTGTTTAACTTGATTATTCTCAAAAATACGTGCTTAAGTAGGGACATAAAGTGCATTAATGGGTTTTTTAAACATAAGAAAGGGTTGAATTATTGATGACAAGCCTAGAAAAGTATGAGTTTGTTACAACTCTTTACAACACTTTGAAATAGGACTTGGTAAGTGATAAAAAGAGGTTATTTAAGTGAATTATAATGAAAGGGTCCTAGAAAAGTGTGAAAATGGGTTACAACATTTTTACAAGTCATCCTAGAATTCTTAATGATTCACAAGGGTCCAAGACCTAATGTGAATGTGTTGAACACATTACAACATTAAATCTAGGAAAAATCAAGCCAAAACCACTAGGAGGGCCTAAAAATGAGAAAAAGTAGAAGGGTTACTTTTTTTGTGTCCACAAATAGCCCCAACTTGAGTGAGAGGATGAACTTGCTTCAAATACACACTAAAGTATCCCAACATGCACATCAACAGGGATCCAAATGCACTCATGCTAGCAAGATGAGACAACAATCAAGAGGGATGATCAAGTCCCTAGGATTAAGATTCCATGGCAAACCAAAAATTAGTACAAAGGAATACACAAGGAAATGATGAAAAAGAATAAAAGAGAGAGAAGGAGAAAGAAAATAGAGTTAGATGAAGCTTCGATTGTTTTTCCATCCCGTTGTGGATTAGATATAGGATGTTTGTCCAGAGAAAGAAATGTGTACTCACATTGAGGTGACAAAGCTCATGGTTGTCCATTGGGTGAGAAGACCTAAAAAGGTGAGAAACATACAATCATGGATGGTATGCACTCACACACATGTAGGTGGCTATGGAAAATTCATGCCTCAAAATGGGATTCCCACTCAACCATACCAAAGTTATACCTTCTAATAACTTTAATAAGGCACCACAAAAGAAAATGACATTTCAAACTTCACAAGACAAGCAAATCTTTGTATGCTTGGAGCTCATGAACAAACATGATGGCACCATAGGCATGCAAGTTGTGTTATGCAAGGTGGCCATATAACAAATGCAACATGCAACATGCAAAAGAATGTTCAAAGGAGTCTTGCTTAGTTCATGCGAGGTCTATAACTTAGGGAACATTGTGTCTAATGTCTCCAAGAGAGGACTAATCAAAGAATAGAAGATTTACAACTTAGGGGATGTAGTGTGTCGCATCAAGCCATCAATAGGAATGTAATATGCTAAGATAGATCACACTCGTGAAGGACATCACACCCAATTTTATCCACAAAGAAAAAAAATGTATTGTATGAAAAAAGGAAAATGCAAAGTGAATAATGTCAATGTATGCCCCCACTTTAAAGGAATTGTTGCACACTATACTATGAGCAATTACTTTAAAGTAGCAAATGAAAAATGCTAACAAGAAAGAAGACATGAGATCAAACTTAGAAAGCCCCTATGCCAAGTCATACATTTCTAAGTAAGGTTGTGTCACGTGAGAGAAAGGAAAAGAAAAGAAAGGGGTTACCCCCAAAATGAAAACAACAAACACATAAGGGATCTATGGATTTGGGGTCAGTATGTTCTTTGCTGCAATATTTTGTAAAGAGCTCGAAACTGTCATCATTATCCGAATACATAGAACTAGAAGAATGACACAAAGAGAGTGAAAATAAAGAAAAGAAAGATCCATTTGGGTCAACATGGAAGAGACATAGTATGTCTCGACACTTTGCATCATCACCAAAAGGAAAACACAAACAAAAAGAGAATGAAAAGGTTAAAGAAAAAGAAAAAGCTTTTGGGTTAACATAAGAGAGACATTTCGGTCTCAATGCTTTGCATCATCCCAAAAAGGAACATACAAGAAAAAAAGAAAAGGAAAAGAAAAAGAAAAAGGGGCCTTTTGGGTCAACATGAAAGAGACATTTCGATCTCAATGCTTTGTGTCATCCCCAAAAGGAAAACACAAGAAAACTTCAAAAAAGCAAAAGCGATCTACAACATAGAGAACAATGAAGGTGCAAATTGAAGAATGTCATAAAGAGAGAGAAAACATCAAATATCACATCACAGGGGAGCACGTTACACACACACACATGCAAACACAAAAAAGAAAAAGAAAAAGAAAATGCAAAAGGCTAGTAAGGTAGATGCAAGTCAACCATCAAGCAAGTCATCTGCCTCCCAATCTCAATTGATATAAATGGCAAGTGAATAACATAGCAAAGGGGCTATGACAAATAAATTACTAGGACAAGGCTAGCAACTTCTTGCCCCCATTGAGTGAAAGAAAATCTAATGAGCTGAGGTAGGTGATGGGAAGGGTCATGTAATAGTGAGAAGTGAATTTTCTAAAACTATTACATGATAAGGGGTTTGGGGTGGTTTATTGAATTATAGGATAGCAATTATCTCCATCAAAATGATACTTGCTTAGTATTTCTTTCAATTGATGACACTCATCACTTTGATGTCTAAGAACATGATGATATGCACAATGTGGAATGCTAGCATCTTTAGGATATATCACCAAACTATTCATAGGTAGTAATAGTATGAGTCCTTTGTTTAAAAAGATTTGCAATTTCCTTTTGCATTCAAGTGGTGGACGAAGAGGAAACTTGAGTTTTTGTAACTTGTAAGGCCTCTTTCATTTTCTATATTCACCCTTTTCTTGAATACAAGGAGGAGGAGGAGGATGCAAAGTGATCCTATCATCCTTATCATTGTTATCATGTATGGGTTGTTCACAAGGAAGGAGGACATTCAAATCAGGAGGGGAATCAAAGATTAGCGTCCCATCATCACGAAGTCTCCAATATTCTATAGCAGGCTTGTTGTCATGAGGAGGATCTTGATATCCTAATCCGGTTGTGTTTTCATATTTTAGATTTTGTTCTAAAAATTGATGAATGTTATGTTCAATTGTTGTGTCACATCCTTGTTTGCTTAGGATGGTAAAACCTTTGGCATAGGTTTCTTCAAGGTTGATTGGAGTACTAGTGACTTTGTTATCATAGAATGGTTGAGGGTTTGCTTGTTTAGAAGAACTAGGTCCACCTAATGGAGGGAACTTAGGTCCTTTGTTTGTTTCAGGATGTAAGCAACCAAACATATCAAGAGGTGAGACTGTAGGAAGGTCTTGGTGTTTCATGGATGGATAAAAGGATGCATTGGATTCAAGATTGTCAAGGAATTTGTTTAAGAACTTATTCATGTTTTCATCATCTTCTCCAATGATGTCAACATCAAAAGGAGGACATTCATGAGGAGTTGAAGGAGCATGATGAAACTCAAGGTCATTAGGATCAGTTCCAAAGGCATAGCTTGACATGTCAACTAAGGATTTTAATAACATCCAAAACTTATTAAAACAGAGAGCCATGATGCAAATGAATGAAAGAAAACTAAATGCAAGAAATAGAATAAAACAAAAAATCTAGAAACTATGATAGAATGCAATAACAGAAAATAGAGATGCAAAAAATGCTCAGAAGATGCCAGAAATTACAATGTAGAATGTGCAGGAGGACTAAGTCGCCCAATGTGGCGAATTAGTCCCAGTAGTGATTTTTTTGAGATTTTTCAGAATTTTTAAATTGGATTTTATGTTTTTTAGGTTTTCAAATGCAAATACAGTATGAATATGTAGAATTTTTGGAATTTTTGATGAAATGTAATACAAAAATGCAAGCTATGTGAGCTTTTCACTAATGCAATTTTCAAAACCCTAGGATACAAATGAAACAATGCAAAACCTAATGCAATGTTGATGCTTGAGTTACTTCTAGGATGCAAATGCACTTGAAATCAACAAGAAAATGTTCAAAAGTCAAGTTCACCAAAATGTGGACACCGATTTTGGTATCCACAATTCTCTAGCCCTTCTATGGTTTTTCACCTAAAAGGAGAAAGATGGGCCAAAATGGGCAATGTCTACAATAAAAATAAATGCAAGGATGGATGAAATATGCCAAGATGCAATGTATAAATGCAATAAACTGATAAAAGGAATGATTTATTAATGCAAAACCTAAGAAATGTAAATTGTTTGAAAACATAGTGATGTATGCAAAATGACCTAAAAATGCAAACAAACAATAATAGAAATAGAGAAGATTGGAGAGGTGCCCCTGGAAAGTGAAATGTGATGTAGAGAGGCTTTGGAATCCTATAGATTTTTTTGTTGAAGCCAACTAGGACACTTACGCCAAGTTGGGCAACTTAGTCCTATTTCGAGGAGATTCTATTAGAACACATTTCTGCCAAATGGGTATCTAGAAATACATAAATCACTTTTTAGGCTTGGCAGTGGGACTAATTCGCCACTGATCACAACTTATTCCACCTAGGCATATCAAGAAATTTGGGGCAGGAATTAGTAGCTTTATGTCTGCACTTCCCTTCCTAACAAATGTCTGGTTCAGATTCTACAAAAAATGGATTGAAAGAAGTCACCAATCTTCAATTAGGGTTTTGTTGACTTGAATGAATTGGATGAGTTGACAACACCTTTTTAACACCTTCCTCTTTGATAAATTTGCATACAAGAACTGCAAAACACACATGTAAAGAGGGGGAAAAGGGTTAAGGGTTAGAGAATAGGGGTTTTCCTTGGTCAAACCCCAATTTGGTAATTAAACCCTTGAAAATGAAATAAAATAATTAGAGAATGATGAGTTAACAACATGCAATGCTACAACTCACCAAACGGTTGATGTTGAAATATGATTATATGCAAGAAGATTCTCCAATGGATGCTTGATAATGGTTAGAATGCTTGAGAATGATTAAGTAAATGCAGTAAAGAAATTAGGGAATTAGAAGATTGTAAGAGATGAAAAATGAGGGGAAAGACTTTATTTATACTTGATTTTACTAAATTTCCCAAAAATAGCACATCATAGGATGACCTTAAGGTTAAGAGAATAAAATCCTACTAGAATTTTGAAATAATTTTTATTTTTGTGCCTAGTGGGACTAAGTCGCCCCAGGTGGTGACTTGGTCCCGCCAGGAAATTTTATTGGGTGTCAGGAATTAAAGTGTATTTAATGTTTTTTAACAAGAGTATTCTCAAAAATACAGTTAAGTAGGGTCAAAAAGTGCATTAAGGGGTCATTTAAACATAAGAGGGTTGAATTATTTATGGCAAGCCTAGAAAAGCATGAGAGTTTGTTACAACTCTTTACAACACTTTGAAATAGGACTTGGTTAGTGATAAAAAGAGGTTATTTAAGTGAATTATAATGAAAGGGTCCTAGAAAAGTGGGAAAGTGGGTTACAACACTTCACAACACTTTTACAAGACATCCTAGAATTCTTAATGATTCACAAGGGTCCAAGATCTAATGTGAATGTGTTGACCACATTACAACATTAAATCTATGCAAAATCAAGCCAAAACCAAGAGGAGGCCCTAAACATGAGAAAAAAGTAGAAGGATTACTTTTTTTGTGTCCACAAGTGGATACCATACACCACATAGAAAGGACTGAAACTTGTACTTTTATTTGGCGAATCATTATATGAAAATTTTGCTTGTGCCAATATGAAATCTCAACTACTAGGTGAACTACCAATAAGACATCTTAACAAATTACCCAGACTCCTACTGACAACCTCGATCTGACCATCCATTTATGGATGATAAGTAGAACTAAAACTCAAATTTGTCCCCAATTTCTTCCATAGGGTCCTCCAAAAATGACCCACAAACTTTGTATCCCTGTCAGAAATTATACTCCTTGGAATTCCATGCAACCTTACAACTTCTTTAAAGAACAAATTAGCAATGTTAGTGGCATAACTAGTTTTCTTCATGGTATGAAATGTACCATTTTCAAAAATCTATCCACCACAATAAAATTTGAGTCATTTCCCCTTTGTGTACAAGGAAAACCCAACACAAAATCCATACTTACGTAATCCCAAGGCCTGGTTGGAACTGGAAAAGGTTGATAAAGCCCAACATTTTAGCTTCTTCCATTAGCATTTTCACAAAATCTGCACTTTTCTACATACCTTCTCAAATTTGAATGCATCTTAGGCGAATAATAATAAGCACTTAATTGCAAATAAGTCTTATCCTGCCCAAAGTGACCAACAAGACTACCACTATGCTTTTCCTTCAATAAATTGTCCCTCATGGAGCCTCTAGGGATACACAACTTCTTCCCCTTCAACAATAAACCTTATTGAATCATGTAGTCCATTGAAGGCTCTCTATTCCTACAAATAGGATCATGGCAAGCTACATATGCTTCCTTAAAATCTGCATCTTATGCATACAATTCCTTCAAACCTTCAAAACCCACATAGTTAGCTTGTATTTCACATAGCAACAAATTATTCCTACTTAGAGCATTAGCAAATTTATTCATTTTTCCACTCTTATGTTTCAAAAAAAAGTTAAAAATCTGAAGATAATCAACCCACTTGGCATGTCTTTGATTCAACTTGTGTTGGTTAATGATAAACCACAAAGAATGATTATTTGTATACACAATGAACTCCTTAGGCAGAAAATAATGTCTCCATTTTTTTAAAGCTTGAACCAAAGAATAGAACTCCAAATCCTTAGAAGAATACTTCATTTTTGCATCATTGAGTTTCTCACTAAAGAATGCTACCAACTTACCTTCTTGACTCGAGATTTCCCCAATATCCAACCCACTAGCATCACATTCCACTTGAAACACTTTATCAAAATCAGGCAAAGCAAGAATGGGCTGCTCACTTACCTTCTTCTTAAGAAATCTAAAATTTTCTCTAGCCTCCTTACTCCAAACAAATGGCCTTTTATTCCCTTTAATAGTCTCTAGTATGGGTGCCACTACATGACTAAAATTTCTTATAAACTTTCTATAAAAACTAGAAAGACCATGAAAGCTCCTAACCTCCATTACACTTCTTGGTGTAGGCCAATCAAGGATAGATTGTACCTTCCATTTTTCCATCTTCAAACCCTCCATTGACACTACAAAGCCCAAATAAACTAGTTCATTCTGCATAAACACACACTTTTTCAAATTGATCAACAACTTCTCTTCATGTAGCCTACTAAAAACCCACCTCAAATTTTCTATATGCTCTTCCTTAGACCTAATAAACACCAAAATCTCATCCAAATATACAATCACAAATTTACCAAGAAATGGTTTCAAAACCCCATTCATTAGTCTCATAAAAGTACTAGGGGAATTAGACAATCCAAAAGGCATAACTAGCCATTCATACAACCCATCACTAGTCTTAAAGGTTGTCTTCCATTCATCTCTTAGTCTAATTCTTATTTGGTGATAGCCACTTTTCAAATCTATCTTGGAAAAATACATGGAGCCACTCAAACAATCCATGAGATCCTTTATCCTAGGTATAGGAAGCCTATATTTTATAGTGATCTTATTAATAGCCCCTGAATCAGTACACATATGTCATTCCCCTCCTTTATTTGGCACAAGTACTATGGGAAAAACACAAAGACTTAGGCTTTCCCTTATCAAACCTTTCTTCAAGAGGTCCTCCACTTGCTTCCTTATCTCCTCATTTTCCATAGGTGTTAACCTACAAGCAACCTTATTTGGAAGGCTAGCTCCTGGAATCAAATCCATATGATGGCTAATGCTTCTCATAGGAGGAAATTCATTAGGAAAATCAGATACAACAATATCCATATTCTCATTCAAAATATCTTGTACTTCAATAGTAAAATCAACAAGTTTTGTAGAAGTCATTACACACCTAGGCTTAAGAACCAAAGCAAACCCTACTTCCTCTTCTTTCAAATCATGAAGAAATTCCATACCACTTACCACCATTACCTTACTATTGCTGCTACTACTGTATTCCTCTTCTTTCTCTCTGATGAAAACAAGGTATGCTTCTCTTTGTCCTTCTCAATAGTATATGTATTCTCCCATCCATCATGCACAACTTTCCTATCAAATTGCCACAGTCTACCAAGAAAAACATGGAACACATCCATTCACATTACATCACATAAAACACTATCTTTATAACTTCCAATCTCACTAACCAATATTTGATGACCTTTTAGTAACCAAGACACCTTGTATAGAGAGGGGTGTTTAATCCTTTTCAAATCTAAATTTCCTTCCATCTCAATTGTAACAATATTATCTATGCTACCACTATTTATAATGAGTCTACAACATTTACCTTGTGAGTTACACTTGGTTTTGAACAAGGCTGTCCTTTGAATTGGCTCTTGACTTTCTTTTTGTGACTTCAACAACACCCTCTTGAGCAATAAGGACTCACCTGATTCTGGTTCATCTTTGTGGTGCACTGGTGACCCCACACTTTCTTGATCACCATGGACAATCTTATTACTCCTCTCAAATTTTGAATGTCCTCCTTGAGATGACTCAACACAATCCCAACTATTGTGTCCATATTGGTTGCACTTAAAACACTTTCCTGCAAACCCTCTACCTCTACCTTGAAAACCACCTCTACCATATGATTTGCCCCTTTTATTTTGGAAACCTCCTCTATCATTAGTTGTTGTTATACTAGAAATCCCAGCTTCCTCTCCTTGATGATGTTGTTTCCCTCTACTGGTTTGTTTTCCCCTTCCTCTAAACCCTCTTCATCTCTTCTTCTCTTGTTGACTTTGCTTTCTTTACAACTTCTCTTTTTCCTTTAGTGCAAGTTGATAAGAATCTTCTAGGCTTCTAGGGGACATAAGGCTTATTTCATCTTGTAAACTATACTTGAGACCATCACATACCAGGATATTTTCTCCACATATTCCTCACTATACCCTGACCTGATTACCAACTTGTAGAATTCCTTTGTATAGTCTTTCACAAACATGTCTTTCTGCTTCAAATTTTGTAATCTCTTAAAGAGATTTGTTTGATAATCATTTGGAAGGAATTTTTCCTTCAACTTTTCCACCATTTTATCCCAAGAGTTGATCTTCTCCTTATTCTTCCTTCTTCCTTCAGTTTGGACAAAGTCCCACCACAAGTCAACATGGCCCTTCAATCTGATGTAGACAAACTTCACTCTCCTTTCTTTCAATATACCCTCATAATCAAAATAATTGTCCAAGTTGTTGATCCAATCAATTATGTCTTCTCCATTTAGGCTTCCTACATAACTTAGCACCTATACCTTTGGTTTAGAACCCACTTTCATGACCGTTCTTAGTAGTCTTTCTTTAAATCCTTCTTGTTGCTATCCCTGTCCTTCCTCATCATCTTCTATCTGTTGTTCTTCTTCATTATCAGTTGCATCCTTAGCATCTACCCATCTTCTCTTTCCCTTTTCTAAGGCATCCATCCTCTCTATCAGATGCTGCAACAATTCATCACCATGCCCTCTTCTGCCTCTTCCACAAGCTCCACCTCTACCCATCCTTCTTGGAGGCATTATATCCACACTCTCAAATTCCCAAACTCTGCAGGCTCTAATACCAAATGATGGAAAGCCTCACGAGTCACAACCTTAACCGATTCTCAAACACAACTCAACAAAAAAAATTAGTGATAGAAACTTAATATTTTTTCTCAATTCTACATTAAACAAACACATCTAGCAATAGGAAGAATTTCAATGTAAAACATAAACATAAATTTACTACCAAGAAACCAAATCATTGTCCACCATTCATGCAACATTCATTAACATGGATTCTACAATAAAAACACATGCAGCCTCAAACAACGGCTATTCAATAGACAAAAATAAAACATTGATACATTCAATCCTTTTGCCTGCTATCTCTTTTGCACTTGGTTCTAGTGGATCCTCTTTCATTGTCTAACCCTTTTTCCATCATCAGCCTTCATCATATATGGAGGACAGCCGATTGGTTTCCAACTATCAACCCACACAACTACCCAACTGATTGTGATCTTATATTTTCTCCATTTGAATCATTGGCCTCCACTTCTAGATTTTTGCAACTGTCAATTCAAATCCAAACTGACAAGTAACATTGTTAGCTTTGGAGAAATAACGGCGATATGAGTTTCAAACAAGAGTTTTTTGTCACTTGGGAAATAGGAGGTTACAACAACAATGACAAAAGGTCTTTAAACAAGAAGCTACAAAAATAATGCACACCAACAAGCAAAAAGGAAAACAAAACAGTAAACAAATTTCAACAACCAAAAATAAAACCAAAATTGCAAGAGCAGGATACCCCTGCGTCAATTTCACTAATAAATACCATAATATTTATGATCCTAAAATCTATGGTAGGCTTATCTCAAAAATATTTTCATGTGAGAATAAGGCTACAAAGGAATTACAACTTACTAGTTTCAGTGCACCATGGGTACCTGGATTAGGGTGCATAATGTCACATGAGGTTTTCCCTTACCCAAAATTTATCGTGGTTTGCACCCACAATTATGATGATAATAAAAGAGTAATTGTTAATGTAGATATTAAAGAAGAAATTTTATCCATTAATGCAAAATAATTTGGAAAAGTGTTGGGGTCAACAACTAAAGAAATTGGAAATGTCCATATTGACCTAGAAAAGCTTGCTAGTGATTATCAAGCAATGGATGAAAGGGAGAAAAATTATTTCCTAAATGAAATAGTTCAAGATACCAAAGAAGTTAGAATAAAATTGAAAGGTAATCATAAGTATCCTTATGATTTTTAAATTTTTAGACCATGGGTTCAGAATGCTATTTCCATGCTAGCATTTTACTTCATACCAAATAGCAATCTAGAAGTGGGTGCAAGACTCCTTGAAATGGTATGGAATATCCATTATGCTAAAAAACATGTCAAATATAATTATCTTGAGCACATTGTAGAATCCATGCATAAATAATTTTTAATGATTAAAGGAGGTTCCACCAAGACAATTAGGTTCACAACCTACTTGTGCTACTTTTTTCTATTCAAATTTAGTGGAATGTTTCAAAACAATAAGCTTCAGATTTAGCCCTATACTAATCTTGAGGAAAAAAATGTCTCTAGTATATTATTGGACCACTAAGATAAGGATGCATGATTTTCAAAGGAACTACAAGAATTTTGTAGAATAATTTTTGGCTCCATCATATCAAGCAATTACAAATACTCCAATGCCTAGATTGTCTATGTCTTGTAGAAATTGTATTCAAATAAGAAAAGAAATACAATTAGTTGATTAGCACTTAATGGAAGAATATATTGTGCTAAGATTTTATGGATCAGGAGTAAAGCCATACAAATTTCCAATTCATCTGATAGAAAGGGTTTTTGGATTGGAATATGTAAGGAAGATGGATAGTATTGATGAAGAATACTTTGTCAGTCAGCAAAAGAAGAGCTTATTTCCTTCTTTTGTGGAGGGTTCACATTCAAGAGAAAAGAATTTAGTGTGGCACATGATCTTTTGAAAAAAAAAAATTTGATGTTGTTTGTCATTGGCAGTATGATCCATGTGACACCATTAAATCAAGGATTATGTCTAATAGGAATGTTGCAAGTAGAATTCAACATCAAACTAATGCCTTGCTTAAAAACTTGAGAAACAAGGATTCCTGGGATGAGGTCAAAATAGTAATGGAGAAAAGTGTTGCTGAGAAAGGTATTTCTTTTGAACAATTTTCAATAGAAATTATGGCATTGCACCAACAGACAGGAGTAGAGAATCAAATCAGGAGGTACAACATTTTTTATGAAAAAGTGATAAACCATCTAGTAGAGTAAAAATGCTAGATTCTCTAGATAAGGAATGTAGAAAAAAATTGGTCATAATCAAAAATTACTATCTTTTGGTTTATAAGGATCTAGGTGAACCAAGAACTCTTGCATATTTTGGAGATAACGTAGAAGATTATGAATTTAGCAAGTTATGCAATATAGAGCATCCCAATCACAATGAACGTGAAGAAAATGATGATGAATCAGATGATGACAGGGAAGAACAAAGAGTACAAATACAAGCTAGTTTAAGTGATGCCACAAAATAAGCATATACTTCCGGAGCATCCATAGCCAAAAAAATGGGTTATGAAGGTGGTCATTTAGGGTCCCAAGGATAAGGCCATTGGATGGTAGTAGAAGTAGAGCATAGAAAACCAGGTGATAAACGAGGCCTTGGAGCTGATAAAATAGACCAAGGGCATACAAATAGAGCTAAAATAATTCATTTTGTTACAGCTTCAAATCCTAATCCTCATGATCAAATACAATCACAACTAGGACATGCTCATGGTGGAGAAGCTATTGCAACTAGCACTGCCACTAGTGGTGATGGTATGAGTAGTAGTACTAGTAGTGGTAAACATGTGCTACAACAACAATTAAAAATTACACACAAGAGGCCAACAGTACAAGATACCATACATACACACAGTAATCAAGGCATATTCAAAATGGAAAGGATTATGATAGCCACAAGTCCAAGTCCAACTACCAGTTCCACCATAAAGGAGTTATTTCCAAACACTCCTCTAGTTAGTGTGGCTGCAACAAAAACTGAAAGTAATCCTAGTCCTTCACCATTCAAGAATTCCACTATTTCTACGTCTACAAGTTTTGACTACAATGATGAGTTTAAAAATAAATTAGAATTGTATAAAAAATAAAGGAAGCGACTAGTGGAGAGTTCGTCTAATGTAACTTCAGAGACTACAACAACCATGGTATTACCTAAATTTGAACCAAATAAAGAAGTCATGGAGTACATATTTGTTGTTCCCACAGTTCAAAATAAACTTGCAAATCAAATGGATCGATCTGAATTTCAAGTGAGCAAGTTCCAATTAGATTTTTTTGGATACAAAAATACTAACAAAATTAATGTATCAAATAAGAACAATGAATTGGTGTACACATCATTGCTAGAGAGAGAGAGAGAGAGAGAAAGGTTGAAAATTCAAATAAAAAAGTTACAGGCAGACCTAGCAAATGAGAAAGAAAATAGGAAGGCAACAATTAATAAGAGCAATGAATTAGAAAAAAAAAATCTACCTCTACATCAACAAGCAAAGAGGATAAACAAACAAAGGTGGAATTGAATGAACTGAAGCAAAGATTACATGAGAGAAAAAAGAAATATGATGAGGAAAAATCCACTTCAAAAAATTAACATTAAACCTCAAGAAAGCAAATCAACCGTGGGAACAAAAATTGGAGAAAAAGAGAAAAATAAGTGAAAGAATAGCAACAGAGCTAAAAGAAGTAGAAAATAAAATAAACTCTTGTCAAAATAAGTTAACTACATTTTGTAGAGAAACAATAAGGCATATGAAACAAAAGATCTAGGAGGAAATAATGTAGAGGATTGATCATTTGTCTGAATTGTTTCAATTGATTGATGCTATGAGACTACATTATAAGAAGCTCAACAAATATTTAATGGACAACAAAAATGTGTTGGCAGTAGAGAAATTTGCAAATCAAGCTCAACAAACAATCTACAAAGCTAGTGACAATGAATTGAAATCAAAAGGGATTAATAATCGGATTGTTGCCTCAATGGTATTGTCATATATCATTCAAAAGTGTTTGAGAATGTGTGAATTAGCATAATTTGTGTATTTGGCTGCAAAAAATATGGAGAATCTAGATGAAAGGGTAAGGAACTTGACAAAGATTGGTTTTCCAAAGGATTTTAACACAAATGAGCGATTCATTGGAAATGATGATTTCAAAAAGAAGATGGAGGTGAAAGGGAATAACAAACTCAGAAAGTCTTCCAAGAACAAGTATGCACCTTCAGTATCTTATGTTTCTTTAAATAAATCAGATTTCAACATCTTGATACAAGAACATACTACTATGCCTTAAAGGGAAAATAGACACAGTTAATTTCCCATGCATTAATCCTTAGAGAAAAGTTTATGTAGTTTCAAATCTAGGAAAATTTCAATAGCATAATGGAATGTAAATTAACACTTCAAGAATGAGAAACAAAAAGAATAGAAGAAAGATAGACAAAAGAGAAGAAGACATGATATACATGGGAAAAACCCTTTCGAGTAAAAAAATCCACACTCCAAAGCATCAAACCAATGTATTAAGCTACAACAATACAGTTACAATACACTTGCAATCTCACAGCCTTAAAATTGAGACTACATCTTTCTCTTCTAGAGGAAATCTGAAAACACTTCAATACCTGCAATATTCAACATATAAAACCCACTCCAAGACATCCAATATATAGAGAATACAAGCATGAAGGTAGCTTCTAGAACAAGCTACAAGAGATGGGCGTCCAAATCCATGTGGCACATTTTTCAACCACATATTTGACTCCTGTGACACTTGTCACATGATTCCTAACCCCCCTTACATGCATCCATTCTTGGGTGCCCAAAATTTTCCCCTAATAGGTATGACAGATACCTTACAATGTCATAGAATCTGTCATATATGACAACTCTTACAACTGTAAGAGAATTTGTCAAAACTGCCTAAATATAAAATATGTTTGTTACATTCTCTTACAACCTATCATAGGTCAAACTTGGGCACCTACTTTCCTCATGCAAATATTCCTTCCAACACTTGTCCAACCTATCATAGAATTTGGCTCTTATGCATCATAAGATTGTCATAGGAATTTGTCATAAGAATATGTCATACTTTGTCATAGAATCCCTCAAAGATGTTGACACATGTCAAAGAATCTCTTCCCAAAGTGGGACGCCTACATTTCCTTGTGGAGACCACAACATCCATGTCACCTCCCAGTATGTTGACAACTCACCATGCCAAGTCACATTAGATGACAAACTAATATGAGCAAGAAAATACAACATAAGCATTAATAAATTAATATTTTAATGCTAGAAAATTGCAAAGGTTGAGACACCTTAATTCCCAATAGGAGGGTGCAAGGAAGATTGATTTGGATTAGTTTTGTTGAAACCTAGATGAGGCAAACTATTTGGATTCCATCAAACCACTAATAACCTTGAATGCGACTTTGACTAAAACATTTAAGTCAAGTTCCAATTTTAATCATGAATTGTTAACAAATTTTCAAGTTAGACAACATTAGTTAGAACAAATGACAATTCCACCATCTGAACAGTGGAAGTTGCTACAAAAGGTGATAGAATGATTTGACATTGATAATATGAGTTTTTAAGTTCCAACTCAACTCTGTGCAAAGTTGTCTTTGAGCAAGATTTTGCATTGCCTCCATGTATTCCCTCATTTGAAAATCAACAAAAAACCCAAATTCAGTAAGTGTTGATGTTTAATTATCTGTATTATTTATTTTATCAATTAAAGAAAAATTGTGGTTTCAACCACTAGATACACATTAAACAATTGCTAATGTTCATTGTTGTATGTGCTACTATTGTTAATATGTTATTAAGCATTGAGTTGAGTGAAGAATCACTAAGTGCATATTTAACATAATAAAAATATGAAATTATTAATAATATGTTAATTTATTCAATCTGATGCATAATTTCATGGAATACAATATAAAATATCAACTACAGTTTGGGATATAAAATTCTTGGTAATCCTCAACTAGTTAAAATAGGGTTGTTAGGTCTGCAACCTAGGGCTTTCTAAAACCCTATTATCCTAAACCCTGGCGTTCTTATGTTTTGTTGTTGACATTGTTCACTTTTTGACTAGTCTTTAACACAATTAAAATATGAAATTATTAATATGTTAATTTATTCAATTTGATGCATAATTTCATGGAATACAATATCAAATATCAAATACAATATAAACTATCAACTACAGTTTGGAATATAATATTCTTGGTAATCCTCAACTGGTTAAATTATGGTTGTTAGGTATGCAACCTAGGGCTTTCTAAAACCCTATTATCCTAAAACTCTAGATTTCTTACGTTTTGTTGTTGACATCAATTACTTTTTGACTGGTCTTTAAGTTATGACTTATGGGTATCTATGTCGTGAGTCTCGCGTCCCCTTTTTCTACGAAGTGCCCCTTTGATATCAGATATGAAATCAAAATGAAAAACTTTAATTTTTTATAATTTTATTGTTTTATGTTTGTTACGTGGCAAAAGATAAAGGATTATGCAAGTCCACAGTCCCATAGCAGAATGTCCTTTTCTTGTTTGCAGAACCACAGAAAGACATTGTGTGACAATATTCTCATGTGGGATGTGGGAGAATTTTGTTGGAGAGAGGGGATAGTTATGTAATTTTCAAGAACTTCAAGGCTCCACCAAATGCTACCATGTGATAGAAGATAAAAGGATATTTGTAGGCCCATAGTGGCATGTCCTTTTCTTAGTTGTGGAACTATGGAAGGAAACTTTGTGACGATATTCTCACGTGGGATGTGAAAAAATTTGGTTGGACAGAGGGGACAATTGCATCATTTTCAATAAAATCAAGGCTTTAAAATCATTGAAATTTGAGATTTGTACATCCCTTTCTAGATGGACAACAAACATTCAAAATTGATAAATAGGTAGATGAATGAACTGCACTCGCGCAAACAAGAAGTAATGTCAGATGTGACAGATGATGGCTCATAATTGCCTTCATAAATTTTTAGCTCATTTGTTTGGTCCGACATAGTAGCAAAAAAAGTAGAGGTTCACCTATTCCACATCAAATTGAGCTAAAGCTCTGAACAATTAAAAAATAGGTATGCCCTTCTTGGAAAAATTCACCATTGTTATTCTTGAAGGTCATAATCAAGTCTGCAATCTTTGTTGCAAAATACTATAGAAATCAGTTTTAAATCATTCCGGAATTATGAGTCAGTCAAACACCCAACCCTCTCGCCCTACATCTAAAAGACCCTTAGAGGAGGATATTTTGGCCCAGTTGTCAATTTCCTCAAAAAAAATTCAACATCAATGTAACCTTGGCCTTAATGTAGTAGAGATGGTAGACATAGTTAGAAATTGCAGAGATGTTGAGATGAAATATCAAGATGACAATCACTAGGTGGGAATTGTTCCTACACTTGTATGGAAAAAGAAACCACCATTCCCTTGTCTCCAATGCATAGAACTATGATTTGGGGAATCTGGTTGTTCCTAATTCATTTATAAGTGTGCAACTCATCAGACACCTAATTGCTTCTAGGTATGATGAGAATATCAAAGTAATTAGGGCATTGGATGGAAGTGTCCTAATGGATATAACCAAGGATTTTATTTGTGAGGTTTTTAGACTCACTGTGGTTGTAGACAAGGGTATAGGCCTTACTTCTTTTAGAAAAAAATACAAGCTTGAGACAAAAATAGCTTTAGAGTAAAATGGCTTCCTACATTTAGACAAAAAGGCTTCTATGGAAAGTCATTAAGAATCCCTAGTAACAAACTTGAGCCTTTTGATGTCTAGTCTTTTGAAGACTATTTTAGAAGAACATATTGGGTATTATGCTAAGTGTTGGGAGAATATGCACGCTCAAAAATGGAGATACCTCTTATGTATATGGTTATTGATATACAAAATCCTTTTGTTAATAGTGACTTTGACTATACCAACTTTTTAGTTGAGGCTATTCACAATTGGCTGGTGGAAATTAAGAGAAGGAAAAGTGGTAAGGATTTGGAGGTGAATTTCATGTGGTATTCTCTCCTTTTCTATATGATTTTGTACGAAGGGAAATATCATTTCAGCAGACTTTTACAACTAAACATGAAAGATAAAGAGGGAAATGATCTCCCATTGCAATGTTGGACCCATATTTGGGACAAAGATTGTAGTGAGTCCAACTATTATTTTTTTGAGAATTATTTTGTAAGAAAATTCATGGCAAGGTTGGGTCTACCTAGAGTTAGATTGCACAAGGAAATTTTAGATTTCCTTAGGCCTAAAAAGAGGAGGTCAAAGTTAGGAATACAACACAACCAGGGAGATTTTTACCTCCATGAAAACTAACTTTTTATTAGAATATATGGGTTCCCTCAAGCTCCCTATATGATACCCAAATGTGTGCCATCTAGGTTGGAATTCATGGAAATTATATGGCAATTGAATGAAGCTAAACACTTTCATTTAAGGAAACAAAGGAAAGGGTCCTTTTTCAATTATGTTACTGCCTTTTCATATTTCACTTTTACTAGAGACAGCTTAGATAGGCTGAAATAAATGCTTTGGGAATACAAATATTTTTTAGTTAAATGTCAAATATTTTGACCCTAAAGGTTTCATACACAAGGTTAGGAAAGGTAACAGAAGGTCTGATTTTCACCAAGTTGATGAAAATGAATATTTAAGAAATTGCAAGGATGAATTTGAGGTATAAGATAAAAAGGAAAAATGGATTGTATTCAAGAAGGTAGAGGCTACAAGGATAAACAATGATAAGGATTATCTTGGAGCATTTTCTGATATTGTTGACCCAATTGTCAAGATTAAGGTGTTGTTGAAGAATTTTGACAGAGTTGTAGGTAAGGCCCCTATCCTAGAAGAGAAACCAGCAAAGCGGGCCTAGACCTTCACTTGACCTCTCTATCGAAAGGCCCCAACACCAGGGGCCTTTTATTAGAGAAAATGTGCAATCAGCCCCACCACAAGTCACTCCCTCTCTTTCCCCTCAAATAATCAGTGTGGATTCTGGTTCTCCCCCAAGAGAGAAACCATAGAAGAGGATGAAAGTTGAGCAACCACCATTGTTGGTTGACAATCCCATCAATACAGATGAAAGGGAAGATGTTCATATCACCATGGATGAAATTCAACAATATATGCCATCCCCCCAAGACCAAATATTTTTGGCCTTCTTCAGCAAGGGTTTGGGTTGGATGAGGCTATGGGGAGAGATAACCTCAATGATGTGAGGGAATAGGCATGTTCACAATTCATTTTTGATGATGAGTTTATAAAATCCTAGGAGTTTAAAAAAAAAAAATTCAGATCAAAGAGGGATGAGTACCTTAAAAGAGTTCAGTTGGCACAAGCAAATGTTCCTAGACAAAATTATGATGAAGTAGGTGCAAAGGTAATGGTAGAAATGAATTTTGAGTCCAAAAACATTACACATAACAAAGGGAGAAGAATGGTGGAAGCTAGAGGATTGCTACTGCTCCCTGAATGGGACATTTCTTTTGCAATTGTCTTTGATACTATTTGGAAACACAAAGGAGAATTTTTCATATAGAAGAGAAAGTAGAGATGGCATTGTTAGGATTAGGGTTCAACCCACATTGGGAAACCCTTGCAATCTAGGCCCTTGCCTCAAATACAAACAAGCCTATGATTGTTGAAGCACCAAAGGGAGCTTGATTGTAAAGAGGGTATTTGACACCTCTACCCTTGAAGCTGCTACATTAGTGGTGGATGTTGCCAATTTTAATGAAGCTAATGTTTGAAGGTTGCAAGATAGACTTAATACAATGTTGAAGGAAATAATCATCTCATGGAAGCTTACAACCAGCAATAGGTATTATTGGCTCAAAAAAATCCCTTCTTCAAAGTGTGCAGGAAGTAGGATCCTCTTCTATAGTCCCCCTTGCTCATGTGATGATTGAAAATGTAGAGCATAAGCAAAAGATTCAAATGCTGGAAAAAAAGTTGAAGAATGCCCAATAGAATCACCAAAATGAGAGTGTGCACATTGCAACATGCATCCTAGAGCATAGACTATCTAAAATCTTAAGAAGGTTGGAAAATACACGTGTTTCATAACTGAATTTGAGAAATGTGATTACTAGAATAAGTGGGGATCAAGAGAAGCACAAATGTATATTTGAACAATGGAATCCTAGATTTTCATCTTTGGAAGGTATGTATAAGGGATCTGCAAACACATTTGATGACCCACCTGGTATCTATCTTAGTTTTGAGATTGTCAAGATGGCATGCAATCATAAAGGGCATTTGAAAAGTATAATTGAAACTACACGAGAAAAAAATGAACTCTTTCATAACTGTTGACAAAAGGGTTGTATCCCACCTGGTAGAAGATAATGGGGATTTGAAGACCCTAGAGAAATGGAAGGATAGTTTTGTAAGGAAAGCAGATGTGCGAAAACACTTTCCTAATGTCAAATCCATAGGGAAGAATACAATGCAGGGCTTTTAATTTTCAAATTATAATCTAATTAAGACACACATGAAAGATTTACAGAAATAGAGAAAATACAAAAAGACAACTAAACAACATATTTACATGGGAAACACATTCAGGAAAAAACCCACCACCAAGCTGAATCTCTTTGTATTACAGTAACAAAAAAATTACATACAATCAGAAATACAACTCTCTGGTATTTTACTATAGCTTCATTCACTATTCATCAGTTATAGAAAATCCTCTCAACAATTCAACTCAACTCATTCATATCCCAAATCAAAATCGATCTACTTTTATTTTATTCACATTCTAATTTTGTCTTATGTGCATCCTTATCCACCATTACCAATCATAGATAGTTTCCTTTCGAGTAGATGATTTTTCCTTGCAGCAGTTTTTCCAGCGTTGCAACTGATGCAAAAAACCAACCGTCATCCGTTTGAAAACAGCTTACTTTGATTGGTCCAGCAGGATGCCACACAGGATGGTCACACGGTCAACGACATTCAAACTTTTTTGGCATCTCGGTGAGACACTAACAATGTCTCCCCAATGCCACAAAGTTTCTCTATCGATATTGGCTTAAGTCTCCAACAGTCGGCAAGACAACATAACGAGTGTCACATGTCATACCGAAACCATCGATGTCCATTTCATTCCTATTGGAAATATTTTCCCTTATCGGCAAGACTCATATCGAATGCATACAAGTCATATCGATCAGACATTCCATCGGAAAGACATACTGATCTTCTCCAAGACCTCTCACCAAACCTTCATGTTACATTGATGAGCATTGATGAGTCGATGAGACTTATCATCTTCGCCAAGACCTTATACCAAGGTCTTAAGTCACCCTAAGTGCTACATTCACCAGTCAACAAGACTTAAGTCTTTCACCGAGACCACATACCGAATGCCCATGTCTTTCCAAGTCGGCAAGACATTTGACTTTGCCAAGACATTTCGCCAGGTGCCGAGAGCTACACCAATGACTGTCAGTGTGACTTATCCAAGTCGCCAAGACTTCTTAGTGAAGTCTTTTGTCACTGCGAAGGCACCACGAGAATACTCCCATTGGCATGACCTAGCTTCATCGTTGAGACATCTCCCTACAACCTTTATGTTACCTCAATAACTTTAAGCTATCAATGAGACATTCACCATTCGCTGGGACCTCTCCCCAACACTTGTGAGTTAGCCCGATAAGATCAACTATCACCCAGAGTTCTACCAATCACCAAAAGGTCATGCCAAACACAAAGAGTCACAGCGATAGACTTCATTCGGCAAGATATCAACCCTATCACAGTGATATGAACATTTCAAGAGCTTCAGAACAGTTAGTTGGCCAGACATCTATGATGTCACACCAACTTTTCCTTCAAGGAGTTTCATGTCAGTAAGGATTGAGGCATATATTCCAACAAGCTCCCACTTGATGAAGATCTTATTGACACCTCCAGAGCATAATAAAACTACTAAAATTCATGGGCCAAGAGGCCCATTGAATTGGCACACCACCTAAACTTGTCTGTGCTCACAGGCTTCATCAATGCATCTACAACATTCTCCAGAGTATCCACTTTCTCCAAGGAGACCTTCCCATCCTCCACCATATCTCATACAAAGTGATATTGTACATCTATATGTTTCGTCCTAGCATGGAAAGTAGGATTCTTTGCCAAACATATAGCACTCTGACTGTCACAGTAAATAGTAATTTTTCCTGCATCAAAACCAATGTTAGAAGACAAACGTTTAACCAGATTGCTTCTTTACAGGCATGTGTTGCTACCATGTATTCTACCTCTATAGTGGACAAAGCAACTATAGCCTGCCGCTTGCTCATCCAACTCACTGCACCACCATTCATCATGAAAACATATCCACTGGTGGATCTTCTACTATCAATGTCTCCTGCCCAATCAAAGTCCACATAACCTTGAATACTGAGAGTCCTTTGTGATTCAACCAAGTTACCATGGTAACACAAAGCATAGTCTGAAGTTCCCTTCATATATCTAAACACTCTCTTCATAGCATCCCAATGTGTCCTTCTAGGATTAGCCATAAACCGACTAAGAACTCCCACTTCTTGGGCAATGTCTAGCCTTGTACAGACCATAGCATCCATGAGGCTACCAAATGCACTTGCATAAGGCACACTGGTCATGTCCTTCATCTCAAAAGGAGATTTTGGACAATCCTCAACAGATAACTTTGTTCCCTGCATAACTGGAACAACTAGCTGTTTGCAATCAATCATACAAAATCTCTCTAGAACAGTCATGATGTACTTACTTTGACTGAGCCAAATTTTTCTATTTTTTCTATCCCTAGTTATTTCCATTCCCAAAATGTACCCTGCTGCACCAAGATCTTTCATCTCAAACTTTGCAAACAACTGAGACTTAAGATCAGAAATCATCAGCTTACTATTTCCTATGAACAACATATCATCAACATAGAGTGCAATAATAAGGACTTGATCACTTTCAGCTTTGTAATACATACAGTGATCACATTTTGATCTTACAAATCCCAATGACAAAACAAATGTGTCAAACTTTTGGTACCACATTCTAGGGGACTGTTTTAAACCATACAGATATTTCTTTAACTTGCAAACCAGTCTTTCTTTACCTTTCTCCACAAAGTGCTCTGGCTGGGACATATAAATTTCTTCTTCAAGATCACCATGAAGAAATGTTGTCTTCACATCCATCTGCTCAATTTCTAAGTCATACGCAGCTGCAAGTGACAAAATAAATCTAATAGATGTCAGCTTAGCTACAGGAGAAAAGATTTCTCCATAATCAATTCCCTCTACCTGGGAATAACCTTTCGCAACTAGCCTTGCTTTATATTTCTCCACACTATCGCCTAGACCTATTTTCTTCTTAAAAACCCATTTGCAACCCACAACTTTTCTGCCTTTAGGCAATGGCACCAAACTCCAAGTATCATTCTTTTCTAATGATGCCATTTCTTTATTCATGGCTTCCAACCAAGAGTTTGCATTAGACATTTTAAATGTCTCTTTCACAGTCCTAGGTTCATCAGTGCTAGAAATTAAAGCATAGGCACAAGTAGACTCAATTGAAGAAAACCCATACCTATCAGGTTGCTTTCTTTCATGAGTTGACCTCCTCACAGGCTAAGGTTGAGGTGGTTCTTCATCTTCATCAGAACTTTCAGAACTACTTGAGCTCTCCTCAGTATCATGTACATTTTGATTTTTCAATTTCTCTTTATCTGGTGTCGAAGGAATTGTTGCTACAGCCTTTTCATTTTCTGATTTCTTATCTGACTACAAATCCAAAGTAGAAGGTTTCAGCTCACGAAAAATAATGCTTCTGTTGTGCAAAACCTTCTCAGTCTCAGGATTCCAAAGCTTGTATCCTTTTATGCCAGCACTATAGCCAATAAAAATACACTTTACAACTTTGTTTTCCAACTTGGATCTTTTTTCAAATGGAACATATGCATATGCCTCACAGCCAAAGACACAAATATGTCTAAGAAAGGGATTCTTTCCAGACCATGCTTCCAAAGGTGTCTTCTGAACAAGAGCAGAGTTAGGAGAGTGATTTACCAAGTAACATGTTGTAGAGACTGCTTCAGCCCAGAACTTCTCCTCCAAGCCAACACTGCTCAACATACTTCGTGCTCTTTCCATTATTGTCCTATTGAACCTTTCAGCAACTCCATTTTGTTGTGGAGTGTAAGGTGTAGTCTTGTGTCTTATGATCCCATGATCTTTACAGTACCTTTCAAATTCATCTGAACATAACTCACCGCCATTGTCAGTCCTTAAACATTTTATTTTTCTACTAGTCTGATTTTCTACAAGGTTTTTAAATTCGTTAAACCAACTGAACACTTTTGATTTACTTTTCATAAAATATACAAATGCTCTTCTTGAATAATCATCAATAAACGACACATAGTATCTTGAATTAGACAAAGAAGGAACATTCACTGGACCAAACACATCAGAATGTATATAATCAAGCAAACTAGAAGTTTTGTGAGGACTAGAATAAAATGAAACATGGCATTGCTTTCCATATATGCAATGTTCACAAAAATTGAACTCAAGGTTACAATCTTCAAGCCCTTCTACCAGGTTTTTATTTTTCAAGGTTTTTAAACCTTTCTCACCAATGTGGCCTAGCCTATGATGCTAGAGTATAGTCTTCTCTACTGGAATTTTAACCTCCATGGATTTTACACCATTAGGAACGTTTTCCTTCTTTTCTCCATGAGCAGCCTTAAGTGACTTTGCAGAGACACTGTTGCATTGGACAGCTTGTGCATCCAGCTTGTACAAGGTACCAATTTGAGCACCCCTAGCCAACACCATAGAGCCTCTAGTCATCTTGCAGCCATTTCTAGAGAACATGACTTGCACTCCGATATCATTCAGCTTACTTACAAAAAGTAGATTTTGAGCCAGACCTAGTATATGCATCACATCATTGATTCCCTTCACTCTTACATCAAGGAATTGAATTTTGACTCTTCCACGACCAATGATTTCCAAAGATGAATCACTTGCCAAATACACCTTTCCACCATTGTATTCTTCATACTTCATGAACCATTATCTATGATATGTCATGTGGAAAGATGCTCTAATCAATCACCAGACATCATCTGATGCCCGTAGCCAAAGCTGCAATGAAGGCATCTGCATCACTATGAGAAGAATCATTTCTAGAAGAGTTCTTCTTCTTCTTTTTCTCCTCCTTGCAATCCTTTTGGACATGACTAGGTTGCCCACAGCCCAACACTTCACCTTTGACTTCCTCGCTAGGAGACTTTGATCTCCCTTCTGATTTCGATCTGACTTCTTGTCCTTCTTCTTTCCTTTCTCCTTTGGTCTACCTCTGACAACCAGAGCCTCCTTTGCCATCTCAAAATATTTTCTTCTCATTTCTTCTAATAACAGAGAAGCAACAACATCTTCCATCTTGAATGTGGATGTTGTACTCCCAATGGCCATCACCAGATGATCCCAAGAATTGGGCAGAGAACATAGCAACAGCATGCAACGATCTTCATCTTCAATCTTCACACCAACAAATGTCAACTGAGCAATCAGCATGTTGAAAGCATTTAAGTGATCAGCAACAGACCCTCCCTCCTGCATTCTCAAAGAGTACAACTTCTTCCTCAAGAACAACTTGTTCACCAAGGACTTGCCTTGATAAATATATGCTAATCTTTTCCACAAGGACAATGCAATATTTTCTTCATGTACATTCAGAAGAACATAATCTACTAAATAGAGCCTTATCAGCCCTTTTGATTTTCTATCTGACAGATCCCAATCTTCTTGCTTCATGCCTTGAGGCATAGTTCCAGACACAACAAGCCATAGATCATGATCCACTAACAGATCTTCCATCTTGAGTTTCCACAACTCAAAATTGCTACCATTGAATTTCTCTATCTCCATCTTTTTGGATGTGCTTGCCATCTTAATCTGTAATTAAATTAATAGACCTCTACCAAAACTCCCACTGGAAAAGGATTGACACAAAAAACCCATCTACCATTGCCAATCATAAACAGTTTCCTTTTGAGCAGATGATTTTTCCTTGCATGCAGTTTTTCCAGCGTTGCAACTGATGCAAAAAACCAACCGTCATCTGTTTGAAAACTACTTCTTCTTATTGGTCCAATAGGATGCCACACAGGATGGTCACACGGTCAACAACGTTCAAACTTTGTTATCATCTCGGTGAGACACTAACAGTGTCTCCTCGATGCCACAAAGTTTCTCTATCACTATCGGCTTAAGTCTCCAACAATCGGAAAGACAACATAACGAGTGTCACATGTCATACCGAAACCATCGATGTCCATTTTGTTCATATCAGCAAGAGTTTCCCTTATCGGCAAGACTCATATCGAATGCATACAAGTCATATCGATCAGACGTTCCATCAGCAAGACATACTGATCTTCGCCAAGACCTCTCACCAAACCTTCATGTTACATCAATGAGCATTGACGAGTCGGCGAGACTTATCATCTTCGCCAAGACCTTATATCAAGGTCTTAAGTATCTGCAAACACATCTGATGACCCACCTGGTATCTATCTTACTTTTGAGATTGTCGAGATGGCATGCAATCATAAAGGGTATTTGAAAAGTATAATTGAAACTGCAGAAGAAAAAAATGAACTCTTACATAAATGTTGACAAAAGGGTTGTATCCCACCTGGTAGAAGATAATGGGGATTTGAAGACCCTAGAGAAATCGAAGGATAGTTTAAATATTGTAATCCCCACACTCCTCCCTCTGATTTGCAAAGATCACAAACTTGATTTAAATCGGCTTGATTCCTATTCAGACATGATGGTTGATGCAGAACAAACGATGGAAATTTTTTGTAGAGAGGCTAGTGATTTACTTGATGCCAAGTATCATCAAAATTTGAAGAATGTGGAAAATCTCTTAGCTCATGACTGTCCTTTTCAGGATATGTTTAAGGAATGGAATGAAAAGTATAATTTTCACCTGGCATGGAATGAAATTTTTTTGGATGAGGTTCTTCACTTCTTTGCTTATTGCTTTCCTTATGTGATAAAAGGGAATCCTAAGCCTCATTCAAAATTTCAAAGCATTATGATTTTTTGATCTTTCATCTCATTCTCTATAAGCTCTTTTTGCATAATTTAAGCTATTTGATAGCACACATAGGAAATGTTGTAATTTTTCTATGTAATAACAAAAGATGACTTAAAAACTTAAGTGTATTTCTTTAATTTTGAACATTGACCTATCTTAATCTCCACTATTGCATTCACTATCTTTTGACTTAAAATAATCAAGAGTTATTTATAAGTTGTCATAACATATTATGTGTTTATGTTATGGATGTTGAACTGTTAGCTTATGTTCAAAGAATGGATTAATATTCCATTCAGTTATTTATCAAAGATTGTTTGAATGGTAATGTAATATGAATTTATAAGTAATGTGATAAGTTTTTTTCTTTGCTTGGTTTCTCATTGTAAGGCAGTAAGGTTATAAGAAGCCATGAGTTGGTCTATTGTAGGAGTATATTTCATTTTTTGACTCAATTGAAAATAAGGCACTGATCAAAATAATTCATAAATTGTGAAAAATGATGCAAAATCACATATTAAATCAAAAAACAAAATTTTACTTTATTGCAAATTTTATGTTTTATGCACAAATCAACGCTAGTAAGGAAACATTAAGCATTGAGTTAAATGATGAATCACTGAGTACATGTAAAACTTATCGGTATGACACAATATGTTAATGTATTCAATTTGATTCACAATTTCATGGAATACAATATAAAATATCATCAACTATAGTTTGGAATATGATTCATGAATTGTAGTATAAATACCTAAAAATTGTTAATTCACTTCCATTTCTCAAAGCAAGTCAGGATCCTCAAACTGATATTCAACTTGAGATAAAGTAGAAGATTCATCTTGATTGAGTTTGGTCTTCATTTTCTTCACCCTATGTCTCAAATTCAACATTCATTATGTCAATGTCATTTGTCCAATTGCTAGTGCCACCATTACTAATACCAGTGTTTGAAGTTTTGCACAAGCCTCTTCTTTCACATATGGACCTCCAGATTGTGAGTGCCCTTCCAAAAGGAAAAATTTTGACATTATATGTAGTTACAAACACCCTCAAGAAATTTTCCAAATTCTTGTCTATTTTTTTCTTATCTTTGATTTGAAAAATTCCAATGAAATGGAAGCTCTCTCATCCTTCACTGACCCTAATATCATTTTTTGACATAAATATGCAAGTTTAAAATATTTTGATATTGAACCATGCAATATTTCACTATGACCTAAGGTTTTCCAAGCCTTTGTTATTGATCATGCTTCCATGGGCTTCTCCATGGAATCAAATTGGTCCATCATACTTTTTGCAAAACACTTACATTATTCTCTAAGCTTATCTCCATTTATAATTCCTTCTATTGTCTATTCATTGTATTTTACACTCTTTTGAAAATTGTTTGACCAAGGTAATTACTTTATCATGAAAATACCTTGGGCTATCTTAGTTACCTCAAATCCAAAATTGAGGATACACAATAGACATGGCTTCAAGTATTTCATCTCAAGGGAATCTATTATAAATCTCTGTGGAAAGAAATTTTGCAATTTCCTTAAAATTATCACTAACAGATTTAATAATATCGTTAAAAGATTCCTTTATAATAGGTACTTCTTTGATACAGCACCTAACTATTGTACAATGGTGCATTGGTATCTTAAATCCAAGTACAAAGACACATAATTTCCTACTTACATTAAACTATAAATAACTTTCAAGATGATTCAAATTTGTAATTTTACGCCAGCTTAAAAAATTTGGGCTTTGAGAAGTTAGATCTAGATATAGATGATCGAGGGTCATCTATCATGGGGAGAAGACTAGCTAAATTCAAGAGTGTCTCTATATCGCTTAACCTATGTAAGAGGTCAGGAGCTTTGTCTACTATGTTGTGATGCTCATACATTATTCCAATCAAGGATTGATATTCTAAAAAAAATCATTGCACTGGTCCATGCAAGGAGATCCATCTTGTATCAACATCCTTAAGAAGCTTCTTTCCTATTATTATTCCATTAGAAAAAATTTGAAATTTCATGAAACATTTGGGAATTCAGTAAAAGTATGCGTAGAGCCCACAGACTCGATTTTCAACTTTTGACATTGTAGGATACTCGATACTTGCTTACAATTCTAAATGCTAAATTCATTATGTGGATCATGCAGTGAATGCAAAACATGTATGGTGCACAAGTAATTTGTAAATTTGTGCAAACACCAATCCTGTGACCTTGCATTACTGCAAATCCATTAGCTCCTACATACACCAACTTTTTGGCAATTGTCAAGTCATCCATACCTCCAATTTCATTCAAATATTTCTTGGCTAGTTCAAATAGACTTTGCAATGTTAAATTGTCCTTCATTTTGTCAACACAAAGAAGATGAGCTTGGTAGACATGTTGTTTTACAGTATACACATGCATACAAACCCAATAAGTATTATCTACCATAGTAACTTCATCTAAAGATAATGCAATGAAGTTTCACTCTTTTAATTTCTCATTTTAATCTTGATTTTCCACTCTAGTAAGACAACTTACCCATTCTTATACGACATTTACTGACTTTAATGTTCACTAGGAAATTTAGGAACACCCAAAAAAGATAATAAAATATTCTAGGTAGTCTATCATAGGATTCCCTCTAGACAAAATATGAAAAACAACACTCATCTGAATAGTTTTTGACAATTGTGCTCCTTCCATTACTTTTCCAAATTGAGCTTCAATTCTACCTCCCCATGCAACAAGCTTCAACATTCTTTGCTTATGCTCTTCATATTCTGTGACATACTTAACATGAAGAAATTATTCCTTTGATTTCCATCGTACTACTGGTTTTTCCTTTCCATCAATGATTTTGTTTTCATAAACTTTACCGATATTCTTTTCTTTGTCTCTTTTACATTTCCAACTACAAATCATACACTTGCAATCTATTAGAGGTTCATATTTGTTTGCTTTCTCCAATGGTTCAATGAATGGGTACTTTGACACCCAATCAAGCTAAAAATTCATTGTTATTACCCACTCACACCCTATTTTTTATTTTCCTTTTCTTTTCTTTCTACCAACATCATCTACAATGCTAACATTTTCATCCAAGTCAATTATCTCATTCTAGCTAACCAAGGTATCCCTAGGAACATCTTCTATAGTATTTCCATCCTCATTTGACTCATTTAACTCAATGAAAATCCCACCTTTTGATGGCAATGAGGTATTGTGAATGCCTTCTTCATTAATATTTGGTGGAAGAGTTGATAATGTAGCTCCATCTTGATATGATGGATCAAAAGCATTATCAATTCCAAAGTAAGACTATAAGGTAACTGTTGGCCTCCTACAATAATTTAACAACTAAGCCCTTACAGTTGTGATTCAAAGATTGGACATCTAATATGAATAGAAATTTTAATAATTAGGAAGGTGCATTTAACTTTTCAACCCAAGGATGTAGACTTGAAATTGGTCAACACAATATGTGCACTAGGAATCCAAAGTAGCCATATTCATTCTACAGCTAACAAAGACATAATGTTGAAAGTAAATTTCTTGGAAAGAAATAACATAAGTACTGAACATCAACCAACAACTATACTAGGTTGAAATGCATGATAGAAATAAAAATTTGAGCAAATAGACAAGAAACTACTCTATCTACTTTGGTTGCATGAACAGTCACAAAATAGAATTCTAGTGGCTATAGGAACATATAGTTGCTAGATTCTTAACTAATTGTTGAACAGAAAGTATTAACTAAAATAAAGGATGGAATTCTCACCAAGTGGGCCCCCTTGGATGAGTATCCCTTAAGACAAATGTAAACTCAGATGCACAAACTTATAAATTCATTTTAATCATTGGAAAGCATGAGTATAATCAAGCAGCATAATTATATTACTAAAAAACTAGGAATGTGAGTACATCATCAGATTAATCAACCTTCTGAGAAGGAGCATTCAAGTCTTATTTATAGGAAGAAAAACTACTAACTAACTAACTAGCAAGGTGGTAAACTCCAACAAATTAGGAGGACGCCACTTTAGGGAAAGCATAAAAAATGGAGAGGAGGTAATGCATGCATGGAATCTGTTCAAGCCACTTTGCCTCAATGCAGATCTAGCATAACAATAGCTCCTATATTTTCTCAAAAAACTATTAAGACCATTTACAAGGTAGTTAAAATTCTTTGATTTAAACTAGGAATCTCCCTCCATTGACCTTTGAATGATCACCTTGTTGACCTTTATGGAAAACGACCAACCGGCAGAATCTTCCTCAATTTTGTAGGCTCTAATTATATTTGCATAACAATATTAGTATGCACAACAATTGTGTATTTGTAACTATTGTAAAGTAACATTCATTAATCTACATGTAAAATTAACATAGATAGTTCATATAGAATGTCAATTTCATTTAAAGTTTACAAAAATAAGCTTATGCCCAATGTCTATGGTTTTGAGGAAATATCATAAAAAAGGTCAACATCCAAGTATCAAAGTCTATGACAACAATAGTAAATGGATAATAAACTCTATCAAAATTGAGCCATAAACTGGACTCATCAGTAACCTTAGGTTTTGGGCATTTTGATGGCCTCCCAATCCCTTCACCAACTTGAGGAGTCTTACCCTTGTTGCACTTGTTGCTCGACATCTTGATCTCTCACTTCAAATAAAATTTGGTAAAAATTTCTTCTTGTTTAAGGACATAGAATACAATCCCATTCCCTACTCAATATCATCTTTATTATTGAAGCAAGAATGGAAAAGAGATAAAGAAATCTTATAACACTATGAAGAAATGATCACATGCCTTTAAGTTCAGGTTTTCACTAACTTGCTATTCGTTAATACAAGAATGCATGTGTTGTAAGTTTATAACTTGCCTATGATCAACTTCAAGGTTCCAAGTCTAACTTTTGAATCAAGAGCTCAAAAGTTTAGAATTGAACAAAATGTGTAAGAATAAATGACAGTTTCAATTGTATTTATATCAATCCATATTTAGTGAATTCCACAAGATTTTTAAATGGTATATTAAAAATTTGGTGAATCCCACGTGATTATACAATGATACATTTAAGTGTTGGGAAAATCAAACATCGATGAAACAGATATGTTGTAATTTTCAAGGCGATTATGGCCCTACAATGAGCATAGAGGTTTCATGACAATTAGAAAAATGTGTCCGCAAATGTAATTATTTTTTAAAGTTATTGGTGAAATGGGTCCTTATAAGCAACTATTTGTAAATTTTAATTCGTGAAATGGGTCCTCATAAGAAACTATTTGTAAATTTTAATTGGTGAAATGGGTCCTGATACACAATGTTGTTTTAATAGTATTGGCGAATATATAAGTGATTTAATAGATGCTTTTGAGATTCCAAGAGAAAATATTATGTTGTAAGAATGGAAAGATTGAAGGTGTTTTCATTGATGTCAACTAGTCAATTGGTTATCAACTGATTGTCGTTGTCATTAGTGTCATGGATGAAGGTTATTGGATGTATATGTTAAGGATATTGAGAAAATTTTAATGATAATATGTTGCAAGTGTTCAATGGTTGCTTCGGGTTTTGCTTCTATATTTGTGTGGTTCAGATATGTTGATCATCGTTGTTGGAAGCTACTATATCCAGATTTTAGGCTATTGATTTATTGTACAGTGCGAGTTGTGTTCACCAGTTGTGAACTGTGGTTTTCTGTGTTTCTAATTGAGGTTCGGGAGAAATGTTGTTCGTCCAAATTTCTCTTTGATGAATTCTTATGACTTGTGGTTCTAGAGTTGAGTTATTTTTATTGTATTGAAGATAATTTTGGTATCTGGAAAGTTCATACTTAATTGTTCTATGTGTTTTACACTGGTTTGGCTGACTTTGTGTGGAATACTACTTTTGGAGTCGGTGAAGCATGTTGGATCTATTTTAGTCCTTATGAAGCATGTGTTTGGGTTGCCCTCATTCTAATTCCACCCTAGGATGTTTTGGTGCCTACCTAATTTGAATTTGAATTTAGATGGCTGACTTTAGATATGTTTCAAAGTTGAAGATGGTATAAATACCAAATGAGTTAGGGAAGAAGAAATGAGAACAAAGAAAAAAGAGACAAGAGAGAAAAGAGAATAGAGATAAGTGTGAATCAGTGTGTTATGATGCGAGTATGGAAGATCAATGTGAAGCCTAAATATTGAGTTTTCAGAAGTAGTGAGTTGAGGGTGCACTTTATCATTCATGCATGTCTGCAAGTGGATTGATGAGTTGTGTTGGATTTCTCTATTGCATTGAGATTGTCTTCTCTGTAACAAGTCTTATTTATCTTATTTGTGTCTCTGTGGTAGTGAGCCCTTTGTTTCAGACAGTGAGTCCTTGTTTTGGTAGTGAGCCTTTTGTAATGGGTTTTGATATTCTCTATAGTGTGAGTTAATCCTCACCATGGTTTTTCCCTTATTGGGTTTTCCACATAAATCTAGTGTTCTTGTATTTATGTGATGGTTTTCAATTTATGCACTAGTATTTAATGTTTAATCTGTTAAGTAATGTTAAGGATTAGTTTTGGTGAATGAATTAAATTTTAAATTTGTGACAACTAATTCACCCCCCTCTCAGTTATCTTGTTCAACATATTAATAGGCTCATTTGAAACACATAGTTTTTTATACAGTGAAATTATTACTTAAATATATCTCATAAAACAAATTCATAGTGAATGGAAATGCATTAGACTGATCAATCATAAAATATGGACAATTTGGCCACCCTATTGGGTGTGATTTATTCACCAATTTTGACTTGGCCGATATCTAATATTCACTAATTGGTGAAAATTCACCACTAAAAAAATCCCTAGTCTAATAATATTAGATTATTAATTAATTATGAATGGTTATTTTGAATAGGTGTGGCTAATACCCCTTAAGGTGTTATGTCACCCTTTCCTATATTTAAGGAGGTTCTCTCTCATTTGAGAGGTGTAGAATTTAGAGATTGAAAGATAATTCTATCACTATGAACATGAGGTATTATTGGCCATGTGGAAGTATGGAGAAGTATTCTCCAAGTTCAGTCTATGTTATAATAGATCATTATTGTAAGTGTTTTAATAAAGTGATATTTTATGGGGTTTTTTTATTTGAAAGGTTTTTTCCCATTCATATCTTGTGTAATCTATACAATATATGCTTGTATGATTCTCATTTTATTTATTTTATATTTTTTTAATAATGATTAGTATCCTAAGATCCTAATTTCAAACATAGTATTAGAGCAAGTTAGATTGTACCAAACAATTTTACTGGTTATACTAGAAGATATGTAGAACTTGATGGGAAACCTCTTTATGCTCAATCAACACATTTGCAAGGCCATTTTTACAATACATTTGGTGTGCCTTTTCTATTATTCTAAAATTAATTCATTAGAACAAAGTTAGGAAGTTGTAATCATTTTTTACAAGTGATATGTAAGAGAATATGCATGCCAATTTTATTACTTAACATATTGTATAGGAGTGAATTTGCACCCCTTATGCAAATTCCCATTTTTCCCTTCTCCACTTTAGAAAACCAAGTTTAGAGGCTAAATTCCACCTAAGTCTGCTGCCTTTGTTCCACTTGGTGCCTATTTTGAGCATTGATGGAAGAATTTATGTTGGGCATGCCTGTACGGCATGCAGACGTTCGTGCAGCGCGCTTATGTCCTTGGCAGATTCCTATGGCTAGAGCTTGAAGAGGCATTACACTTTTCATTGGAAGTCGACTTGTAACGCCCTCTTCGGCTGACTGGCCTGAATATGGCCGTTTTCTTCATCTTTCGTTCAAATTCCTTCCTTCTACATGCATTTCAACTTCTTTTGAGCTTCTTCACAACTTTAAGCATTCAAATTCATCTCTTAGCACACTCTTCAAGCACTTTTAGTAGCACTTTTGCACTCCATTGTTGTAGCAACTTCACTCCATCACTTCAGTAGAGCAAGTGTGGTGCAACACCATTGCAACAGAGGCTTGAGTACTCTCATTTTCTCCCCCATTAGCCTTGAGTGCTCTTGGTGGAGGTGGTAAGCTTCCCACTCCTCTCCTCTATTACTTGGTTGAGTAAGCACATTTACTATTTTGTAGTGTCTTAGTGTTATTTACTATATTGCTTCCTTTATAATACTATTTCTCCATTATTGCTTTCATGGCTATCCGTGGAGGTGGAAACACCTAAATGAGGGTCTGACTGAGGTAGGCCCCTATACAACCACTGAACAATTTTCCTCTTCTTTGAGTGTAAGTGAATGTGCTACTGGGAGCTAGTTGGCCAACGAATTCCTTTGTGAGATCATTCTTGCTACCTTGACTCTTGTGTTTTTACTTTATCATATTAGAGCATATTTTGTTTACTTCATAGCATTATTTTGGACCTTAGGAAGCAGCTAGCTCGGTCATTGATTAGTTTTCTAGAGTTTGACCTTGTCTCTTTAGTCCTCTAGTCATACGGACGCCAACGCACTTGAGAGACGCCAGTACGCTGCGTTGTCGTCCCAAGACCACACTTTTGTTCTCAGGAAAATAGCCTCCTTAGGCATAGTGTTGAACCCAAAAATTGGCTCACCTAGCCCCATTCTATATTTTGGGTCCATAGGGTACAGGGAAAAATTTAAGAAACCGCCCCTTGGTGAAGATGTAAAATCTTGGCAAATCTTGTATACTTCCCGATAAAAATATTAATTTTAGTGGCGAATTTTTTCATTTTTCAAGAAAAAAAATAATCTCAATTGGTGAATATTTTCTAATCGATAGAATTCTATGGAAAATCCTGGTGAATTACAATTTTTTTTAAACCAATAAAACATTTTCATTGGCGATTAAAATCTATTTTCAAACCTAGAAAAAAATTTCATTGGTGAATTAAAATTGTTTTCAAAACAAAAAAAACAATTTTGTTGGCGATTAAAAAAAAATTTCAAACCAAAAAATATATTCATTGGCAAATTAAACCTATTTTCAAATGCATAACAAAAAAAATTGGTGAATCAATATAACCACGACCGTTCGATGAAATTTTGATTAACGGTTGTCGTTGCATTCCAAAAGTAAATCTTTGAAGCACTAGATTTTTTAATTGAAACCTCCATAATAAAACTATAACCATTAGATGCATACATGTGGCAAGATCAAGGCTCATCGCTCATCGCGGTAATGAACCCAATGGGTTGAAGTATTTTGGCAATGACTCATGAGCAATAAAAGAACTTAAGTGGCAGAATTATGCACATGCATAAAGTTTGTTTTAAAAGAGGGACCGTTTGATAAATTTTCGATGGATAGCTATAGTTGCATTTTGGAAGTAAATCTTTGAAGCACTAAACTTGCAAATTGAAACTTCCGGAATAACACTAGAACCATTAGATTTTCAAAAATCAATGGTTGAGATATTATTAATTATTTAAGTTTGTATGTCATCGTGTTGTTGTTTACCATTTAATATTGCCTAAGTCAGACCAAAATATTTTATGACAAAGCCTTAAATCTTAAGTATTTAATCCTAAGGGTCAAGTCTCGTCAACCTAGTGATGTCCCAATTTTAAATTATGCACGTGCATAAAGTTTGTTTTAAAAGAGGGACTATTCGATGAATTTTTGATGGACAGCTATAGTTGCATTCTGGAAGTAAATCCTTGAAGCACTAGACTTGTGAATTGAAACCTTTGGAATAACACTAGAACCATTAGACTTTGAGAAATCAATGGTTGAGATTTTATTAATTATTTAGGTATGTCGGTCATCATGCTCTTGTTTACCATTTGATATTGTCTAAGTCAGACCAAAATATTTTATGACAAATCCTTAAATCTTGAGTCTTTAATCCTGAGGGTCGAGTCTCATCAACCTAGTGATGTCCTCATTTTAAAAATAACTTTATTTGCATGTGCACTATGCAACCATCTTGTCATCTATCGTGGGCATACCTTTTAAGCACTTGTTTTTAAGGATTCAAGTGTTGATTGTCACATCAATAATAGTGGTGAATTTAAAAATGATAAGTGTGATGTCATGCTCATTGTGTTCGTGCTAACTTTTATATATACTTCATCAACTTGATGTTCTTCATATCATTTATAATATATTTGGCTTTGATTTATTTCTTCTCTATTCTCAATTTAACTGAGATATTATGGATTCTTCATGGCGTGTCATGCTATCCAAATATTTTTGGGAGAAAAGAAGGGACAATGCATAGGACAAATGAAAGTTGGGTATGGTTTTTACAATTCCTTGTGTGTAGGTTGAGGATGCTATAAGAATAATTGTGGATAGAGAATGGCTTCAGAACAACCCTCGTGCTCTATATTTTGGGGTAGCTTTGACTTTCTTGTTCAATTGCATGGACATTTTGCTCGATAAACATTTGGTGAAGATGCTAGCAATATGTTATTTGCATCCTTTAATTTACTCTATTTCTTTGTTGGAATTGGCGTTGGAGCATTACAATTTTGAAAGTGGGTTAGCACCTATTGGTGGAATCTTTAGGAAAGTGGAATTGCATGCTTCTACAGCGCAAGCACTTGCCCTAGTTAATATGAGATGGGGTCTACTATGTGATATGAAAAATGAATCATTAAAGAGTCTGGAGTTTTGGAGGGAGGTTTTGGGTGATTCGCTTTTCTTCTCTACTATTAGTTTGTTAAATTCGATTCACGTTCTACTCAAACACCCGGTTGATGGCCTCAGCTAATGTTGCAAAAAAATTAGTAATGAATTGTGTGATGTGCCACGTGTCTATATTTTATTGTACAACATAACAGTTCTTGTAATATATACTTTGTGACTGGTTTTTTGTCTTGTCTTTTGGCCACGCTGGTTATGTACTATGTACTTCAATCTTTAGCAATAGTTACTTAAATTAAAATATTTTTCGTGGCTCCATTCTTGTAAATCCTTTTTGCTTTGGTCAATATAAAATGTGGCTTTTAAAACTAGTAGTAATTATCAACATATAGTTCTGATCATAAGTGAGTGAAATTTATTGTGACTTATTAGTGGACATTGATAATGATTAAGGTAAAACGAGACATTTAATTCTCTCTTTTCAATATGTTGAATTACTCTACCTTTCATTTATTCTGTTGAAATTCTTAATATTTTTAAAGAAATTTTGGTTGTGGTACTGTGGGTGGTGGCACAGATTAATGCCATATGAATAGCCAGAGTGATTGATTGGATAGCTTTCTATTGAAAACTGCATGATGTACTCTAGAATCGTAGATGATGATGTCAATAATCTAGTGATTTAGTGAAACAATATTTGTAATGATTTCATATCATTTGAGTGGCACTAGTGATTTTGAAAATTGATAGCTTGTCAGCTTGAGGTAGGTATAGTTTGCATGTAGCCAGGCTATTAGAGTCCAGACGTCAATCAAATTAGACATTTAAATTGTAAATGTTAGGCTTAAGTTACACAAATCGATTAAGTTGGTTTTTTGGTTTGCGCAAATCGCAATTATGACTATACCCAACCTCACACATGACATGTGTGAGGTGTAAACAGGGACCAGGTTGGTAGTTGCACTATTGGAAGCACTTTTGGCTCATAAATAAGGATAGTGAGCACAACTGAAATCATTCATTGAATTTTCATAAGGGTTTTCATTTTGTAGGGTTAATAACTTAATAAGGATTCAAGAAGAAGAAGATGCCGCATTATTGGGGATACTCTAAATTCTCCTACCTCTAGTTATGTAGTTATAGAGTAAAAGACCAATTTCCTTCAAGTTCAAAATAGGTGGAATTGGAAAGAAGTTGATTTTGTTCACCTGACTTCTCAGACAGGTTTTGAACTAGGATGAGGAGCTCTGATGGAGATAAGTGCTATCCCAGTGCATGGAGGTTGCAAGTAGAAGATGGGAGAAATTTTACTACCCCTCATCTTCTGCATGATTCTGATTCTCAAAGGGGACAAGTACATTTTGTATCTTCACAGCTCCCGGTTCCCCAGCATGGTTGGCCAGGCAAGCCCCTTGCATTTATTTTTATACACCATGGCCTACCAAGAAAGCCCCATGCATTTATCCTTAGAGCTCATCTTTTGCATGGGAGAAATTTTATAACCTCTCATATTTTGCATGAGTCTAGTTTTGAAAGGGGCTAAGTACATTTTGTATCTTCACAGCTCCCATTTCCCCAGTTTGATTGCCCCCCTTTCCCCATGTATTTATTTTTAGATCCCATGGCTGACCCGACAAGTCCCATGCATTTATTTTAAGAGTGCATGGTTGACCCGACAAGTCCCATTTATTTTCAAAGAAACATGTATCACATTTACGTTTTCACCAACAGTCCAGCAAAAGCTTGTCGCTTACACTTACATTTGTATTTGTACTATGTAATAATGTGACATTGTAACTCAATTGTAATAAAATAAATGGTTGTGTTATTAATGTGACATTGTAATTCATTTTATTAAGTCCTTTGCAATTTAAGTGTTATTAATGGTTGTGTTATTAATGTAACATTGTAATTATTTTTATTAAGGCCTTTGAAACGTTAAGTTACCGGCCCCTTGGCCTTGATGTCAATCCTAGGGCATTAAAGTTTGAAGCAACTTTAAAACACATGTTTATTATTTATATCATAAATTACTTAACTGTTCGATGAACATTTGATGTATGGTTGTAGTTGCATTCCGGAATGAAATGCATAGAGTGTTAGGTTTGCAAACTTAAAACTCCAGAATCACCCTATAACCATTAGATTAACAAAGATCAACAGTTTATAATTTATTGTCAATGTAGGAGTAAATCATAAATGGTTTGTTTTAAATGTTGTCAGCCATGTACTAATTGTGTACTATGTAGTCTAGAAGTAACATAAACATGTAGATACTTCGGTTTCATTCACTTTAATATTCGAAAAAGCAACACTTTCTATTGCTAAGTGATTTTATTTTAAAGTTAGAGGGTCAGCACATCGAGAGATTTCATGCTTTAGTTTACTCATTGCAATGTATCACCCTATTCTCGGTTCCACTGTTCCACTTCCAACAAAGCCATTCCACTAACTCAATTTCAAGAATAAAAATCCGAGTAAGTTAAAGAATTCCTACGGCTACGTTTCATCATTTGACGTTTCTTAAAATCTTATTTTGTGAAAATTTGAAGTTTAGGTTTAGGGTTAAGAGGCTTAAAAATTAAGAAAAATTAAGGACCAATAGGGAATTCACAATTTCACATTCTTGATTGTATCAGCATGTCTACCACCAATACCACTAGAGCAATGTTAGATAAAAAAATACATTATGCAAAATTGCTTAAAACCCTAGGTTTCACTGATGAATACCATGATATTTATGATCCTGAAACCTATGGTAGGTGTACCTCAAAACTTAGATTTTCATCTCATAATAAGGTTACAAAGAAAATGCAAGTTAATATTATCATTGCACCATGGGTAATTGGATTAGGGTGATGATGTTACATGAGGTTTTCCCTTGCCCATAATTTATCATGGTATGTGCCCTAAATTATGATGATAACAAAAGAGAAATTGTTAATAAAGATAGCAAATAAGAATTGTTATCCATTAATGTAGAAGAACTTGGAAAAGTGTTGGCTTTGGGGTTTACAACCAAAGAATTTGGAAATGTCCACATTGACCTAGAAAAGCTTGCTAGTGATTATGAAGCAATGGATGAAATGGAGAAAAATTATTTCTTAAATAGAATAGTTCGGGATAGAAAAAAATTGAAAGGTAATCATAAGCCTCCTTATGATTTGGATATTTTCAAACCATGGGTTCAGGATACGATTTCCATGCTAGCATTTTTCCTCGGACTAGATAGCAATTTTGAAGTGGTTGCAAGCCTCCTTGAAATGGTATATAATATCCATTATGGTGTTCCACATGTCAAATATAATTTTATTGGGCACATTATAGAATCCATGCATAAACAATTTTTAATGATTAAAGGAGGTTCCACCAAGACATTTAGATTCACAACCTACTTGTGCTATCTTTTTCTATTCAAATTTAGAGGAATGTTTCAGACCAACAAGCTTCAGATTCAGCCCTATAGTAATGTTGAGGGAAAGAAAAAGGGATCCAGTATATGAATGGACCACTATGATAAGGATGAATGATTCTAAAAGGAACTACAATCATTTTGTAGACTAATTTTTGGCTCCATTGCATCAAGCAATTACAAATACTCCAATACCTAGATTGCCTATGTCATGCAGAAACTAAATTCAACTAGGAAAAAAAATACAATTGGTTGACTGGTACTTAATGGCAGAATATATTATGCTAAGATTTTATGGATTGGGAGTACAGCCATACAAACTTCCAACACATGTGATAGAAAGGGTTTTTTCTTGGGAATATGTAAGGCAGATGCAGAGTACTGATGAACTACACTTTATTGGTTAGCAAAAGAAGACCTTATTTCCTTCTTTACCTTTTTCATGTGGAGGAATCAAATTCAAGAGAAAAGAATTTAGTGTGGCACATAATCTTTTGATTTTTTTTTATTTTGATGCTATCTGTCACTGGCAATATGATCCATGTGACACCATTAAATCAATGATTGTGTTCAATAAGAATGTTGCAAGTAGAATTCAACATCAAAGTAAACCCTTGCTTGAAAACTTGAGAAACAAGGGTTCTTGGGATGAGGTCAAAATAGCAATGGAGAAAAGTGTTGCTGAGAATGGTATTTCTTTTGAACAATTCTTAGCAGAAATTATGGCATTGCATCAAAAGACAATTAGGAGAAATAACAATTTTTATGAAAAAAGTCATAAACCATCTAGTAGAGTAAAAATGCCAGATTCTCTAGAGAAGGAAGTTATAGAAAAAAATTGGTCACAATAAAAAATTACTACCTTTTGGTCTATGAGGAAGGAACTAGGTGATCCAAAAGCTCTTGTAGAGTATGGAGATAATGAAGATCATAAGTTTAGCAAATTGTGGAATATAGAGCATCTGAATGAATGAGAAGATAAAGAAAGTGATGATGAATCTTGTGGGCATCCTTTTAAAATCTGCACATACTTAACTCCAAACAATGGTTAGTACCTACAAATGTCTCAAGAACACCCCTATGAAATACATTGTAAAGACTTCCAAATGCAATACATGACAAAAGAAAAACTAAAGCATTAGGAAAGCAATAACAAATTACCTATTCCATAGTGGATTGGTGTCACATGTGCTAGTGACCCTTTCCCAACCCTTGATCAATAGCTTAAATGATGAAGTGAAATGGAGATGAAGAACAAGATTATTTCTCAAACCAAGAGAGTAACCTTGCATAAAAATTGTGGATGATTTGCTTGAGGATTAAGCCTTCTTTTATAGATTTTCTTGATGAGAGATTGGCCAAGAAGGTGAATGTGGGACTAAGATTGGACCAATGAAAGAAGGACACATGTCAAGTGATTGGTTGATGTATGTGCAAGATTTGGGAAGAGTGCCCATGAGAGGGAGAATTTGAATTCAAATTTGCAATAAATTTTGAGAGGGGGACAAGAAAAACAGCAATAAATGCAATGTTGGACTTGTCATGTTGAGGGAAAATGAGGGTTTTTAATAAATCAATAAAATTGATTTACTTGTGCAAGTGGAGATATCTAGATAATGCAAGTGGGATGAGATTAGAATTTAATCATGGTTAGATTAAATTAATGAAGATTAGGCTTATTTAATGGTGCTTAGATGATTTTGACTTTTAGGACTTAAATATTTGATTTGTTTAAATCAGAAAATGGTGGAATATGATTTGGGTTTGATTTAAATAAAGTCCTGATTTATTTATGAATGGAATATGATTATGCATGATGTAAATTTGAGATGTCTACATTTTTCCCCTCTTTGAAGCAATGTACTTGTTGCGTTGGTTCAAAGAATAAACTTGCCGCAATCGAAATTTAAAAATTTCATGATTTTTCGGATGCCCCAGCGGAAAGAAGTACACTGGTACATTGCCGCCTTGAGAGATCGAGCAAAAAGATTCGATTTGAGGGTCGATCTCGTGATAAAGAGGTTCAAAATGAGTGGTTATGGATGATAATGCAAATGAGATGATTTCAAGATGCTTAGAATAACAAATCTATATTATTCTAAACAACTTAAATGATGATATGATATGAGATGGATGAGATTAATGATGTGATATGTTATGATTATGCAATGGATGATTTATGAGATGCTTAGACTAACAGATCTATATTATGATGATGATTATGCAATGCATGTGAAATGATCGATGTTTCCTATGATGTATGATATGAATGATATGTGTTATGCTGACGGTTTGTGGATGCAAGATGGATGCATGATGGATGTATTGGTGATAATGATTAACTATTCATGTTGTGATGTTAGTGCGGAAAACGAAGAAATTAGATGATGACAAGAGGATCCAACAAGCCAACATTATGAGAGATGATGATGAGAAATGACGATGAGAAATGATGATGAGAAATGATGATGATAGATGGATGATTTGCTTATCAAGGATTGGGATTTTCAAAGGGTCACTTACTTTATGTTTGATAGCATGCCTAAGTATGATGCATCAAGGTATGAAGGACCAGGATGGCGTTGTACTTAGTGTGATGGACTTTGACTCAACAAATAGATAGGAGTATTCTTGTTCACACCTGACATATGGAAACCTTGATAGGATGCACTTTAGAGGTCTCAAACATCTCAGACCAAAACACAGAAAGGTATAAGCAATCAATGCAATAGTCAACAAGCTATCTGAAACATCCTCCATACATATCTAACAAAGCAAGTATTTGCCAAGTTATTTTACAAGAACATCCAACAAGCATAGCAAACAAAAGAATGATGATCATTGCCCCATTCCTATCTCTCTAAATCCTTCGTTCAGATATCATCGAGAGGTCCTTGGATTGAGTGCAATAAGATAAGTCAAAAGAAAAAGATAAAGCACACAAACAAGTTGATGTTCTTCAATACTGCTAACCAAAATGGAATGTGTTTTTAAGGATAAGAACCAAAACTTATTGCCAAAACATAATGCCCATTGTAGGAAGGATACATCCTAGGACATGTTAGTGGATGGCGGCATGTCATTTCGTTTATCCAAAATGTTCTTTCTGATAACTAATGCCCCTTGTAGGAAGGATTCATCCTACGACATGATGTTATCAAATGATTGATATGAGACTGTTTGGATGATGCACTATTGACACAAAGACTTGACCAACTTGTTTACGTACTGACTGAGACTTGAGACTTGACGCTTTTGAGATTTACTTTTAACCTGCTAGACTTGTTTCTAACTGTTTCACCAAAGGTTGAGGATGACGATCACTTTATTATGAATGGTGTTTATTGCGGGTGCAAGTGAGATGAGGCGGATGGATTTTTTCAAATATTTGGATGTTTTTGATGTTTTGCAATGTTTTGAGGCTGTTTTTGGTATTTTCTGAGGTTTTACAAATGTTTTGATTTTTTATTTCCCAATGTTTTTGGGATTTTCTGAGATTTTGAACAAGATACTAACCTAAAGACCTATCCTAGGGGCCTTGGGGGCTAATCAATAGATTAGCCTTGCCTACGTTATACATACAGAGACAACGTAGTTCAACTGACGACTTGACCGATTTACAAATGAAGATATACATGATGAAATGTCAGTTTATTATGACAGACTCCTATAGGACTGACCTAAATGTCTCGGGGGATGATCAAAGATCAACCTTGCCTACGTTCAAGCTCAGAGATGATAGTTCGACAAGATGACCTTGTTTTTGGATTTTTGAGTGACTTTTTGACCTGTTTTTGGATTTTCTTATTTTCTTATGTTTTTGGATTTTATGATTTTCTAATATTTTTGGATTTTCTGATTTTCTCATGTTTTTGGATTTTCTGATGTTTTGAGAACCTTAAGACCATACACGAATCTGATCCGATGAGAATGTTCCCCCAGCATGATGCAATAGACTACTTCGATAAAGGCAGAAAACTGACCTTGAGAATGGGTCGAGTAGTACTAGGAGGGATCATGATATGAACACAAGACCAAGCTATGGTGTGGATGCGAGTGGATGAGTGATGAATGGAGATGAGATGGATGATGGAAGCAAAATAGAGGGATAATGACGAACAAGCTGTAAAGGTCCTATGGATGGAAAGTGCTTATTTACACAAGGCGCCTGTTTGCCAGGTTTTCACCAAGGTACTTGCCCAAAGTACCACCAAAGTGGTTTTCACTAGAGGACGATTTTTTTTATCCTTTTTCTGATTTTTTTGGGATTTTTTCTTTTTTTCTTTTTTTGTTGTTACCAAGAAGCCTATTTGCCAGGTTTTCGCCGAAGTAACCATTTTTTCAGGACTTTTTCTAATTTTTTTGGATTTTTTGGTTCTATACCTTGAAATAATTAGGCATAAAACTTTTTAAGATGGGAGCTATTCATGGGCTCCTACAGAGGTTCCCCTTCGGGTGTTGATAGCTGATATGCCCCTGATTTATAGCTTGTTGTGATGATGAAAGGCCCTAACCAATTGGGTTCGAACTTGCCTTTGCTGCTGGGATTTGGGACATTCTTTGATTTTCTTTTAAGACTAGTTCTCCGACTTGGAAAGTCCTGCTTTTGATCTTCTTGTTGTAGCTTCATTTGAGTCTATTTTGATAGACTTGCAAGTGATTCAAAGCATCAATCCTTCTCTCATCTAGTAACTCCAGCTCATTTAGTCTTGAAACCCGATATTCTTCATCAGTGATGAGATTTTGCAGTGATATTCTGAGGGATGGGAGCTCGATCTCAATAGGTAGTACAGCTTCTGATCCGTAGACTAGGGAGAATGGTGTGGCACCAGTGGGTGTGCGAATGCTGTTCGATAAGCCCAGAGGGGGGATTAAGCTGCAAGTGCCAGTCACGACCTACGTCATTGACTATTTTCTTGAGGATTTTGAGGATGGTTTTGTTTGTGGCTTTTGCTTGGCCATTGCCTTGGGGATAGTACGAGGTGGAGAAGCGATGCTAGATTTTGAATTTCATGCACAAGTCGTGAACCTCCTGGTTCTTGAATGGTGTCCCATTATCTAAGATAATGGCTTGTGGGACACCGTAACGATAGATGAGATAGTTCAGGATGAATTTTGAGATTTGCTTCCCAATGATATAGGTCATGGGTATGGCTTCCACCCACTTTGTGAAGTACTCAGTTGCAGTTATAATGAATTTGTGGCCATTGGATGAGGTGGGTGAGATTTTCCCAATGAGGTCGAGTCCCCACTGCGAAAAGGGCCATGGTGTGATAATCAGGTGAAGCTCTTGAGCTGGAGCATGGATGAGGTCCCCATGCTGCTGACATTGTAAACAGCTTTTAGCATGATCATGTGCTTCTCACTCCATTGTGGGCCAATAATACCCTAGCCTCAGTAGTTTCTTGGCAATGGTTATTCCACTTGAGTGTGAGCCACAAATGCTGTTATGAACCTCGGTTAGAGCGGTTAATGCCTCCTCAGCATTTAGACAGCGTAGTAAGGTACCTTCTATGCTTCTATGGTATAAGGTATCACCTAGGATGACAAATCTGGATGCCTTTTTGATAAAGGTTCATTTTAGGCTTGATGGTAGGTCAGCGGGTAAGACTCTTATTCGAAGATATGTATAGATGTCATGACACCAAGGATCGCCAAGACCAACGATTTCACACACATATTTTGATTTTGGTACCTCGAATGTGGGAATAAGAAGCTGCTCGATCAGAAATTCATATTTCGGTACGTTATGAGGGATGTCTAATAGAGACCCAATTGTAGCCATGGCGTTAGCTGCTCTGTTGTTGGTTCTTGGAATCTGCTCAAATGTTATGTCGATGAAGGATTCTTTTAGAGTCTCCCACCAATTTCTTGTATGGGGTTAGCTTGTCATCCTTTATCTGATATTCATTATTGACCTGATTTATGGTCAACTGAGAGTCTCCATATACCTTGAGAGCTATGATATTCCATTGCACTACTATCCTGAGACCTATAGTCAAAGCCTTGTATTCCGCTATGTTGTTAGTGCAAGGAAATGCCAATTTGTATGATCTTGGTATGTAGTCCCCTTGTGGGGTGATGAAGAAGACACCAACTCCTAATCCATGTTGTGTATATGACCCATTGAAGTATAGTTTCGAGTGATTAGCAATGTTGAGGTTAAAGATGGATTCGTCCAAAAATTCAGATACAAGAGGATTCTCAAAATACATAGGTGCTTCTGCTAATTGATCTGCAATAACTTGTCCCTTGATTGCTTTCCTCTCTACATAATCGATGTCATATTCTGATAATATCATGACCCATTTTGCCATTCTGTCAATTAACATTGCCTTGGATAAGAGATACTTGAGGGAATCAATTTTTGTGACGAGCTTTATCTTGTGTGCCAGCATATAATGTCTGAATTTTTGGGATGCAAACACTACTGTGAGGCAAGCTTTCTTGATGAATGAGTAATTTAGCTCATGACTGACCATTGTCCTACTGATATAGTATATGGCTCTTTCTGTTCCGTTTTCATCATGCTGGGCTAATAAATCCCCAAGGGCTGTTGTTGTTGGTGACACATATAGGATCAATGGCTTTCTCGGGATAGGTGGCATTAACACTGGAGGTGTCAGTAGATATTCCTTTATTTTGTTGAATGCCTCTTCACATTTTGTATCCCATTTGTATGATACCCCCTTGTGGAGAAGGTGTGAATATGGGTTTTTCTTGTCCACCAGTTGTGCTATGAACCTTCTAATGGATTGGAGCCTGCCTTGGAGGCCTCTCAGTTGCTTTAAGTTCCTTGGTACTTCCATCTCAAGGATTGATTTGACTTTTGTTGGATCCACCTCAATACCCCTCATGGAGACTATGTATCCTAGCAGTTTACCTGATTGTACGCCGAAGAGGCACTTCTTGGGATTTAGTCTAACCTTGTATTCCTCTAATCTGTCAAAGATAGCACTTAGGGTTGCTATATGATCTTGTATTTTTCTTGACTTTGCTAGGATGTCGTCGACATAGTCTTTCACTGTTTTTTGAATCATATCATGGAAGATCAATGTCATGGCCCTTTGATAGGTTGCTCCTACATTCTTTAGACCAAATGGCATCATGTTCCAGCAGTAGGTCCCCCACAGACAAGTGAAAGTCATCTTGTGTTGGTCTTCTTTTGCTATCATGATCTGGTTATATCCTGAAAATTCATCCATTAACGATAGCATCTCGTGCCCTGTTGTCATGTCTACTATCATGTCGATGTTGGGGAGCGGGAAATCATCCTTCGGACATGCTTTGTTCAAATCTCTGAAATCTATGCAGATTCTGATAGCTCTGTTAGGTTTTGAAACAGGTACCAAGTTCGATACCCATTCTGGATAATCAATTGGTCGGATGAATCTAGCATCTAATAGCTTTTTGAGCTCCATTTTGACTAACAAAGCAATTTGAGGATGCATTTTGCAAAGCTTTTGTCTAACAGGTTTTGCATCTGGATACACTGCTAGGTGGTGGACCATAGTATTTGGATCAAGTCCTGGCATATCAGCATAACTCCATGCGAAGTTTATTTGTCTTTCCTTTAGGAATGCTGCTAGGAGTTCTTGCTCTTCTGATAATAGTGATTCCGCATAGAATGTTATATGTGGGGTCTCCTCTGTTCCTAGGTTGACTGGATTGCATTTTTCGGCCAAGACTGCTGACTTCTCTTGATGAATAGCTCTTAGGGGAAGATTGAATCCTTCATCCTCAGGTGCCTCAAAGAGGTTTTCACCATTGGATACGTCCTTTATTTTTACTATTTTCTTGTCAGAGAGTGCCACGGTGTGGTTTTCACTCAAGGACTTGGATATGATTCTTAGTTTCTCACTTTTGCTACTGAAGGATTCAATCGTTTCCCCGTAGTAGGCGTGTGTGTCCAACTCCATTATGAATCCCACCTTGTGATCTCCATCTGGAATGTTATCCCTCAACCCCATGAATTCTGAGAGTGCTTCATCATTTTTGAATGTATCAAAAACTAGTGGTCCTCGTTGGTCATAGTCGATCAGTTGGGGGTAGACTAAGCGGATCTCGTGATTTTGACTATCTAGTTCAAAGGATATGGTACTAATCATACATAGGGCGGTATCTTCGAATAACCTAGGTAGGTTGGATAAGGTATCTTCGTCATCGCTACTAATGTAGGGCTCAGTGATAAAGTTATGCATGTCTGTCCCTATGGGTATTGGGGAGTGCACTTGTACTAGGACTGGTTGAGGAGAAACATTAGCGGCTCTAACCGGAGGACTTCGGCCACGTATGGTTATTCTCAGAGGCGTACATCCAAGACCAAGATTTTTTATAGGTCGCATCTCAGGCATGATTGGTATTAAGAGCCCATTTTCATTTTGTCCCAGTCTTTCATTTCAGTCATAGCCCATCGCAAGCATCATGTGTAGGCCTCTACTTCTTTCATCCATTGGTAATTCAGGTGTCAGTCTTTTATCTCGATACATTATGTTTGATGGATCTGCTTCAATTACCTCATGGCCAAGGTCTCCCCACCTTGTGAATTCAGGATAATTTTGAGGATAGGTTTGTGATGTGGGAGCTTGATTTTCTTGTGGGCGTCCTCGTGATCTTGGAGATTCTGGTAACTCTCCTATCACAAAAGCATTGTTAGGGAGCCTATAACTTCCACAACCGTCCTCCTGGATGATGAGCTTGATATCGGATATGGTGGGAATGGCGGGTGTCTCTGTCGTAGAAGTGGACGTGAGAGTGGCGGGATCGATGTATGATGTGGATGGGCCCTCATCATTTTTCGGCACTTGGGGGATTTTGTAATATTTGGCTTCAAGGTTCTTGCAGTATGAAAACAGCTCAGGATCTCCATGGATGATAACCTCTTGTCCATTATGTGTGAATTTCACACATTGGTGGAAGGTTGATGCTACGGCTTTCATCGCATGAATCCATGGGTGTCCCAAGAGGATATTGTATGGTAATTTGAGGTCCAAGACCTAACATGTGGTTTCCATGAGTGTTGGCCCTACTTGGATAGGGAGCTTAATTGTGCCTTGAGACACTCTTTATAGGTCATCATATGCTCTTATTCTTATGCCCTTTCCTTTGTCAATGGAATCTTCTGATATCTTTAACTGCTTGATGAGACTAAAAGAACAGATGTTCAAACCTGCACCTCCATCCACCAAGACCCTTTTGATTTTGCTTTTGTTCACAATGACCTCCAAGTGAAGTGCGCGATTGTGAGATGGTTGGGCAGGAAAATCTTGGTCAGAAAACATAAGGAGATTAGGTGTTAAGATGTTTCCAACCATAGCTTGGAATTGTTCCACATCGAGGTCTGCGGAGACGGTAGATGAGGCTAATGCTTCCTCATGGATCTTTTTATGCGTTGATGAGACTTTTAACAACTCCATGATGGAGATGTGTGTTGGCGTTCTTTTGAGTTGGTCTACAACATTGTAGCTATACAAATGGCTCTTGATGTAGGGACTCTATTGGGTTGGGATGATCCTACGATGGTGACTTTTCCACCTCTTGTGGTGACTCCACAGTCTTCAGCATGGGCGCTTTTGATGGTGATGACCTTGCAGTTTTCATTGAGGTTGGCAACAACTGTTTCGTATACATGATTTACACTACCTTTTCCTTTATCCTTGTTACTCCCTTTGTTGCCATGATTCGGCATCTGATTCGTGTAGATTTTAAGATCCTGATTCCCAATAGGTGCTTCCACAATTATGATTCTTTTGTCGATGAGATCTTGGATGATGTTCTTGAGTCTCATACAATTGTTTGTGGTGTGGCCTTTGATTTTGTGGAACTCACATAGTTGATTTTCATTGTACCAAGGAGGTTTGACATCAGGTTCTTAATAATTCTCAAATGTAGGAGCTTGGATGAGTTTTTCATTGATTAGCTTTTTCATGATGTCCTCAAGTGGTTCTCCCAAAGTAGTGTATTTTTGTTTGGGGTATGTTTTGCGTTGAGGTGGTCCTCTTTGGTCGTTGATGTTATTGATGGTGGGATTATTGGGTTGGTATGTTCTATGATGAGTGTTTTTGTGTTGTGGTTGGATTTGCGGTGCGGGTGTATTTTGGCGTGGACCACTAATGACCACCTTGGCATTGATGACGCCATCATTAGTGATGTTCTTGTTTCTCGCCCATGTACGAGGTTTATCATTGTAACTTGATGATGGGTGGTTGTTTTGTGGTTCGTGATATGATGTTGATTCGATGGGTTGGGTTGCAAGGGCTCTTTCGATGCTAAGCACCTTGGAGATTAGTTGATCATAGGTGGTGATTCCCTGAACCTTGAGGTGGAATGACAAGCGACTTTCAAGGTTGGTGATGATTGTGCAGACTTGTTGCTCTTCTGGCATGGTCCACTTGCTCTGATTGGCCTTGGATAACCATCGTTGAAGAAATGAAGCAAAAGATTCATTCTTTCCTTGTTTCAGAGTGTATAGTTCTTCGAGACTAACATCCATTGTAATGTTACATGCGTAGTTTCTAATGAATTCGTCTCTGATTTCCTGGAATGTTCTGATGTCTGAGGGTAAGTGAGAGAACCATTCTATAGCATTGTCTACCAAGCTCCTAGGGAATAGCCACATCAGATAAGTATCATCATATGCAACCTCCATACAATGAACCTGGAATTCCCTGATGTGATCTTCAAGGTTTCCCATCCCTCAATATTTGTCAAATTTAGGGATCTCAAATCCCTTAGGGAATGGTTTCATGTCTAAGCTCCTATCAAATGGATAGGGACATAAGTTGCTCTACATTTTGGTTGTCCACCTCGATTGAAGATCGAGCACTTGTTGCGAGAGCAACTTGAGTTGTGTCGTCATATCATCTTGCAGGTCAGGGGGTGGAATGAAGGTGTTTTGGGGTATCGCGATCATGGTTTGGATGGGTGGATTGGTTGGTGCATTGTTCAATGGTATCAGTATGTTGTGGCGGGCGAAGTAGGCTTCTACTTGCTTTTGGATGAACAATTCTTGTTGTTGCTCTTGTCGTTGTTGTGCTAGGATTTGTGCTTGTTGTTGCGCTTGTTGTTATTCCAACAACGCTTGTTGTTGTACTTGCTGCTGCGCTTGTTGCTGCTCTAACAATGCTTGTTGTTCTGCTTGTTGTTGTTCCCACAACGCTAGTTGTTGGGCTTCCAATTCTGTTGCTTCTTGCTGATCTTGGTATTTCTTTAGTGTTTGTTGATACGCTTGCAATTGCACTGCTTGTGCAAGAAGTTGTGCTTGTGCTTGTGCTTGTTGTGCTTGCGCTTGAGCTTGTGATTGGCCTTGCACTTGTGCGGCTTGTTGCTGCAATAATAGTTGTGCTTGAGTGACCCTTTGTGCTTGCAATGCTTGTGCGGCTTGGGCAGCTTGAGCAGCTTGTTGTTGTTGTTGTTGTAATAATGCTTGAACTTGTTGCACTTGTTGCGCTTGTATTGCAGCTTGTGCAGCTTGAGCAGCTTGTTGCAGGGCTTTTTGTTTCTGTACTTGTTGGTATCCTCTTTGAAAAGCAGCTTGTAATGTTGCATCGAATTGGTTTGATGTGGTGAATGTTGGTGGTGGTGGAGGTGGTGGTGAATTTGGAATGGTGGTAGATGATGATGTTGTGTTGATTATTTGGTTGGTGGATGGTGTTGTCGTGTTGATTGCGTGATTGGTAAGTGGAGTCATTGATGTGATTGGCCCTTGAGAGACCATGCTTTGCAATGTTGTGGGGGTGTTTGATGATGTTGCCATTGCTTATGTGTTTGTCGTTTGTTGTTGTGATGTCAACAATAAGTTTTGAGCATTTGGAAAAATGTTTTGATTGATGGTTGGGATGTTGTTTTGATGGATACTCGGTAGAGGGGGAAGCCCTAAACCAAGGAGTGGTGTAGATGACAATGGTGATGGTGGGAGAGGTGGAAATGTAAGGGAGGTGAATCCTTGCGAGAGTGTTGTGGTATTAAAAATACCCCCTGGTCTGAACATGTCTCCCTCCTCTTGTGAATTTGTGAGGAGGGGGACTTGAGGTGCTCCGTGAAAAGATGTTGATGATGGGTCATAATGTAAAGTGAGAGGAACATTTTTTTGTAATGGATTATTGGGGATGTTTTGTTCCAATGTGGTGTTTACATCCAAGCTTTGATTATTAACAAGGGGATGTGATTGAAGAGCATTGAGAAATGTGCTTCCCTTGTTAACATTGGGTTGAGTTGGAGCAAATGATGTTGTGATTTGTGGGATATTTTCCGTGATGTTTTGAGATGGAGGTGTAGACGAAATGGGGATGATGGATGAGATTGGTGGAAAAGATGTCTCTACTATAGTGCTCACATCAAAATCTAAAGGCAACTTGGCCCCTTGTTTTGCTAGTTCAAGCATGTACAATGTAGGGTTGAGTCTCATCATGATGTCGATGATTCTATGGTTGTCCAGATTTTGGAGCATTTCAGCTATTTCTTCGCGAGACATTCCAAAGGTGAGGTCCTCCCCTTGATTTTCTTCTTGTGGGTTTTGTGATGATGAGAGGATCAATGTATTGCTTGATTCTGTGAGATTCATTTATGCATTTGTTTGGCTAAGGTCACTTGAAGCGGGAGTTTCTTTGTGGGCTTCCATACCCTTCTTGTATTGAGATCTCGTTTGAACCATAAAACAAGGATCAATCTTCAAGAATATGGGAGATGAATCTCTTGATTCTTTGGAATAATATCTATTTTATGTCCCAAAGTGAAAGTTTTTAGGATGCTTTTAGGATCAAATGTGATGATGATATGATGGTGATGTTTAAGGATGTTATGGGTGTTTTTGGATTTTGATAGATCTTGAAAGAAATACTAGGCTTTGGATTTTTGATTGGTTTAGATTTTGAGATTTTGTCCTTGATCTTGATTTGGATTTTGATTTTGATTTTGAACAAAAAGACCTTAAGATGTTTGATAATGATCTAAAGGATAGTTGTGTTCAAAGGATGATGATTTGGATATGTGTGAGAAGAAGGATGCATCTACCCACACCTACCCAAACAAAATGATTGTTTCACTAAGTATATGGAGAAGGATTCATCTACATACACTAAGCTAGACAAGATGATTTGGATGACTTTGACTAAGGATATGCAAAAGGATGCATTTACACATTCCTAGCCAAAGGTGTTTTGATAAATGTTTTCAAGGACTTGGTCTCAATGATTTTGGTGTTTGCTTGATTTTGTCATAAAGCCTAGCACTTCAAGGATGATTTCAAGGTTTTTCAAAAGATGATTTGTGAGATGGATTTTGATGTTTTGAAAGATGGATGAAAGAGGTTTGATTTGTTTTGATCCTTTAGGTGAACCTAAAAAAGACACTTTGTGTTTTCCTAGACCTAGGTATTGAAGAGCATGCATATGCTTCCTAAAGACCTTTGTAACCAAGGAATGATTTGAACATTTTGGATTTCTAATCAATGATTTGTGCTTTTGGGATTTGGAGTCTTCAACACACATGAAAGTTCATTTTGCTTATCTTTGTTTAATGGCTTTATTTTACCAAAAACACTCTCTTTGATTAAAGTTTCAAACTAAGATGTCCAATGTCTTAATTTCTTTAAACCCCACAAGATATTTTATGTGGAAATTCAATGAACTTAAGGCAAGGGTTTTCCTATTGTTTACTCAAGAAGACAAATTGAGGTATAATCCAATGCTTAGGAACCTCTAAGGACGTGAATCCCAAGGGAAAGAAATAGCATATGGATTGAGTCAATGATATTTGTCTTCAAGAGGGTTTGAAATTTTGAGAATTATGTTGAATGTTTGTTTGCAAAATGTTTTCGAATACAACACTATGTTTTCAAACAAGCAATGTAACATCCTAGCTTAATGGGTACGTTTTTCTTAGTGGGCTTGCCTCATGCCCTTCATAGAAGAGATGATTTTACATGCAACCAAGGAAAAATATAGAGGTATGATGAAATCCTAACCTCTATATTTTAACCAAGATCAGACATGGCAAGTAACTTCTTGGAATCTAAGTTCCAATGCACCACTTTGATAAACTCGCTCAATGGATAAATAGGCCACTACAAAACAAGGGTTCTAGTTCGGACTTTCTGTTCGTGGAGATTGACCCATATGGCAAGAGTCCCCTTTCAGATCCATCTTGTCGGAGCCAACCGCGTGATAATGGCGTTTAACCAATACCCACATTTATATCCCAGCTGGAAATACTCTTGGCTTTAGAGTGTTACCGGTTGAGTCGTTCCCTTGGGTGGGTACTTTTTCCCCAAGGCAAGCCCTCTAAGATAAACAAAAGCAAGCAAAGACACAATCCGTAACTCGATCGATCTTTGATGGCACAAAGAAAGAGAATGTACGCGAAAATGCCCCTACTCACACTCGCATAAGATGTTCAATTTTTAAGCCCAAATTGAAGTGTTTCAAAGCAATAAAATGCATTTTGAGGGTTTCTCTTGCACCCTAGATCGCACGAAGCACAAGGGGAGAGGATACGCATTCAAAATGCACCCAAGACAAAATCACAATTCAAGCACTTGTTCATTTTATAGCCTTCAAAGAAATTGTGTGATTCGTTTTAAGCATCAAATGAAATATGAAGATTGCTTGTCCAATTTTTAACCCAAAACGAACTCTAGTAAGTGTCTAAGCTTGAATTTTAACCTTTTGCAAATGAAAAAAATAAAATTGTTCTTTTTAGACCCAAATGAAAATTAGTGTCCTAGGAGCGAAAAGACAAACAATTTCATGGAAAAGTGTTGAACAAACACTTAAATTGTTTTAAAACACTTTGAGTTTTCAAAAAAAAAATCTCCTCCTTTTGTTTTCCTTTGCTAGCTTTTGTATCTTTGTTGATTTTCAGCTTTGTACCTTTTCACCTTCGCTTTTCCTTCATTTGTACCTATAAAAGAGTTACAAACAAGAGTTAGGCATATTTGGTATATAAAAGTCATAGAAGATCAATTAATTTCAAAATCTTATGTTCCCAACATCCTTACCGTAGAAAAAAAGTAATCAAGGAACACACCAAGAACTTAAATTCTGATTTTCTTTACTTTTTCAAAGTTCAAATAAAGAAACAAATGCTTAGATTGTAAATGTATTTGAAAATAAGAAAAGGAACATAATAAATAGATAAAAAGGTGTTATATAGACAACGATAAAATCTTCAATGAAACATGTATGATTATCATAGTTGATATCACAAGATATTTTGTCTTCTGTCGATAAAAAGAAAATAGCCATAACAGTCCTTGCATTGATGGCTCAGTGGCTCATGTGGATAGAATAACAAGAAGGAAATAGATCAAGACTAAGTAATCTATTTGCCTCGCCCGCCAATGTGCCAAATCTTGGGACAACGACCCTATAGCTTCAACAACAAATACAGTCATTAATACATTCGTACTTACTTCCTTTGCAATGTGCAATACGAGCCATATCTTCACCAACCACCGAGCGATGATTATAACTAGCTACTTCTATTGCATGCCATTAAGATGAATCTGCCGAAAGGGCATCACAAAGTTGAGAAAATAAAGAACACAACATCTAAGCAGTACTTCTTGAATAGACCATCATTTCAGGCGAATAAAACACTGACCAACTAGATTCAAAAAGGCGTATGAACTATTTGAAGGACCAACCAAATTCTTGCTTGTTTCAATGTGCTAATTTTATTGAGGAAACTATCTGAATATGGCATTTTTAATTGACTATGATTCTGTACAGCATTGCAAAAAATTGTACTACAGAAAGAAATAAATACAAAACTAGATAAGGAGAGGTGAATTGAAATCATGATTGGGTTTTCCAAATACCATTCATTAATGATATTAGTCTATTGATCCCATCTTACCTTCCTGATTCAAACACATTCTCCCACGAAAACAAATATCAAGAAAGGTTTTCTTCTAAATGCACTCTTTAATAAAGATTTTCACAATAAACTAAGAACACTTGACAGTACATATCCTTCATTTTTGAGTGCTAAATCATGACTTAGATCAAGGCGTTTCCCTTAACTTGTGTGTATTATAATATCGTTTGGTAGGCCTACAAGAAAATTCATCAAAGAAATGTCATCTCATGGAACGCCTTGGTTGCTGTATACATGGATCCAAAATTGTAGTTGATGCAGTTGGAGAGATAAATGCACTTGGAAGAAATGAGACATTCATAAAATATAGTTATTTAAAAATATTTTCAACCAAGAAACTCAATATTTGGTAAGCTCCAGCGACCATAATTTTTTTAAAAATCCAGCGACCATAAATGAAGATTTTCATAAAATGCTTAATGAAGACTTTCATAAAATGCAGTTATTTAAAAGCCAACGACCAAAATGTTTACAGGGAGACTTTCCAGCTAGCGACCAAATGTAGAAAAGAAAGCTCCTTAAAGCGATGTAACTAGCAGGTGCAGAACCGAATTTAGCAGGAAAATAAATTAATGAAGACCAAATGACTCAATGTGTTGAACCGACTTGAATGCACATAAATGAACATATTGCCTTAATGAAATCTATATGCAATTAGGCCATGGAGATGTTGCTACTACCCATTGCATCATGACCCTATTTGGTCTAAAGTTGCTTTGCCCGCAATATCTTATGGGAGTACAATGATTGCTTGACCATTCTCAACATGCTTTTTACCTACACCCAACATTGGTGGCTTGAAACGGGGCATGGACAACCATGAAAAGCATAAAACGTGGAGAAACTTAGTCAGATATTATTGTTGGAAATGCTTTGACAGACATGTACTTGAAATGCTCAAAACTAAAGCAGCTCGAAACAGGGTATGGATATCCAAGAAAAACATAACACATGGAGCAACTTTGTTAGGTGTTTTATGTAATTCAAAATTTGGGAAAGGTAACAACTCTATCTACTGCAATACAAATTATCAAAGACAAATATGATGGATTTTCAAGCTATTTTCTCAATATGCGTAATCAAGAAACAAAAAGATCAGTTGGCAAATACTCCAACATTCATGGGAAATCCAAAATAGGAATTATATAGAGAAGTTGACAATGATATTTATAAACCACAAAACATCAATCAAATTTATTAACGTTAGGAGCATATCAAGCCCTCCTTCTAGCGCCAAATGTGGGCATCCTTTTAAAATATGCACATACTTAACTCCAAACAATGGTTAGTACCTACAAATGTCTCAAGAACACCCCTATGAAATACCTTGTAAAGACTTCCAAATGCAATACATGACAAAAGAAAAACTAAAGCATTAGGAAAGCAATAACAAATTACCTATTCCATAGTGGATTGGTGTCACATGTGCTAGTGACCCTTTCCCAACCCTTGATCAATAGCTAAAATGATGAAGTGCAATGGAGATGAAGAACAAGATTATTTCTCAAACCAAGAGAGTAACCTTGCATAAAAATTGTGGATGATTTTCTTGAGGATTAAGCCTTCTTTTATAAATTTTCTTGATGAGAGATTGGCCAAGAAGGTGAATGTGGGACTAAGATTGGACCAATGAAAGAAGGACACATGTCAAGTGATTGGTTGATGTATGTGCAAGATTTGGGAAGAGTGCCCATGAGAGGGAGAATTTGAATTCAAATTTGCAATAAATTTTGAGAGGGGGACAAGAAAAATAGCAATAAATGCAATGCTGGACTTGTCATGTTGAGGGAAAATGAGGGTTTTTAATAAATCAATAAAATTGATTTACTTGTGCAAGTGGAGATATCTAGAGAATGCAAGTGGGATGAGATTAGCATTTAATCATGGTTAGATTAAATTAATGAAGATTAGGCTGATTTAATGGTGCTTAGATGATTTTGACTTTTAGGACTTAAATATTTGATTTGTTTAAATTAGAAAATGGTGGAATATGATTTGGGTTTGATTTAAATAAAGTCCTGATTTATTTGATGAAAGGAATATGATTATGCATGATGTAAATTTGACATGTCTACAAATCTAATGATGATAGGGAAGAAGAAAGCCATGTCAATTTCAAACTTGGTTTAAGTGAGGACACAAAAGAAGCATATACTACAAGAGCAACCATAATTGAAAAAATGGGTTATGAAGGTGGTCCTTTGGGGTCCCAAAGACAAGGCCCTTGTATGGTAATAGATGTAGAGCATAGAAAACTAGTAGATAAATCTAGCCTTGGGGTTGGAGGTGAAAAAGTAGACCTAGGGCATACAGGTCAATTTGTTAGAGCTTCAAATCATCATCCTCATGGTTAGACACAATCACAACTAGGACATGCCCATGGTGGAGAACTTAGTGTAACTGGCACTGCCTCTAGTGGCGATGGTATGGGTAGTAGTACTAGTAGTGGTCAACATGTGCTACAACAAAAAAATTCACACAAGAGGACAACAACACAACATACAACAAAAACACTAGGTGATCAAGGCATATAGAAGATGCAAAGGATTTTGACAGGTCCAAGTCACACTACCAGTAGGTCCACCACAAAGGAGTTATTTCCAGGAACTCCCCCACTACCAGTTAGTCTACCAGTGACATCATTAGCAATTACAAGTACTCCTATTCCTTCACCATTCAAGCATTCCATTGTTCCTGTGTCCCTAGGTTTTAATTACATTAAAGAATTTAAAAAGAAATCAAAATTGAATAAAAAATAAAAGAAGCAACTAATGGAGAGTGTGTTTGTTGTAACTTCAGAGCCTGCAACAACCATGGTATTACCCACATTTGACACAAATAAAGAAATCATGGAGTACACAATTCTTGTTCCCACAGTTCAAAACACACCAGAAAATCAGTTGGCTCCATCTGAATTCCAGTTGAACAATATTCAATTGGATTTTTCTGGACTTAAAAATACTGACAAAATTAATGTATCAAAGAAGAATAATGGATTGTTGTACACATCATTGCTAAAGCAAGATAGAGAGGAAAAAAGGTTGCAGAATCAAATTGAAAAGTTACAGGAAGGCCTAGCAAATGAGTAAGAAAAGAGGAAAGTAGCAAATAACAAGAGAGGATAAGAAGAATGAGACTACAGTGAATGAACTAAACCAAAGGCTAGATGAGAGCAACAAGAAATATGATGAGGAAAAATTTACTTCAGAAAAATTAAGACTAAGCATTGTGAATGGAAATGCACAGTGGGAACAAAAATTGGAGAAGGAGAGAAAAAGAAATGAAAGATTGGAGGTAGAGCTGATGGAAGAAAAAAATTAAATTAAGTCTTGTCAAAATAAGTTATTTGCATTTTGTAGAGAAAAAATGAGGCGTATGAAACAAAATATTTGGGATGAAATAATGCAGAGGATTGATCATTTATGTGACATATTTCAATTGGTTGATGTTATCAGAAAACATCATGAGAAGCTCAACGGATATTTAATGGACAACAAAAATATGTTGGCATTAGATAAATCAACAAATCAAATTCAAAAAATAGTCTACAAAGCTAGTGACAATGTTTTGAAATCAAAAGGGATTACTAATCGGCATGCTACATCAATGGCATTGTCATCTGTCATTGAAAAGTGATTGAGAATGCATGAAACAAAGGAATACTTTCATTTGGTTGCAGACAACATGAAGAAGGTGGATGAAAAGGGAAGGAACTTCACACAGCTTGGTTTTCCAAAGGCTTTTGACACAATGAGTGATTCGTTAGAAAGAATGATTTTAGAAAGAAGATGGAGGATGCAAGGAAGATTGATTTGGACCAGTTTCCTTAGAACCCAGATGTGGAGAAATATTTGGATTCCATCAAACCATTGCTAACCCTGAATGCAAAATTGACTAAAGAATCCAAGAAAGGTTCCAATTTGAATCATGAATTGTTAACAAATCTTCAAGTCAAACAACATCAATTAGAACAAATGAAAATTCCACCACCTACAGAGTGGAAGTTGTAGAAAAGGTGATGTAGTGATTTTATTTTTGATAATATGATTTTCCAAGTTCCAACTCAGCGCTATGTAGAGTTCTCTTTGAACAAGATTTTGCATTGCCAATGCCTCTATGTATTCCTTCATGTGATAATCAATTTAAAAGCTCAAATTCAAACTTCAATAATGTGTTGACGTTCAATTATCTGTATTATTTATTATATCATTTGAAGAAAAATTCTAGTAGTGGTTTCAACTACTAGATATTGTATATGTTCATTGTTGTATATGCTACTAATACTATTGTTAATATGTTATTAAGCTAATCAGCATTTATTTGAGTGATGAATCGTTGAGCACATGTTCAAGTTTTACTTTTAACACAATTAAAATATGAACTATAAGGTGATTTTAATTCTAGGCATCCATAATCTTAGTGAAATTGCATTACAATTCACACATCAATACTCAATCTCCATGACTACCTACCAGATCCACTAAGCATTTATATGAATTCACCATTTAATCAAGGTACTTTAACTAGTTCATTAAACCAAAGCTAGAATTAAAACATACATCAATGCATAATAACAAAGAATATTAATGAACGATCATTGATCATATTTCATTAATAATTCATGTAAAATGTTACAACTAGAGAGATGATAGACTCAAAATAAGGGAGAAAAACAAGCTTAGTCGCTAGTCCTCCGAGTTTTATAACCTTGTCACGAAGTTCTAAATTTTCATAACTCCCTGATTCCCCGACTTCGTTCACTTTGTTGAGTAACTGAGTTGCAATTCTTTTAGATGTAACCTTCAAGTTATGGTGTGTGGATTTATTCTGCTTTTGTTGAGTAATTTTCTATTGGATTATCTATAATTGGAATTGGAATGATGGATTTTTTGTTATTTTCATTTTTGTTTTTACTATCACTCAAATTCGTGATTTTGGTGCTTTTCCTAACCTTAGTCACTAGTCCTTAGAGTTTTATAACCTTGTTGCGGAGTTCTAAATTTTCATAACTTCTTGATTCCCCAACTTGGTTGATGGTTCACTTTGTTGAGTTGCAAGTCTTTCTTGGTCATCTTTCTAGTTAGTGGGTTAGAGGTTTCGAAACTTCAGACTTCGGTTCTAAGGTTCCAAGTTTCAATGACCATGCGACATTATGGACTTATCTTTCCTTTCAAAGGTGTCATCATCTGACATCTCACTGAATGTTATGTACAGACTAACCTTGAGTTGTCTTTTCAAGAATTTTGAAAAGCATGCAAGTTTAAAGGCTATCTTTTCAAGGAATGAAATTGAATGTCAAATTTAATGCATGTCCTATCAAAAATGATGGCATAAGTGGGTGGTGAATTTTTACTCGGACATTTAGCCTATATTATCATTCTTTTCCAAGGCTAGTACTTATCAAATGCAAACATTCTATCTTCGTGAATTTGCACTCATGCATAGTGGAATTGAAAACGATTGGTCTAGCATTAAACACACATCTTATTGATGACATAAGTTGAGGTGGTGAAACTTTTGCTAATTTTTTCATTTGCATTTCCTTCTACAATCTACTCTTCCAAGTGTTTGTGTGTTTCTTTATGTGCTAGGAGTTCATGCAGTCTAGAATTGGAAATCGTTGGCCCGACATAAGGGATATGAAGCTCGAACCTTTTAAGTTAGAAGAGTTTTGGGCACACCGGGAGAGTGACGAGAAGTCTGAGCTAGATATAAAACTATTAGAAAGTGGGCTAGCTCATGCTAGAGGGTTTACAGAAGTTGTGTTGAGTGTGGACCTGATAATTGCATGTGCGATAAGGTACATTCCGAAGACACAGGAAATTAAAGCCACGAACAAGATTGTAATTATAGAAATTTTCTCCTAAAGTTGTTTGTCGCGCACTGAGGATTCTAGAAAAGGAACCTGTAGAAGACATTTATGTCGTAGTGGCAAGTGAATTTTTCAAAGCGAATGAAGACTGGTGTAAGAAATCCATGGCCAAAACCTAGTTAAAGTCTAAAAGGAAAGGCAAGTCGTAACTACCGACTAAACTCAAAAGAGTGCATTTTAAGGAAGAAATTGTAGATGCTATTGCTTTATTGCAGCACATTGTTGGGAATGCACGAGTTGAGTTATTTGAGGATTGGATGTGTTGGTTTATCTTGATAATCTGTAATGAGATCATTTTCATTGACTGGGTTGAAGTTATTTGCTTCCATTTGAATGAGAAATTGATTAATTTCCATAAAACTACTACTTTATGTATGTGTTCTTTCCTAACATACATTGTAATTATTCAGAGGTCCTTTTGGCCTGGGTTGGAGTCGCAAGGAACCCCAATTTCTAATATGCTTGTGTATAAACATTTTCCTCAATTCACTAAACAATTTAGAATGGGTCATTTTTGTCGTGTTAATGATGCATTTTTAATGGAGATTTTGAGGAATCTAGATGGAAATTTAGAAATGTGCCTTTCCCCTAAATCGATTTCTCTTGTATCAAATTTTGGGAGTTTTTATATCTAATTTGATAATTTTTCCTATCTAAGAATAGGGGGTTTTGAGAAATCCCCATTGAAATTACCTCGGTATCATGAAGATTTACTGATATTTTTGGAAGTTTGTCGACAAATGGCCATGGTTAATATTAAGTATATGAGCATCGGGAAATGAGGGTATGTCTTCCCATTGAAGACCCCTTCTTTTAACTGCAAAACAAACCAGGTGGCCATGGAAGCTAAAGGAGTTCTCAAGGAATACAACCTCCAATATCTATCTATGAGAGCTAATTTTGATAGTAAAGGATTTGTGAAGTAGAATCTCTATGGAGGGAGCTTATATCTGCATCAACCATCTATCAAAGATTTTTGGGAAGATTGTATCAATCAGAATGAAGTTTTAAAAAGATATTATATGAGGCTAATGCTAAACCAAATACAGGCTTTGAGTCTACCATTTTAGATTCCTGAAAATTTAGCTAAGGATTCAAAAATCATAGATCCTGGATATGAACAATTTCCTGATAAATCCCACCCTAGGGTTGATTGGAGCCAAAGTGAAATTTCAGATATGAGGGTGTGTGCTGCCCCAGTGCTTAAAAGAACCCAAGACTAGTTGGATGGGAAATGGTGGCAAGTTGTTGGTCATGTTCATGAGCCTAATTCATCACAAAAGAATGAACAAGGGTCTACGCAAGCATCTGGTGCAAGTGTATCATCAAGAAAACTATCTGTTAGGTCCTCTAGTGCAAATTCTCAACCAAGAGGTGATGGTGATAGGCCAGAAGAAATAGTCAACTTGAAAACCATCTGTGAACAAGATAGTGCATTTTTACTACCCCTAAGAAGAAGACCAATCAAGAAAAACTTGTGCCTACTGATTCTGAAGCCATCTTTAAACAGATCATTGAAGATAATATTTTTCCTCTATCTGAATTTCCCTCTTCTCTTCCTCTGTTTGATAATCCACCTATCACTCTTAACACTCCTAAAGAAACTATTAGTGGAAATGAAGATTCTGGTCTAGTAGTAGCCTCCCTAGGATGGCTCAAAAAAGTAGTGGAGAAGAAGAGAAAGCATATTCCTACAATGAAAGTTGGAGTGGATACAGTTACAAAGTTACTTCAAATCTCTTCAAAACCTAAGAAAGCCAAGAGGATGTCAAGGATGGTGACTGATGCTACTTTTGGAAATCAAATGTTAGAAATTGTTGAGCCTATGAAGGATTTAAATGAAGATGAAATAACGAAGGCAAACTACAAAGTCACACATGTTGATATGGGGCCTCCAACACTAGAAGGTGATGTGTACCATGCCAATTATTCATTCAATGTCTTGATTAAAAGAGTAAAATAACAGAGGAAAGAAAATATAAAACTGCAATCTCAAGTCCTCATGTTGGGTAACTTTATTTCTTCCATGGCCACTCCTCCTACATCTGATGAAGCCTCAAGTTCTTAGGTAGATCCAAAGGGAATCGATGTGCTCACCATACAGCAAATTAAAAAGAATTTAAGCTATTCCAGAGCTGCTTGTGAGGGGATTGATAAAATATCTCAAGAAGCTATCTTCTTTCTAAATAAATCTATGCTCTTTTACACTTGAGTTATTAACAAGAGGAAGGAGTTAGTAACAGAACTTCAACGGGTCAAAATAGATCAAACTAGTCTCTATGTGCTCTATTAGGAAGTGAAATAATTGATGTCTATGGATCAAAATATATTAATTGGTGAGAAAATTGTGAATAATCCTAAGGAGCTAGACCCTTCTTGGTTTGATTCATTAGAATGAAAATTGAATATATATGATAATCTGGTGAAGGAAATTAATAAAATACCTTATCAATATTTTGAAATGTTATGGGAAATTAAAGAAGATTGTCATATTCTGGGAGTGGAAATTACTAATGAGTTTGATGAAAGGATTCTAGATATAAAAGGGATATCTCTAAAGTTTAGAGAGATATTCAATAAAGAAATAGTTGATCCTACTACAGTGACATGGGAGTCCCTCTTGAAACTCGGTGCAATGTAGATCCACTTGAAGTCTTATAAATCTGGAGAAGAGAACAGATCTGAGATGTTGGTTGAGTCTAAAATTTCTTTGGGCAAATGGAGAACCAGGTTATAGATTACTACAACACCAAGGAGCAAGGACATATTTGCAATTGTCACTAGATATCGAGATTACAGGTCTAGAATGAGGGCACTGGAAAAGGAACAAGGACATGAAGTGGTTGAAGTTCTAGAAAATGAATATGAAGATGAGGTGGAAAAGTGATGCATAGTTATTTTTAGCATTTCATGATACTTTCTTTAATTTTAGTTCTTTTAAGTTGAAGACTATTTTAATTTTTGGGTGCGGTTTCCTTCAAGAAACTGTTACCATAGACAATTGGTTTATGTTTTAAATATGGGTTTGGCTGATGCAGTTAGGATATTTTGGGAAAAACTTTCATTTTCCTTATTAGAGCAAAAACTCTTTTATGCTTTCAAGTTTTTTTATACTTATCTTTGAATATAGAAACTCATATGGTGAAGTTCATGTAGACATAATCTTTGTCTTGTGGTGTATGGATTTATTCTGTTTATTCTAAATATCTTGCCAATGGTTATCTATGTTGGTGTTTTGGATGTTTAATAGATTGCATTGCTATCAGATGTTTATCATTGAATGAATGCTTATGGAAATGGTTGAGTTTAGTTAAAGAAATTTATTAGTTTTGAAGTGATTCAAGTCTTTGTGCTTTAGTTTATAGTTTGATATTGGCATACCTTTCAAAGCTTTTTGGTTAAAAAGTACACCTTTCTTTGCTTTCTAGTTAATAGCATCATGAATTTCTATTCATTACATATCGTAAAAGGTAGCTACCACCTTGTAAAATAAGAAAAGAATCGGTATGAAATTTAGGTGATTTAGTAGTTTAAGCTTTTATTGTTTAAGTTGTGTGGATGCCTTTATAAGTTATTTATGTTGAACTATTAGCTTTTGTTGGCTTATAACTTATAAGTTATGGATGTTGAATTGTTAGCTTTTGTTCAAGGAATGGATTAATAATATTCCTTTTAGTTATTTATCAAAGATTGTGTGAATGGAAATGCAATAGGAATTTATAAGTAGTGTGATAAGTGTTGTTTTTTAAAAATGATGCAAAATTACATATCAAATACAATACCATGGAATACAATATAAAATATAAAATATCACAATTTCATAGAATACAACATAAAATATCATTAACTACAGTTTGGAATATGATTCATGAAGTGCAATATAAAATAAAATATCATGAAGTGCAGTGATTCACAATTTCATTGAATAAAATATAAAATATCATCAACTACAGTATGGAACAACGGAAACTGATCCATGAAGTGCAGTATAAATACCTAAAAGTTGCTAATTCTCTTCCATTTCCCAAATGGAGTCAAGGTCCTTAAATTGGCGTTCATCTTGAGATAAAGTAAAAGAGTCATCTTGAATTTGATTATGAGTCGGCTCTTCATTTTCTTCGGCCTATGTCTCAAATTCAATATTCATTGTGTGATTTGTGTCAATGTCATATGTCCCAATCCCACTGCCACTACCACTGTGACTAGTACTAGCATTTGAAATTGGAGTGTTGCACAACCCAATCCTTCTTCTTTCACATGTGGACCTCCAGATTGCGAGTTCCCTTTCAAAAGGAAAATTAAAGACATTATACATAATTCCTTTCAACCTCAAGCAATTTTCCAAATTCTTGTCTAGTTTGTTTCTTAACTTTGATTTCAAAAACCCCAATGTACTAAAAACTCTCTCATCCTCTATTGACCTCAATATCATTGTTTGACACAAATCAGCAAGTTTGAAATAATTTTAATATTGAACCATGCAATATTTCACTTTGACCTAAGTTTTTCCAAACCTTTTTTACTGATCCTAATTCAAAGGCCTTCTCCATGCCCAGGGATTTATACTAGTCCCTCATAGCTATTGCAAAACTCCTAGATTATTTTCTAATCTTAGCTTCAATTAAAATTCCTTCAATTTTCTACTCATCGTATGCTACACTTTTCAAAAATTGTTCGATCAAGATTTTTACTTGATCATGAAAATATTTTGGGTTCTCTTGGTTTTCCCAAAATTGAGGATACACAATACCCATGGCTTCAAGTATTGCATGTCAATGGAATCTTTCAGGAATCTCTGAGGAAAGAGATTTTGCAATTTCCTTCAAATTATCACTAACACATTTAATAATGTTGTTAAAATCTTCATCCTTAGCAGCTACTTCTCTACTAGAGCCCTAGTTGTCTTACAATGGTACATTGGTATCTCACATCCATGTACACAAATACATAAGTGCCTACTTGCATTAAACCATAAATAATTATTAGGATTATTCAAATCAGTAATTTTCCACCACATGAAATAATTTGGGCCATCTTGTGTTAGATCTAGATATAGATGATCAAGGGCCAAGCATGCATGTTTAAGTAGATTGGTGTATTCATTAATATACATAGTTCTTTCTTGGGATTTCTTCACAAGACTTTTCATCACATCCAGCATAGGGAGAAGACTAGCTAAAGTCAATAATGTCTCTATATCGCTTAACCTATGTAAGAGGTCAGGAGCTTTGTCTATTGTGTTGCCATGCTCGTACATCACTCCAATCAAGGATAGATATTCTGAATTTCTTTTTTCCATGCAAGGAGATCCATTTGGTATCAATATCCTTGAGAAGCTTGTTTCCTGGTGTTATTCCCTCAGCAAAATTTTCAAATTCTATGAAACATTTGGGACTTCGACAGAAGTATGCATGGATCTCGCAGACTAGATTTTCAACTTTTGATACTGTAGGAAACTTGCTTACAATTTTGAATGCTAAATTAATTTTATGGGCCATGCAGTGAATTCCAAGCATGTATGGTGCACAAGAAGTTTGTAACTTTGTGCAAACACTGGTCATTTGACCTTCCATCACTGTAGCTCCACCAGCTCCTACAGACACCAACTTTTTGGAAATTGTGAACTCATCTATACCTACAATTTCATTCAAATATTTCTTGACTAGTTCAAATAGATTTTGCGATGTTGAACTATCCTTCATTTTATGAACACATAAAAGATGAGCTTGGCGAACATGTCATTCTACAGTATACAAATGCATACAGACCCAAGAAGTATTGTCTATCGCAGTAACTTCATCTAAAGATAATGCAATGAAATTTGACTCTTTTACTTTCTCCTTTAAATTTTCCTTTTCAACTACAATAAGACAGTTTGCTCATTCCCATCCAAAATTTATTGACCAATGTGAAGGGATAGTGAGGAACATTCAAAAAAGATAATAAACCAAAATATTATGGGTAGTCTGTCATAGGACGCCCTCTAGACAAAATATGAAAAAAACACTCATCTGAACAGTTTTTGACATATTTGTTGCTTCCATAGATTTTCCAAATTGAGCCTCAAGTGTACCTTTACATGCAACAATGTTTGACATTCTTTTTTCATGCTCTTCATAATCTATGGCATACCTAACATGAAGACATTCTTCCTTTGATTTCCATCGTAGGACTGATTGTTCCTATTCGTCTATGATTTATTTTTCATAAACTTTACCGATATGCTTTTCTATAGTGTCAATCTTTAGCTGCAACATCTTGGCTCTTCCACATTTCCAACTACAAATCATACATTTGGCCAATGTTTCCTTTTAATATCGTTTGCATTATCAATCCCCACTGGTAGAATGAATGGGTACTTTGACAACCAACGAAGTTGAAAATTCCATGTCATTTCCCACTCGCGCCCCATTTTTTATTTACTTCTTTTCTTGCTACTAACATCATCATCCTCATCCAAGTCAATTATCTCATTTTGGCTAACTAGGCCCAAGGTATCCCTTGGAACATCTTCTACGACATTGCCATCCTCATTTGATACATTTTGATTTAACTCAATGACAATCTCAACTTGACCTTCCGGTGGTGGTGAGGTATTGTGAATGCTACCAATATTTGGTGGAAGAGTTGATGATGTAGCTCCATCTTGACTAGATGGATTAGAAGTTTTGGAAATTCCAAAGTAAGACTATATGGTACGTCTAAGTTTTGGGTGTTTTGATGGCCTCCCAGTCTCTTCACCACCCTGAGGAGCGGCAGGAGTCTCTTCACCACCCTAAGGAGTGGCAGGAGCCTTACTCTTGCTACTCAAGTCACTCAACATATTGATCTCTCACTTCGAATAAAAACTGGAAAAAAATCTCTTCTTGTTTAAGAAGGAAAAATAATATAGATCTCGTTCCCTACTCAATATCATCTTTAAGACTAAACCAAGAATGGAAAAGAGATAAAGAAAACTTATTATTATAACTAATAACACTATGAAGAAATGATCACTCACCTTTAAGTCTACGTTTTCAAATTTCGCTGACTTTTGAACCGAGAAGTAGAACCTTGGAACTGAACAAAATGTGTAAGAATAAATGATAGTTTCAATTGTATTTATATCAATCCATATTTGGCGAATTTTGCAAGATTTTTAAATGGTATATTAAAAATTTGGCTAATCCCGCATGCTTATACAACGATATGTTGTAATTTTCAAGGCGAAATGTGTCCTCAAATGTAATTATTTTTTAATGTTATTGGTGAAATAGGTCCTCATAAGCAACTATTTATAAATTTTAATTGGCCAAATGGGTTTTCACAAGCAATTTTTTGTAAATTTTAATTGGCGAAATGGGTCCAAAATCAATATTGTTTTAATAGTATTGGCGAATATTTAGGTGTTTTATTACATGCTTTCGAGATTCTAGGCAAAAATATTAGTTCGTCCATTTGAAACATGTAGTTTGTTATGGTGAATTTGTTGCTTAAATATGCTTCATAAAAAAAATTGTTGGTGAATGGACATGCATTGGACCGATAGTGCGTAAAATCTAGGTGATTTGGACACTTTGTTGGGTGTGAATAATTCACCAATTTTGACTTGTTTGATTTCTAGAATTTGTCAATTGGTGAAGATTCGCCACTAAATTTTTCCTTGGTAGGGTGATTGAGGAATTTATAGTCCTCATCATTCTCATCCCACATTTCTTAACACCCCATTAAGTTGAGGTAAGTAAGGGCAGCCTTCTGCTCTTGGCTCTTTGTGACCTGGGGCCTTGAACGTGGTTGGTCCCCTCCTCTTATAGTTTTGGTGAACCCGATGTGAACCATTTTCAGTTTTTTTTTAGATAGTGAAAGTCCCTTTTCTCGTATTCTAGGAGTGTTGTAGGTGTGAGTGTTGTGAGGTTGTCACCTTACAACCCAACTTACAATCCCTAGTTGATGTAGTTGGAAGGTTTTGAAGGTGTTGCATAACAAAACCTTAATTGGGTCATAGTCTTATCCTTTAACCTTTACAAACTCTATGAAAGTATCATCTAGTGTGTGCAATGACCTCCTTTCTGCATCAACCTATCCCCTTTGTGCAGCCTATGGACAATGGTACTGGTATAACCTTCACTTCACAAGACCTATTGATGGGATTTAATAGGGAACCATCTCCTCTTTACATCCCTACACGGACCAATGGAAACATTGTCTCGAGTGTTCTCGTTGGTACGATGCACCTTTGAGCACCATCCACACACATGACGAACTTTTTGTGCCCCCTTTGGGTAGTATTGTCTTGTCAGTCTTGGTTGGACCTAAATCTGTGAAGCTCTTGACATTATATCGAGGTCTAAACTCTTTAGAGTGAAGTTGCGTATCCCTTGGTTAGTGGTTGTAACTAAGGGTAAATTATAGGGTTAGATTCAATGAATTGAAAGCACAATAAACCCAAAGAAGTAATGAAGTGCAAAGGAAAGTAAATGAAAGTATAGAAAATAAAACAATCTCACCCAGTGTCTTCAATCTCCATGGATTATCTCCATTACACCTTCTAACTTGTTGATTTGTGTTGCCCTCAGATCGAGTGTGTGAGTAATCTTGACTATGCCATTGTCCTAAACAAGCTTTGAAGGATTTGAATCTTAAATTCCTATGCCTATGACAATATGATAAATGAAAATAATAACTATGAATGCTAAATGACTATAATGCCTATATTAATGAAGTGGTCCCTAATTCTGAACAAAATTGTCATTTTATAGAAAACACAATTTTAAATGGACAGAGGAGATCGACTCTTGACAGAAACCTAAAATCAGAGGACGAGATTTCATTTGATAATCCCTAATCAGGGTTAGGGTAAAATCCTTAAGTGAGTGGTCAAGATGTCACAGGAGAAAATCAAATTAGTGGTGGAGAAAAGAGGAGATAATTAATTTTGAAAATAAAGATTTTCAAAATTGAGAAGATAAAGATAGCCTGGTTTGTGAGATTTTATAAAAGATGGATTGAAAAGAAAATTTGATAAAATCAAGAACCTACTTGCTTTATTTTATTTTTGGAAGAAAGCTACCAATCAACTCAAAATATGAATTTTGTGAGACAAATAAATAATCTTTTTCAGATTATTTACTAAAATGGACTGTCAGTTAAGATTGTGATGACATTTTAAATAATTTTATTTATTTAAAATGAGATGAATATTAATTTTGTCAATTTAAATAATTAAAGATAATTATTTAATTTAGCAGATAAGATTAAGAATTAAATAAATTAATGAATTCATTTAATTATGACAATTAGTGACATATTAAATAAATAAATAAAACTTATTTACTTAACAATCGAGAAGAAATAAATGACGAAGGGTAATTAAATAAATTAAGAAAATTATTTAATTAAGGGAAGACTTAAATAATTAATGACGTATTTAACAAATAAATAAGATTTATTTATTTAATAATCATGGGGAATAAGAGGACATGAATTAATTGAATAATTATGAATTATTTAATTAATAAACGAATGTGGACCAAGGACATAATTAAATGTCATAATTATGCTAGGACAAAAGTGGTAAAAATAAAGCTTGCAGGTTTAGGTCATTTTTCGGTGTCTACATTTTGCCCCTCTTTGTCATAATGTTGCTTGTTGCATTGTGACAAAGAAAATAAGTCAAAGCCATGCCCCAATGAAGGTAAAGGTTATCAATGCCCCCTTGCGAAATTTTTCAAATTTTGAGTCGGCGGCAGAAAAATTTGGAAAGGGTCCCGATAAGTGAATTCGGTGACCAGAAAAACAATGGCACGGTCGGTTTTGGATTCTGACATGTTTAAGACAGTCTACGGGGTAGTCAAACATGGTCAAATGAGCCTCGAGCAGTAACTCACCTGATAAAATGTCATTTTGACCTTATAAATAGGTTGACAAAGGGGTAAAAGTCAATTCATTTTCACTATTTACCTTGTAAATTTTGAGAGCTCAGAGCGAAAAGGAGCGCAGTGAGGATGGTGATTCCAGTCACAGAGCATCGCAGGGAGATCGTGCGGACATTCAGGTGGCCAAAGGGCTCAAAGCCAGCGGTATGTACCCCTGTCCCACTTTCTAATTTTTTTATTTTGCATGTCATAATTAGGTTTATAGGGCGAATAATGAATGCACCGTAACACATATGTGTCCATGTTCAACGCATTCGCCTTCACGTTCGATGCATAAGATGTGTCGTGACGCAAGTGGGGAGGGGAATTTAGGTAGAATGGTGGTTTGCGCCACATTTGTCAATTCCTACGACGCATTCGACCTTTTGAGTCGCATTTGAATATTTGAATGCCGCAATCGTCCATTTGCAACGCATTCACTTGTTTGCTCGATGCAATTGTTATTATGCGATGCATTCTCTTTTCTGTGATGCAAGTGTCAAATTTCGCGATGCAAGTGTGAACATCCAATGCATTTGACAAATCAAACGACGCATTTACAATTTTGGACCGCATTTGATGTACAGAACAACGCAATTGATGTTTTGAGACGCAATTGCCCTAATGTGATGCATTTGCCTTTGACCTTGACCAGAGTTGATTTTGATGCTAGTGCAACTTTAAACGCTTTTAATAATACTGAGAGTTTATGCAAAAGGTACTGATGACTTGTTTGGCTTTTACAGAGGCAGCATGCCCCGATTTACACACGAGAGAGCAGATCGATGACATTTCAGTTCGCTGACCAGCTAAGCTCACGAGAGCGGCGACGATTGATGTGACTGGGATTATTCTATGTTGCTTACATGCCTGCCATTCGGGCGAGTAGGGGATTACTGACTGTGTTGTGTGAGCGGTGGCATTCGGAGACCTGCTCCTTCCACCTATCGACAAGTGAGGCCACTATTACTTTAGAGGATGTCTACCGCATTCTATGAGTGTCGATTTGAGGGGAGCAGATCGTCTACGACCCTCATCATGGCAAGCAGACCTTCCAAGCATACTACCGAGATCAAGGTGTAGGACTGGGCATCCAGGGATATGAGATTAGATGGGAGTTCATGGAAAAGCACTATGGTCGCTTTGATGCATTCCTTGCGACCTTGATTGTAGGTATTTTGGTTCCCAACCGACGGGGACACGGATTCCCTATTGGCTGGAGAGACGTCCTGGTTGGTATGAGATGAGACAGGACCATTTATAATTGGGGTACCCGTTTGTTGGAGACACTTTATGATCAGTTGCATGATGTTGCCTACAGGAGGGCAAAGAGTATTTCCTACAGGACTACTTTGATGATGATCTGGACTTGGAATCACATTGCCATATTTTGTCCTCCCATTAAGAGACCACAGTTGGCCGAGGGGATGCCCTATGCCTATTACTACGCAGGTGCTTTACAGTAGACTCGGATGGGCGAGATAGGTTGGTGGTGACATAGGATTGACACGATGGTGTCTTTCATTTGGAGACCATACAAAGACTGCGGGCAGTGGGACAATGAGGATGAGCACCTTAGCCTTTGTAGATAGTACAGGTATTTGATCGAGAGGACCGTGCAGACTTCACTTATCATTAAGATGTATTTGCCACATTGTGTCCTTAGGCAGTTCGAAGAGCAGCAGGGTGTACCTGCAGGGACAGCCGAGTATGCCCGGTTGTCTAGAAAGTATGCTTGGGGACCAGCCATTCTAGTGGCCTTCACAGAGTAGTAGATTGATGGGCTAGGAGCCCAAGCATGGGGATGGAGAGGTGGGATAGCCAATCTCGAGACCACAGCGGACTATGATCTATGGTGGTAGGCACATAGACCAGTGTCATTGACAAATCCTGATGGGCCAACTCCTGTGGATAGGCGATCAGTGATACCTCGTGTTCCAAGGGCCAGACGGGGAGGCAGAGGTGGTGACAGGGGTAGATGCTGGGGGAGGGATGGAGGTAGGGATGGAGATGAAGGCAGAGACGGAGGAAGGGGGAGACGAAGGCAGGGGAGATGATGGCTTAGACGGCCGGAGGCGATGGCGAGATGGTCAGAGATAGGGCCAAAGGGTGCGACAATGCGTGGCGAGGGTAGCATTATATGTTGTAGATAGGGAGATAATCAATCAGATTTTATGTAATTAAAACAATAAATGACTAAATCCTATCAAGCACAATAGAGTACGAAACAAACACGAAAATCACAATAATAAGCACAAATGCAAACCGATCTCCGCGCTAACTCGATTTATCTTCATTGCTCTTCTCCACCTACACAAGGATGTAAGATTTCAAAGGTTGATAATAGAGGAATGTTGGTTGCTCAATTCTGCAGTATAACGATATGACGAAGATGATAGATGGAAGATTGAAGATAGAAGAATGATTTTGACATAGTGAAGATGCTAGAAGAAGATTCAATGCAAATGGCTTGTAAAAGGTTTGATTTATAGATTTTTTATTTGAACAAAGATAAGATTTGACAAGATTCGATAAGGATTTGATTTTTGACAAAAGAGGAAATATGACCAGATGAGATAAGATTTCAAAAAGATAGAAAGATTTTGATTTATTGTTTTAAAGGAATTAAAACAAGATAAAATGTGAAAAGATAGAAAGATTTTGATTCTCTTTTAAAGGAAATAAATCCTGAAAAAAGATGAGAAGGATAATTAATGAATTATCTAATTAAATAAATTAATTAGATACACATGAGTTCAAATTTGGAAAGAAAGCGAGAAGATATTTTTAAGATTTTATTAATTAAATAAATATTTGATTTATTTAATTAATGTTGGATTTATGATTTCATTAATTAAATAATATAAATTATTTAATTAACATTAGAAGAATTAATAAAAATGATTTAATTAATTAAATAATATAAATTATTTAATTAACATTAGAGGAATGGATGAAAATGATTTAATCAATTAAATAATATAAATTATTTAATTAACATTAGAGAAATGGATGGAAATTATTTAATTAAATAAATAATATAAATTATTTAATTAACATTAGAGGAATTGATGAATTATGCATAGGAAGGGTATAAATGAAATTAGTCAAATAAATAAGATTTATTTAACTAATTAGATGATGACATGGGTACATAGGGAAAAACACGATACAAGGTGTCTAAATGATGCAATGTTGTGACAAGGTATCATAAGATGACAATTTTTTGATGTCTACATTTTTCCTCTCTTTGAGATGATGTTTGAGATGATTAGATTTGTGTCGAGTAACATCATTTCAAAGAAGTTAAGATACAAGTAAAAGAAAATGGATGGTGAAGGAAAGATAAGATAATGGAATGATGATGCCCCCTTGAGAGGATAGGCGGGTTGGACAAACACGGGTAGACTCTCGAAATGAAATGAAATGATAAACAGGATTATGCAAGATAGAAAGTGGATGAAGGAAATGAATGATACATTATGCTGCAATGAAAGTGAGCAACCATGATGTTTGATTTAGCACTAGACATTATGCACCAAGGTATAAGGACCAAGGTGACAATGTGTCTTGTGCCCTAGCCTAATACAACCTTGTCTAGATGTATGAGGAAAGAGACTTAGAGAGTTAAAGTCCTAATGCACAAAAGGTATTATGTGACCTTAGATGCAAAGGATAATGCAAAAAGATATTCCAACACACACAAGATATGAATATTAGCTGGAGTGATATGGATTTGATACAAATGCAAGATAAAATGATAGCATACACAAGCAAGCATGCACAAATGATACAAAAACAAACAAGGAATTGCCCCTATCAAGCTGTAAACCGTTGATTGATTGATTGATTGATTGATGATGATAGTGTTGTCATTATGGGGAGCGGCATGTCCCTAGAGCAACACAAGGATGATGATAATTGATTGATTGATTGGTTAATTTGGTTTACGACAAGATTAGGATCAAGACCAAAGGATGTGATTGGATAATTTGACAAGATTGATCAACTTGATTGGTATGGATTAAGGATTGAATTGCATTTGGATATTTGCTTGGAATGATTGAAGATGATTTGATGTATGGATGAATGGATTTGATGAAGATGATTGATTTGGTTGACTGGTTGGATGATTGGATTGAGGTGATTGGATTGGAATGATTTTGATGATAATGATTAGATTGATGAGAAGAAGTGATGTGGTTTGATTTTATTGCTTGGATTTTGTCGGATATTTGATTTTTTTTTGTAATTTTGGGGATATTTTGATTTTTTTTTTTGTATTTTTGAAATGTTTTGAATTTTTTGGACTTTTAAAATGTTTGATTTTTGGATTTTGGAATGTTTTGATTTTTGGACTTTTGAAATGTTTTGATTTTTGGACTTTTGGAATGTTTTGATTTTTTACTTTTGGAATGTTTGATATTTTTGGACTTTTGAAATGTTTTAATTTTTTGGACTTTTGAAATGTTTTGATATTTTTGGACTTTTGGAATGTTTTGATTTTTTTGTGTTTTTTTTTTTAGTTTGAAATGTTTGAGGTGTCAAAGGATGAAAATTGGAGTATCCTTTGTGCTAGATACCAATGACAAGGGGAAAACCAAGTCTAGGTGCAAGGATATAGATGGGATTGATGGATGAAAGGGTGGGTGATGGGATAAGGGATAAAAGGCTCATGATATATGGATGGATGATATGGATGTATGCATCATAAGAGGGTAAGGATGTGATCTCCAAAGACTATGTCGCATAGGAATAACATGCCCCATTCTAGGTACAAGACTTAGGATTTTTCTGGACAAAGCTTATGACAATAGGATAGCGGTAGGCTTGTTTGGAAGAATGAGGTATGTCAAAAGATACCCAAAACATGTTTCAACCTTTGCCCCTATATCTTCATCAAGATCAAAAAGAGAATGGTGGATAAGTGGACTCAATATGATAGGTATGTATGATGGCTAAAGATGGTAGTTAGGATGGAAATGATATGATATGAAAATGATAGGTTGGATAGATAAGACATTGTGCCCCCAAGTATAAGTGACAAAGAAGATCAACCTACACATGACACCTATTTGCTAGGTTTTCATCATGGTACTTATCCAGGGCGCCTGTTTACCAGGTTTTCACCATTGGATGAAGGGATTTCTCTTTACTTTTGTTTTTTTCTCTTTTTTTGTCTTTTTGGATAAGAGAAGGGGAATACGGATGGGAGGGACTCAAGTGTCTAGTTCCATGAAAGGTGATAGTCCCACTAGATATGGATGTCATTGCATAGACCATCTCGAGTTCTCATTATGCTCATAGATGTTGGTAAGGAATGACATGAAAGGGATGGATTAGGTAGATGACGAATTATGAAAGTCTTATGTAAGAATGGATGGGGAATAGTGGATGATGATGTGGATTGAATAGGACTTGTGCAAAAGGATGGATGAAAGGTTTATGCAAAAGCATGGACCATAGGAAGATGGTGGGGAAGGTATGTAGGATAGTAATTGAAGGATGGGGAGATGGAGGTATGTGGGATTGTTGTGAAATGGAAGGGAACCATGACTAATGGTTGCACACACTGTGATAAACATTGAAGCTTTTAATTTGGATGAGGTGTAGGAAGCAATGGAGATGTTTGCTTAGGAGGTGGAGGATGTAGTGCTTTTGGTACCCACATAGACTTAGTATTTTTATGATTTTTATTTTGCTTGTGGGTTTTAGGAATTTGAGACTTTTGAATGGAATGAGAATGTGGGATGGAAGTGGATGGTTGGGATTTTTGTGATGTGGATGCCTCATTTGACTTGCTTTCTTTTTTCTTAGGTACCCAAACCAATTTAGTTTTGGCCTTTACTTTTGGAGGAATGGGATTATATAGCTTGTTTGGCTTTGACTTTGTGCAATTGTATGATAAGGCATTAAGACCTTTATAATTTTTGACTTTATGTGTATAGTCATCCCAATTTTTATTTTGGAATCCCTTGGGTCTGGTGGAATAAGTGGAAGCTTTATGTTTAGACAATGTGTGCATTGATTGGTCATGATCAAGATTTTTATAAGATTTATGGATAAATGGATAAGAGGATTGAATGGTAGGGATATTAGGTGTTGGGAGTAATGGTGGTAAAGTTGATGGAGGGATATTAGGAGTTGGAAGTAATGGTGGAAAAGTTGATGGTGGGAGGTTAATGGTCACATGCTTTTGACAGTTATAAGATGATGGAGGTGGAATGGCAACATATGTTTTGGGTGTATGATAGGCTTTATGATGGAAAGTGGACTTAGGAGGCATGGAGGAAATTACAACATCTTTAGGTTGTTGTCAGGGGGTGTAGGTCCAAGGCCATAAGAGCGTGGAGGGACTTTGACATGGATGGGCTTCAAAATACTTTTTTCATGAAGGTCTATACCTTTACCTTGGTGGTTCATGTTTTGGAGTGTGCAATGGACAATGGAAATAGGTGTAGGTGGAACACTAGACACGAGTTCCTTATTGGATGGAGAAGATATGGGTTGTTGTTGTTCTAAGGAGGAACATTCATGAATGAGGGTGGAGAAACCAATAGGATAGGATGGAGGACTTTCAATGGGGTTGATAGTGGTTGATGGAGGATCATTAGGATCTTGATTATCATTGTGTTTACTTAGATCCAAGATATCTGTTTGATCTTCTATGTGTGCTTTGGAGGCATATGTCTCATCAAGGGAAGTGGATGTTTGTGCATCATGGATGGGTGAGGTGGAAATCTCTTGACCATGGAATGCATAAAGTTGGCTAAGAGGATCATCATGGTCTTCTTAATCATAAAAGGGGTCTTGATCAAAGATGGAAGATTGATCATGAATAGTATTAGGTATGTTATGAATGGAATCATTGGGAGGGTGTTGATCTTTATGTGGATGAGGGGGTAATGTATCTGCATGTTTAGGATTGTGCTCTTGAAATACCTCATGACTTATTTGAATGGAAGTGGAAGGGGATTTCTCATGGAAAGACTTGTCATGTTCTTGATGGTCAACAACATAGGAGCATGATAGAGGGTGACTTGGACTTACGAGGGGAGACTCTGGAATTGGCTCAAGGGGTTGTGGATGACATGATTGGCTTGAAGGACTTGGCATGATGTTTGAGGATTCTTTTGTATGTTCAGGTATATGTGTCGAATGACATGGCGATAGTTCATTCCTCACTCGTAGCCCTTGGGTCACCTCCTTTGGAGGTGTAGGGGTGGAAGGTGTTGGCTTAGGATTTTGATTTTGATTGGATGATGGTATGATAAAGTTATAGGGTGCATGTGATAGATTGGTATTCCCCTTGTCAATGGTTGCATTAGAACATGAGGAAGTTTGGCCTTGTTGCAAGGTAGAATTTAAAGTCACATGTGTTTGTCGTGATGTGGCTTTATAGGTTGATGTGGCATTCACATGTGAAGAAGTGGATGGATTAGATTGGTATGAGGTGGAAGGAGATGGCACATTAGGTTGAGGTGGAATTGGTTGATAATGAATGGATAGGGGATGATGTTGTGGTTGTTGAATTTGATAAGTGGTAATGAAATGATTGGTTTGAGCTAGGAGGTGTTGGATTTTAGGTGATTTAATTTGTTGAAAATTTTGGAAGAGAGTTTAAAGGCTTTGTATGGTTTGGTGGTCTAGGGGTTGGGGTATTTGGTGAAGTGTCTGAAGGAGGTTTTGAAGTTGGGATGCTAGGGATTTGTGTTTGAATGTGGGCATGGTGTCACACATGTGTGTAAGCTCTTGCACATCGATTTGTTCCGCAAAGTATGTAACATCGTTCATGTCATCATTAGAGGTGGTAGGAGAAGCCCCTCGAAGTATGATTTTAGGTTTTGGTTTTCTTTCATGATTTTAACTATAGAAAGGGACTCCTTGAATTATGAGCTCGGGCTTAGGTTTTGTCTCATGATTTGGCCTAGAGGGATAGCCCCCTTGGATTATGATTTTGGGCTTATGATTAGGATTGGGCTTGTTTATGATTAGGACCATTTTGACAAGTGGTGACTAGGACTTTGTTGGTGATGGTGATGATGTGGAATGATTAGATTGGATGAATTGATTGATTAGGATGAAAGTGATAGGATATGAATGTGTTGGAAGAACGTGTAGAGTGACTTTTCTTTATGTGTTTGGTGTCTAGCTTGATTTGGAAATATTTAAATGAATGATCACACATGTACACACATAAATCACTCACACAAGACACATAAGCAAGTTTGAATTTGAAATTATAAATGTGATTATTAAGCACACACTTGAAGAAGACACATCAACAAGTCCTAGAACTAGTCAAGTGGGTATGGCCAATTAGGTCTCAAGCTAGTCTACACAAGTTTGACTAAAGATGATTTGAAAGCAAAATCTTGCCACACAGCTAGGAGAAAGGGGTAACCCACCCTTCACCTTCACTTCCCAAAGGTATAAAGTTCTTTGGGGCTTAGCCAAGTGTGAAAAAAAAATTAACTTCCAAACAAGCGTGTCTTTTGATTTACACTTTGATTGAGGTTGTCCCCAAGGGTGATGAAATCCCCTAGCAGGCCTCCTAAAAGGGTTTGACAAAAGCAAACCAAGTAAGGTGTTTGTGATCACACACACACTTGATTCACACTCACAGTGGTTAATTTCCCTTAGAAATGAAATGTGTGGAAGAAAACAATGAAGCACTCATTCTTTTTATCCCCAAATCAAGATGTGATCGAAGACAATCATTAATTTTAGACCCAATTTTTGAAGTGTGATTGAAGACAAGATTTATTTTAAACCAATTGCAATGATGTGATCAAACAAGATTTGATTTTATGTCCCAAATTGAAAGATGTGACAAACAAGATTAATGAGATTAAAAAAATGGAATGTGTGCACCTGATTATTTACTTTCCTGATTGTTGTGAGTGATATTTGCTGCTACTAGAGCTCCTTATGATCACCTGCAAGATGAAAAAAATGATATTATAATGCAGCCCAAAAAACTAAATAAACTCATCAAAAAAATTTGCAATTTCAGAGACATGTTTTTGGCATAGCCAAATTAGATTTCAATATTTGAAAATTTTATTGATCTGGAAAATAAAAAAATCAAAGAAAATATCCTAGCTAATTTTCTGAAAGCTTTCCAGAAATGTAAAGAAGTCAGAAAAATTCTCTATTTTGCTCTCAAAAACGCGGATTTGTGAAAACCATATAGAAAAGAAAGATCGAATTTTTTCGCATTGTATTTGACCTCAAAATTAAATTTGTAAAACATAGACCCCCATTAGAATTTAATGGTATTTCCAAAAATGTAAAAAGTTCTAAAAAATTCATCGATTTACATCCAAAAATCAAATTTTATGAAAAAACATAAAATTATGATAACTTCTACAAAAACGGTGATACACCCTCAATTTTTTTACTGTAGCCTCTTGAAATGATGTGCCAGACTCTATAAAAATATTGTAAAAATATTCATAGCTGTGTAGAAGATATGAAGAAATTGGTAAAACTTGTGGTTTTGTCCAAAAACTGTCAGATCTGCAAAACAAAGTCAATAAAACTTGCAAGAAGCACTGTTAAAAGCTTTGTATGCACTACATAAACCCTCATATACACTATATAAACCCTCAGATGCACTAAAATAAAAAATTTTGTAAGAAAGCTGAATTCCAGAATGCGAAATCCTGCCAGAAAACTTGCAGATAAATGTTAAAAATGGGGCAAGGCCCACGGTGGGCACCAAAATATAGATAGGGAGATAATCAATCAAATTTTATGTAATGAAAACAATAAATGACTAAATCCTATTAAGCACAATAGAGTATGAAACAAACACGGAAATCACAATAATAAGCACAAATGCAAACTGATCTCCGCGCTAACTCGATTTATCTCCATTGCTCTTCTCCACCTGCACAAAGATGCAAGATTTCGAAGGTTGATAATAGAGGAATGTTGGTTGCTCAATTCTGCAGCATAACAATATGATGAAGATGATAGATGGAAGATTAAAGATAGAAGAATGATTTTGATAGAGTGAATATGCTAGAAGAAGATTCGATGCAAATGGCTTGTAAAAGGTTTGATTTATAGATTTTTAATTTGAACAGAGATAAGATTTGACAAGATTCGATAAGGGTTTGATTTTTGACAAAAGAGGAAATATGACCAGATGAGATAAGATTTCAAAAAGATAGAAAGATTTTGATTTATTGTTTTAAAGGAATTAAAACAAGATAAGATGTGAAAAGATAGAAAGATTTTGATTCTCTTTTAAAGGAAATAAATCCTGAAAAAGATGAGAAGGATAATTGATGAATTATCTAATTAAATAAATTAATTAGATACACATGAATTCAAATTTGGAAAGAAAGCGAGAAGATATTTTTAAGATTTTATTAATTAAATAAATATTTGATTTATTTAATTAATGTTAGATTTATGATTTCATTAATTAAATAATATAATTATATTATTAACATTAGAAGAATTAATAAAAATGATTTAATTGATTAAATAATATAAATTATTTAATTAACATTAGAGGAATGGATGAAAATGATTTAATCAATTAAATAATATAAATTATTTAATTAACATTAGAGAAATGGATGGAAATGATTTAATTAATTAAATAATATAAATTATTTAATTAACATTAGAGGAATTGATGAATTATGCATAGGAAGGGAATAAATGAAATTAGTCAAATAAATAAGATTTATTTAACTAATTAGATTATGGCATGGGTACCTAGGGAAAAACATGATACAAGGTGTCTAAATGATGCAATGTTGTGACAAGGTATCGTAAGATGAAAATTTTTCTATGTCTGCAGATACTATCCCTAAGGTTGGCGAGGAGGGGGAGAGAGAGGAGCACCCCAGGCAGGAGGGAGAGGGTGAGGAGAGATGAGAGGAGGGGGTGGAGATGGGGAGACAGGAGGAGGAGGTGGAGGAGGAGAGACATGAGGAGGAGGTGGAGGAGGAGAGACATGAGGATGACATGGCAGAGCAGGAGAGACATGAGGAGGAGGCAGAGGAGGAGAGACATGAGGAGGATGTGGCAGTGGCAGAGGATGTGGCCGACGATGATGATGATGAGGACGATGTCATGGATGAGGCCGAGAGACTACTTAGATGGCAGATGGTAGAGGGTGAGGAGGAGACACCCTCTAGTTTAGCGTTGCCCCATGATGCCACGACCAACTAGAGAGTGGCAGACTTATAGAGGAGATTAGACGAGAGCATGGCCCAAGTCAGGTCATTACAGTATGAGTTAGAGGTAGCCCAGGTAGAGCGAGATCAAGCAGTGATCCGCCAGCAAGATTCGGCCTAGTGGTGCACACAGTTTGCAGCATTATGTACAGGACCTGCAAGGGATATGGCTCGCGAGTTGGCTAGGGTGAGCATGAGATTGGGACAGTATAGGACATTGTACAAGCAGGCAGTGCCACTTGAGCGATAAGATCCTACCTTGTCACAGTCACAGACGAGGATAGGCAATGACCACAGATCAGGCAGTGCTAGTGGTAGCAGGAGTCACACTAGCGTCGGAGGGTCTACCTCAACAGGGCACCCATTAGGGCATAGGTCACATCACTCATGTTGGCACACCACGAGTCACCATTCGAGCCATAGTCATGGGTCGACTAGTTCAGTACAGAGGTCAGAATAGGGACAGTCACCAGTTGTTGATCCATCTACTTCTCAAAGTTAGGCAGCAGTGACATCACAGATGTTTGTTACCATGGAGATGACACCTTCATTCTCAGTTCCACCAGTAGCACAGATAGAGGTTGCTACAGATTCGCCCATGGTTTCAATACCAGTGACAGAGCTTTCGCCTCCACACTCCTCACCACGAGGGGATGATGAGAGTCTACTCTAGGGGCATGCTTGTTTTTATGACACATTATGTATACTATTGAGCCTGCAAGCTCCATTTTTGAGATATCTGTTGACTCTATCCTGTGACATTGTACATTTTGAGATGGTACTTATATGATGATGCAATTTTGATGCAGCCTACATGTGTGTTATGTTATGTTATTTGATTTATGCATATGATGTGATGTCCTATGTATGATGCTTAATTTATGATGCCATGTATGTCTTATGATGTGTACTTATGATTATGATGCCATTATAATGTAGTGCTTACTTATGTGAGATGATGATGATAAAACTATGCATAATGTATTTATGAAATGGGTGCAATGTTGATGATTATGTTACTGCAATGTTTGTGATTATGTAAATGTTATGGATGATGTATGTATAGACCTAATGCAATATTTATATGATCATGTATGCACTTATGTTTTGGAATGTCATAGGATATCATTGTGAGATGGATGAGAGGAGATGACCAGATTGACAAGAGAAGATGACCAAACCGAGGAAGAGAAGGTGACCAGACCGAAGGAGATGCATGTTAGTTCCTAGACCAAATCCTTCAAAGCTTTACCGTAGGACTTTAATATTATTGCTCTTAATCATCATTGGGTAGACTGTTGTAATGGCCCACAAACACCATGATATGACATAGATCAAGGTGTGCAAGGTTGTACCATTACATAAGACTAGCAGTCATAGACAAGGATGATCATGACTCATACTAAGAGCATGATTGCCCCAATCTTTTTGTCATAATCAACCACAAGCAGAAAAAGACAAAGACAAATCATGAAACATCATTGCTTCTCTAAATCTTGTTTCTAGGACATCCTTGAGAAACTAGTGACATGATTGCCAAAAATATAACAAAATAGAGCCCTTATCATGATACGTCGTTGTTTTTCTAAATCCCAGAATTAGGACCTCACTGAGAAACTAGTAGTCATGCGTGTCAATCATCATGATACGTTGTTGCTTCTCTAAATCCTAGTAGTGGGATCTCGCTGAAAAACTAATAACATGATAAAAAGCCAAAATACAAGTGTCAAATGTTTGCCAAGTGCGTCTGGATATCCATTGTTCTGATGTCAACATGCCATGTTTGATAGTGTCAAGATGCTGAAATGTTCAAAGTTTTGATGATCTTAGATGAAAAATGTTGAGAATTGTCGAATTCAGGAAGGACACATCCTGAATAATGTTGACATCAAGAGGATTTGATCCTTAATAGTCGAAGGGGTCCCTTGAAATGATGACGATGCCTAGGAAGGACACATCCTAAGACATAGATGATAGAGTTGGTTCTTTAGGACACATCTGAAGAGTACTGATGTCATGAGGAGTGATCCTTAGATGTCAAGAGGATCGCTCAAAATGTCGAATGATAATGACAATGCTTAGGAAAGACACATCCTAAGGCATGAATGACAAAGGTTATTGTTCAGAAGGACACATCTAAAGATTAACCAGGGGTTGTCAGTTTGACAGGTTATGGTGATTTGACTTGTTTTGACCGAGTTTGACTCGTACTGACTAGATGTCGCTATTATCATGATGGTATGTGCTGATGAGATTTGTCATGTTGCGATAAATGATTTTCATAATTTTCTTTATGAGTTTTGTTCGTTTGGGAAAGATTTGTGTTGACTTGAAGACTTTTTGATGTGTGTGCTAGTGTGATGTCATGAACCCTAATGGACTGACCCAATGCGGCCTTGGGGGCTCATCGATAGATGGCCTTGCGTACATCATACACTCAGAGACCTCATAGTTCGACATGACCAATGACTTTGTATTGATGATCAAAGATTGTGCCATGATTTTATTTTGACAAACCTAAAAGGACTGACCTAATGTCTCGGGGACTCGAAACTGAGTCTTGCCTACGAAGCAAATGCGCAAAGACAATGTAGTTCAGACAAACAACAAAGACTTGACCAATTGACAAGATAGATTTGACCAAAGATGATCCTGTGTTTGACATTTTGTTGTGGTTTTCTTCAGGACATATTTCAATTTTTAGGTCTTTCTTCAGGACATTTTGCGATATTTTTTGTCTTTTTTTAGGACATTTTTAATGTTTAGGTCTTTTTTTAGGACTTTTTCAATGTTTAGGTATTTTTTCAGGACTTTTTTCAATGTTTAGGTCTTTTTTCAGGACTTTTTCAATGTTTAGGTATTTTTTCAGGACTTTTTTCAATGTTTAGGTCTTTTTTCAGGACTTTTTCAATGTTTAGATCTTTTTTTAGGACTTTTCAATGTTTAGGTCTTTTTTTAGGACTTTTTTCAATATTTTTCGAAGCCGTATGTGACATCCACTATAGTTATATGATACAAATTTTGCCCCTCAGTCAGGTCCAAGACCTAGCCAACTTTAAAGAATATGGACGGGATGCTGTTGGTTTACCAGATGGATAGTTGTCAGGACTTGATGTCAATCATTTATCAACCATGAAAGGAAGGGTATAATGTCATCTCGACTAGTGTGATAATGGCATGAGATGTCCTTCATCCTAAGCGAAGGCAGACAAAGTGATAGTAGATGGTAGAGCAATGATCGATTACGCATGGTGCCTATTTTCCAGGTTTTCACCATGGTACCTATCCAAAGTGCCTGTTTGCCAGGTTTTCACTGTTGGATGAAATTTTTCTCTTTACTATTTTGTCATTTTTCTTTTTCTTTTTTTGTTGTTGTTGCCGAGACGCCTGTTTGCCAGGTTTTCATCAAGGCAACGATTTTTTTTTATCATTTTCTAATTTTTTGTATTTTTGTCATTCTTAGCTCGACCTCTTAATGCTATGCATAGAACTTCTAGAGATGTAGACTGTTGATAGGCTCTATCAATTTTTCTCCATCTGGAGTTGCCAGTTGATAGGCACAAGAACTAAAAGAAGATATGAGGACATAAGGACCCGACTAGTTCGGTTCAAACTTTCCTAGCTTTTCTTTGTCAGCTTGGTTCTTAGGGTTCTGCATTAGGACTAAGTCACCAATGTCAAATTTCCTGACCATGACCCTCTTATTGTAACTGCGACAGAGACGGTTCTGATATGCTTGTAGATGGTTCAAGGAATTCTGCCTTCTTTCTTCTAGCATTTCCAGCTCATGCAGGCACGATTGTCTATACTCCTCTTCATCCGTTAAAAAATTTAGGGAGACTCGTAACAAAGGAATTTTGACCTCAATGGACAAGATTGCCTCAGCACCAAAGACCAGGGCAAATGGAGTGGCTCCTGTAGGCGTACGAGTGCTAGTTCGGTAAGCCCATAGAGTCGGGTTGAGTTGTATATGCCAGTCACAGCTAGCGTCATTGACAGTCTTTTTGAGGATTTTAAAAATGGTTTTATTCGACACCTCAGCTTGACCATTTCCTTGTGGGTAATATGGAGTTGAAAAATGGTGTTGGATATGGAATCACTCACATAACTCACGAACATCCTAGTTTTTGAATGGACGTCCATTATCAGTGATGATGGATTGCAGAAGGCCATACTGGAAAATGATGTAGTTAAGGATGAACTTGGATAGTTTTTTGTTGGTAATATATATCAATGGGATGGCTTCAATCCACTTCGTAAAATACTCAGTGGCGGTGATAATAAATTTATGGCTGTTGGACGAGGTTGGATGGATCTTACCCACGAGGTCGAGTCCCCATTGAGCAAAGGGTCAAGGAAAGGTGATCGGCCGAAGTTCCTGTGTGGGAGCATGGATCAAATCACTGTGAATTTGACATTTGTGACAAGTCTTGACATATTCTAATGCATCCTTTTCAATGGTCGCCCAATAGTACCCAAGTCTCGTTATCTTCTTAGCTAGAGTAGGAACACTCAAATGAGATCTGCATATATCATCATGTACTTCGTGTAAGGTTGTACCCATGTTGTTAGTGTTGAGACATCTAAGGAGGGTATTGTCAAAGCTACTATGGTAAAGGGTGTCACTGACGATGGCATATCTCGTAGCTTTTCTAATGAAGGACTTCTTCTGGTTGTTGGATAGGTTGGGTGGAAGGGTTTGGGATTTAAGGTAGCCGTGAATGTCTTGATACCAGGGAGAGTTGGGACCAACACGTTCGTAGACCATTTCTAATTCCAGAATGTCATAGGCAAGAACCAACAATTATTCTATGAGAAACTCCAACTATGGCAGATTGCTTGGGATGTCAAGGAGAGAGCCTATTGTAGCCATTGCATCCGCTGCTTTGTTATGTGTTCTTCGAACTTGTTCAAAAGTTACCATATGAAAGTACATTTGGAAACTATCAACCATTTGCTTATAGGGCATCAACTTCTCATCTTTTATCTCATAGTCATCATTAACCTGGTTGATGACAAGCTGAGAATCTCCATAGACATGTAGTGCTCTAATTTTCCATTTTATTGCCAGTCTTAGTCCTATAACCAATGCCTCATATTTTGCCACATTTTTTGTGCATGGGAATGTAATGCGGAAAGACTTAGGAATGGAGTCTCCTTGAGGGGTGATAAACAAGATTCCTTCCCCCGAGCCATGATTTGTGTGTGACCTGTCAAAATAGAGTCGCCAAGGTGCCTTAGGTTCCGTATGGAATATTGACTCATCTGGAAAATCTGTCACTAGTGGGTGATCACTTTGCAAAGGTGTGTCTGGCAGTTGGTCTACAATGACATGTCCTTTTATCGCCTTTCTTTCCACATACTGAATATCATATTCACTTAGAATCATGACCCATTTTTCCAGACGTCCTGTTAATGCTGCCCTACTCAACAAATATTTTAGGGGGTTAATCTTTGCTACTAGCTACGTCTGATGGCTTAGCATGTAATGCCTTAGTTTTTGTGTTGCAAAGACCACAGCTAGGCAAGCTCGTTCAATTGGTGTGTAGATCAGCTCATACCCGACCAATGTCCGACTAATATAGTATATAGCTCTTTCTTTTTCTTCTTGGTCATTTTGTGCTAATAATGCCCCCAGTGTTGAACTAGTTGTCGAGATGTATAGGATCAATGGCTTTCCATGAATGGGAGGCATGAGAACTGGTGTTGATAGTAGGTAGTATTTGATTTGCTGAAAGGATTCTTGACATTTTTCTGTCCACACAAAGGGAATAGCCTTGCGCAACAGGTATTGGAATGGGTGGCACTTGTCATCCAATTGGGCTATGAAGCGCCAAATAGATTGTACCCTGCCTTGTAGAGTTTTGAGTTCATTGATTCCTTTGGGAGGAGGCATGTCTATGATGGCTTTGACTTTTGCCAGATCAACCTCAATGCCTCTTCGAGAAACTATGTAGCCCAAGAGTTTACCTGATGTTACACCGAAGACACATTTCTTAGGATTTAGTCAGAGTTTGTATTCTTGCAATCGATCTTTCCTGGTTGCTGATTTAGCCAATAGGTCATATACATAATCTTCCATTATTTTATGCATCATGTCATGGAAGATTGTAGTCATAGCCCTTTGATATGTGGCACCTGCATTTTTTAGACTGAAGGGCATGACATTCCAACAGTATGTTCCCCATGTGCAAGTAAATGTCATTTTGTCCTCGTCTTCTGGGGCAATGCGAATCTGATTATAGCTGGAGAAACCATCCATGAGGGATAGCATCTCATATCCTACTGTAAGGTCAACTATGATGTCAATGTTGGGTAAAGGAAAGTCATCCTTTGGGCATTCCTTATTTAGATCTCTAAAATTTGTGCAGACGCGGATCAACCCATTTGGTTTTGTTACCGGCACCAAGTTAGATATCCATTCTGCATAGTCAATCGACCGGATGAATCCAGCATATAGAAGTTTCTTCAACTCTGCCTTGACCAATAGAGCAACTTGAGGGTGCATTTTGCGTAACTTTTGCTTGACTGGTTTGACATTAGGCAATAGTGGCAGATGGTGCAAGACCAGTTCTGGGTCTAATCCTGGCATGTCCGCATAGGACCATGCAAAGTTTATTTTACGTTCAGCAAAGAATTTATAAAATTATGGCCTCTCTTCTTCAGTCAATGATGTAGCAAAGAGGACCATTTTGGGATCTTCTTCAGTCGATATGTTATCTTCTATGGTATCTTCTACCAGCATAGCTAACTTCTCTTCTTGCACAAGAAGAAAGTCCAGTCCTCTATCTTTGGGCGCCTCAGAGAGGTTTTCACCCGCAGATACGTCCTTTGTTTTTACTATTTTATCATCAAAAGGTGCCTTTCAGTTTTCACCTAGAGACGTTTCATTTTTTATTTTATTTTTATTTTTACTTTTGCAACTGGAGGATGGAGCAGTCTCACCAAAGTATGCCACGTAATCTAGATCAATAGCGAATCCTGCCTTGTGGTCACCATTAGGTATGTCCTCACGTAATCCCATAAATTCTGCAATTGCCTCATCATTCTAAAATGTATCCAGGACTGGCAGGCCTTGTTAGTTCCACTAGACTAGTTGAGGATAAACTAGGGAAATGCCATCATCAGTGTTGGTGAATTGTGGGGAGGATGCAGAAAGCATGCAGACGGATTCAGTGATATTGTAGATGAGGTTATCATCATCCAACTCCACATCGGATTCTATCCAATATTCCCCTTCACTTGTCTCATATTCATTGTCAAAATAAGGGGTGAAGGACCTAGAGTCATGATTATCAATGTCACTTGGTAATTCAGATGGGTTGGACTGATGGGATTCAGGTAGTGGGGTTTGTAAATCATGGGGGGTGGTAATGGGAGTTTGACTATTTGGTGCCTGATCAATTTTAAATGTTTTCCAAAATCTTTGTTTAGAGGTCAGTTCCCCTTCTTCGACAAACAAATCATCTAGGCAACAGTCACTTAAGGATCGTTCTGAGCCAAATTCCCACTCTTGGGAGTCAGCTTCGGTGAGGGTTTCCCTAGTAGTCTCGACACTATCTGAAGCATGTACTCGCTCACTTGAAAGCCCAGAGGTATGTCGATCGTCATAGTCAGGCTATCCAAACCCTAATCCAAGATACTTTGGTATTTTGAAAGGTTCTATGGGCTCTCGTCGACCAGCTTTATGTCTACCCAGGCCACTAGTACCATTGTAGCCCTTAGCCCTCATTATATCATAACCCTTGCCATATTTTTGAATTGGTAATGGGGGTAGTACGATAGTATCCTTATAGATCCATCATGTGATGTCAGCAAGGTCTTCATTACTCATGTCCCCCCATTTGATGAAAACTATTTTTGGTGGAACCTTAAAAATAATTTGGGGTTCCATTCTAAAACATGGCCTACCATAGACCTTTGGCGACTTGGGTATTGTTGTTATGTTGTATGCTATGTGCAGTTTGAATTCTCCATAGCCGAGGTTTCTCCACAGCCGAGGTCCTGGATCTTGACAGTGGATTCAGCCTTAGGGTTTGCAGAAGGTGGTGGTATGGCAGAAGACGTGGATGGAGCGGATGTGGAAGATGATGTGAGTGCAGATGGGTCGATGTATTTGGATGAGGAGGAGCTAGGTGCTTCTCGATTAATAGGTACTCAGTTTTCAGAGATACCCCTTAAGTTTGTACAATATTGGAAAGGGTCGGGGTCTTCGTATATGGTTATTTTTGTGCTGTCAAATGGAAACTTTAGGCATTGGTGATATGTGGATGGAACAACTTTTAAGGCATGTATCCATGGACGACCGAGCAAGATATTGTATGGTAGTTCCAAATCCAGGACCTGGCAGGTTGTGTCCACAATAATTGGTCCCACTTTGATAGGGAGAGAGATAACGCCACGTGAAGAGCATTCTTCGTCATCATATGCTTTGATCACTATACTCTTTGTTGGGTCCACACATGCATCAGAGAATCCTAGGGCCTTAACTAGTTTGAGGGAGCATATGTTCAATCCTGCTCTGCCATCTACTAAAACATGTCTGACTTTGTGTTTGTGGACAAACATTTCTATGTGCAAGGCATCGTTGTGGTTGGTTTTAGGTGATGAATAGTCTTGATCCGAGAAGGTGACATGGTGAGGCATAGTGAGGTATCCCACCATGGTCTCAAACTGATTGACATCAATGTCCTTGGGGACTGATGAATCTTGCAGGGTTTTATCTAGTATATCCTTGTGCGTGGGAGAGATACAAAGTAGCTCAAGTATAGAGATTTGCGCGGGAATCTTACCTAGCTGGTCGATAAGGTTGAACTAGCTTTTGGGTTGTCCCTGCTTTGTGGTCAGGATGGGTTTTGTTTGTTTAGCAGATGGGCCAAGTATGGTAATTTTGGGTTGCCTAGTGGGAGATGGACCAACTATGGTGACCTTGCCACTTTGAGTAGTAGCATTACACTGAGGTGCTCTCTTAATCGTAATGGTGTTGATGTATTTGTCATCAGTTCGTACATTATTTATAATTGGTCCACTAGAATAGTCGTACTTGGCTCGGGTGAAGTTAGCTTGATTATTGTTTGTCTGTGGACCTGAGGTGGAAGCATTATGAGAACCATGGTCTTGCAATGGATTCTTATGGATAGTATGATCTGAATTGGAGGTGAATTGAGATCCGCCTACTTCAATGATATGGCTTCCGATAAGATCTTGTACTAGGTTTTTCAATTTTCAACAATTAGAGGTTTTATGTCCTTTTGTACGATGATAATCGCATAATGCATTATCGTCCCACCATGCTAGTTTGAATTGTCCTAGGTCATATGTTTTTGGTTCCTGAAGTGTGATGATGCTAGTCTGGATGCATTTCTTGAGGACTTCCTCAATGGGCTCACCCAAAGAAGTGTATGTGCGACCTTTAGGAAATTGTCTCATTTGACGGTATTGTCCCTAATTGTTTTGGCCACTCTGGTTGTTTGAAAGGACATTGAGAGGAGGTGTCAATGTCGTTGTTGGTTTGTTTTGTTGTTGAACCCCTTTTAGGGCCAGTACAGGACCCACGATGTTTACAGTCTTGGCGTCAACAACACTGTCATTTGTAACGTGTTTATTTTTAACCCAATATTTGTTTTTGTCGACGGGTGGATTGACATTTGTGTTTTTGGGACAGTATCTTAGTTCTCCCTTTGCGATAAGTGCTTTCTCAATCTGGACCCCTTTTTCAACTAAGTCTGTGAAGTTTGTGCAACAATGTACTTGCAATGCATATTTTAGGGGCCCAAGAAGTGTTTGCACGAACATGTCAACCTTTTCCCTTTCGGGTATATCAATATGACATCGACTAGCTAGACTTCTCGATTTCTGAAAGAATGGGATGAAATTCTCACCAGCATCCTCTTGCGTGAGATTGCACAAGCTAGTGATAGAGGTATCCATGTCAATGTTGTACGCATAATTTTTTATGAATTTTTTTTTAAGTTGATCCCATGTTTGGATATCCTTTTGAGTGGAAAACCATTCAAGGGCAGGACCCACCAGACTTTTAGAGAAAAGTCTCATCAAGTATGTTTGTTCATAAGCGATGTCCATAAAATTAGTTGCAAACTCACGAACATGTTCAATGGGGTTTGTCTTACCTCTATATTTTGTGAAATTGGGTGACACATATCCTGGAGGAAATGGAGGCATGTATAAGCTCATGTCGAATGGGTATATGTTTAGATCATATGATATTTTTGATTTCTTGCCTGATACGTATATGTTTTGGATAGTTTTCTCTATACCCATCAATCGTATTTGTAAGGCATCCATAATAGGATCATTTGTGGTCCTGTGTGTTGGGTTTCCTGGTACACCATAGGTCCCTATTTGTTGTGCGTGAAAATTGGTGAATTGTGGCGATATGGATTGTTGTGACATGTATGATGTGTGTGGATTGGTGTGTTGTTGGTACTGAAAGTTAGGGTTGGGTGTATGTTGGTGAGTATGAACATGGGATGAGTAGGTTGGAATATGTCCCCCAGCCATTTGTGTTGATATTTGGGGAATATGGTGACCATGAACATTTTGATTTGTGAATGATGTCATGGGTTGTGTTTGTTGACTACCTTGTCCAAATTGTTGATTTTGTGCAAGGGGAATGTTCTTGTTGTGCCCTTGGGGTTTGATGGTATTTGATAGTATTGACGTGTTCACATTTTGTTGTTGTCCTTGAATGAATACATGTTGTTTGCTTCCCCCCAAAGGATTTTGTGAGATACCAATGAGAGGGTGTGTTGAAGGTGTACTCATGGTACTAGATGTGGTTATCAAGGGGGAATTGTTGTGACTTGATGATGCCCCTGTGACATTTACCATTGTGGTAAAGAGAGGGTTTGAATAATTTTCCCACATTGCCAAGGGGCCATAGGCAGTTCCAGCCGATTGTGACAATGTCATGGATGTTGGGGGCATTGAGGCCGATTGTGATCCTCTAATAGATGTTGCATTTATTGAGTTGGAGGTGTTTGAGATGTTGGGAGTAGCATGTACTGCCATTGTAGTGTCAAAGAAAGTGTTGCTCGTAGTGTTGGAAAGTTCATCACTGTTTGACAAGTTATGTGTGTTATTGATCTTAGGGTCTGGGGATGTTGATCTCAATGTGTCGATGTCGAATCCTTTAGGTAATTTGGCTCCTTGACTTAAGAGTATGGCCAAGTATCTATCTCTGTCGTATAGGACCATTTGTTCAATGAATTGAGAGGCCTCTGGATCTTGTGCCACTACCTCTAGGTTTTCCTCAAGTATTTGACCGTATTCTTCTTTACGCAAGAATAGTTCAAATGGACTGTTTGATGAGGGGGGTGTTGTTATGAGAGGTTGGTCCTTTGTGTTGGTAAATGGATCGTCAAAAGTCCAATTTGGATCATATGTGGGATTGTTGATAGTGGATGTGGGGTCTTGTCGAAAGTTTTCCATTTGTCTCTTTTGTTTTTGGAGTCTAGTTTCTACCATAAAATGATATTGCTCAAAATGGAGATGACAACTAAATGCAAGGATGACACTATGTGAAGTCTAAGTTCAAAATGATGATTAAAATGTGTAATGTTTTTGGATTTTTGGGAATAAAAAATGCAATGTCCAAACCTATAATGCAATTTAAGACAAGGATATCTAAGCACTTCTAAACTGACTCTTTGTTTTCAATTTTGGTTACTAAAGGACTTTGCTGAAAATAACAAGATGACAAGGCCAATATGACTAGTGAGTTTTCCTAACTAGACTTTTGAGTTGGAAAAAAAATCTCACAAAAAGGGACAATGACTGAAAAAGATAATGATGATGAAGTCCAAGATAACCTAGTTTCAAAAATAATGACGTTTGCGAATTGGTGCTGATATTTATCTAATCCAAAGTATGCAATGATTTGAAGCCTAGGGACAAACTAATGTCAAAAGTATGTACCTAAAAATAATGAATGGTGAAACCTATGGTAAAAAATGCAAACTAATCGACAAAAGTTTTGAGGAATTTCAGAATTGGTTTCTGACAGGATTCCTTTGGAAACAATGTTTGACAAAATACTGACAAAGTGTGGACTCAGATTTGGATCTGTTTCAAGGTTTTATTCGTGACAGGCGAATGCGTCATTTGATGCTGCGAATGCGTCACAGTTTGTCAAATGCGGTTTGTTTTTGCGATTGTAGCTATTGGACTGTCAGATGCGACTTGGTTTTGCATATGCGGCTTTGTAGTGTTTAGATGCATTGCAACGCATACAAATGCAGCATTTTAAATGTCAAATGTGGTTTAACAGAGCAATTGCAGTGTAGAAAATTGATTGTGGTTCAACAGATGCGACACAGTTTTGTTTAAAATTGATTTTCTTGTCGTTTTGATGGAAAGTTTGATCTATTTGGTGTCGAATGTTTTGTTTAGAACTGTAAATGTGATGAAACCAGAAAGCACTTGACAAACACAATTTTTTGAATGTAAGCAATCACACATAAGACAAGTACAATCCTAAAAGGCCAATAGGCCAAGGGTTTCTATACTTGATATAGCCCGCCGATATACCCTGGATTGGTGATAAACACCTTTCCTTCTCGAGAGTGGATAGCTTAGAATTTTGGTGGCATTGGCTCCCCTCCACGACTCATTAATGTCATTCAAGCACACCAAATTTGGATTCTTTGGGTAATTGCATCCCAAGAATTGCTATCTCTACTCAAGGGGATCAGTAGTGAGTGTCTTTGGGCATGATACTGTACCCTACACTATATCAAGCAACGGCCAATAGAATGGTTGGACACTAAGACAAGAGGTGTTTAATATGGGCATTCCATTCGTGGGGCATGATCCATGCGGTGAGAGTCCCATTTCGGATCCATCTCTTCGGAACCACACTCGTGATTCTTAGGCTTTCCCCAAGAATCCACTTTTATATACCAGTTGGAAGTCCCTCGATGTCAAGGTGCTACCGGTCTGAGTCCTCCTGGGGTGAGTACTTTTTCGCACCAGAATAGGCCCAAGTTCTAGAGTTATTAACCGTTTCTCTTACACCGAAGATCACTCGAAAGCGCAAGGGGAGAGGATACTTTGATTACCAAATCGTGAGGGTGACACAAAATAAGATGGGTCTAGTTTTCTAATCACCTAGTTTTCATAAAGTGAGAGCATAATCACCTACCACCTTCAAGCACAATCAGATAGAATCAAACACACATCCATTTTAAAGCACCAAATGAAGTGTTTTCTACACTAGAAATCACAAACATGTTGTTTGAGAAATGAGTCTTTGACAAACCTAGCTGCAAAACCATAAGTTAGTAGTTTCATCCACCAATCTTGGACCCACGAAACGTAACCGCCACACATTGCGAAACACGATTAGTAACACAAAAGCCCCTACAAGGTAGAATGTAGAAAATAAAACTAGAGTGCTAAAAAGAATAAGAAAGAACAGAAAAACATCAAAATCCTGAATGTAAATGAGAAGAAAAAATTACGAGGTGAATGTGCCACAACAGAGTGAATGCATCTCTATGTTCATCAAATGCGGCTCGGTATTTCAACTGTGGCTTTTTGGACTATGATTGCGGGTCGATAGAGCGATTGCGGCATTTGAGTCTTCAAATGTGTCACGACGCATCCAATGAGTCATGATTTAAAAAAAAATGACTGCGTCGCTCCGTACCTGTACCTACAAAAATGACAGAAAAGACACGAAAATCGTACGGAAATAATAGCAAATAACAGAGTCGTGTTCACGTCGAGTTCACCAATGTAACTAAGGGTAAATTTTAAGGTTAAATTCAATGAATTGAAAGCACAATAAACCCAAAGAAGTAATGAAGTGCAAAGGAAAGTAAATGAAAACACAAAAAATAGAACAATCTCACCCAATGTCTTCAATCTCCATGGCTGATCTCCATTACACCTTCTAACTTGTTGATTTGTGTTGCCCTCAGATCGAGTGTGTGAGCAATCTTGACTATGCCATTGTCCTAAACAAGCTTTGAAGGATTTGAATCTTAAATTCCTATGCCTATGACAATATGATAAATGAAAATAATAACTATGAATGCTAAATGACTATAATGCCTATATTAATGAAGTGGTCCCTAATTCTGAACAAAATTGTCATTTTATAGAAAACACAATTTTAAATGGACGGAGGAGATCGACTCTTGACAGAAACCTAAAATCAGAGGATGAGATTTCATTTGATAATCCCTAATCAGGTTTAGGGTAAAATCCTTAAGTGAGCGGTCAAGATGTCACAAGAGAAAATCGAATCAATGGTGGAGAAAAGAGGAGATAATTAATTTTGAAAATAAAGATTTTCAAAATTGAGAAGATAAAGATAGCGTGGTTTGTGAGATTTATAAAAGATGGACTGAAAAGCAAATTTGATAAAATCAAGAACCTGCTTGCTTTATTTTATTTTTGGAAGAAAGCTACCAATCAACTCAAAATATGAATTTTGTGAGACAAATAAATAATCTTTTTCAGATTATTTACTAAAATGGACTGTCAGTTAAGATTGTGATGACATATTAAATAATTTAATTTATTTAAAATGAGATGAATATTAATTTTGTCAATTTAAATAATTAAAGATAATTATTTAATTTAGTAGATAAGATTAAGAATTAAATAAATTAATGAATTCATTTAATTATGACAATTAGTGACATATTAAATAAATAATAAAACTTATTTACTTAATAATCAAGAAGAAATAAATGACGAAGGGTAATTAAATAAATTAAGAAATTTATTTAATTAAGGGAAGACTTAGATAATTAATGACATATTTAACAAATAAATAAGATTTATTTATTTAATAATCATGGGGAATAAGAGGACATAAATTAATTAAATAATTATGAATTATTTAATTAATAGACGAATGTGGACCAAGGACATAATTAAATGTCATAATTATGCTAGGACGAAAGTGGTAAAAATGAAGCTTGTAGGTATAGGTCATTTTTAGGTGTCTACAGTGGTTATCAACGCGGTACCCTCTGTTGTGCATAAATGTTTGAAATTTATCCATGGGGGTTCCATGCATGTAATTCATGACACCAGTTACAAACCGTTGGTTGCTCGTGGTAGCTATTCCTTGGGCTACTCTTGGCCTAAGCCCATTGGTCCTCTTCCACCTAGGATGGACCTCCTGCATTGAACATATCAGAATTATAAGAAGGGGTGCCTAATGCCGAAAGTGAGATACCATTTGTCGCCTTATGTTGTTTCACATAGGGCTTGCTTAAAAATTGGAAGCAATGCCACGTAGGAAGGAAGAAGAGAAGTGGTCTCAAGATTCTCCTTTCTCTTCCATTGGTCAGTATGTTGCTTCTTCTCGCTCTATTGTGGTACCATTAGATTCTACTATGCGCTTGCGGGAGAATCCTATGGTGCCCGCTTGGCAAAATCCTAAGCATCCTGCGTTTGAACTACCTATTCTTCCCATAGAGCCTAGACCCGTCTGGTATAATAGGAAGAAGGTATCTCATGGATATTCCTCTTTTTCTTGACCTTCGCGGCCTCCTACCGCTCCTGCTCCCAAGGCAAAGAATGAGAAGAGCCCCGTTGCTGAAGAAATTGAGCTGACTCCCCCTGCTGCTTCTCAAGCTACCCCTCTTTCTCTCATTTAGGAGTCTGTTCCTCTACTGAAGATGACTATAGTCAATGTTCTCATGGTCGAGCAAGAGTCTTATGTTTCCTTGCAACCTCTGGCCTCCAATTCAAAGAGTCATAAAAATTGCCTTGCGCGCGAGCACAAGTGCCGGTGAAAGGCCATTCTAGCTAAGCAAGCCACCTCAAAGAGGAAGGAAGAAGAGACAACCACCACTACTTCAAGGCCTCTTGCAGTGTCTTTCTCTCTCCTTCCCTCTGCTTCCCCTTATCCTATTTTTGTATCACTTCCAGCTTTTGTTGCGAGTACGAATGCGCCTAACCCCAAGGGGTACAAGTGTTCATCACTCCTTCAATGGAGCCGCCTTTGCTAATGTACGTTCCAAATATCCCACCTTTCCCAAAGCTCGTGGATATGAATAACACATCATTCGTATCCACTATTTTTCTTTCCTCCTCTTCCTCTGCACCTCTAGCCTTGTCTATGGGGAGTTCATCTCCTCCAACAAAGCAAAAGGTGGAGTGTGACCTCCTTCTAGCAACAAAGGACATAAGAGGAGCCCACCTTCTTCACAAGGCGGTCTTGTGCTGACTTGTTTTGTCCTAGTGATAGAACCAGTCCTAGTTTCCCCTAAGTTTGTCACCACTCCCGAGTCGTTCAGCGAGCCTGGCGGTGAATCTCAAGTGTAGCCTACCCCATCCACTAAAGTTAAACATGACACTCCTGTAGGGTGCATGTTTAACTTTGTGGATGAAGTTCCAGCCTTGTCATCAATCTTTGTGAAATCACTGACCCTAGCTCCATAAGAGCTTGACGGAGAGGACCTTGCGGGGCCCTCTTCCTTAGCCCTTGTTGTGGGAGGGCCAGATACTCCTCTTCTTAACATCCCACCACTACAAGCTTGTCCTCCTTCCCCCTACGATGATCTAGAGTGGGAAGTGGATGACCTCTTGGTTGATCAATGTTAGGAGGAGGCCTCTTCTTGATCTTTTGTGTGTGTGTGTGTTTTTTAATGTGTTCCTTCGTGATCATTCTATGTGTGCCTGGATGACCCTCATCACCCCTATTGGTGCTTGGATACAGGCATGGTTTTTGTGTTGTAAACCTTCTTCTATTTGTATCATCATTCTTCCATGTTTGTGCTTCATTTTCAATAAATTGGGGATGATGCAAAGTGTTGGGGGCATTTAGGCTTCCCTTCCATGTTGACCCAACTTTTTATTTTTACTTTGTTTTCCCGTGCATTCTTCACATGGTCTGATATAGTAGGGGTTTGATGACAATTCATTTTATATACTATTACTATACATATATATATGAACAGTTCTAACCCCAAAATATCAGGCTACCCCTATGCCCTTTTTTTTGTTTTTCTCCTTTTCTTTCTCTTTATCTTTCTCTCTTCTTTGCTTGAGTTTTCCATCTCATGTGTGACAATGCTGCTTCTTGAACATTCCAATTTTTAGAAAATTCATTCATTGCCAATGAATCTTTTCTCAAAAATCTTCGCAAACCTTTCTCCAAAAGTGTATTTTCAACTTGGAACCCTAACGAAAGATGTTCCTGTCATCGTGGGTTTGTAAAGAAAGAACTTGAAAATATCTCTCTAAAGCAGGAACAACTTTGACCTTCCCCTAACGTGGGGGCATGTTCTTCCTTTCGAATTCCTTGATGAAGTGAACATCTTTCAAAAGGATCCCTTGATGATGAATCGATTTGAGAAAGAAAACATCTACTTTTGAACTATGCGTCACTTGAGCAAACCCCTTCTTCATGACAGGTTCCCAAGGGACCCCTTTGAAAGTCTTCCAAATTATCGACGGTCTATGTGACTCTTCACTTACTCACCTATGGTCGCTTCCTGACTCTATGAAGTTCGCTTTCCTAGGTCTCTTGCATGTGAGAGATCTTGGGGGATACCTCCTTGCAGGTCGGAGATCCTGTAGGATACTTCTTTTAAGATTCCTCCATGCGATAGATCTTGGGGCTGGCTCATGTACAGGTCTGCGGGTCTGTAGGGTGCTTTCTTGGGTTTCCTCCATGCGAGAGATCTTGGGGGATACCTTGCCTATAGGTCTATGGGTCTGTATGGAACTTTCTTGGGTTTCCTTCATACAAGAGATCTTGAAGGACACCTTCCCTACAAGTCTGCAGGTCTGTAGGATGTTTTCTTGGCTTCCTCCATGTGAGAGATCTTAGGGAACACTTCTCGGGTATCCTCCATGTGAAAGTTCTTGGGGGACACCTTCCTTGCAAGTCTGTGGGCCTATAAGGCACTTACTTCATTTCCTTCATGTGAAAGATCTTGGAGGTTGCCTCCTTGTAGGTCTACAGGCCTATAAGACACTTTCTTTCTTCAGCTTCATAGTTCTGAGAAGCTATCAAGTCCTTCGCTTTCCTTACACCTTCTGATTCGTCAGATCATGGTATGCTTCCTCAATAGTCCAGGTATACATTTCTAACCCTATTCACTTCTTCGATCTACTTTACCGAAGAACTCATCAGTATCTATGCTCGCTAAAGTGGGGGGAAAATGTATAGGAGTGAATTTGTACCCCTTATGCAAATTCCCCTTTTGCCCCTCTCCACTTTAGAAAACCAAGTTCAGAGGCTAAATTCCACCTAAGTCTGCTGCCTTTGTTCCACTCGGTGCCTATTTTGAGCATTAGTGGAGGAATTTCTATCGGGGATTCCCACGTGGTGCACTGATGTACGCGCAACATGCTTATCTCCCTGGCAGATTCCTATGACTAGAGCCTGCAAATGCATTACACTTCTCATTGGCAGTCGACTTGTAACGCCCTCTTCATCCAACCGACTTGAATATGGTTGTTTTCTTCATCTTTCCTTCAAATTCCCTCCTTCTACATGCATTTCAACTTCTTCTGAGCTTCGTCACAACTTCAAGCATTCAACTTCATCTCTAAGCACACTCTTCAAGCACTTTTAGCAACACTTTTGCACTCCATTGCAGCAGCAACTTCACTCCATCACTTCAATAGAGCAAGTGTGGGACAACACCATTGCACTAGATGCTCGAGTACTCTCATTCTCTCCCCCATTAGCCTTAAGTGCTCTTGGTGGAGGTGGTAAGCTTCCCACTCCTCTCCTCTATTACTTGGTTGAGTAAGCACATTTACTATTTTGTAGTGTTTTAGTGTTATTTACTATATTGCTTCCTTTATCATACTATTTCTCCATTATTGCTTTCTTGGCTGTCCGTGGAGATGGAAACACCTAAACGAGGGTCTGACTGAGGTAGACCCCTATACAGCCACCCAACAATTTTCCTCTTCTTTGTGTGTAGGTGTGTGTGCTACTAGGAGCTAGTTGGTGAACGAATTCCTTTATGAGATCATTCTTGCCACCCTGACTCTTGTGTTTTTACTTTATCATATTACAGCATATTTCATTTACTTCATAGCATTATTTTGGCCCTTAAGAAGTAGCTAGGTGGGCCATTAGTTAGTTTTCTAGAGTTTGACCTTGTCTAATTAGTCCTTTGGTCATATGAACGCCAGCACACTTGAGAGATGCCAATGCATCACGTTGTCGTCCCAAGACTAGGATTTTGTCCTCAAGCAGAGAGCTTCCTGAGGCATAGTGTTGAACCTAAAAACTTACTCGTCTAGCCCCATTCAATATTTTGGGTTTGTAGGGTGATTGAAGGACTTTATAGTCCTCATCATTCTCATTCTGCATTTCCTAACACCCCATTAAGCTAAGGTAAGTTAGGGCAACCTTCCACTCTTGGCTCTTTGTGACCTATGGCCTTGAACATGGCTAGTCCCCATCCTCTCATGGAACCTCATCTCTGGCATGGTAAATACGTGTTAGAGACCGACTTGCTGAAGATGTGTGAGCTCGTCCTCTAAAAGATGGACCCTCTACTCATGAATGAGTCGAAATGCTTGTCCTCCCAGATGCTCCCAAATCTCTAGGTACTCTTGTAAAAAGTAAAAATGTTTGAGTCAAAACATTGAATTTTAGTATGAACACAAAAAATTAATTAAGACCTATGCACGCCGCGTAGACGTTTGTGCGCCATGCATGCATCCTTGACCGCCATGTTTGCCTCAAAGATGATAGCACGTCTCTAAGATGACAACATGGAGTCAGGATCCCGACACATATGATGGATGACAACGTGAATATGGGATGTGGGTGCAGAAAATAGACACTTGCGCACCTCGCTGTATTAAAAAATGCTAAAAATGAGCTAAAAATCATGAAAAACGTGGCTCAGAGACCTACCTAGTCCACCTCGTGGCCCTTGGCAATCTCCTAACGTAGCTACTCTAACCTCGGCACCTCGTACTCCCTCTGCTAGGCATTTTGTTGAATTTTCTCTCACAAAAGCTAACAATTTTCTTGCAACATAGTGAAAATGACCCTTGTAGGGGCACACCTAGGTATATATAGCCCCCTGGGGCCCATTTTTCCTAGATCTTGTGGCTCCCTGGTTTCTCCTAAATTTTCCCCACCAAGCTAGGGGAAACCTTAGGAGGGGGCATAAGGTCGTCTCTTGATCATATTTTTCTTTTGAATTGACAAATTTTTTCTTGATCATTCCTCTCTCTGTAGTAGCTTTCTTCTAATTTTTGAAGCTAACCTAAAATTTGAGTTTTGCAGGTTAAAGCTTTGAACAGTTTTTCATGACCATTCTAATTTTCTTTGTTGAGCATAGATATTGTGGAAAACTTCAATACCGGTTAGCTCGACTTCAATGGCCGCTATGGTCTCTCTCTTTTGGCACGTAAATCTGTAAAATTCAAAATTTAAATAAAAAATTTCTTTTCTCTACTTTATTGAGGCTATTTTTTTCAAAATCAAGCCCACTAAAGTGGGGGAAAAATGTAATGTCGCAAAATTGTACTTAGGCACAATTCCACATTCTTACATTTTTTCTTGCATTTATGACACCTTGGAACACTAATGATAAAATCCCATGGGTCAAAATTTCTTGATTTTGACTCCATGTGGACTTGTGGTTGAGTGATAGAAGCCTAATGACATGTTTTCTAAGAATCTAGGCTTTTGATGCACATGTAGCGTGCAGACGTTTGTGCACCGCGCTAGTATCCTAGAAATTTTCTGAGTTCGAAAAAAGGAATCATGAATACTAACCCTTGAGACTCATGTCCTAGCGGTTACATTTCAGAAGTAACTACTCTTTGTCGCCCTTGCAAGCATCAAAAACCCCTTCTTGGCTCTCATTTGGGGGTTGGAAGACATTCACTCAAGCTTTCTTGTTACTTGCTCTAATTTTGAGTCCTCTTCATCTTTGATAGCAGTTCTCTCACAAGAAAATCCATGTCAGACTAAGGTCCTCCTAGTAGCAGCAGCTCTCAAGCAAGCACTCAACGGTGCATCTATGTGCTCCAGAGAGGGTCTAGGCCAATGGGTAATGCTCTCTCTCTCACTTTCATTTCCTACTTGTTCATTTACTATCTTATGGTGTGGGTTCTACTCCTGAGTAGGTTTTTCTTTCACCACATGCTTTGTTTACTTCATTTACACTCATTTCCAACACTGTTCCTAGAGGTGGGAACACCAAAATGGGGGTCTAACTAAGGTAGGCCCCTATACAACCCCAACATTTTCCCCTCATTATTTTGTGTGTAGGTCACAAAAAAGAGCTTGGAGTGAAGATCTGGATGTCTAAAGAAAGGTAAGATTTTTCTCAAGCCTTCTTGCATTCATTTTTTTTTTTTTTAACGAGGGGAATCGGGTGCAGCATAGCTCCCCATATAACCCCCCACCGCCGGTAAACTTTTTACCATGACCGGCAGTACTGGCGGGACACACCAACCGGTACCACGGGAGAGCCAGAGAGTCGAACCCATGGTGGGTGCCCTGCTACAGGGAACACCTTAACCAACTAAGCTAGGACCGGCGCCCCTTCTTGCATTCATTTTAGTTTCTAGTTTCCTAACTAGTTATTTTGTTCAATACATTTTAGACCTGAGCCTAGAAGTAAAGCTTGTTTCTGTCCATTCGAGTTCCTGAGTTCTCTGTTGCTTAGGATGCCAACGCGTCCTTTAGATGATAGTGCGTTGCACTAGTGTTCTGAAATTGCACTGACATCTTTTGGCCGAGAGCTCCCTCTTCTGAGATAGAAATCTCTTAGTTTTTCTCTCTCAGGATTTGTGGTAGTTTTTTCTAAAGCATAGCTAAATCTTAGTTCTTTATCATTTTGTTAATCCATTTATTATGAGGTGTATAAGGGTAGTCCATTCCCTAGTGATCTCTCAAGAAAGGATAGACTCGTGTGCAGTGAATCCCCCTTATATCACACACATTCATATAGCATGAGATTGTGATTTCTATATATTTGATTGTTAAGTGATATATAGTGTTTATTTTACTTCTCTATGGCAACTTGGCAAGATGACAAGGCAGTTTTATGTGTCGTTGAGTTGGCTCAAGACATCTCCCGTGTTGGCGCAATATGGGAAACATGTGAAAATTCATGGTGGTGTTCAGATGCATCCTCAACTCTCCCATGTAGGCTTGGCTAACATTGTCGAGGTGACAACCTTTGCAGTGTGTAGTGTTGGCATTTAAATCCACATGCTTTGTGGATTTTATAAGCAAACATTGGGCTTAGCTTTTGGTATGTTATGGTCTATGAAATGATGGAGACTCTAGTGTGACTTACAGCGTCTAGGAAGCTTTGGGCATTTCCTAGAAGGATTACAGATAGTCTGTCTATGGTCGGTGTTCATGGAATGGGATGAACTTGCAAATGAATCATATAAACTCATCTTGGGGTAAGAGTTTCTCATTTCCTTTGAGTGCTACCGCACGAATGTAGGCATAGTGTCTCAATTTGTGGTTGCGCTCCTAGACCTAGACTTTCCCAAAGAAATGATTCTCCTCATTCCTTAGAAATTGGTAATGGTGAATTTGTTGGCTAGTGTTGAGGAGGTGCTGATAATTACGAAGCTTGGGGTGGGACTTCCCCGCCCTCACGACATGAATAGAGTCTTCATCCTTGGAAGCAATGTGAAGAGATATCCCTTTCTTCTGGATATCAAAGGGAATACTTTGAAGGAGCACAGGGCACGTGTGTCTTGTGGGGTGATCTTTCTCAAACACCTACTATATCTAGAAATGGTGAATGGAGTAGATTAGAGGGGGCTCTTCTGTGAGTACATGCAAGTTGTGGGTGCGTTGCTTGATTAATGGAGTGGTAGGGGATTTTTGGTTGGGGTTTTACAAAGTCTGTAATGTTCAATTTTTTGTACATTTTGGTTGGGTTGGTCCTACATCGTTTCTCTGATGTAGATGGTATAAGTCTATTTGGGTAGTTGTTTTGTTTGCTATATAGCAATGTTGTATGCTCAGGTTTGGGTGTTTGTGGATATGAAATGTATGTTTTGAATGGGGAGCTTCTAGACTAGACATGCAAAATTTGTTGCCATGGCATCTCTATGTACCTTTTTTTCATATAATACAAACTCGTTTACGTATTAAAAAAAAGGTTTGTTTTACTTTAACATAGATTTTTTTTATCACACCCATGCTAAAAAGGTTTTTATAGCAATCTATCTAATTCTTGTTTTTCATCACTTAAAACCATTAAAGTAGTACAAATTATAAACTATCTTAGCTACAATTTTCCATACATGTAGCAAATCTATGTATAATAGTCTACAAAATAAGAACTCTATACTTTCTCACAAAGATCTCATCTAGTTCTTCGTTGATTTACCTTTCAAGAATTAAGTACAATTTATAATCATAAAATACTGCTACTATATTTTCATATTCTAATAACATGAATTGAATCACTAAGAGAACTAAAACATACATTATATAAATATAATTAACATATTTGAAATGATAGATATATACATATATATAGATTATAATTATCTTTTATAAATTATTTTGTTATACTTAATATTGAAACCATTTATTAACAATTGGTTGATTCATGTGTACAATGAATTTGCATTATGTTCACCATGATAATCCCTATCTATGGCCATGTCAGAGGCATCTATAAAATTTTCCCATAATTTAGGTACCACGAAATTTGAAAGGTGGGTAGATTGCATGCAAATTTTTGAAATTGAAAATTTGTGTTCACACACTGAAGTGAGCACTTTGACCTATTTTTATGTATTTTCGCTTGAACAAAGTTTACAAAAGTCATCTTCCAAACTTAAAGGCATGTAGTTTCTCATGTAAATGCATTTTTTTGACTTGAATCTTCACACATCATGTACATTATTTATAGTAAAATGCTAATAAACTTCTTGAACTTCAAAATAAGTTTCCATATTATCAAGTGCATGCTTTCTCTTCCTTGCAAAGTCTCTAAAATTTTGAAAATTTGAAAACATGTCTATACTTCCATGCATGTTGTGTGTGGTTTTACCAATTTTTTACTTTGGAAATTTTTGGGGTTGATCATGGGTTAGGGTTGTCTCGTGGGTATAGTGGATGACAGTTTTGACATCTTTCTCGAAATTGTGCTCATTCGCTTTGAACATTACCTTGCCTTCAACATTTATATGATTTTTTTCTCCTCTGCAATATCTATCATTGGAATGTGTACAATATTTTCAAGAACAATTTGAAAGATGACCATCGTGAAAAATGTTGGATCCTTAAAAATATGTAATTTTGTGGTCAAAATCTTCCTAATTTTAATTCAATGGATTATATTTATATTATTTTTTCATTTATATTTTCAAATTCAAAGGAGATGGATGATTATATTTTAGATCGATACATACACACCAATATAGAAGTTATATGTTGAAATATTCTACTCGCATCCACTTGTCTGTGTATACCTTTTCTAAACATGCATCCTCTAATCGAGTAGAAGAATATCATAGGACAACTATAATTTGTTGAAAATCCTTATAAACCTACACAAGTTTTTTTTCTAGTGTTGTGCTATTTTTCATAGAGGCATTTATACATGTCATTTTGGAACTTATTATTTCTTGTCATAGTTTACTAATGGGATTTTTGTTTGGTGTTTTGTGTTGGCTTGCATATCTAGAATGCTACATAATACTCAGATTTGAATCTATTTTAAGTTATATCTTTTATACAAAAAAATTGGAATTAATTTTAGATTTCAATCATATGTTTTAGATTCAATATCTTATATAGTTGTATTGGATTCTAAATTTGTTAATTTTATGCTATTCTAGTGGTTACATTAATTTATACTTTGCTTGCTTCTTACTCTAGTTGGCCACCGCTATCATATTTCTAAGAAAGAGCTTGATATTGTAATGCTAATTGTATATGGATTGTGTAGGGTATGGAACTTTTCTTATAGATCTATTCCTTAAATTTCATACTTGTCTTACTAGACTTCAAAAGAGCTACACCATATTCTTGGATTTTGTGTAATACTTGATTTGTTTGCTCTATTATTTCAATCCTATGAGGAATCTCTATTAAAATTATAAAAGTTTGATAGTGAGCATTTTATGCTCAACACTTCCTTTTCATGGAAAAATTTTCATTAGACTCTTGGAATAATGTAGGGTTCTTATCTTCCACCACAAAAATAAAAATAAAAATATTCCATTTACAAAAAAAATAACCTTGTAAGGATATTTATTTCTCAAGCCAATTACTCGTCCTTGACGATATAAATGTCATTTTTTCCCCTTCCTATACTAGTCTGTCTTTCTTATCTTGGTAACTAAAGGATTCACGACAGACTTCAAATGCTGACTATCTTATTTGAAAATCTTACTTCATTTCATATCTAATAAACTGGTAAGGTTTTTGTTTACATATATTTTATAAGTCTCAACCTTGCTTTCCCAAAAACTAAACTTTTGTATAGTATGAATTAATGTAAATATTGAAAGCTTTTATAGAAATGTTTCAAGGTGTAATTAAATTATCATTTCATTCTTATGAATAACATAAGAAAACATTGAATATCTCCTTGGGAATATTCCATTATATCTAAGGAATATTATTTCTTATGATTGATCTTACCTTATTATGTATCATATATTTTTTATATATGAACAAGACTATTATATATAGTTATCTTGAAAGATTTAATACATCAATTTCACTTAAGTACATTTAGTCTTCAATTTTCTTTTTCTTACTAATTAAAAGGGATTTATGTAAGTAGAAAGAGCTTTATTTTTCAAAATTAATACGTATATTTTTAATATTATATATCAACCTAAAAATTTAATAGTAAAATTTTTATGTCATATATGGGCAACTAGCAATTCCCAAGCAAATTACAAAGTAGAGAAAGACATAGACGTATTGGAAACTACTTTTAATAGGTTGAATAGTACAAATGATTACCAAATTTGATTCATAGTCTTGATTCAATGGGTCATCTAAAATCCAAATCATATCACCTAAATTTATTCAATATATCATATAGCTCAATAAATTGGAATGCAATTTATATGCCCATATTAACATCATATAGAAAATAAATTATTTGAGTTGACATTTTTTGTGCAATGCATGTTATAAGTGAAGTTGGAGATAAAAACTACTTGAACTGGTAGTTTTATTACGAAGTTAAGAGATGATATTCTTTTTCACAACTATCTAAGTAGGTCAATATTTACTCTAAAATTATTGGGTATAAAAGTACCTACTTGTAATAGATGGCTATCTCCCTAATAAACTATCTGGGGAGAAAACCTAGAAAGGATAGCTCACCCATTGCTTAATTTTTCTTATGGATAATCGCTATATGATTAGTAACATGATTGTTACTTTCTTTGAAAAATAACAAATTATTCATACTTATGTTCATTAAAATCTCTTATGATCTCCTTGCTAATGATCATTAGACTATTTTCTAGATTTATTTGCAATACTATATGCTCATTGGCAATTAAAAAATGCATATTAAAATATTTTTCTACACCAAGAATCAAACTTATTTGACTATTGTGTTACTAACTATGCTGGTGATTCCATTTATAGGATATTTGTACCATAGATTATGTCTTCAAAATAAATGGCATAGGTCCTCTTACATGGATGGTGTAATATTTTTTAAGAAAGCTATCTTCTATGGTTTTTTAATTAAAACCTAAAATAGAAAAGTAGCTCCTAGAAAATCAATGTGGCTTTGAAGATTTATGGAAGAGCTTCAAATGGATACTTGTAAAAGTGCCACTTTACTACATGATAATTGGAGTTAGTTTACTCTCACCAAAGAATCTCATTTCCAAAGAGAGAAAAACACGTTGAATATTATGGGCACCTCACTCAAGCAAAAAAATTTCATCATAAAAGTTCTCTCCAATTCTATTCATCTAAATATCTAGTGTATACTATGATCAAGAAGAAATAGAATGGAATCTTAGCCATAATATTGGAGTACACCAGGTTATGAATAGTCATCTTGTGGCTATCTTAACTCCTTATTAAGTTTTATTATCATTATTATATTTTTATTTAGTTAATTAGGTCATATTAGGGATTATATAAGGTTATCTAAGGCAGTCTGGGTGATATCCTAGGTATAAATAGGTATATATAGGAGGTTGTGAGTCTTATTTCATATCATATTGTGAATTGTGTTCTCATTAGAGATATTTGGATGTTTTCTCCCTCAAAGTGGCTTATTATTCTTAGTTATTATCAAGTATCTACAACATATTTCCTATCATATTCTTCTATTGTGCAAGTTATTTTATTACATGTAGTATCAAAGCATGATCTTGGCACTGTTATGACAAGGCATTTTTGTCAATTTTAGAGGTCATTTTGTGAAACCCATATCTCCCTCAATTGGGGAATTTTTGTTTGATTTTTAAAAGGTTTCTGGAGAACATATTCAAGTAGCTACAATATATATTTAAGAGGAATTAGAGCAGAATTGTGAGATTTATTGCAGAATTAGGGTTTTCCCCTATTTATTTGGAAAGTGCATATCTCCCAAATTTTGTAGAAGTGGTTATTGGCTTTTGGTAGGTATTTGAAGAGATAATATAGAAGCCTACGGTAAAAAAATAGAAAATTTGAGTTGTAAATAAGTGATTTATTGAAAAATTAGGGTTTCCAATCATTTTTCTCTCAAAGCTACAAAACACTAAATTTTGGGGAGATTGTTTTGGGAGAGTATGACCTAGGTCTTGGTAAGCTATAGAAAAACTTTCAGATTATTTTGAATTTACTTGTGTGATTTATTACAAAATTATTTATACCATCATGATGGAGCCTAGAACAAGAGGTAAAATGAATGCTACCATACCAACGAAATATTCAAATAAGGATGAGCTAGAAATTTAGGATATTAACCCTAATGATGAGATCAAAAATATCAAGGGTGAGATTTCATCAATTAGGAATAACATAAATGAATTTTCCAAGAAGTTGGACACAATTATTCAAGGGATGTTCAGTGTAAAGGTGAAGATTCACATAGTAAGGGTGGAGATTCACCAAGTAAGGTGGAAGATAATACTTTTTTGGACATGAATTTCTTGGGCTTGACTCTAATTTCAAGAAGTATTCTTCATTTAACAATCTTGTGCCAAGGCAATTCATACTCAAGTTGTATATGAGAAAATTTGATGGCAAGGATCCAACCAATTGGCTATGCCAAATGGAGAAGTTCTTTGGTCTTCATCATGTTCCCAGTCAACAAAAGGTGGCTATGGAATCATTGTACTTGGAACTAGATCAATTTATTTAGTATAACTAGTTATGTGATGAGAAGAGAAAGAAGGATTGTGCGGTCACATTGTCAATTTTTTAAGAGGAACTTGCTACCCATTATGGAGATAATTTTATGGATAGCTACTTTTTCCAACTCACTAAACTCAAGCAAACAAGCATGGTCAAGGATTATATTTATCAATTTTGAGCCCTTTCTCTAAGAGTGAAGAATGTGAAAAAAGAAAATTTGAAGGAAATATTTCTAGGTGGTTTGAAGGATCACATAAAATATAAAGTAAGGTTATTCCAACCACAATCCTTATTGCAAGCAACGATAATGGCAAGACAAGTTGAGGAGAATTTTTTGGCTAGTAAGTGACAAGGGATTGTAAATGTAAGAGAAAGGATATGTCCTACACATTCATTACCTCAAACTACTAGGTTGACTCCACAACAAATTGAGGAGAGAACAAAAGATTTATGTTTCAATTGTGATAGCAAATATAGTCAAGGACATAAATGCAGTGAAAAGAAATTGTTCTATATTGAAAGTTCGAGTGAGGAAGAAGAGTAGGAACTAATATTGGAGGGTGAAAGGGAGTTAGATGAATAATCACATGATCCCAATAAATTATTTCTTGTCATGCATTCTCTAGGTTTAGCACACCACAAACTCTCAAGGTAGTGGATTTCTTAAAGAAGCAGAAACTAATAATGTTGATTGACTCAGGTAGTACTCATAATTTTATATATCCATCTCCAAAGTTTCAAGTCTTGATTACAAATGGCAGTACTGTTAGTTGTTCTAGAAAGTGTCATATTATTAAATTATCAATGAGATATTATCACCTTGATAGCCTAATGTATGTTATCTCCACGAGTGCAGAAGATATTTTTTGGGAGTACAATGGCTTACTACTTTGGGAACAATTGAGATGAATTTCCAAGAACTATTCATGAGATTTCAATTAGAATGAAATACAATAGAGCTAAGAGGGTTGAAGGAAAAGTCCCCACAAATGGTAAGCTCTCACCAAATGCAAAAGTTTCTTAAGAAATGAGATAATGGCTTTGAGGCCTAGTTATGTTCATTACAAGTCACTCAATCTAATGCTCCCACCCATCTATATTTACAAGAAATAATTGATCGTCACTCAGTGGTTTTCTGATATATTCCAAATGGAATTCATCCTAATATGGATCATGATTATGCCATACAACTAGTTCTAAGGAGACAACCACCCAACATCTAGCCTTACCGATACCCACATATACAAAAAGATGAGATAGAAAATATTGTTGAGGAGATGTTAGAGGCAGGAATTATTAGGCATGTAGTCAAAGTGCTTACTCCTCTCCTATGGTGATGTTGTGGAAGAAGGATAAAACTTGGAACATATGTCTAGACTATAGAGTACTCAACATGTACACCATCAAAGATAATTTCCTATTCTAGTCATTGATGATTTGCTAGATGAATTGAATGGGGCTATGTATTTTAAAAAGTTAGAACTTAGATTAGGTTGTCACTAAATCATCAATATATCAATATATCATTAAAACATGTATTTTAATTTATATAAAACTACATATATATGCTTACCTATATTTACAGGTATTCCAAATGTGTGTAGGTTGAATCTACATCCTCTCTTTTTTGTTTCAAAGTATGTGATGAATGTGAGGATTGCTTGAGGATACAAAAAGGACAATAAATTAATTTTAACTATTATTATAAGCAATATCAATATATCTTTTTTTAGCAAGTTTTGGAGTAGTGGACAGATGGATTTGGGATGTGTGTGGGTGAATGAGTGTAGGTTCGTGACCTTCCAAGCTATGGCCTGCATGTAAGTTTTTTGTTGTTGCATGTGTGCAGGTGGGGGATATTTTCTTGGTGCAAGGTGGTTACCGATTTGGGGTGGGGTTTTTTGTTGTCCGAGGGGGGGGATTTCTTATTTGTTTATGGTTCTTCTTTGTACTATTTTGGGGTTTGGGATCTAATTAAGGTGCTCGAGCTTTTTGGTATTATATGGAATTGGAGGCTATTCCTTCTTACTCTACCTTTTTTTCTTTCTTGAATGTTGTTATGGGGGTTGACTTCTCCCCATCTAGACAGGTTATGGCTACTAAATTCAAGACTAATGCTTCAAATGGTGTGAGTTCGTCGTATGGTGGATTATCTCAAATTTTGAAAGTGAATGGTTTCTTGGATAAGAGTGAGACTCACTTGGTTTTGGTTATCCAACCGAAATCTATTGCATAGGATGTTGAGTACTAGAGAAATCATGCACTAGTTTGTAAGTTCATGGGAATCATGGTTTCTCTCCTATTTCTGGAACCTTGGGCCTATCAAAATTGGAACCTGAAGAGAGACATGGAGGTTTTGCAAGTGGCAAATGATTATTTCATGGTAGTTTTTGCATGTATTGTAGATCATAATAAATCTTTTGAAGGAGAGCCCTACTTTTACAATCAAGTGGGGTTGTTCTTGAAACCTAGCACACTAGATTTAATCTAGATGAAGATTTTTTGTCACATGTTTCGATCTAGGTACGACTTCCTTAGCTTCTAGTTGAATTATGGAGGAATGATATTTTGCATAATACTGCACTTTTGCTTGGTAAGCCAATGGGGCCATCACAATAGACATTAGAGCAAAGGGCTCTCTCTTTGGCTCGTATTTGTGTGGAGATTGATCTAAACAACCCATTACCTAAATCGTTGGAAATTTAATTTTGGTCCACATCATGGATTCAACAATTGGACTATGAGACTTTACCTTTTCAGTGCAAAATCTTCCATGAATATGGTCACCTACAGTGAAATTGTCCTAAAATTAAGGTATCTAGTTCTTCTTTTGGTGGGGTTTCTACTAGGATGCCTCCTCACTCAAACCCTTCAAGGGAGAAAGGAAAATCCCCTATGTCTGAAGGGGAAACTAATAAGAAGGGTTTTGTTTCAATGAAGTCTCGCAATAAGGGAAGAGGTAAAACAAGAACCCTTAAGGATAGGTAGGATGATGCAAGTTTCAATCATTTTAAGGTCTTAGAAGACCTGGACCAGTAATCTGATATTATCCTGAATAAGGGTGTTTCTATTAATATTTTCTTTGAGGTGGAGTTGGCTTCTCATAAGGACGGGAATGGCAATCACTGTGTGGAGTCAAGTGCCATGTTGACTCTTGGTCACATTTCAGAATCTTCTATTTTTCCAGTCATTCCAGTGGGGTTAGAGGGGGATTCTATCCCACCTACCAACTGTATGGACTCACAATATTTGACTACATATTAGGATTCTGGTAAGAGCCCCTTGGTTTCTTCTTTGGGTCTCCACCAAAAAATATTTAAGAAGGGGTACTCAAAGAATCCTTCCCAAACTGGGAGTTAGAAAGATCAAGATAATGGGTGAGAATTCGGTGAAGTCGAGCTCTATTAAACCTCTTCACTCCCATTTTTCTAAACCCCATAAATTAATTTTCTCTCTTAAAATTTGAAGGGTTTGAACAACAGGCCTCGACAAAAGGTTGTTTGAGAAATGATTAAGGCTCATTCCTCTTATGTTGTTTTTATCCAAGAATCTAAGTTGTCTATAGAGGGTATGAGTAAGATTTATTCCAAGCTCTAGTGGCATGGTCAATTCCAATGCATTGGTGTGCAGGGAAGTCCTAGTTGGATTCCATGCTTCTAGGGCAAGTGAAAGATTTCCCCCTTGTGGTGGATTGTGAATAGATCCTCTCTATCCATGGTTGCTTCAAGATTTAAATTTGGAGAAACCTTGTTTTCTAATGTCCACACTCCGACTAACCTACCTAGTAAGGCTCATTTGTGGGATCATATAAGTTATGTGAGATCCTTAGCTCCTTTGTTTCCTTGGGTTGTTCTTGGGGATTTTAATTCTATTCTCAATCTTGATAAGAAGAGGGGTGGTTTGGATTGTTTGGAGCCCTCTTCATCTTTGTTTAATTATAATATAACCCAGTTGAATTTGATTGTTATAATTTATCTCAATGGTATGTTGACTTGGAGTAATAGGAGGAGTGATGTGGACTCTATCTCTAAAAGGTTGGACAAGTTTTTGGTTTCTAGTTTTTGCTTAGGCAATCAATAGATTTCCAATTCTAAAATCCTTGACTAGCGTGGTTCAGATCACTGGCCCATAAAATTTTATGCACATGGTCAACAAAGTGCCAAGAATTTTCCTTCAAATTTTAGTTAATGTGGCTGTGGGAGCCTTCTCTACAAGACCTTGTTAAGGTTTGGTGCTCTAATGGTTTTCCTTTGCATAGGACAGCCATGTACACTTTTGTTAAAAGGCTCCATTTTGTGAAGTTTTAGCTAAAGAAGTAGAGTAGGAAATGTTCTGGGAGTGTCTTTAAGGAAAAATCAGTAGCTCTAAATCAGTTGGATATCATTTCTAGATAGAATAGAAACCAAGGTATGGAGTTCCTTAAAGTTGAAGTGGATGCTTTAGATAATTTGTCTCAATGGGAACTATAGGAGGAGTTGTTTTAGAAGCAAAAATCATGGATTGATTGGTTATAAGAGGGAGATAGGAATATTTCCTTCTTCAACTTCGTCAAAGCCAAGGGACATGGTAATTTAATCTCCTCTATTATGTCTTATGAGGGTGCTCAGCTATCTTCTTTCCATGATATCTCCCAAGAGGCCATTCAATATTTCTCTTCTTTATTCTCAAAGGACACTCTTGAGGGTTTGGAGGGAGTGAATCAAGTTTTGGCTTGTATTCCTTTTGTGGTTTCCTATGAACCTAATGTTGAACTTAATTGGCCAATTTCTCTTGATGAGTTAGAGGAGGTTGTTTTCAACATGAAAAAAGGTAAGGCCTCAGGCCCGGATGGGTTTCTTGTTGAGTTTTTTCAAGAATATTGGGAGAATATCAAATGGGATCTTCTGGAGGTGGTACAGGAATATTAGGATAGTAAACAAATGTTGAATGCTATGAACTCAACTATCTTGGCTCTTATTCCCAAACGTGAGGGTCCTAATTATTTTGATCTTTTTTGGCCAATCACTCTATGTAATGTCATCTATAAGATCATTACAAAGTTGATTGTAGAGAGATTGAAGCCCTAGATGATTAATATTATCTCTGAGGAGTAGAGGGTTTTGTGGTTGGTATACATATTCAAGATGGTGTTATGATTGCAGGTAAGGCTATCCGCTCGATGGAGGTTTCCAAACAGAAGGCTATGTTTTTCAAATTGAAGATGGCTAAGGATTATGATCAAGTCAGATGGTCCTTTCTTTAGAATATTTTGTGTGTGTTTGCATTTGTTGAGGACTAGATTAATTGGGTGATGATTTGTGTCATGGTATCATATTCTGTATTGATTAATGGTGTGCCCTCTTATTTGTTTGGTTCTTCTAGGGGCCTTAGGTAGGGTGATCCCTTGTCTCCTTATCTCTTCATTATTATGGTTGAAGGTTTGGGAAGACTTCTTAAAGACCGCTTGAGTTGGGGGCTGATTTTGGGATGGTCTTGGGGTGAAGGCTTGGCTCCATAGACTCATCTTTAATTTGTGGACAATGCCACCCTTTTGGGTATGGCCAAAATCAGGGAAGCGAGCAACTTCAGGCAAGCTTTGGACATTTATCTTGCTACTTTACGTCAAAATATTAATGAAGGTAAATAATTTATCTTTTTCTTCAACACTCCACTTATTCAATCTAGGATTGCTCACATTCTCAGATTTCAAATTGGTAATCTTCATTTTGAGTATTTGGGTGTTCCCCTCTTTGTGTCTCCTTTTCCAAGGACTTGGTAGCATATTTTGGACAAGTTCAGGGGTTATTTCAATCAATGGACTTGTCGATGGATGTCCTTTGTTAGGATTATTATGCTCCTAAAGGTTGTGTTCCAAGTGCTTCCCTCTACAAGTGTATGGTTCAAGTTGCTCCTACAGGATTCATTAGAGAGCTTGATGTGCTCTCTAGACAGTTTATTTGGTCTAGCAATTTGGATTCCAAGAAGTGGAGTTGGGTAAGTGGGACTCTATCTATAGGCCTATCCAATAGGGGATTGGGTCTTCAACAAGTGGCTATTACTGGTCAAGCTCTAACAGCCAAGCATTATTGGCGATGGTGTATTAATCAAGATTAAAATTGGGAAAAAATCATTAAGGCTTAATATTTGAGAGGTGTTGCAGAGGACATTCCACGCTACTCTTTGGATGGTAAGCGGTCTATGATTTGGGATACTCTTCAAAGAGGTGCTAGCTTGATCAAGCAAGGCCCTTTTTTGGATATGTCACAAGGGGGGTGATGCTATTTTTTGGTTCAATTACTAGGATGGTTACCCCTCATTATTCACTTCTCATCTTCATTTACGAAATTTGGGCTCACATTTTTTAGATGTTGGATGGTTGAAAATTATTTATTTCAAATCTATAGAGTGTTTGGGTTAGCTAGAGGTGCTCAGATGGAAAGGGTGTCACCTTTAGCCTCCTTGGGGTTCGGTTGTGGATTGTGATGAGTTGGGTAATATTTTAGTGGGAAGAGTTTGCTACTCTTTACAACAAAGGGATGTCTTGTCCTAGGCCTCAGATCCTTTCAAGGGGTTTATTTGGTGGCATCTTGGTATTGTGAACTGGACAAAAGGAAGTATGGGGAGGATGAAGCCCCTTGGTGGAAATATTTATGGAAAAATTTTGTGTTCCCCAAGTGCAACTTCTTCCTTTGGTTAGTGGCTCGTAATAGATGTCTTACTTGGGAAAATATTTTGAAGATGGGATTTTAGGGGCCATCTATATGTTTTATGTGGTAGTAGTGAGGAGTCTTCTTCGCATCTTTTCTTCCAATTCTCCTTCTCCAAATCTATTTGGAATTTATGGTGGACAATTTAGAGGCACCCCTATGTGCATGCCTTATCCCTTACTGATTTTTGGAAGACTTTAGGAAGACCCCCTGCTATATCATTCCCTCTCTAGATGGTGTGGATTGTTAGGCCTTTGTGCATTCTTTGGTAGATTTGGCTAGAGCAAAACTGTAGGATTTTCCAAGATAAAAATTTGGTGGTTGTGCAAGTTTGGAAACGTATTCTTGGTATGCTTTAGGAGACTATTTCAACTAAATGTGATGTTGGTGCTCTTCCGAATGATGAGGAGCCTATGGTGTTTTTGGGTTTGGTCTAAATGGTCTTAGTTCAAGGAAGGCTTGTTCCATTGGAAGAAGACATCTTGAAAGAAAAATTTAGAGAGAAGGTAGATGGTCTTTGCCTCCTATTGGTATTTTCAAAATTAATACTTATGGCTCTTCTGGGGAAAATCCAAGCTATGATGGTGTGGGAGGTTTGGAGAGAGATAGTTATGGGTCATTTTCTTCTTCTCCAAGTATCATAGTATCTAGACTAATAACCTCATGGACGCTATGGCTATTCTTGTTGCTCTGGAAAAATATTGTGCTCTTGGATGATGCAAAATCACTAGTGAATCTAATTCACAAATTGTGATTAACTTGTTAAATAGGTAGAACATTGATTAGGTTAAATGGCAACTATCTTCTACTATGTGGAAGATTCACCAATCATGTAGCTCGCTTGAGATGGTCTCCTTTGTTCATATTCCTAGGGAATGGAACAATGTGGTTGAATGTCTATCTAAATGGGATTTAGATTTTAGGGATGATTGGAAGATGGATGAGTGGGAGTAGCTTCCTAGTGACTATGTTCATAAACTGCAAAGTATGATTCAGGAGGATATGTGTGGTCCTTGATTGGGATCTGGTTTTTTAGGTTGGGTGGTTTGTTGTTCACTGGTCCTTGGTGGTTGCATGTGCTTTGATGTCTATGGATTTTTATTTTCTAGCTGGTTGTATTCTGGGACTTTCTCTGATTGAATAAATTTTTACCCTTCTTTTAAGCAATATCAATATATCATCAAAACATGTATTTAAATATATAAAACTAGATATACACTTACCTGTTTTAACAATTATTCCATGTTGTCTAAGTTGAATTTGCATCCTCTCTTTTTTGTTTCAAAGTATGTGATGATGGCTTAAGGATACAAAAGGGCAATAAATCAATTTTAACTATTTACATAAGCAATATCAATATATCATTAAAACATGTATTCAAATATATAGAACTATATATATACTTACATGTATTTACTTATTCCATTCTACCATCTACATCCTCTCTTTTTTACAATGCATCTATGATTGTCTCATGCTCTTCCATGGAAATTGTACATAGCTCTTTATTTGTAGGTCTTCCATGATACCTCACTAGTTTTATATTTTTTTCCACCACCAAATGTGAGTAGTGTATAATCTTCTTATGTGTTTCATAATCTTTGAATGTAGGCAAACATTCTTCCTTGTTGGGTATTTTTAAAGCCAAGTGCCAACAAGCACCACTGAACCTATTGGATAATGATAGCCATCATCAAATAAGTTCTTAAAATTTTCTTAAGAGGATCAAATAAGTTCTCAAAACTTTCTTAAGGGGATCAAAGAAGTTCTCAAAATTTGCTTAAGGTGATGCCTTAAGGGGATCACCAAACCTGTTGGATAATGATAACCATCATCATCTTCTTGAGGTGTTATTAAATTATGTTTAGTCTCCACACAATGAGCCAACCAATATTTTGTTTCATCTACATTCTCCTCAAGTGCAACCGTAGCATACACATGTCCTCCAAACAAAATTTGATTCAATAACTTATGTGTCCATATAATTTGACCAATCTACATACATGCGTTCATATATATAATTAAATATATATTACAAAATAGTAATAAAGTGAAATAAAATGAATTAAATTGAATTAAATTACCTTCTTGTACAAGGCTTGAAACACGATCATAGTCATCTGATGGGCTGATGCAAGAAGTTGGGTCCACAAAAAGCTCAAAAAGTGGAAGTGTTTTTGTTGTTTTTCATAATTTGTCACACTTGGACTGAAAATTTGAGGCACTTACACAATGAATCTTAAAAAAAAGTTAGTAATATGAATTTTAGCATTTCAAATCTAATTTCCAAACATGTAATTTATTCAAATACCTAGATGATAGAAATTAAATTTTGATAGGGATGTATAAAAACCACTTTTTAAAAAAAAAATTTACCATACCATGCATGTGTACGGACACCACTTTTTGACCCAAATAAAATTATTTTGCTAATTCCTTTTGGGGAAAGAGAGCTAACAACATAAATATTGATGAGGAAATTTTTTTGTAATTTTTTTTAACATTTTTTTTATTGAATTTTTATTGGCCATAATTGTTGTTTTTAAAAATCAACATGTACGGACAACATAATTGGACCTAAACTAAACATTTTTTGAATATTTTTTTTCCATTATGTAGATAATTGTCTAAAGATCGATGCCATATAATTTTTTTTACAAGAAACTTAACCAAAAAAAGTTATGAAAAAATTAAAAAAGCCTGATATCTCAAGTTTAAGGACTAGTTTGTTTATAAATTAATTTTAAAAATAACAAATATAATCCAATCTTAATAAAAAGTATATATTTAGAAACTAGACATCGTTTTCTCTAATGGGTTTTAATTTCACAGATTGATTCAGAAAAAAAAAGTCCATCAGCCATATTGCTAAAGTTGGACATTCTTCTTCAATCTACCTTAGTTTTTTAGGTGCAAGTCAAAGGCTAAGGGTTGAGTTTACAAGCCTTTCCTGAGCCTAAAACCAAGGCTGCATGTGGATTGGAGATTCAATTTTTTAATAATGCATATGCATTATTAAAATGTTATTAAAACGTGTATGTGTTATTTGAATAAAATGAGTACACATTATATAATGTGTGTGCATTATATAACATGTACGTGTTATATAACACGTACACGTTATATAATGCTTACACATTCCTAAAATATAACACGTATGAGTTTCTTTTTTAGCCATTTTTTCCCAATTTGGAAAATACTGATAGAGCACATTTTTTTTTAAACATTTCTTTTCTACAATACAGTCTGAAAGCACCATTTTCTGCATTTTTTATTGCAATTTTGTCTTGTGCAATCTCTTAACAGGGCATATTCTATTCAAATTTTTGGAAGAGAAGGCAATTTGAAAATAGGTTAAGAATCATTTATTTTGTTATCAAAGAGGGTTTGGTAACCATGGGATCAAAGCAAAGGCAAAAAAAATGTAGAAAGTTAATGACACCCAAAGAAATTCAAGCAAATAAAGAAATGGAGGCACAAAGACAAAGGGATTGAATAGAAAGGATTCATCAAATGAAAAATTTGGAAGCATCTAGTTCCATGAATGATGAGATGAATGTAGATGAGGCAAATGTGGAGATGGTGAATATGGAAGAAAATGCAATTATAGAGAAAAACCCAACTATGCCTTCAACTTCAACTTTGAATGATATGGAAATAGCACCTATGCAAACAACTTTAGGTATGTCTTCAAATCCACCTACCAATGATATGGAAAATGCACCTATTCAAACAATTTATCCAGGTATGTCTCCAAACCCAAGTCTTGATAATATTGATCTTAATTATTTACAGGAAGTTGGATACACCATTGATGATATCAATAATTCTAGGGCTGAAATAATGCAAGAACAAAAAAATGATGAAATATCTTATAAGAATGCAAATGAGAATGAAATCCCTCATATTGATAAAAATGAGAATGAAATCCCTTTTATGTTTTAAAATGAAAATGAAATCCCTTGTATGGATGAATATGAAAATGTTTTTTTTACAATTGAAAAAGGTGTGCTAGATAACCTTCTTGGTAAAGTATCTTGGAGACAAATGAGAACTTATGGAAATAGAATATATAGAATTTTTTTTTGTAGAAAGAAATTAGGATTTCAATGTCAACTCATGGTGCAATTGATGAGAATGTTGAAAATCATAAAAGTGATGAAAAAATAGGCATTTTTGTAAAACCAAAAAATAAAGATGATTCAGTAGAACAAGTCATAACTAGGGTTGCTAATGCTATTGATTTTATAGGTAAGAAAAATCGATCTAAAGATAAGAATGCGGCTTGTCGTGCAATAACAATTGCTCTAGTTAATAAAGCAACTTCAAATAAAAGAATGTTAAGTAAAATTAGTAAATGTATAAAATTAAATCTTAAAACTTTGATAAGAGCTGCTAAAAGAAGAGAAAGTATTGAAAAAGATCCAATTAATAATGTTGGAGTTTTAGTGGTAGACTCCCAAGATCATACATGAAATCAAATATTTAATCAAAAAATATTGGCATGATAATACAAGAGTATTGAACCTAACATTAGAGATGTCTTAAAATTAAGGGTGGGTTCCAAAATTCGTGAACCTCATCCAAAGCATCTCTTAGCTATGACTCAAACTAAATTATATAAAAAAAATTAGATGATTCAATCTTACCATTTAATATTAGCATAAGTCAAAGATCATTCAAAAAGTGTAAACCTTAGTATGTTAGAATTAATAAACAATGAATCTCTCGTTGTTGTAAGACTCATGTACAATTTTGTTATTATTATGATATTTTTTCGATATATACTATGTACTTTACATGCTAACCAAATTATGCAGGACATTTGTGGTATTGATATGCCACCTGAAACAATCAAAGATTTTATAGTAGGGTTGTTTTGTGAACCCTCTAATGGAAACTTATTTTATTTAAAATAATGTATTTATGGAGAATGTGATAGATGTGGTAACTTTTCATTGTTAGGATAATGTATGCATAAAAATAGTTTAGATGAATTTGGACAACAATTAGTGGATGTAAAAAAAATTTAAAATGTTGAGTATTCTTTAAAAGATGGAAAATTTGGAAAACGTTGTGAGCTAATTGTGGAAAAATTTAGTGTGCATGCATTTATTAAAGAATTTAAAGATAAGATTGTACCTAAATATGTTAAACACTTTCATTATGCTCATTGGCTTGATAATCAATTTCGTTTATGTAAAAACACATTCCCAATTGGAACTATATTGTCAGTTGTTGATTTTTCTAAAAATTATACACTTGCTCCACAAGAAGAAATTCAATCGCATTATTATAATTCAATGTAAGTAGCTATATTTGTTCATATTGTTTATAGACATGCAAATGATAGTAGAGAAAGATAATAGAAAATTTTTGAGAGAGTACCATTTTTATGTAAGTGATAATCGATTACATTCATCTGATTTTGTTCAATATTGTTTTGATATATTTTATAAAAATTTAAAAGAGAGAAGAATTCAAATGAGAGAACATCTCATGAGGTTGGATAATTGCACAGGTCAATTCAAGAATGCTAGAATGTTTTATTGGTTATGTAGAGTTCATAAGGAAAATAATATCTAGCATGTGTGGATTTTTTTTGAAGCTAGACATGGTAAAGGAGAACATGATGGAGCAAGTGCATTTGTGAAAATAGCTCTTGCTAGAGAGCAACTAAAATTTGAGGATGCTACGAAATTCATAGATGCATGTACAATTGTAGATTGTTGCAATACCAAATTATCTACAAGAACAAGTGAGAGCTCAATAATTTGATGCTTCTTTTGGTTGGTTGAAGAAAATAATATTTTTCTCAACAAGATTGTGAAACAATTAATGGATCTACAAAATGGAATTCGTTTAAGAGTTCAAATGCAAACACATGGACAATATGGACAAGGGAGCTTGCATACTTTTTTCAATTCTATATTGTAGGTGATTGGGAGGCATGTGAAAATACATAATGGGTCAAACAATGGCAACAAAGACCCTTAACACCTACATGAACACATGTTCAACATGGAACGACAATTAAAGATAATCAAGTGTTCGCATTAGATGATTATGATTGTGTTTTGGATCTTGTACAAGAAGGTATATTAAATTGAATTGAATTTTATATGTATGCATGTTTATATGTGAATTAAATATAAGTCACTCTTTATTGAATTTTTTATTTATTTTTGTTGGACATGTGTATGTTGTTGTTGTACCTGAGGGGAATGAAGAGGAGATACAGTATTCGTTGGATAGATGTGTTGAGAGAAAACATAATTTGGTACATCCTAGAGTGGATGATGACAACTTTGAGTATCCAACTGGTTCGGTGGTTTTTGTTGGCACCTGGCTTCAAAAATATTTGATAAGAAAGAATGGATTGCTTGCATTTGAAGATTATGAAAGACACAAGAAGATTATACATTATTCACATTTGATTTTGGAAAACAATATAAAACTAGTTAGATATCAAGGGAGGCCTACTAATAAAGTGTTATGGACACTTTCAATGGATGATCATGAGACAATCATAGATGCATTACAAAAATGAGAGGACATGCATATATATTACAATGGAATTTGAATCTAGAGATAGATAACGATATATAGTTCTAGATACATTTAATTGATAATATAAATATAAAACTAAATAATTCATTGTCATTTTATAAAAAGTTTATAATTGATTTCATATCTCCTTAATTCATTCTCTTAGGACCCCTTAATCCATCCTATTATGTACCATTAATCCATACTCTTGCAAACCCTTAAGTCTCTATATGAATTCCCCTTAAGCCATCCTCTTAGGACCCCTTAATCCATCCTCTTGCATCCCCTTAAGTCACTCTCTCAACACCCCTTAAGCCATCCTCTTAGGACCCCTTAAGCCATATCCTCATATATCTACCCTTAATCTATCCACTTGCATCCCCTTAAGTCACTCTCTCAACACCCCTTAATCCATCCTCTTAGGACACCTTAATCTATCCACCCGCATCCCCTTAATTCACTCTCTCAACACCCCTTAATCCATCCTCTTAGGACCCCTTAAGCCATATCCTCGTATATCTACCCTTAATACATCCTCTTGCATCCCCTTAAGTCTCTTTATTAATTCCCCTTAAGCCATCCTCTTATGTACCAGTAATCCATCCTCTTGCATCCCCTTAAGTTTCTCTATTAATTCCCCTTAAGCCATCCTCTTAGGACCCCTTAATCCATCCTCTTATGTACCATTAATCCATCCTCTTGCATCCCCTTAATTCTCTCTATTAATTCTCCTTAATCCATCCTCTTAGGACCCCTTAAGCAATCCTCTTATGTACCATTAATCATTCCTTGTATATCTTCCCTTAATCCATCCTCTTGCATCCCCATAATTCATCTCCTAGGATTTAGGTCTTAGGGTTAAGGGTTTAGGATCTTCATATCCTAGGGTTCATGAGATGCTTATAATAACAAATCTATATGGGTTAAGGGCTTAGGGTTCATCTCGTAGGTTTTAGATCCTATGGTTAAGGTCTTAGGATCTTCATATCCTAGGGTTCATGAGATGCTTAGAATAAAAAATCTATATGGGTTTAGGTTTTAGGGTTCATCTCCTAGGCTTTAGATCCTAGGGTTAAGGGTTTAGGATCTTCATATCCTAGGGTTCATGAGATGCTTATAATAACAAATCTATATGGGTTAAGGGTTTAGGGTTCATCTCCTAGGCTTTAGATCCTAGGGTTAAGGGTTTAGGATCTTCATATCCTAGGGTTCATGAGATGCTTAGAATAAAACATCTATATGGGTTTTAAGGGTTTAGGGTTCATCTCCTAGGCTTTAGGTCCTATGGTTTATGCTTTATGGTTTCTAGGTTTCATGAGATGCTTAGAATAGAAAATTTGTATGGGTTTAAAGGGTTTAGGGTTCAACTGCTAGGATTTAGGTCCTACGATTTAGGGTTTAGGGTTTCTAGGGTTCATGAGATGCTTAGAATAACAAATATATATGGGTTAATGGTTTATGGTTCATATCCTAGGCTTTAGGTCCTATGGTTTAGGGTTTAGGATTTCTAGGGTTCATGAGATGCTTAGGATATAACAAATCTATATGGGTTTTAAGGGTTTAGGGTTCATCTCCTAGGCTTTAGGTCCTATGGTTTAGGGTTTAGGGTTCATGAGATGCTTATTCCCTTTAATTCATTATCTCAACTCCCCTTAATCCACCATCTTGCATCCCTTAAGTCACTATATATGGGTTAAGGGTTTAGGGTTCATCTACTAGGCTTTAGGTCCTATGGTTTAGGGTTTACGGTTTCTAGGTTTCATGAGATGCTTAGAATAACAAATTTTTATGGGTTTAAAGGGTTTAGGGTTCATCTGCTAGGCTTTAGGTCCTATGGTTTAGGGTTTAGGGTTTATAGGGATCATGAGATTATTAGAATAAAAAATCTATATGGGTTAATGGTTTAGGGTTCATCTCCTAGGCTTTAGGTCCTATGGTTTAGGGTTTATGGTTTCTAGGGTTCATGAGATGCTTAGAATAACAAATCTATATGGGTTTTAAGGGTTTAGGGTTCATCTCCTATGCTTTAGGTCCTATGGTTTAGGGTTTAGGGTTTCTAGGGTTCATAATATGATTAATCCCTTTAATTCATCCCTTTAAGTCATTCTCTTAACTCCCCTTAATCTACCATCTTGCATCCCTTAAGTCACTCTATATGGGTTAAGGTTTTAGGGTTCATTTGCTAGGATTTAGGTCCTATGGTTTAAGGTTTAGGGTTTCTATGGTTCATGAGATGCTTAGAATAACAAATCTATATGGGTTAATGGTTTAGGGTTCATCTTCTAGGCTTTAGGTCCTGTGGTTTACGGATTAGGGTTTCTAGGGTTTCACTCTATCAACTCCCATTAATCCACCCTCTTACATCCCTTCAAGTCATCCTATCAACTCCCCTTAATCCAACCTCTTGCATCCCCTTAATCCATCATCTTAGGACCTGTTAAGCCATATCTGAGGGTTCATGGCATGCATCCCCTTAATCCACCCTCTTACATCCCTTTAAGGCATTCTATCAACTCCCCTTAATCCACCCTCTTACATCCCCTTAATCCATCCTCTTAAAGGACCCTTAAGTCATATCCTCTTACATCCCCTTAATCCACCCTCTTTCATCCCTTAAGTCACTCTCATAATTCCCCTTAAGCCATCCTCTTAGGACCCGTTAAGCCATATCCTAGGGTTCATGACATGCATCCCCTTAATCCACCCTCTTACATCCCTTTAAGTCATTCTATCAACTCCCCTTAATCCACCCTCTTGCATCCCTTTAAGTCATTCTATTAACTCCCCTTAATCCACCCTCTTCCATCCCCTTAATTCATTCTCTTAACTCCCCTTAAGGAATTCTCTTAGGACCCCTTAAGCTATATCCTCTTAGTTCCCCTTAATCCATCCTATGGAAAACATCACTTGAATTTGTAAGGAATTTATAACATCCAATTTTATAACTTTTACTAACTATTGTTCTTTTCTTGCATGAATTATTTAGTTAAAAGACTCATAAAAACTATAGTTACTTTACTTACATTAATTATTTTTGCAGGTTCTCATCAAGTCGGTCTACCATTTGATTGTCACTGTAAAAAAAAAAATCTCAAGAGACTATGTAAATATCAATTTTTGGTCTTGACCTAAAAATTGATAAGTTGTAATTGTATCTACATGCACATATATGTTCCATCATGTTATATAGTTGTATTAAACATCAATATACATTATATATGTTTGTTCGATGTATGAATTTCAATGAACTTATTAGTCACTTTTTAAATATCTTGTTCCAATTTTATCTTATACAAATCATGTCTTGTATTTATCACATTTTATATAATTGTTCAATTGTATAGATTATACATTTTATACATACAAGGAGATAGATTTTTGTTCAATGATACAAATATTTGCTAGAATTGGAAAATACTTAAAATTACTTGCCCTTAATTTATTATGAATATGATCTAAACTATTTAAGGAATGTTTTAATTTTTCACCTAACCATGTGATAAATTATTGAAATTTAAGAGTTAATCATTTTAAGACATGTCTATACTTAATTCAACAATGGCATGTAAATATATATGAAATTTGATTCTAGATAAGAAATTATATAGTGCATATTACTTGAAAATTAGATAAAATATATTTACATACATGAGTGTGTATAATCATCAAAATGAACATAACACGATCATAATTGAGTGCATATATAATCATCATATTAAAGTCAACTTATATAAATAAACACAGGCATGATCATATTAATCGATATAATGTATATGTCAAGTCCAACACGTATATTTAAATAAAACTAGAGATCTATAGTCCATAAAATTTAAAACCATCTAACTATCAGGGCAATCAATCAAATCAAGTCTCCTCTTTTCTCCACGTGGACTAGATGTACCGGTAATTAGACTTAAAGTTATTCAGAAATTTTGATATAATTTAAAATATAAACTTGAAAATATAAACTTGATAAAAATAAATTTAATTAAATATATAGTAAATACAATAAAAATTATTTTTAGTATGCATAAATTACCATATGATCATGTGAATCTACTAGCACATTTTGTTCAACGGGTAGCATAACTATCAATTGAGAAGGTCCAAATGCTTGATCTAATATATCATGCATATTCATATAAAGCAAACAATATGTTAAAACCTCGAATATATATATTTAAAGGGTCCCTAAAAATTGTATAGGAGATTTAGTAAATTTTATAATCTCGAATGATATGACATCGTGATCACACACCTGAGATTTCCCATGCATAAATGTTGATGATGTCTCAGGTGTGCTCGCCATGGGTATCACATGAAATCCTTGCATATAGATACAACAATGTATAGATCATTCACACATGTGTACAAATTCAAATTAAATTAGATCTATGATGTGTATTTAATTTAAAATTAACAAAATTTTGAAAGCACGCACCTAAGTTGATGATGACTCAAGAGCGCTCACCACAACTTGTGGTTAGTCGGTACTCAATATAGCATGACCTCACTGCATCTAGATACAATATATCATTTCACACATGTGTACAAATTCAAATTAAATTAGATATGTCCACATAAATTAAAATATATATTGGTTTTTACTTGACCAAAAGGTGATCCCAAATCTATAGCACTTGAAATACAAAAACGGTCATATTAAGATTCAGGCATCGTGTGATCATACATCTACACCAAACACTTCTTCAGTTAATATTGTATTATATATAATTTGATGTTATTATTTACATGAGTTTTACACATTTCAAACAAATTATTTAAATGTGCCTAAGATCAAAAGATGAACATACCTATGTAGGATGATCCTCAGAATATAGTAAATCCATATATGACTCCGTCCTAGATGCATGTGGGTCACCTGAAGTGGATGCTTGAGCATGCCCATAGCCTAAGCATCCATGCTCTCTATTTCCCACTTTAGTCGCCAAATGTGTAGTCTGATGAGTGAGATGTCCTAAAAGAGAACTCAATGCTCCTAATGTCGACAACATTGTATGTTGTTGAAATGTAGCGGGAACACTAGGAGGAGGAGCAACAATAGGAGCAATCAGAGCACATCGTTGAGGATCAACACGTGCTCCTAATCTATGTTGGGTCATGCCATGCCCAGCTCCCTAAAATGATCTCATATCAAAATAGTTGGGTTTTAAACGCAATTCAAACTTAGTGCATAAATTTCTCAAAAAGTATAGGGGCACCTCACAATTGCCATGTGGTGGAGTATCAAACACCATCCACCATCTATCCCAAAAAATTGCAGCTATTTGTGGGTTCCTACACCATTTAATTGAAATTCATTTTTTGGTGGGTGGAATTGGTTCATTTGTTTGGGGGCTAAAAAAATGTTGGCAAATAGCTTGTTTGGTAATTTTAAGGTAATGAATTTCTTTATAGGACAATCTATCTACATAGAATTGTATCATCTCTTCTCTCCATTGATGGAACCTATCTAGGTCTGCATCAATAGATCGAACAGAATTGACAACAGTTTGCATCAAAGATGCAAACCATGCGAGATGGGGGGGATATTAGGCTCATTTTTTATCAAATCTATATTTTCCTGAATCACATTAAGGTTTTCTCTAATGATCTCTCTTAATTGAGCCTGATCTACTATAGGGCATGGGGGGTAGGAGGTGGAGAGTGTGGAGATGTGGGGATTTTTTGTGGTGGCAGATCTGGATGTATGGGATCTTCAAGTTGTGCATTAGGTATAAAATCCTCTATGTTAAATTCAAGCTACATGTGAACAATGAAATGGAAACTGCATGTTAAACAATTAAAAAATATATATCAACAAACTAATTAAATAATGTACACAATTTGAAAGTTATAAATCACATTGAACATGCACAAATTCAAAATACATTTCATTTGAAGACACATTCAATTTATAACATTAAAAAATCCACAACATGAAAATCCATAGCGTGTACATTAAATTATACAATTAAAGTCATGTACATGTACCCTTGGTTAAATTTGAACCTTTTATCTTCTAGTAAACTATATGATTTCATTTTCCTTGCAAGGTTAAAATTGAGTGGTGTGTGGTTGTTAATTTCAAATTATTGTATCATTCTATCTTGGACTAATGAATGTCATGCCTTAGTGATGCTTTTTAGATGATTCTATGTGTCCTAACCTATGCATTGATTGTCAATGAAAGATGCCTCCTAGGCATCATGTCACTCATCAAATTGGGAATGAGGGGAAGGATAAGAACCCACCTATGAACCCTATTGGTGGTCCTCAAGTTATTGATCTCCTTCAAGACATAATAGTAAGGGCATCAAGAGGCATCTATGTGTGAGAATTTGTAAATTAATGTAACAAAGAAGGTGGATGTGAATCTATGTGTTGATTGAATGCATTTTTAAAAAGGTGTTGTAATGGTAGAAATTGAGAGATTCTTAACATGTATTTGTGGGTAACTACAAAGTATTATATTTTCTAGCAAGGAGGTACTATAAGACACTTGCAATAAAATGTAAATATTACTACAAATCACTTGCAACCTAAAGGTAGCAATTTCTTGTAAAAAAGGGGCAATGGTACAATGGGTGACTTATATCATAGAAAGGTTGGAGGCACTTGCAATTTTATTTGAGATTTAGATATCTATTAACTTAGATTTATTATGAGTTGTAGATGGTAGGAGGTCACTAGTGTTTGTGTTTTGTTTGTTTAGTGGTACAATAAAATGGATGAGTGAGTAGCAAGTTGTGGTTTCTATATCTACTATAATGACAAAGTATGTTGTAGCTATTCTTGTCTTTAAGGATTTTAGTTATATTTATAGCTTGTGTTTAGATGTTGGGTTGGGTCAAGTTGTAGTTAGAAATTAATACAATATTTAGTGTGTCATTAGCCTAGAAAAGATCCTAAAATTTCATATATAAATGAAGCATGTTGATGTAAAGTATCATTTTTTTATGATGTGGTGGGGATGGGAGAGCAATGTTAGATAAATTTGACAATATGAAGAATGTTGAAAATATGTTAAAAAAGCTAATAAAAATAAATAGGTTTAGATAGTGCAATGAAACTATTAGTCTCACATCCCCTAGTAAATAGTTCACAAAAATGATTGTCAACGAGAATACGAAAGATAAGTATAATACACAACTTACAATCCTAATGTTTGGTAACTATCTAATTTATTTTGTAATGTGACCTCATTATTTTGTTGTGCACCTAAGCATGAATATACCTATCTAGGGATTATAATTTTATGACATTATAAATAGACCTATCTAGGGATTATGTTTGATTTCAGGGCTACTAAAAAGACAACAAATAGAGACATTATAAATCTAATTTAGGTTTAGGTTTTTAGGTTTAGGTTTTAGGGTTTAGGTCCTAATATTAAGGGTTTTAGTGTTTAGGTATATGATTTTTGGAACCTAAGGTTTATGGTTTTGATTTCTAAGTTAAATGTGTCCAATTTAGGTTAAATTCTAGTTAATTTAGGTATAAATTTTATGTTTTTCAATTTACAATTTATCATTTTTGGTTCGGTTCATGTTTTTGGTTTTAAATAAAATTTAAAAACTATAAAATATTCAGCGTAAAAAAACAAAACAAACAAAATCTTAATAACAATTACAAAACAAAAATGCAAGATATAAAGCAAAAAAAATGGAGAATTCAACCAACCTGGAGGTCACTGAGGTCGGTTGTGTCAATGGGAGGAGGTGGCAGTGAAAATTTAGTTGAACTAGGCCCTTAGAAATGCATATGCGAAATAAGCTCTCCCTCAGGCGCACGGACAAAATGCAGTGAGAAAATGAATAACACAGTCGTTAATTTAAAAAATTAAATAGCTTTAAGAAACACGTACGCATTTTATGTACACATTTTGTAACACATACACGTTTTAGGGTGTGTACCCGAATATAAATGCATACGCACATGGATTTAGGCTCGAGTACTCGAGCCAAAGCGCGTACGTGTTTTTTTAAATGCGTACACATTTCCTATGATTTTTTTTTGTTTTGGTCGAAACTTCCCCTCTTTGTGGACCCAACTTCCAACTTTTACCCTGATGTAAACACTTGATCGTTGTCTTCAATTATTGTTTCATATTGATCGTGTGATTGTGCAAGTGTCAACAATCTTTGCTTCCACTCTTCAACCCATTCTATATTCTCACATGCTTCTTAATCTCTTGAAATAAAAAATTGACAAAAACATGCAAGCTCCCTTGTGTAGATAGTTCATGTGCTTACATTTGAACTCTTAAATGAGTTCCATTTAGAAGATTCACTGATTATCTTGCAATCAAGTCTAGGTAGAATGTTCACATCTTCAACCAACCAAAAGAATCGAAGAACTATAGAGTACTCGCTTGATCCTGTAGATAAGTTTGTATTACACCAATCCACAATCCCATGTGCATCTTTAAATTTTACTGCATCCTCAAATTTCAATTGTTCTCTAGCAAGAATTCTTTTAACACATGTGCCAACTCCATCATGTTCTCCTTTACCATGTCTAGCTTCAATAAAACTCCACATATGTTGGACATTATGTTCCTTGTGAACCCTACTTAACCAATAGAACATTCGAACATTCTTGAACTATCACGTACAATTATCTGACCATATGAGATGTTATGTCATCTAGATTCCTCTTTCTCTTAAATTTGTATAAAATATGTTGAAACAGTATTGAACAAACTCTAACAAGTGTAACTGGTTGTCACTCAAATAGAAATAATATTGTGATTGAATTTCCCCTTGCGGAGAAAGAGTATAGTTTTTCGCAAAATCAACCACTAATAGTATAGTTCCAATTGGAAATGTGTTCCTACATGTGTGAAATTGTCCATCAAGCCATCAAGCATGTTGAGAGTGTTTGACATATTTTGGTACAATCTTACTTTCAAATTTTGATATGAATGCATGCATACTAATTTTTTTGTAATTAAATCACAATGTTTTCCAATTTTTCCATTGTTTAAAGAATACTCAACATTCTTAAATCTTTTAACATCCACAAATTGTTGTCAAAAATTATTTTCAACACTTTCATGCATACAAACTCCTAAGAATGAAAGATTGCCACAATTAGTGCATTGTCCATAAATACATGAACTTAAATAAAATAATTGCACATTAGATCTTTCACAAAACAAACTTGCTATAAACTCCTTGATTATTTCAAGTGGCATATTAATATCACATTCCTGCATAATCATGTTAATATGTAAAGTACAATATATATATCAAAAAACATCATAATAATAACAAAATTGTAAATGCCTTTTACAATAACAAGAGATTTGTTGCTTATTAATTTTCACATACCAAGGTTTATATTTTCCAAAAGATATTTGACTTATTCTAATATTACCAGGTAATACTAAATCACCACAAAATTTTCTATAAAATTCTCTTTGAGTTGTGTCTAATAGGTGGTTTGGATGAGGATCATGAATTTTGGACCCCACTCTAATTTCAAAACATCTCTGATATTAAATGATACCCCAGTATTATCATGTCAATAGTTTTCAATCAACGATTTGATTTTAATATTCAATTTCATGTTAGACCTTGGGAGTCAACCACTAAAACTCCAACATTGGTTGATTGGATCATTTTCTATACTTTATCTTCTCTTTTCCACTCTTACCAATGTTTTAGGATGTAAATTTAGAATTTCGCTGATATTGTTTAACATTCTTTTATTCAAAGTTCTTTTATTAACTATAGCAATTGTTATAGCTTGTTGTGTTGTATTATTATCTTTAGATCGACTATTCTTTCCAGTAGACTCAATTGAACTAGCAACAGTAGATATAGCATGTTCAAGTAATTCATCTTTTCTTCTTGGTTTAACAAAAATGCCTAGCTTTTTCATCAATTTTCTTATTTTCCACATTCTCATCAATTGCATCATGAGTTGACATTGAAATGATAGTTTTTTATGATTAAAAATTTGTTTTTATAATCTATTAGCATGTGTTCTTATTTGTCTCAAAGAAATCTCACTAGGAAGATTATTCAAAACAATACTTTCAATTTTAAAAAAATATTTTCATTTTCAACATCACAAGGATTTTCATTTTCATTTTCAACTTTAAAAAGATTTTCATTTTCATTTTCAACTTTAAAAATATTTTCTTTTTCATTTTCAACAACAAAAATATTTTCATTTTCATTTTCATTTTCAACTTCAAAAGGATTTTCATTTTCATTTTCAAGAAAAAAATTATTTTCATTTTCATTTTCAACAACAAAAAGTTTAAATTAATTATCTCTACAAATATTATTGATCTCAACATAGTTATATCCAACTTGTTTTAAATCTTCTATAATCAAAGTTTTCATATCATTCAAAGGTGGATTTGAAGACATACTAGGATTAGTTTGTATAATCGTATTATTTTCCACATTCACCTCTTGCAAATTTGCATCATCTACATCCATGGTCTCTTCAATAGTCATGGAACCGGATGCTTCAACATTATTCATTGATCGAATCCTCATTATTATATCTCTTTGTCTTTTTTCCTCCTCTCTCTTTGCTTGAATTTCTTCAGGGGTCAATACCTTCCTATCTTTCCCTTTATCACGACATTGTGATCCCATGATTACAAAATTTTGAAGTACAAATGAATGTCAATAGTAAAAGTCTTCCTCCTTTGTTCCTCCTTCAAATGAGCAAAAAATGAACACAATTCCACTCCAAAACTATCTGAATGATGCCACCTTTCAAAATTCAAATCAAATTACAAGTTCAAGAGCTTGTAGAAGATAAAATTTGATAGAAAATGGGAGTAGTCGTTGTCAGTTGTACACTGTCAAGTTGCAGAATTAACAATAATTTTTTAGTAGTAATTTTTTTTAGAAAAGGTCAAAATGAAACGGGATCCTGTTTATAAAACGAGACCTCATTTATTAAAGGGTTTTGTTCCATTTTCCAACATTCATATTATTAAATAAAGCAAATAGAATCCCATTTAGGAAATGGATCTCGTTCCTAAAGCAGGGTCTTGTTTTTAAAATTTGAATTTTTGTCTAGGTTTGTGCTTTGTTTTTCAATTCGAAAAAAGGCTTGGAGACCCAAACCTAAGCTTTGGACCTCATTTGACCTACAACTTGAAGCTCATGTCAATGTCACAAGAAAAGAGTGACTTTTGACATATGTCTAAAGATCTTTTTTGTAGAATTTTTTGATGAAATTAAAATCCATTATAGATGAAACTATGTAGATTCCAAATATGTAATTTTTTCACAATTGGATTATTTTTTCTATTTTTCAAATATTTTTTGATGAAACTGATCCATAAACTTGAAATATCAAGGTTTTCTAATATTTTAAAAATTATTAAAATATTTTTGAAAAAAAATTATTAAAATATTTTTGAAAAAAATTATTAAAATATTTTTTTGAAAAAAAATTATACGTAAGCGATCTTTAGACAATTCTTTTCAATTTGATAAAAATACAAAAATGATAAGTTTAGGTCATCTTATGCGTGACATACACGACAATTTTTCAAAACAACAAATTGTTAGAGTAATAAAGTCATCACCTAATTAATTGATTAATCATTAATTAATTGGGTCACTTTATGCTTTATTACACTTAAGCTAAACTTAGGAGTGCTTTTATTTCATTATTTGCTTTTATTAATTAGTTGTTTTTTTGCATGATTAAAGTTTCTAATATTAGAACATGTTGTCTCATTCATTCCTATGAGGACACTTGTCATGTTCTAATATAACCCTAATATAGGGTTAGCTTTCATCCTTTTCATAAGGATTGATTCATTGTAATTGTATTTCATTTTCTACGAGAACATATTCAATGCGGTAGTTGTTCACATAATGCATATTTGATGTTTTATCATATCTAAGTTGTTGAGAAATAATATCTTGCTTATTTCTTCATAGTGTGATAGGTTTATCATTGCAAGTGATTCTTGGAGCTTTGGGAGTACATCGATCTACTCTAACATGGTATCAGAGAACCAGATTTGCAGTCACCTTGTCTATTTTTTTTAAGAAACCAAGTTCATGCATTAGGATTCGTGAATTATGGAGAAAATTTGGCATTATCATTGAGCCCAGAGCTGCCGGAATAGTTAGGTTTTCCTTTTGTTTCATCAGAAAAGTCCTTTGTTTGTCAGATTTGTGAGGGTTTAAAGCTATGACAGTTTTTTTCCAAATCAGAGGGGTTTTCTATCATTTTAAAAAAGAAATTGGCCTTGATCTCTCAAAAAATGCATGTTACTACAAAACAGACTTCATTGGTGCACTTAGAAGGCCCAAAAACCCCTATTTTCATATAAAATATGATAGGGTTTGCTAAAAATTGACTTTTTATTGTTTTTGGGGAATTTCAAAAAAGCTGCCAGAAAAATTCATACGGTTGTATGAATCCATATGAATGCCTCGATTTTTGTGCCATATTTTTTGGTGTCTATATCATTTTTTAGCTGCATCAATTTTTGTTCCATTTTGCATCAATTTTTGTGCCCTCTGGATTTTTGTGATGCCTTAATTTTTCATGCCATGAAGGTACAGCTGAATATTTTATTGATTTTTTATCTATAAATTAATAAAATATTTGGTTTAAAGCCTAAATGAGCATTTTTAGTAAAATGGTCATATCTTGAGCATACGGAGTCTATTTTTTGCAAACGAGATATCATCGGAAAGTTGGTTCCAAGCTTGATCCTGTGGTATAGGTATTTTTCTTGTTTTTGTTGTTTTGACCGAGTTATAAGCCATTGATATCAGATCATCAATTTTCGCTTCTAAGGGCATATCTTTTGACTCATGTATTAGTTTTTCGCGATTCTTGTAACACTAGAAAGTTGGTTCAGTGCTCTACACAATGATCATACTTATTTTCCCAGATTATGCCCCAAGTACATTTTATTTAGCTTTTGGTATTTTCACAATTTGCTTAATACTTCGACATTTTGACACTTGGGAATGCTCTATTTACATCATTTGGCTCTATTTCACATGATTTTCATGCAGTAAAGTCATTTTTCTCATATTTATTCATTTGAAGAGTAATTATGGGTTTTTCTACTCACCGTTTAGTTGTAATCCTAGAATGGGATAATTATGAGTCATGGGAAAAGGGCATACTTACACATTGTAGGTGGCTTAATATTTTGCCTCATTTATATGACTTCATACCTGAACCAAACACACAAGGGAGAAAAATAGCTTGAGGTATCATTAGAGATCATTTAGTAGGACTTACATGTTCTAGTGTCGATTTTGACACTATGTGTGCCATATCGAACACTGATTGTCCCCACACACTTTGGACTCATTTTTGGGAGATCCATGGAGACCCCAATCTCTCTCCATACCTAGAGGATCCTGCTTCAAATTATCTCTTACCCATGGCTACTACAGATTGTATCCTCATTGATGATGCTACATTAGAGGACCTAGAGTATCTAGTAGGTCTTGCACATTTTGATGGATCAAAGGCTTGTCTCCTAGTTCCTACTCTTCAGACTGAGATTACACATGCATCATTTGTTGTTCCTGATGACATTAGTATCGCCACATTGGCCCCTATGGATTCAATTCAGCATCACGACCATCTTGGTCATTCATTTTCTACTACATCACGGGATTCTTATCTTGCAGACACATCATTGTTTGTTGAGTCTCACACTGTAAATCTTGAGGATTTTATTGACATACATATCCTCTATCTTGACAGTCAGATTATCACTATACACCCACCATTATCAGTGCATTCAAAGGTTGTATTTTAGGCATCTTCATATCAATTTGGATTTGGCATGATTTGTTTTAGTTCAAACACAAAGATTCTTCAGTATCCTATCATGGCACACATCTTGAGACATATTGGTTCATCACTCTTCACAAGGTTTCTTCGACATCGTCCTTTAGATATGTTTCTTCCCAAGGGGAGGAATGTTATTTTCCACTTCAAGATCTCTTTATGGATTCTACATCAAGCATCCACCACTGCAACAAGAGTTTCTTCATTGTGGGGGGGCCTTCTAGTCTCTTTCTATCTCTCGTATGGAGACCATTGTATATTTACTTATGTGATAGAAGTTTCCTTTGGGGGATATCATGTAATCCACCTCCTATCCTTCTTCTATTAGTGCATTACATTCTTTTCTTTTCTCTCTTTTGGAGGGGAGTTTTATTCGCATGTGATTTTCTCCCTCTCTCCAGTTATGAGAGTTTCATTTATGTACATGGGTACCTCATCTGCCATTAGGGCGGGACCCATTCATGCATCCATTCAAGTATTTCTTTATCATAGTTTAGTTTCTCCTAGTTCACCTTAAGGGGGGGTGTTAGAGTAATAAATTCATCACCTAATTAATTAATTAATCATTAACTAATTGGGTCACTTTATGCTTTATTACACTTAAGCTAAACTTAGAAGTGCTTTTATTTCATTATTTTCTTTTATTAATTAGTTGTTTTTTGCATGAGTAAAGCTTCTAATATTAGAACATGTTGTCTCATTCATTCCTATGAGAACACTTGTCATGTTCTAATCTAACCCTAATCTAGGGTTAGCTTTCATCCTTTTCATAAGGATTGATTCATTGTAATTGTATTTCATTCTCTACAGCAGCATATTCAATGTGGCAGTTGTTCACATAATGCATATTTGATGTTTTATAATATCTGAGTTGTTGAGTAATAATATATTGCTTATTTCTTCATAGTGTGAGAGGTTTCTCGTTGCAGGTGATTCTTGGAGCTTTGGGAGTACATCCATCTACTCTAACACAAATATGGCCAATAAAAAATTAACAAAAAAAATATTCAAAAAAAATTACAAAACAATATCATGAGCATTCTTTAGTGTGTTACAAATCTTTTCCCAAAAGGATTTAGAAAAATACAATTATTTATGTCAAAATATGGATGATGTACATGTGCTTGGTATGGTAAAAAATGTGAATTTTAAACAATGGTTTTTAGACATGCCTATTGAAAATCAATTTGTATCATATGGATATTAAAAAAAATTACATATTTGGAAACTAGACTTTGAGTACAACATTTTATGAACAATGACTTTTTTTAAGATTCCATCTTTAAGTGCTTCAAATTTTAAGGTTAAATATGACAAATTTTGAAAAATCAGGGATAACACTTCCATTTTTTGGCCAAAAAGTGGACTCAACTTCTTGCACACACCCGTGATCAAATGTGAAACCAAGACCATATTTCATTTGGAGGGACTATAGTCTTGTTTGTGTTGCATTTCATTTGTAATGTTGTGAATTTTTTTTATGATTGTTATCAATGTCATGTGACCACTAGGATGTGTGTTGGCAACCTATGTGGAAGATTTTGAAATCATCCTTTAGGAGTTTTTAAAAGGTATTAAAAAGATTTATTTTTAATTTTTTCATGTTTTTTAGTGCCCTAATTGGAATACTATGGGTTAGGTGTCTTTTTTTAATCCTTATTTTAGACTTGGGTTAAGATGTGACCCTTCTAATATGTTATTTTCAAGTAGTAACAAATTTAAAGAAATGAGGCTTGAAAAAGTGACTTATCACTTTCCAACCTCACTCTTTTAAGTTTATTAATGAACTTGGGAAAAAACAAGGCTCTCACATGTGTGAGCCAACTTGTAAGGTTTAGTGGGAGAGTGTGCAAGTACACTACCCATCTCCCAAAGTCTCACACATGTGTGAGCACTTGTGAGGGAATGTGGTTGAGGAAGGAATGAGAGAGTTACAAGTGTCACTCCCTCAATCAAAGAATTCAAATTAGAGATCCATATTTATGTCCCATTTGAAAATGAGGAGAGAGTTCTTCATTTTGAATTTTTTCACTTTTTCATGTTGTGGAGGTCTTTTTTTCTTGGGTTTGGGGAAGGAATTTGAAGGAGTTGGATTTGGGATCATCCTCAACTCAATCTCACCATTTGGAAAGCTTGAGAAGGTAGGCCCTCTTGGCATTTGTTTATTATGCTTAATGTGTGTGGTTTTGCATTTTAAGTATTGATTTGTGTATTAATGTGCATGTGTTGTAATGGGTATGGAGTTGGGAAGAAAAAGCTCACCCTTATGTGAAGAGCATCCTTAGTATGTGGGTGAGAGGGGTAGGACCCTCCTTGGGAAGCACTTTTCCTTCTTAAATAAGAACAAGATTTTGATATGAGTATCCATATGATATTGTGGTTTTGTGATTTGTATTGCAAGAGAAATTTGGAAGTTGAAAGGTATTTTTTGGTGAAAAGGGTTTGCTGAGAAGTATTGTGTGCCTTCACATTTGGAGAGTAGTCCACTCTATCCCCATTAATGAATCTTGTTTGAGATTCTATGTATCTATAAATATTTGGTTGGGGTGTTCATTTTTTTGTTGTTTTGAAGTTGGGTCATTGTTCTTGCAAGTGTATGTGAGTGCTTGTGTGTAAACCGATTTCTATGGAGGTCTCTAGCTCAAGGGTGGCCTATGTGTAGGTCAACAATTGGAAAGTGAACATCCCATAACCATTGGAGAGTTTTTGTGATTATGTGTAGGTGTGGAGAACATTGGAGAACAAGCTAAATAGTACAAATAGTCATTCATTTCATTATTGTGATAAGTTTAGGGAAAATGTGTAGTGAAAAACCTTTAAAGGTCCTTGTAATCTATTATTTGTAATGATTCATTTTGAAAATTATTGTAATGTTTTTAATGTATGTTCCTCATATTATTTGTGCAAAGAAAATAAAATATATATATTGCTTGTGTTTTAGTGATTTCTTCTCTCTATTACATTTTATTACAAAAGAAGTCTGTTATTCTTACTCTCCTTAGTTCATTTAATGGCTAAAAAAATTATTTAATATTTGCAAAGAAAAGAAAAATAGTTATAATCTATCGTTGATATAATTGTATAATATAAAGTGTATATATAATAGCATTCCTAGTATATATTAATTTGGGCATTGTATTCTCTTATTTTTTTATCAGCATAAAAATGATTTTAAAAAAATACTCAATTGGGGTAGAATATTAAATATATATTGGAAAATTTGTTCATTTAAATATTTCTAGATTTGAAATAACTTTTGTTATTTTTCCACAAAGACAAAATATGTACACATATATAATTTTTTATTTATCATTATACACACGTGCACACACACACACATAGTACAACTTATGGGGAATGGGGGGGTTGTGACATCCCCATAGCCCCTTTGTTGTGGGGATGGGGGGTGGCTTAGCCCACCCATTCCCCACAAATCGTGGCTTATAAAGAATGGGGTGATTGCGACCCCCCACAAACCCCATTACATATTCATTGTCTTGTGATCTAAATGAAAATCTTGTTTACAAGTTCCATATGTGCTAACTTGTAATCTCATTTGATTTGGCGAATAAAATGTTATATATAAATGATATTATGCTATTTTTTTAATTAGAAAAGAGAAAACCAATATGATAAAATAACAAAAAACAAATTATTTACCTTATGACCTTGAAAACATTTTCTTCCAAATGCTTATGAGAACATAAAAGGAATTTGTGTTCTTTTTAAAGGAAAAATTAGGTCAAATTGTGTTGCCCTAAAATTAGGGGAGTGATTTGCAACTTAATGCATTTTTAACCCTTAAGTGAAGATTAATAATTACCATTGATTGTATAATCCAACTATGAAGATTTTAATTACTGTTGATTGTATAGTTTAAACTATAGAAAATTAGATTAAATTTAATTATTGTTGATTGTATAGTTTAAACTATAGAGAATTAGATTAGATTTAATTATTGTTGATTGTATAGTTTAAACTATAGAGAATTTGATTAAATTTAATTATTGATCGATTGTATAGTTCAACTCTAGAAATTTGTATTATTTCCTTAGACGTTAGGAACTTAGTGAGCTATTTGGAGAAGATTATTCAATGGTTCCTTTGGAGAATCTTAGATGATGTTTAATTCGAAAGATAGTTTAAATTTTAGTCAAGGATTGGAATAATGGGCTTAATTAATTATTGAACTTAATTTAAATGCCAAGTACATTCATATTATCGTTAAATTAGAAATAAAATCATAGGGTCAATTTTGATTTAATAAAAAAAAATATTTATCATAAGGTTGTGGATTAAACTGTTTGAGTTATCTAAAAGTATTTCTTCGTTTCCCAAAATTTGGTTAAGCATGTGATGAGATGTGTTGGGTGTATGTGTTAAATTTTAAATGTATCTTTTAGATAAATATTACTTTCCATACAAGTTAGAATATAATAACCAAAATATAGAGCTTAGATGAAATTTATGTAAGTCGGTAGTGTAGGACCTTGGTCGTGCTAGTGTGACACCACTTCATCACTTCCGCATAGTGAACTTTATGGAGGGTTGTAGCCAAGAGCAAGGTCCATGTTGATGGTCATTTTAGCACAACAACATTAAACAGAATATCTCTATCTTATTTCTCCTGAAAAAGATAATTGATCTAAAACCACCTATCTCCCAAGGTCCTGGTAGTTGGTTCTCAACTATGCTGGTATGATTCAGTGGCCAATGCAACTGTAATATTCAAGGGGCCTTGCTGGTATAAAGGAATAAAAACTACATCATATCAACTAACTTATGTTGGGGCGTATAAATAAATAGAAAAAGATAGAACAAAGCTTCTAAACAACAAAATATGAATATAAACTTCTTCACATCTAGACATGTACCTTAACAATGAGTGTTTCTGCAACTAACCAAAACCATAACATGATGCAATCCATAGCATAACCTACACCATTGCATACATTCATAGTGCAAAATCCAATAATCACAACCATTCATCAAAACTTTACTTCAAGATTGAAACACATCACCCACTCATTGCTAAAATCATATCAATAGACATAAATGAATTTCATTCATAGATAATTCAATGAAATAATCTCATATCCAGTTTCCCCTATTGATTTGCATCAAATAGAAAACAATTATGCACAACATCCACTGGCATATGGATGATTATGATTCATTAACATTATCATTCAAATTCAAACTTGACAATAACATGAAACTATATTAAAAGTGTAAAAGTGTCTAAGTACAACAAAGTTTCTAAAATTATCTTGCTTAAAAACTTATAAAATCCTAAGATTATAATAACACTATTTGATATCTCATCAAGTGGCTAATCCTTCTTCAATCATCCAACCTTCACAAAATGAAGCCCAAAATTACATATAGGCAAGCTATGCACTAATTTCTCTCAATCAAAAATTGAGATCCACTAATCAAGAAACTGGAACTGCATGAGGTGACTTCACTAGCTGATCTTCAGTTCAATGGTTGATGGCCCTGTTATCCAAAATTTGATGCCCAAAGGAGGAAGATAGAACAGTTGGATGAGATCTCCAATTAAACTCATGTCATAACCCTGCAAAATAGGAGAGAAGAGAAAAGTTGCCCACTAGGACAGAACATTCCATTGCCAGCTCATCCCTACTTAGTTTAATCAAGAAGGTATTCATCATAACTTGTAAACACTTGTTGAAGCATATCTGCATCAATTCCATCTACCCAATTATCTTCAAATTTAATTCTTTCCAACTCTGTGGAAGAAAACTCTTGCATATCTTTTAATTTAATCAACTCCCTCCTAGCAGCCTTTACTTCATCTTTGATGTCCATGAGTCTATCTAACAACAAGTCTCCACCATCATCCTCTTTTTACATTACCTCCTCAAATATGTTATTCCATTTCTCCTTCAATTTATAAAGAGGAAGACCTTCTTTGATAGGGATATCCACATTGACCAAAATATCAATTACTGCTTCTAATTCATCAATCTATTCATTCAAGTCCATACTGCCTTCTTGAACTTCATTTCTATATTCATAGATGAATTTAGATCTAAACCTGATTATGCTCATGGTCTTCTCAATGAAGTTTTCATTATCCTCATCAAGAATTGATTGCTCCAAAAGAGTTGGCTTGGGCACCTTACTGATGTCCTTTAGTTTATTTACATGCTCTCTATACTCTTCCTCTTGTTTCTCCAAGACATAAACATGTTGATTCATCTCTTCCAATAACTCCAATGCACCTTCATGAACTTTAAAACCATCCACAAGCAGCTCACCAACCTCTTGATTAATTTTATCAATCCATCTATCAAGCATCCCAACTTTACTTCTCATTTGTACCAAAACATCAGCTTCTTTCTTGCTTAGTAAGATTCGGGCCTCTGGAGCAATAGCTTGTTGAGAAACAGGAGTGGAGACATCCCTCAATAATTTATGTAACCGATCCAATTGTGATTTAAGTTCATCCTTCCTTTGTTTATCCTTGATCATCCTAGATTTGGTGGAGGATGCCACATTGTCAATAAGGTTCATTTGTTGATTCCTTGTAGGTCACCTCAAATTAACAGTGCCCAACTAGTAATCAGTCACTTGCATATTTTGTCTATCCTTGTCCACCATAGGGAGTGCACATTCAGCTATAATCTCACTTGCATATGTGAGCTTCATGGAATGGAGGACCCTGGCCTTTTTCTTGGGCCTCTCTTTCTCTATCTCCTTCATCATTTCATCCCAATTCAAAGGCTAAGGTTGAACTATTTGCTTCCTCTCAAGGTCTAGTTTTAGCCATGTTGGAGCAGCAGGAGTGGTAGCCACTTGTGTAGAAGAAGTGGCAGTGGCAGAGGAAAGAGGCTGTAGAATGGTAGTCTTAGGTTGAGAATCAACCTCTTGTACCTGTTGTTGTTCCCTTTTTGTAGCTTCTTTTGCAATCCTTTTGGCTTCAGTCTTCTTTTTTTGTTCTTGCATCTTTTTAGCTTCTAATTCTTTTTTCAAACGTTCTTCTTCTAGCCTCCTCTCCTCATACATTTGATCTCTTTATCTTTCAATATCTTTAACTTTATCCCATGCTTCTTTAGACTTTTGTTCATGCTTAGCAAGTTCTTCAGCCTCCTTTTCTCTTTGTAGATGTTCTTCATCTTCTTTTCTCTTGTGAGATTCCTCAATAGCCTTAAATTTAGCCTCAAGGGCTTCTCTTTCCCTTCTTTGTTGAGATTTCTCCTCTTCTAGCTCATGGATCTTCTGCAACATAGCCAATTTATCCCTCTCCTTTTGGTCTTCAATTCTTGCTCTTTTTGTTGTTGTAGCAAGTCCTCTTTCTCTTTTTATTTCCTTGCTAGTTCTTCCTCCCTAGCCTTAGCCTCAGATTCTTGTTTCTTAGCAAGTGCATCAACTTGTGCTTTGGCCTCTGCTTCCCTTTTGGCATCTTCAAATAATTTCCACTATTCCTTAGGAGTGAGGACATGTTCAATTTCCACATCTTCAGTTTCCTCATGGGATACAACCACATGATTTTCTTTGTTGATTGAGTGGCCTCAAAATTTATATCGATATCATGGATTTAAATCTCCTACTCCATCCCTTTTAAGGATTCAACCTCCTTATGAAGGTTTCCAATTGGAATCTCTTCAATTGGTTGTTCTATAAGAGAAGGTTGAGTTGAGGTTTCACCTCCAGCTTCTGTTGTGGCCTCCTCTCCATGTAATTCAAGAAGATTTTGAGCAAGAATTGCAGGCTCAAGCTCTTCTCTAGAATTAGGAGGGAGAAATTCCAGTGGCTCCTTAGGAGTTGTCTTTCTTTTTGTTCATTTATATCCTTGGGTGGTACTTGTAATTTTTCTCTTTTTAGAAGTTTGAGTCTTTGGCTCCTTGATCCTCATAACCACCCACTGAATACTCTTGTCTAGGACTGGCCTTGCAATTTTTTTAATGTCAATGGATTCATTTGTATCCCAATCCACTAAATCCAAGTCTTTAGTACCTATCTTATCAACATCATATTGGGGATCCAGGGTTACACCATCATTTGACAATGTGTTAGGAATATTCTCCTTCACCCCATAATCATGAGTGGAATGGAAAATATTTCATAATTCCTTCTTCTTAGATCATACTCATCCTATAGGTCCATCCAAAAATCCTCGAGCAAATTGAAATGCTTTCCAAAAACTGTAGGAAGCAAACCTTGCATCTTGTGCTTGGGATCAAAATACTTCCTAGATGTATATAAGCCTAACTTCAAATGGATCAATTCATCACAAATTACCTTGGCTGCCACACTGTGTGCACAACTATACTCACCTAACTTCATGGTAAATTTGTGACAACTAGGCTTATGTCAGAAAACTTGGTGTTGACTCCTATGGCCTGATAAATGAACTCCATCAAAACAATTATGTTATTGCAGTATTTGGGCAATAAATGAGGATAGTCATCAAAACCATCCAGCCTAAAAGAGGTGAACTTGGGGTATTGGATGTACCAATGTCCCTATTCTACAATGAATGCCATGGCATCTCTACTTAGTCTATACCCTTCATCTCATGTTAGCTGATTAATGATGACTTACAAGAATGCATCATTAACTCTTCTATAATTTGTTTTAGAGCTTTGCAAAGTCAGTTGATCATAATGATTCCACACATTCTTTTGTCTAGGGGCTTCTCCCAATATCCCAAGTACATTTAAACGAAGAAAGATGCCTCTTCTTACAGTTGCATATATCACATAGGAAGTCATGAAGAAGCTCTTTGTCTCCCTCACTTTAAGCATCTGATTATGTAGACACTCTAATAAAATCATTGCCCAATCAAATTGTTTCCTAGCATCTAGAATGTTTTGAATGAATGGAAACATCCATTCCTTGAATTGTGAGGAATCTCTCTTCCCAAACACTCTGGAAAGCATCATGATTATGTCACCAATCTCCTTTCCAAAATAATCATGATGCTTTCCAAATTGTTTGGGAAGAGAGATTCCTTACAATTTAAGGAAATGATCTTTCCATTTACTCAAACTATTTTGGATGGAAGGCGGCAATTTGATTGGCCAATGATTTTATCACAGTGCCTACATAATCAGATGCTTAAAGTGAGGGAGAAAAAGAGCTTCTTCATGAATTCCTATGTGATATATGTTGTTGTCAGAAGAGGCATCTTTCCTGGTTTAAATGTAGTTGGGATATTATTAGAAGCCCCTCGACAGAAGAAGGTGTGAGATAACTATGATCAACAGACTTTGCAAACCTTTGAAACACATTATAGAAGAGTTAATGATGCATTCGTGTATGTCATCATTAATCAGCTAACATGAGATGTAGGGTATAGACTGAGCAGAGATGTCATGGCATTCATTTCATAATGGGGATATTGGTACATCTAATACCCCAAGTTCACCTATTTTAGGCTGGTTGGTTTTGATGGCCATCCTCATTTATTGCCCAGATGCTGCAATAACATAATTGTTTTGATGGAATTCATTTATCAGGCCATAGGAGTCAACACCAAGTTTGCTAACAAACATAAGCTTGGTTGTCACAAATTTACCATGAAGTTAGGTGAGTATAGTTGTGCACACAGTGTGGCAGCCAAGGTAATTTGTGATGAATTGATCCATTTGAAGTTAGGCTTATATACATCTAGGAAGTATTTTGATCCCAAGCACAAGATGCAAGGTTTGCTTCCTATAGCTTTTGAAAAGCATTTCAATTTGCTCAAGGATTTTTGGATGGACCTACATAATGAGTATGATCTAAGAAGAAGGAATTATGAAATATTGCCCATTCCACTGATGATTGAGTATGGGTGAAGGAGGATAGTCCTGACACATTGTCAAATGATGGTGTAACCCTGCATCCCAAATATGATGCTGATAAGATAGGTACTAAAGACTTGGATTCAGTGGATTGGGATGTAGATGAATCCATTGACATCAAACAAATTGTGAGGCCAATCCTGGATAGGAGTATTCAGTGGGTGGTTATGAGGATCATGAAGCTAGAGGCTAAAACTTCTAAAAAGAGAAAAGTTGTAGGTAACACCCAAGGCTATAAAAGAACAAAAATAAAGATAGCTCCTGAGGAGCCATTGGAATTTTTCCCTCCTAATTTTGAAGAAGAGCTTGATCCTGCAATTCCTACTCAAAATATTCATGAATTACATGGAGAGGAGGCCACTACAAAAGTTCTAGAACCCCAATCCCAATACCTGGAAAACACAATAAACAAACACATAGTTAGATCAAATGCAAGTAAAAATTAAGATTCCCAATGAAATCTATTAGCAATGCTCAAAATAGGAAACAAGAATGAAGAAACACAATGAAAGAGCAATGAAATTCTAATTAAGCAAGAAAAATCTTGATCCCATGGGGGAATTGGTGCCAATTTGATTTGAAAATTGGCCCTTTTCCCAACTCCTATGATGCAATGTTGATGAATGATATAAGGTTGATCCACTTTGTTGAAGATTCACTTGAGCTCCATGATGAAAAATTTGCATAACCTAGTTAAGACCTTAATAAAATTGATGAAAATAGATGTGCTTGAGGATAAAATTGAGTATAGTAAACCTTCTCAAATTGTGGATGATCAAATGAGGAGAGAAGCCTCTTATTTATAGAAACACAAGATGGAGAAATACCCAAAATGAAGCAATGTGGGACTAACTTTCAACCAATGGCCAAATGCCACTTGTCAAGATGTGAATGGACAAAGGATGTGCACATTTTGATGAATCTGCCCATAAATGCAATTAGGTGGAATTTGAAAATAGTGAAATGGCATGTTTGAGGGGGATGAAATTGAATTAAATGCCACTTAGCTCAATGCACAAGGACATGTAAGAGAGAATGAATATCTTGTTGGAAGGACAAAGTCCATTTGGAGGGATTTTCAAATTTGGAAAAATATTCTCTAAAGATACCAAATTGAGAGAAAATAGAGATTTAATAAATGAATTAAATGTATTTTCATGTGCAAGTGGAAAAAGCTAGAGGATGGGACATGAATTAAGATTAAATTTAATCAAGATTTGATTAAATGAGAGGAGATTAGGTGATTTGATCATTTTAAATTAGATTTTAGGATTTAAATAAATCAAAGTTGAGAGCAAAATGATTTAGACTTAGTTAAATAAAGACTTTGATTTATTTAACTAAAAGGGATGATTATTAGATTAAATCAAATAAGGTTTAATTTATTTAATTTAATAAGATGACCTTAGAGATTTAATCATATAAAATGAATTATTTAATTAACTAGAGACCTAGGGTTAATTAAATTAGATTGATTAATTCAATTAACAAAAGAGAAAGACTTAATCAGATAAATAATGATTTATTTAATTAAGGAAGGAAAATTAATGAATTTAATCAAATAGGGTATTCGATTAAATGGTTAGACAGAGGGATGATTCGGGATGAAGCGGTGTTAGTAATTAGAATCAAGCATGTCGGCACATTTTCCATGTCTACATTTTTCCCCTCTTTGAAGTGATGCACTCGTTACATTGGTTCAAAGAATAACTGTCTCGATCAAAAAGTCAAAAAAAAATTATTTCAAAATTTTCTCCACTACTTCCTTGGCAAGAGAAAACATGCCGATATACAGCCCCCCTCAAGAGATCGGACAAAAATTCAAATTTTTGGATGATTTTGTGAAAAAAAAGGACAAGGTGCCCAACGGGTCCAAAAAGGCTCTAGAATGCCAAAAAATGAGATAAAACACAAAAAACGATGCAAAAGGGGCCTTCAGTTGGGAAAAAATAGGATCGGGGGACCAAAACCCTAGTAGGATAGCTAAACAGGGTAAAAAAAACCCTAATTTTCAAGCTTAAATAGGCCTTGAGGAGCCACTTCCAATTCATTTTTACATTCAGCCTTTGGAGATTTTGCAACTTTGAGCTCTGACACCTTCACGAGATTGCGCAACAAAAGCTTCCCCGACACATTTTTTATAGAGTACGGATACACTAGAGGCTTCATGGTAGTGGACCACCGGTGATTCAACCTGACCCGACTTCGTTTTTGATTTTTGTGTACATTTATTAGGCTAGGAAGTTTAGCTTTTAGGAGCGGTCCAATATAGTGCCACTTTAAACTCTCTTTTAGCGCCGTGTGGCCTCAAACTGCACCGCAGTCATGAATAGCGATGCTGCAGCACAGTTTGGAATTATGGTTTAAATTCCAAACCCATCCGCATATGCAAAGTGCACCACAATAGTCATCTTTGAAATTAGGGTTTCCTTTTAAACTGAGTCATCTTCTCAAACTACGACACCGCGGTGGAGTTTGAGGTTCAAACACTCTTAGCGGCATAGTTTGGAGTTTGCAAACTATACCACACCCACAAATAGCGACGCTGAGATTGCTTTGAGATGCCGAGACAAACCAAGATCAGGATTTTTTTACAATTTTTAATGTGGTGGCTTTCCTGATGTAGGAGGAGGCAATGATACTCTACTCACGCGAGCATAGGTCCTGAGATCTTTTTAGTATTTTGGATGATCTACTTGATCGATAGTAGGAGTACCTAGGGTGGATGAGACTTTGGTACATTGCTTATGCACCACCCGTGAGGACTCACTTGGGTATGATGATGACACTCGCTGAGAAATGGAACAATGAGACATCCTCCTTCCACCTCCCGACAGGTGAGGCATCTGTCACACTAGAGGACATGTAGCGGATCCATAGATTTCCCATCTATAGAGAGCGTGTGATTTATGACGTAGATGTCGAGAGGGAGGCCTATTATGATATTATGATCCTTGATGAGATTATTTTCTTTGAGGGTCAGATCGAGTTAGAGCGTTATAGGCTCTCTATGTCACCCTTCAGCCTTGTTATTGCAGCCATCATATCGGGTCTCGTCACACCAAATCGACTGGGCTGATACTTTAGTCCTAGATGGGGCCTCACTTGGGAGCGCATGGTTCGGAGATAAACATGCTTGACTTGGGGGCCAGTTCTTCTAGCCTCACTATACAAGGATCTTCATGAGTTTTCATATCTTGATGGTCAAGCACTTGGGGCTAGCGTTACACTACTTCATATCTAAGCTTGGGAGCACATTGTTGTGCTCTATCCGAGAGTCATTCTAGTTGCGATGGAGCCAAATGATCCAGTTACCATGGAGGTGTCTCCTTTACCCACATAGGATAGCATCAGATTCCTCATTGGAGGAGAGTTCTCGATGATATGTGTGCTTTTACTTGGTGGCCATATCTTGGATGGCCTGCATGGTATGACAACGTACAACAACTTTTCTTTGCCCACCAAGCTAGATTGATGTAGGGCAGGGAGCACACAATGCTCGAGATGTACCTTCCACACAGCGTTCAGAGGTAGTTCAAAGAGCCACAAGATAGGTCCAATGATCAGTATGTGGCCATTTTTGCACAGACAATGAGCCAAAGCTCCTAGGGCTGATATATACCTACACACGAGGCAGTGCAGAGTTTTATGCAGTTGGCGGCTAGGCTATGGCCATATGATTAGGGACAAGCCAATGCAGGCATACAGAGATTGGTTTTGGCCACCTCTTAGACTAACAGTTCCAAGGACACCATCTACCCAATGTAGAGCCAGAGGCAAGGAAGCAGGACGGGGCCAAGGGGACGAAGATGAGGGCAGAGGGGGTGAAGGACCACCACCAGATTAGCCAGATCAAGATAAGGGGCCACAGGATCAACCACTCCCAAATCTGCAGGTGGGTCAGCAAAGATAGGATCCAGACCCAAGATGGTAGGATCAGGATCAGGGATGATAGGATAAGGTCCCAACACCACCCAGAGATAGGGGCCAGGATCAACCAACCATTTAGCCACCTCTCCAGCCAGACCCTAGAGATGGCCAGATTTTGCAGTTACAAGCCCAGGTATAGGCACTAACAGCTGAGAGGGATCAAATGCAGGTAGAGCAAGACCAAGCAGTCCAGCAGAGATAGGCTATGAAGCTGCAGGCAGTGGTAGAGATGGGCAGATGACAACAAATAGAGAGTATGTTTGCATCTTTCGCTCGGAGCACAGTATCGCTTTGATCATACAGGGAGGCCATCCAGGAGGCCAACTATTACAAGTTGCATTATTACCAAGTCGTGCCGAGAGCAACTCGAGTGCCAAATTTTTCACAAAGAATAGGCCACAAACTCGCAGAGGATCATGGGGAGAGAGCAGGTGGCAAGGGCAGCAGCCAATAGGGATAGCCTTTAGTTTTGATCAAAGACAGGATTATTTTTGTGCCCCAGTGGGTCCTTTGTACTTATGTATTTGATACACACTTGATCTAATTCTTTTGTACCATGACAGTGTATTTATTTTGATGATATATGAGATGAGATGATATTGATCCGATATGATGTGTCCTATTCTATTTTATGCTTTATGGATGGATCTTATTTCTATATGTTGTGCAATGTGATGTAATGATGTTTTATGTTATTTTTTTATATGATGTTTTATGTGATGATGATGCTATGTGTTGTTTGACTTTATGATGTGATGCAATGATTATGCGATGTGCATTATTTTGTACGTGATGATGCAAATTAGATGAGATGCTTTATTTTTCGATATCTTCTTTGTTATGATATGATGATGTAAAATGCAATGATTATGCAACTAACAAATCTATATTATGCCCCTAATGGATGAAATGCCATTTTTTTTCTTATCTTTTCTCATGCATAATATGGTGATGTATTTATATGATGCTTATGATGATGATATGATGCTTATGTATGGTCGATGGATATTATGACGATGATATGATATGATGAATGCAATTGATTTTTTATATGATTTATGAATGTCATGATGCAAGTAAATGCAAATGTGTAAATGATGAAATGCTTTGAATAACTAATCTATATTATGGAAATGCAATGCATGTGATATGATTTAATATTTCCTATATGATATGATATGCAATATGCTGACGGTTTGTGGATGCAGGATGGATGCATATATGATGAATTTTGATTAATTGTTGTCGTACCATGTTAGCGCGAAAGAGGATAGAAGAAAGCAAGAGATTCCAACAAGACATGAGGTGATGATGATGATGATGCATACCAAGGAGTTGGGATTTTAAAAGGGCTAATTACCTTATGTTTGATTACACACATAGGCACGATGCATCAAAGTATTAAGAACCAGGATGGTGTTGTACTTAGTGTGATGGACTTTGACTCAACAATCAAATAGGAGTATTCATGTTCACTTCTAATATATGGAACCTTATTTAGAGTACACTTCGGATGTTTTAGACATCCTAGACCAAAACATAGAAAAGCAAGCCTTCCTATGTAGTCAAAAAGACACCTAAAACACCCTCCCTACAAACCAAGAAAAGCATGCATAACTAAGTTATTTTACAAGAATATTCAACAAACACAACAGATAAAAAGATAATGATTGTTGCCCCATTCCTATCTCTCTAAATCCTTTCGTTTGGATATCATTGAGAGGTCCTTGGAATGAGCGTAATAAGATAAGTTCAAGAAGATAAAGATAAAGCAAACAAACAAGTTAATGTTCTTCAATACCACTAGCCAAGACTAAAACTACAATGATGCTTGATGTTGATGTCCATTGTAGGAAGGATGCATCCTAGGACATGACGATATCAAATGATTGATATGGGACTGATTGGATGATAGGCTATTAACACAAAGAATTGACTAACATATTTACGTACTGACCTAGACTTGAGACTTTGACGTTTGAGTTTTCACTTTTGACCTACTAGACTTGTTTCTGACTGTTTTATCAAAGGTTGAGGATGATGATTGATTTATTATGAGTGAATGTTTATTGTGGGTGAAAGCGAAATGATATAGATGGATTTTCTCAAATTTTTGGATGTTTTTGATGTTTTTGAAATGTTTTGAGGTTGTTTTTGGTATTTTTAATATTTTTCAAATGTGTTGATTTTTTTTAATTTTCAAATGTTTTGGGGTTTTCTGAGATTTTATGAATGTTTTTGGATTTTGATATGTTCTAGATGTTTTTGGATTTTCACATGATTTTGATGATTTGGATAAGTATGTGTGATGATGTCAGTGATCTTTTTTGGGATCTTATTGAAAACCAAGCTAAGGTTGATTGATCGAATTGATGGATTGATGATGACAACATTGTTGAGGATATACAACAATGCCAGGATTTGATTGATCGGGATTGGTGATGATAACATTGTTGATAATGCACAACAATGCAAGGATTGGGATGGATATCCCAAGATGATGATGGATTGATTAGATTTGATTAATCAAGATTGAAGCTTGATTTGGAACAAAAAAAAAATTGAATGATTTGATGTGATGCTAAAGTGCAAATTAGATGTGACTGATATTTGATTGTTTGGATTGATGTTTGATGAAAGATGAAGCTTGATAAGGAACATCTTCTCATCAAGATATTCCATGGGCTAGTGATTTGGATTTTGGCTCACAACTGCTTGATCAATTTTATTTCACATTTTTCCAATGTTCAGATCACCACATAAGTTGGAGGATATAGATCAAGATTTATTCCCAGAGCAAGATGTAAATATCTGCCCCCAGTGTCTAGAAATGTATAGAATGCCATGGTTGAATGCTTGGATAGGTGTATGGATGGATGGATATGGATTATCTTATGATAAGATAAGGTGTTCAGATAAAGAATGCTCATTGGATAATGCTTCATGGCTCAGATAATGTTGGGTAGGCTAATGAAAATCACTCATGTCAAGATGTCTACCGTATGCAAGTGTAAAGTGTACACCAAACTTTATCAGGATCAAGATAATGTGGAAGATGGATGTAGATGGGTTGGATAAATGGTTCATGGATGAATGGATTTATTATGGATGCGATGGATGGAATGTTGGACTTATTATGGATGGGATGAGATGCTTTCACCTGAATTGGCGCACGCAGATGCTTGATTCTACACATGGCGCCTATTTTCCAAGTTTTCATCATGGTACCTGTCCAAAGTGCCACCATAGTGGTTTTCACTGGAGGACAATTTTTTATTATTATTATTTTTTACTATTTTTTGATTTTTTTTATTTTTATTTTTATTTTTCTAAAAGATTTTAAGCTTGTGTTGAACCACCTAGTGGTGTCAATGTAAATGCTTCTATCATAATGTTCCATTGATATCCTGCTTGAAGAAGTTGCTTTGCCAAGATACGTGCACTTGAATGCAACTTTTGAGATTCTTGATCTGCTTTATTGATACCGAAGTTAACTTTGTCTTTGTGCGCACATCGCAATAGAGTGCCTTTTGAATCCTTATGACGAAGGGTGGTTGCCAATACATGGTCAATGTGAGAATTGGATATCATGCATGGAGGTGTGGATGGATTGTTTTTAGGGATAAAAGATGGATTGGTTGATAGTTTGGAACCTTTGACTTTCCAAACTTGGAAAGATGAGCAATGATGGGTGGATATGAAAGTGTGAAGGGAATTAGGACCAACAGCTTGATATACTTTGTATGTTGCTTAAGAAGCCTGCTTTTTCCTTTGTGGACATCTTTGATGGATACTTTTCCCTTTTTTATTTTGCCCCATTGTTTCTTTGACTGATGGAGTTTGATAGGGATACTCTTTCTTTGTATTTTTTGGTATCCATGTGTAGTTGATTTTTCCATTATGCTTCTCAACTTCTTTTTCTTTAATGATGTTCTTCTTGCTTTGATTTACATCCTTCTTTTGATGTTGGTCCCAATTTATGGATGGGGTGATCGGTGAATGAAGATTCATAATGTGGCTGGTTGTAGTATTGGCATCGGTTTCATCATAAGGATTTTTTGTGCTCCCTATGTTGATGTTTGCTTGAGATGAAGTTTCCTCCAGTATGGTGGTAGTAGCACCTTTCTTCTTTGATTCTTCTTGTTTTGAGATGTCTTGTTCAATAAGCATTCTCTGATAAATGACCATTGCAAATGATGTTATTTCAATTTGTTGCTCTATTGACTCTAGGATATCTTGTTTTGTCTAACCTATTTCCTTGTGTGGGTAAGGCTAGATACCTTCATAGCTAATGTCCATAGTCAAAATTTTGGATGATCTAATTTTGACAATTCAGTTTCACTATAGGAATCAATAACCTACTCTTTTGTGTAATAATGTCAGGGGTAAAAGAATCCTATTTTGAATGAAGATCATCTATGTGTCCCTCCACAAAAAGCATCTCATGGGTAGGTGGAGTATGTGCTATGTGGATGTGATCATCATTTGCAACATCTTGTATAGATAGGAGAGTGTCCATTAGATCATTGTAGTATTTGGAGATACAAATTCTTGATCTTGATTAATGTTGGAATTACTTTTGACATACTTTGGATCAAGTTCTTGACATGGGTCAGTTTCAAAGAATGAATGGCTTATAAAGGGTTCTTGGATATCTTCATTAGGCATAGGAAGTGGCTCAAATGTCATGAGGTCAAAGGATGTCCATATGTTTTGGAAAGAATCATTGCTAGACCTTGGTGAAAGATGTTAATCATGCTTTGGAATAAATTCTTGAGATATGTCCCCTAACTCATTGGGTGATGTAGAGACATTTTCAACATGATTATTCATCGATAGTTTATCGCTGCTATCGTTAGTGGTTGGATCTTGATCATTGTTCCCAATAGTTATTATTTTCTGAGCAATAAGGTCCTGGATGAGATTTTTGAGCCTAATGCAATTTGATGTCATGTGTCCCTTTGTTTTGTGATAATCACAAAGGCGATTTTCATTGTACCACAGTGGTTTTACTAAGGGATCTTGATAATTGTCATAGGTGGGAACTATGATGATTTTTTCTTGCACCAACTATTGCATGATCGATTCGATTGGTTTCCCAAGGGGTTTATATTTTTTTTGTTACCTTGCAAGATTTTAAATTGACCTTGTGGTGATTGGTTTTGGAGATGTGGTGATTGATCTAGGACAATGTTCTGATTTGGGATGATGTTTAGATTTGGCATGATAGGTTGGATTTGAACATTGTTTTGGTTTAGAATCACATTGCCCGGATTTAGGTAACTTTTATTTTGCATTGTGCTACCTTGACTTGGATCAATACATGGAGTTGTTAACATATTGCTTGGACTTTGAATAACATTGGTGTGATTTGCAAACGTATCTATCCCAAAGTTTTCCAAGTGTGGATTTAAAATGTTCATGTTTGTAAAACTTGGTGTATTCATATTTGGTCTATATAGATTTGGTGGGATGATGTTGTGTTGAACACTTATGCATTGATTGCTTGGTTGATAGATTTGTAGCTTTGAACTTTGATTTAAATCTACCATAGGGAAAGGTGTTACAAGATTTAGATTGGGCCTACTCACATTTGTTGTACCATTGAGGTTTGTAGGAGATAATAATCCCATGTATAGATTGTATAAATGTGAGTTTTGATAATCAATTGGCATTGTAAGGCTTTGATAGTTTAGTTGATTTAGACCACTCGTGATGAATGAATCAAGTTTATATTCCATGTTCTTCTCTAGTTTGCACCATAAAATAGGGATCAATTTTCAAGTATGGGGGAGATGAATCTCTAATTCTTTGGATTGATCTAACTTTAGGTACAAAAGAGAAAATTTAGGATGTTTTAAGGATCAAAGGGGTGATGATGAAAATGTGTGAAAGATGGGTGATATGAATGATTTGAACTCTTTAGAAGATCTTGAGGGGATGCTAGACTTTTGGGACTTTTCTAGATTCTTGGATTTGTTTTATATTTTGATTTTGATTTTGGATTCTTGGATTTTGACCTTGATTTGGTTTTTTGGATTGCTTTGATTTTGGATAATGAACAAATGGATCCCAAGATGTTGGATGTTATCTATGCGATAAAATTTTTCACAAGATGATAATTTGACTAAGTGTAGGGAGAATGATGCATCTACTCACACCTAACCAAAAAAGATGATAATTCAACTAAGCATATGGAGAAGGATACATCTACATATACCTAGGTAAACAAGATGATTTGATGACAATTTAACTAAGCATATGAAGAAGGATGCATCTACATATACCTAGCTAAACAAGATGATTTTGATGTTAATTCAAGGATTTTGATTTGATTTTGATTCATGGATTTGCCACAAAGTCTAGCATGAAGGATGATTTCAAGATTTTCAAGATTTGTTGGTGAGATGATCTTGGTTTCGTGTTTGAAATATGGATGAAGGTTTTGATTTGATCCTATGTGTACCTAGAAAGACTCTTGTTTACAAGACCTCAATTTTGAAGAACATGCTTTACTCTAAACAAGGTACTCAAATTTGCAAAAAAGATTTGGATTTTGAAAATAATAGAATGAGTACAATCTAGGATTATTTCTTGAAACTCTTCTATAAAAGTTGAAAAGTAATCTTCGTTTGAATTTGTAGAGCATTGAGAGACGCTTTTGATGTTCTTTTGGACTAATAGTTTTTGACTTTGGTTTCCGGATTTTGATCTTGCATGAAATAATTTGAGACACATGTGTGGGGTCCAATTGTTCTTAGCTTTGCTTAGTGACTTCTTTTTACCACAAATAACTTTTTATTAGCTTTTGAAACTAAATGTCCAATGTCTTAACTTCTTCCTATCCCACAAAGTACATTATGTGGAACTTTGATGAAATCAAGGCAAAAGTTACCTATTGTTGACTTTAGCAAGCAAGTTGAGATATAAATCCAAGTGTTTAGAAACCTCTAAGGATAGAATCCCAAGGGCAAGCAATAACACATGAATTTTATTAAAGATATTTTCCTCCTAAAGGGTCTGAAGTCTCATGATAATGTTGAATGTTTGTTTTCAAATGTTTACAAACAAGCAAGGTGTTTTGTTTCCAAGAACATGCACAATCCTATGGCTATGAAAGACTATATTTGTTGAATCCCCACTTGGACAAGTCTAGCTACGCCTAATTTTAGTGAATGGTTAGATACTTGACCCCACTAGCTCCCCTCCACGGCACTCACTTATATGGAGCAGCCAAGCATTAGTACCCATGAAACTCCAATGGCATACTTTCCATTTCTACTAAAAGTCATAAAAGTGAGGCAGCTTCAAAACGATCATTCTTACACCAACAAATAGATTAAGGATTTTGGCCTTTTCTAAACAAGGGTTTTAATACGAACTTTCCATTTGTGGGGGATCACCCATTCAGTGAGAGACCATTGTTACCCTTCTCATCGGGATGACCATCGTGATTCTTTCCTTTCAACAAGAACCCACACTTATATACTAGTTGGAAGTCGCTTGTATTTAACATGTCGGTTGGGTCGTTCCCTTGGGTGATTACTTTTTCCCACAAGTCAGGCCCTCTAAGATTAAAAAAAGTGAGCAAACATATATGTAGTTCAATCGATCTTTGTTGAAAAACAAAGAAAAAACACATGCAATATGTTTCACTCACACTCTTAAGATGTGTTCAATTTTAATCCCAAAAGAAATGTGGAGGAAATTACTTTACCCAACTTAAGATCACCAAAAAGCATTTTGATTCTCAAGATGGTCATGAGATGCGAGAGAAGCGCATACGTCTTTTCAATGGTATTACTTTGGGTAAGTACTTACAAGACAAAGTAGCACATGTTCATTTTAAATCCACAAAGCAATGATTTCACTCTTTTTTTCTTTTTTTTAGAGCACCAAAACGAGATATGAAAGTTGTCTTGTTCAATTGTTAATTCTCAAACCAAATCTAGTGAGTTTGTCCTAAAGTTCTTTTTAAGCCCTTTACAGCAAAATTGAAAGCCTGTGTAGTGTTCTTTTTAGAGCTCCAAAGAAATTTAGTATGTCCTAAGCACATGAAAAGAAACAAATCCTTAGGGGAAATTGTGAATTCTCCAAAAGTGTTAAACAAATACTAAATTGTTCAAAAACACTTGATATCATGAGATGATGATGTCATTATGAAACTTCCACTAGGTTTCTTTTCTTCACCTTTGATTGAGCCACCCTACAAAAGACCAGTTAGAACTGCAAAACAAAGATCAAGAAAGCAATTAATAACCCAAATGATCAAAATTTAAAAAGCACGTGTCATAAAAAACTGATATTTCAATTTTTACTTCAATCCAGCGGCAAAGTCTGCACAAGCAATGCAGTTTCAGGAACCTAGCGGTGCTATATGGCGCCACTAATTCTGTAAGTGGTGCTCTATACCAAAACAAAAAGCATGATTGCGTCAAACTTTTACCCAACGGTGCAGTTTGGAGTTTAGAAAAAATTCAGCGAACTCGAATTGACCCAGTGACGGAGTTAGAACTTTTGAATTATAGGCGGGAAAGACATAGTAGCGTGGTTTGAAGTTTGAAGCAGTGTTGTATGGTGACGTTGGACTACTAGCGGTATTGTATGGTGACGTTGGACTGATAGCGATGTAGTTCCTTGTAGACACACAAAAACAAAAACAAACACAAATTTTTTGATAAAAACATGATTTCAACTTGAGATGAGCCCTCCTTCTAGCACCAAAATGTAGAACCCCAATCCTAATACCTACAAAACACAATAAAAAAACACATAGTTAGATCAAATGCAAGTAATAATTAAGATTCCCCATGAAATCCATTAGCAATGCTCAAAATAGAAAACAATAATGAAAAACACAATGAAAGAGCAATAAAAACCTAATTAAGCAAGCAAACTCTTGATCCCATGGGGAATTGGTGCCAATTTGATGTGAAAATTGGCCCCTTCCCAACTCCTATGATGCAATGTTGATGAATGATGAAGGTTGATCCACTTTGTTGAAGATTCACTTGAGCTCCATGATGAAAAATCTGCATAACCTAGCTAAGACCTTGATAAAATTAATGAAAACATATGTGCTTGAGGATAAAATTGAGTATAGTAAACTTGCTCAAATTGTGGATGATCAAATGAGGAGAGAAGCCTCTTATTTATAGAAATACAAGATGGAGAAATACCCAAAATGAAGCAATGTAGGACTAACTTTCAACCAATGGCCAAATGCCACTTGTCAAGAAGTGAATGGGCAAAGGATGTGCACATTTTGATGAAAGTGCCCATAAATGCAATTAGGTGGAATTTGAAAATAGTGAAATGGCATGTTTGAGGGGGATGAAAATGAATTAAATGCCACTTGGCTCAATGCACAAGGACATGTAAGAGAATGAATATCTTGTTGGGAGGACAAAGTCCACTTGGAGGGGTTTTCAAATTTGGAAGAATATTCTCTAAAGATGCCAAGTTGAGAGAAAATAGAGATTTAATAAATAAATTAAATGTATTTTCATGTGCAAGTGGCAAAAGCTAGAGGATGGGACGTGAATTAAGATTAAATTTAATTAGGATTTGATTAAATGAGAGGAGATTAGGTGATTTGACAATTTTGACTTATATTTTAGGATTTAAATAAATCAAAATTGAGAGGAAAATGATTTAGACCTAGTTAAATAAAGATTTTTATTTACTTAACTAAAGGGGATGATTGTTAGATTAAATCAGATAAGGTTTAATTTATTTAATTTAATAAGATGACCTTAGAGATTTAATTAAATAAAATGAATTATTTGATTAAATAGAGACCTAGCGTTAATTAAATTGAATTGATTAATTTAATTAACAAAAGAGAAAAACTTAATCAGATAAATAATGATTTATTTAATTAAGGGAGGAAAATTAATGAATTTAATCAAATAAGGGTATTTGATTAAATGGTTAGATAGAGAGATGATTCGGGATGAAGCAGTGTTAGTAATCAGGAACAAGTGTGTCAGTACATTTTCCATGTCTACAGAAGCTATAGGTGAAACCTCAACTCAACCTTCTCTTACAGAACAACCAATTGAAGAGATGCCCATTGGAACCCTTCATAAGGAGGCTGAATCCTTAAAAGCGAAGGAGCAAGAAATTGAAATCCATGATATTGATATAGATTATGAGGCCACCCAATCTGACAAAGAAACTCATGTGGTTGTATCCCATGAGCAAACTGAAGATGTGGCAACTGAACATGTCCTAACTCCTGAGGAACAGTGGAAATTATTTGAAGATGTTAAAAGGGAAGCAGAGGCCAAAGCATAAGCTGAGTAACTTGCTAAGAAACAAGAATCTGAGGCTAAGGCTAGGGAGGAAGAACTAGCAAGGAAACAAAAAGAGAAAGAGGACTTAATGGAACAGTAAAAAGAGCAAGAATTGAACACCAAAGAGGAGAGGGATAAATTGGCTATGTTGTAGAAGATCCATGAGCTAAAAGAGGAGAAAGCTCAACAAAGAAGGAAAAGAGAAGCCTTTGAGGCAAAATTTAAGGCTATTGAGGAAGCTCATAGGAGAAAAGAAGATGAAGAACACCTGCAAAGAGAAAAGGAGGCTTAAGAACTTGCTAAGCATGAACAAAAGTCTAAAGAAGCATGGGATAAAGTTAAAGAGCTTGAAAGACAAAGAGGTCAAATGTATGAGGAGAGGAGGCTAGAAGAAGAACGTTTGAAAAAGGAATTAGAAAAAGATGCAAGAACAAAAAGACAAGGCTAAATCCAAAAGGCTTGCAAATGAAGTTGTAGAAAGGGAACAACAACAGGTATAAGAGGTTGATTCTCAACCTAAGACTATGATTATGCAGCCTCTTTCCTCTGCCACTGCTGCTTCTTTTTCTACACAACTGGATACCACTCCTACTGCTCCAACATGGCTGAAACTAGACCTTGAAAGGAAGCAAATAGTTCAACCTCAGCCTTTGAATTGGGATGAAATGATGAAGGAGGTAGAGAAACAAAGGACCAAGAAAAAGGCCAGGGTCCTCCATTCCACGAAGCTCACAGATGCAAGTGAGATTATAGCTGAATGTGCACTACCTATGGTGGACAATGATAGACAAGATATACAAGTGACTAATTACCAATTGGGCACTGTTAATTTGGGGAGACCTACAAGGAATCAACAAAGGAACCTTATTAGCATTGTGGCATCCTCCACCAAATCTAGGATGATCAAAGATAAAAAAAAAAAAAGGAAGGATGAATTTAAAGCCCAATTGGATTTGTTACATAAATTCTTGAAGGAAGTCTCCACTCCTGTTTCTCAACAAGTTGTTGCTTCAAAGACCCCAATCTTACTAAGCAAGAATAAAGCTAATGATTTGGTACATATGAGAAGTAAAGTTGGGATGCTTGATAGATGGATTGATCTATTGGAATATGTGCCTCAATCCTTACTGACATGGAACTCCTAAAGGAAAAATTCATTGTGAAATTGTTCATGTCTAGGTGACTAATAGTTCTGAAGCTCTTGAAATGATCCTATCACTGTGATAGGGTTGAAGTCTTGCCAACAAAGTCTATAACTATGACTTTGTGCTTTCGGCATGACCTTTTGGCGAATAGTTTTCTTCGGGTGACAATGTGATCTTATCGGGCTAACTCAGGTATCGAGGAGAGGTCCCAGCGATTGGTGGATGTCTCGCCGATAGCTTAAAGCTATCGAGGTAACACAGAGGTCGCGGGGAGATGTCTCAACGATGCAGCTTGGTCACACCAACGGAAGTTCTTCGTGGTGACAAAAGTCTTCGCTAGGAAGTCCTAGTGACTTGGTTAGGTCACGCCGACAGGAGATGTCACATGGTCTCCGCAGTGACAAAAAGACTTCGCTGAGAAGTCTTGGTGAAATTATTGAGTCTTGCCGACAGTAAGTCTTTGGTAAGACTTAGGGAGCTCGGAGAAAGGTCACAGCGATAGACACGAGTCTTCGCGACAATGTGACTTTCGGTGGAAGCTTTGTTTTGGTATGACGTCTCACCGAAACTGTGGTGTCTTGCCCATAGGTGAAAGGCTTCGGAGTAACATAAAGTTGATGGCAGAAAGTCTTGGCGAGATCGGTATGTCTTGCCGAATGGACTAACTCATCGCTGTGACTAAAGACTTCGATATGAGTCTCTCTGAAAAGGGAATGTCATGCCAAATGGAAATCTCATCGGTGTGACTTGTGAACTCAACATGAGGTCTTGGCGAGAATGAAATGTCTTGCTGATGGAATGTATGATCGCTGTGACTTGTGCATTCGATATGAATCTCGCTGATAAGGGAAACCTTTTCTGATAGGAACAAAATGGACATCAATGGTTTCGGTATAAATTCTTTGTTGTCTTGCCGACTGCTAGAGACTTAAAGCCGATATCGATAGAGGAACTTTGTGGCATCGGGGAGACACTGTGAGTGTCTCACTGATATGCCAACAAAGTGTGAATGTTGTTGATCGTGTGATCATCTTGTGTGGCATCCTGCTAGACCAATCATAGGAAGCAATTTTTTCAAACTGATGATGGTTGTTTTTTGGAACAGTTGCAATGCTGGAAAAAATTGCATGCAAGGAAAAATCATCTGCTCGAAAGGAAACTGTCTATGATTAGCAATGGCAGATAAGGATGCACTGAAGACAAAATCAGAATGTGAATAAGATTTAAAGTAGATCAATTCTGATTTGGAGATACGATGAGTTGTTCGAGTTGTTGAGAGAGCATTTGTCTGTGACTGATGAACACTGAAAAAGCTATAGAAAAATAACTAGAGAGTTGGATCTTTGAATTGTATGTAATGTTTTTGTTACTGTAATACAAAGTGATTCAGCTTGGTGTGGTGGGTTTTTTCCTATAAGGGTTTCCCACATAAAGCTGTTGTTCATTGTCTTTTTTTATTTGCTCTATTTCTATATATCTTTCATGTGTGTCTTAATTAGATTGTAATTTAAAAAATTAAAAGCCCTGCATTGTATTCTTCCCTATGGATTTGACATTAGGAAAGTGTTTCTGCACTTCTGCTTTCCTTACATGATTGACTTAATCAAGAGGTTGGTGAGTTGCTTGTGGATGGTTTTAAAGTTCATGAAGGTGCATTAGAGTTGTGGGAAGAGATGAATCAACATGTTGAAGTATTGGAGAAACAAGAGGAAGAGTATAGAGAGCATGTCAAGAAACTAAAGGACATCAGTAAAGTGCCCAAGCCAACTCTATTGGAGCAATCAATCCTTGATGAGGATAATGCAAACTTCATTGAGAAGACCATGAGCATAATCAGGTTTAGATCTAAATTCATTTATGAATGTAAAAATGAAGTTCAACAAGCCAATAAGGATTTGAACGAACAGATTGATGAATTAGAAGTAGTAATTGTTATTTTGGTCAATGGGGATATCCTTGTCAAAGAAGGTCTTCCTCTTGATAAATTAAAGGAGAAATGGAATAATAGATTTGAGGAGGTAATGCAAAAAGAGGATGATGGTGAAGACTTGTTGTTATATAGACTCATGGACATCAAAGATGAAGTAAAGGCTGCTAGGAGGGAGTTGATTAAATTAAAATATATTCAAGAGTTTGCTTTCGTAGAGTTGAAAAGAATCAAATTTTAAGATAATTGCATAGATGGACCTAATGCAGATATGCTTCAACAAGTGTTTACCAATTATGATGAATACCTTCTTGAGAAAACTATGTAGGGATGAGTTGGCAATGCAATGTTATGTCCTAGTGGGCAAATTTTCTCTTCTCTCATGTTTTGCAGGGTTATGACATGAGTTTAACTGCAGATCTCATCCAGCAGTTCTATCTTCCTCCTTTGGGCGTCATATTTTGGATAACAAGGCCATCAACCATTGAACTGAAGATCAGCAAGTGAAGTCACCTCATGCAGTTCCAGTTCCTTGATTAGTGGATCTCAATTTTTTATTGAGAGAAATTAGTGCATAGCTTGCCTATATGCAATTTTGGGCTCCATTTTGTAAAGGTTGGCTAGTTGAAGATGGATTAGCCACCTAATGAGATAACAAATAGTGTTGTTATAATCTTAGGATTCTATAAGTTTTAAGAAAGATACTTTGAGAAACTCTGTTGTACTTAGATACTTTTACACTTTTAATATAGTTTCATTTTATTGTCAAGTTTGAATCTGAATGATAATGTTAATGAATCATAATCATCTGTATGTCAATGGATATTGTGCATAATTGTTTTCTATTTGTTACAAATCAATAGGAGAAACTGGATTTGAGATTATTTCATTGAATTATCTATGAATGGAATTCATTTGTCTATTGATCTAATTTTAGATATGAGTGGGTGTTGTGTTTCAATCTTGAAGTAAAGTTTTGATGAATGGTTGTGATTATTGGATTTTGCACTATGAATGTATGCAATGGTGTAGGTTATGCTATGGATTGCATCATGTTATGGTTTTGGTTAGTTGAAGAAACACTCGTTGTTAAGGTACATGTCTAGATGTGAAGGAGTTTATATTCATATTTTGTTTTTTTGAAGCTCTGTTCTATCTTTTTCTATTTATTTATACCCTCGAACGTAAGTTAGTTGATATGATACAGTTTGCATTCCTTTAAAGCAGCCAGGCCCCTTGAATATTATAGTTGCACTGGCCATTGAACCACGCCAGCACAATTGAGAACCAACTACCAGGACCTTGGGAGATAGGTGGTTTTAGATCAGATATCTTTTTTAGGATAAATATGATAGACATATTATGTTTAATGTTGTTGTGCTAAATTGACCATCAACAGATCTAGCGCTAGAGGGAGGGCCTGAGAAACAAAATGGCTCAAATTGGTTCATTCTCACCATAAAGGTTTGAAAGAGTTCTTAGATCTTCTTAGAATTTGGAACCATTGGTTGAACTCCAAACCCCTGTCAGGTACAGACCCCAAGCCCGTAGAGTTTTGATTCCACCGTTTTCACCACCACTTACTCCACTTGGGTTTCAACTAAATCCACCTGTACCACATTAGCAACCAAATCCACCTATTCCACAACTAGCTCAACCAATCCCACTTCCACCCATGGCTTTCTTCGTGAATAATCCCTCTCCACTAGGGATTATCCCTGGTGGTATACATGATCTGCCCAATAATCCGAAGAGATTATGTCCCAAATATATGCACGGAGATTCAAGGAGTGTTGAAGAGCATATACAGGAATTTAAAGATGTTTGTACTTGTCCTCAAGTAACCCACCATGATGTTTTATGTAGATTATTTCCCTACTCTTTAGGTGACATGGCATACAACTGGTATTTGAATTTTCCCCAGGGGTCTATTATGAGTTGGATAGACTTAGAAAATGCCTTTATCAATCAATTTTGGGTCTATGTAGACCTTTCCATTTTGTATCACCAATTTGCTACCATAAGAACCCTATGAGCCATTGCCATTGTTTAACACAAGATTCCAGAGGATGTACCGAAGGCTACAGGATCCTTACTTGGTTGGTAAAAATATTGTCATTTTGGCATATTTAAGAGTCTTAGGTCCCTTGATTGGCCTATTTTTGTAGGGGACGCATGTTGTCGCTGACATTAATTCTCTATCTAAAGTTTATCACCTGGCCATTAAATTGCAACAACAGATAAGCTTACAATTGGGGACTTTAGGAGTTCTTCCTCCCATAGGATATCAAATGCCTAATCCAACTCCTTTGTTTAATACAGTCCCAGGGATGTCTTATTTCCAATATGGACCCATGGCTAAATTACAAACTCCAAATCCCCTACCATTCTTCACTAATGGGACTCTAGATTCCTCCCAGCAATCACAAAACTACCAAAATCAAGCTGGAGGGTCAAATCCTGTCAGTCAACCATCTGTTGTGAGGACTGCAGAAAGTGAACGAACTGTTCAATTGACTAATGAAATTGAAACTCTAAAGAAAACTTTGTCTCAGATGTCCAATGATATGGCTCAACTCAGATACAACCCCCCTAAAAACCAAAACTAGAATTACCAAAATCAGGGGGGGTATTCTAATCAGGATGGTTATTCCAATCAGAATCAGAACACCAATCAAAACCAGAGGAACTTCCAAAGCGAGAATTCCCCTAACCAAAATTACCAAAATCAGAATAGGGGATACAACCAGAGGTCTAACAACAATAGACAATGGAATACTAGGCCAAAAAATGGGGGAGTTTCTCATAATTATCAGGCTGGTGATGATAAGCCACACACTGCAAATGTGGCAGATCTCAATTTTATAACAAATTGGTGTAGGTTGCACGACATTGCAGTTCATTCTGAGGTTAACTACCCAAAAATGGAGAAGATGGTCAAGATTGTACACGATGATGCTCCTCTACAAGGTTTTCCCAACAAGTCTAGTGGATCCACAGATACTGCCATGGCTAATGACATCTTTGATGAAGAACTTTCATTCCCTAGCCAAACAAAAAATCAACCAGTAGAAGATATATATGACGCTTAGGCCTTCCAATCCAAAGGAGGTCATTTCCTGAGAAATTAGAATAAGGGCCCATAAACTACATTTTCCCCCCCTAACACCATGGTCCCACCTAATCAGAATGTGAACAACAACCCACCACCACCAAAGGGGCCACCTGGATCTCAAAACAAAGGTAACCCACGTTTTATTCCTAAGTATCCAATGCAAAATGATATGGAGTTTGATTTTATTAAAGAGATGCAGAAGCAAAAGACTTCATTGTTATTCTTTGACATTATGACATGGTGCCCTTCCCAATGAGAAATTGTGTTGAGAGCCCTGGAGGAGGCAGATTGGTCAAAAGGAAAAAAATAAGGCGACTCCCATAAATGAAATGAATGCAGCCCTGTACAAAGGTAAGACATGGACCCCAAGTTTCATTTTAAGCTTAAGGATATTCAGAAAGAACCTGCATAACTGGATTTTGGATTTTGTGGCATCAGGTAACGTCATGCCATTCTCCATTTGTAGAAAATTAGGTTTGAATCCGCTTCAGAATAACAAAAAGGTGATTCAGTTGGATAAAACTAAGGTCAATGTGGTAGGAGAACTAAAAAATATTCACGTACAGGTTGGATCTGACCCAAGGATCCAAACTTATATGGATATCCAAGTGGTTGATATCCCATAAATGTATGGTATGCTTCTAAGTTGATACCTAATGAAGAGCATTGGGGGATATCTGTTCTTAGACTTCTCACATATGTGGCTACCATGGAAAGGGGTAGCAACACAAATCAGGATTGAGAGTGAGCCTAGGCTCAAACATGTGATCACTGAATACGACTCTCCTAACGAGGTAACTTACTTCAAAACCAAGATAGGAGTTTACAAGAGGGAGGTTCCCCATTTCTTGCTTTCCACAGATGCCACAATATTATATTTCATTAGCTAAACAATGCCAAAAGAAATTGCATTCTTTCCCATATGTTATTTATGTTTTCTTTTTCCTTAATTGTTTTTTGGATATTTGTATGATTTCCTTACTTTTGTAATTGAAAAAACATTTTTAATCATGACCTTCTCAATGCTCAATTCTGATGATCCATTTCCTTTAGAACATAGTGACCCAATGACCATGGTCAACCAACAAGTTCTAATTAAAAAGTTGCAACAATATAGGCTGGTTCTCAGAGAAGAGGTTGATTTGTGGAGTTTGTTGCTCCCCAATTGGTGAGGGATTCATTATCAATCATTCTGAGTTGATGTGTCAACCTTGCATAGATATTTTGAACCATGTCTGTTAGGATGAGGAAACTTGTGAATGCCAACCTAAAGCACCCAACAATCAATTTTCATTCAAAGCTAGAGATGCCACCATCCTGACAAGAACCGATCTCACTCAAGAGGAAGATCCTTCCCAACTTGAGCAGACTCGGTTTCTATGCTCTAACCTCCAAAGAAAGACTAAGGAATCTCAGTCTTTCTCTATTACATCTACCCCAAATAACCTTCCAATGCCTAAGGTGTTGATAAAAAACATACTAAATTGTGAAGTGATCCAAAAAGAGGTACCGGAAGTAGTTCCTGAACAGGTTTTGAATCTAGGTGAATCTTCTGATAAACATTGTTTGCAATAGCCTTTAAACCTAGATATCCAACACCAGTCTGAGCTTCCACCCACTTCTAGCAAGCAATCACCTCTAGTCCAAAATAAGAAAGAAATCCCAGCTCTGGACCAATTGTGGAGTCTTAAATTTGATGGCTCTAAATCTAGATCAGGGAGTGGAGCTGGAGTTGAACTAACCAACCCAAAAGGGAAAATGTATTTTGCTTGCAGTTTGGTTGCAAAAACAATGTGGAAGAATATGAAGCATTGGCTCGAGGAATGATGTTTTCTCATCAAAAGAAGGTTACAACTCTCACGGTTATGGGAGATTCAGAAGTTATTGTCAAGCAAGTCCGCAGCCAATACATCTTCCGCAACAAAAGGTTGGCTACATACAGGAACAAAGTTTGGAATCTGATAGAATGTTTTGATGCTTTTGGCATCAAGTTGATCCCTAAAGAAGGAAATCAGATTGTGGATGCCCCTATTGTTATTGCTAGCACTTTGGAACCTATGCAAGACTCCAAGTTGAAGAGATTCTCAGTGGAGTTAGTCTTAGTCCCAACTGTCTCGGATAATGTCCAAAATTTTTAGGTCTTTGATGATGACCAACATATACTTGCCTTCTTGGCAAGTTCAGATGTCTTTGAGGAAAAAATAATTTATGAATCAGAAAGAGACCACAGAGATTGGGATCTCGAGAATTGTGATACGAAAGTTATACTCAATTTGAAAAGGAACAACATTCTAAAAGGGATGGTAGCCTTTGAAAGGATCTTTGACTCTGACCCTCAAGCTCGTGAAAGGGTGCCAGCAAAAAGCGATGGAGGGTGTATACGTCTAAAAATGGTCATGATTAAGCTTGTTAATTAATTAAATATAATTTATTTAATTAATTCTCCCAAAGTCATCTACATATAAATAAAATTAATTATTTATTTATATTGTTCATTTTCTAATTCTTCTACCTTAATTAAATAAATAATTTTATTTAATTATTGACATTTTCGACATTCCTCTTAATTAAATTAAATAAATACGATTATTTATTTTGATTATCATATCATTCTAAAGTTTGAATATTTGAATATTCAAATAATGGAATATTCTCTTCATCCCATAATCAAATTAAATATTTAATATTTAATTTAATATTTTTCCTCACTTTAAATTCACTTCTAAAACATAATTAAATATAATTTATTTAATTATGCGAGTTTCTATATCCATCTTCACTTACAATTTAAATAAATTTATTTTATTTAATTCTAACTCATTCTAAACTCATTCTTCGAAACGAAAAATTCCCTTTGGATCTCAATGATGAAAATTGAAGGAAAAGGGAAACCTTCTATCTCCCTCTCCACTTACGAAAATCTTCCACCGTCCATTCGAACAAACTTAATCTAGGGCGTTGAAACATGTTAGCCAATCGAATCCTTTCAAAGACTCTATAAATACTGGTACAAATCCATGCATTGGTTACGCACGAACGAATACACGCATGTACACGAAAAACATATACGCTTATGCATTCACATCATTTTTAGCATCACAGCAATATTATCATCTTAGCATAGCCTTGCATTTAGCATAATGTGCATTTTCAAATCTTGTTCTTCAGCTGTTCATTTTGTTGAGCTTGATCTGCTAATCTGAGAGTCATTGGAAACAACAAAATGCTAGAGTTAGAGAGAGATAAGACGATTTCGGGGAAGCTGCAATAACAGTTTGTTTATTTTGTTTTCCTTTTCAGTTTTCTTGATTTAATGTCTTATTGATATGTGTTTGAATTCCTTTATAATTGATCCAACTTTCATACACACATAAAATGGCGCCCACCATGGGGCTCGAACCCACGAATTTAACATTTTCTGCAAGCTTTTTTTGATAGGTTTCTGCGTTCTAGAGTTCACTTTTAGAAAAAATTTGCATTTTAGCGCATTCGACATTTTTTGCGGCGCATACGGAGTTTTGACTCTTTTGTTTTGCAAGATTTTGTAGCGCATATAATAACTATTTTGGCGCATATAGTAACTATTCTAGCGCATATAGTAATTATTTTCACACATTTAGAATATTTCCTGTGGCGCATATACCTTCTGTTTCAGTGCATATACCTTTTGTTTCGACGCATAGATCATCTGTTTTGGCACATATATCATCTATTTTGGCACATATATCATCTGTTTTGGCGCATATACTTTCTATTTTGGCGCATATGGGGTGTAATACAAATACAGAATTCTGAGTCTGACGCCTTTCGCAAACAGAATTGTTTTCTTTTTTTTTCTAGATTTTAAAATGAAGCAATCCTAGGATAGCCACATCTGGATAAAATGAAGCAATCTAGGATAGTCACCACACAATGATCTTGCAAATAAAAATTGAATAACTTATTTTTGTGAAGCAATATCTTCACTTAGATTAGATCATTGTGATTTGGGTTTTAAAATGAACATTTGTTTGCTTTGTCTATGGCAATAGGTCTATGCTCTCCCCTTAACTAGGTGATCAGAATACCAGACTTGCCTTTTCAATTTCATGAATTTTTGCCACTTTACTTACATCCTTTAGAGAGCCTGTCGTAATGGGAAAAAGTACTCACCCTACGGGAACAACTCAAGTGGGTTCAAACCAAAGCTAGGCTATTTCGCCCCACTATAAAATTTAAAGCGAATTTGGGGAAACCCTCTTTTGCCGGTAGTGTGCAAAATAACCATCCCCAAAGCCTTTGTTCTAAAGGTTGGGAGGTCTCCTGAGGGATTTTATTATTGCTACACCGAACGGAAATCCTTACTACGAACCTAGTGTAGTGGCCAGCCGAAGTTAGTTTCAGAACATTCTAATAATCATTGTGCAAGGGGAGGGAAGAATCTGCCCCCAAGACACTCACCATATAACTGCCAAGGACCGTTTTCTCAGGGGATCTGGTATCCACTTCCGTAACTCTGAGTACGTGCCTGGAAAAGACAAAAATATGGGCGCCTCTTCGGGGGTGACACGGCTATGTGAGTCGACGCAGTTTTAAGATGTGCGTTGTTGATTACTAGAATGACCTACTTGAGCATTAAGAGTGAGTCTGCTTGAATTGTCTTTCATGTGCAAAACCTGTGAAAACATTTGTTGAAAACATTTTATTGATCAAAAACTTCATGTTAGTGTAGAGCTTTTAAAACAACTATTTTTCAGAATGTTTGTTGTGTCTTCCATCACATTAATTCAGATAAAAAGATCATCTGAAATCAACATGAAAAACAACTGAAATCATTCAAAATTTATTCATACCTTTGGTCCAATAACATTCTCAATACTTTTCCCATGCGTAGAGATTGGAAATCAACAAAATTTTCCAAGAAATTAGTTTTCAATAGGATCATAAAACCCAAGAAACACTTAGGGTACAAGAAAACATTGCAAAAAAGAAAAAATTTATACAAAAGTCGACACGTGTTGCTTCATTTCCATGGATTTCTTCATAGATACCAAGACTTTGTTAGAGGATTCACTGATGAGTTTGTTGTAGATCCCTTAGATTCTCGAGCTTATTATCAAAGATTAGCTCTATCACAACGTCATAATCATAACCAACCTCTTGAGTTCGATAACATACCACAACCTGCTATTGAATATCCTTCCCACCCATTCATATTCTTCAAAGATCTTGAAAGAATTTCTTTAAAAACAAAGATCAAAATCTTTTAGAGTGCACTTTTTCAAAACAGCTTTCTAATTTTTGGTTCAACTTCCCCAACAGGATTCTGACATCCTTAATCATTGGAAGCTACAATCAAAAATTAGGAGCATCCTTGATCATATCATAAGATTCGTATCTTATCATATCAAGATACCACCCATCATTTGCACTTGTCAAAACTGTGATCTAAGTCTAGAAGAACTCTTCAAGATCATATGCCTATCTCCACAAGATCTCAACACAATAAATTGAAAGATACAATCCAAAAAGAAGGTCATATTCAAAACAATCAAGAGGAGGGTGAAAGCAGTAATCCTCTTTACATTATGAGTCATAATCCACTTTTTGACAAAGATATGGATAACAGAGAAGAAAATCCTTTCCACCAATACAAAGACACGAACAAAACACATGTGGATAGTGATGAGGAACAAGATGAGGAATGTCTTAGAGAGGCTGAGCAAGATCCAAAATTTCACAAAGCCATAGAAAAGATCTTGCAGTAGGATAAAGAAAAATATTTCCACTATCTAGCTGACCAAGGAGCTAAATTGCCTCATGACTTTAATACTAAGAATTTAAAAAGCAAACCCGAGGAAATACCCCTATCTGATCTCAATGCTTTAACTCAACAAATCAAAGCACTTCAAGGACAAATCAAAGAGTTACAAGGGGGAACCACAACAAAGAAATATACTCTTGAGGAAATTTGTCCTTATCCCTTTGATCGAAGTCTCAACATGATTCCATTTCCCAAACATTGTGAAATTCCAAAATTTGATCATTATAATGGGAAATCAGATCCAATTGATCATGTTAGAGACTTCCGAAACATGACTTTAGATTTTTCTCATGAGGACACTTACCTAATGCATTTATTCCCTAGGAGTCTTGGAGTACACTCTATGGAGTGGTTATCAAAAATCACATCTCCCGTTAGAACATTTGAAGAATTAATCAATCTGTTTATATCTCAATATGCCTACAACATACAACATCAGATCACCATGATAGATCTCTGCAAAGTTGCGCAAAAACCTAGTGAATCTTTCATTACTTTTCTTCAAAGATGGAGAAGAATGTTCGCCAGATATCCGCGTCCTGTTCCTGAAAAGGAAAAGATGGTTACCTTCATAAACAGATTGAATTCAGAAATGAGCTATCATTTAAATTTACATTGTTCTGCCTCTTTTGAGAAATTAATCAAAGATGTTGTAACCATTGAAGGTGCATTAGTCAAAAGAGAAACAATAAAACTTGACAAAGACAATCCTAGCTCATACAATCATCACAATAATTAGGACAAGTCTAAATTCTAGACTCGCAACAAGAATGTGGTGAATGATGGAGTTGTTGATGCGAATCATGTCTCGACCAACCCATTTATTCTTAGTGCTCCAAGCACTCGCAACAACAATGTCAACTCAATTACTAATCAAGGGAATAATACTCATCCTCTCAGAAACAATGTAAATCAACATTCTACTCCCAATCAAGGGACTTCCAACAATTCAAGTTACCGAGGAACTAATAATAATCATAACTCCTTAGGGAACACCTCGAACACGAATCCACAATGATTTTCATTCTTCTCTCGTAGAAGAAATTATACTTCAATAGGTCAATCTTTGGAATCCGCACTCAAAGAATTGATGGCCAAAAATTTCATTACCTTGCCACCTCAGTGAAACTATGAACCCAGTGTGAAGCCTCCATCATGGAACAAGGCATACTATTGTGAGTATCATCGATGCAAAGGTCATCGCACAAATAACTGTCAAGCCTTGAAAAATACTATTCAAGACTTAATCGACAATTACATCATCACAATAGAAAGACATCAAAAATCAAATGAAGAACACCAGGCTTTTCACAATCCTTTGCCTAACTATCAAAAGGGTGAGTCTTCTGAAAAAAATGTGAATCATATTGAGGATCCGATAATTAATCATATATACACTGATGATGAACGGATCAATGTCATAAGAGTCAAGGAAAAGATGGAATATAGGGAGGTCAACGCAACAACAAGGGTGCAAGCCAAAGTTATCTTAAAAGGCACCTCTTCAAAATCCACTGAACCTCCACCTCAACATCAATATGATTTGGTCAACCTTACTACGGAAAACCCCCGCTCAAATTTCTATCTTGGAACTATTGAAGATTTCTCTAGCCCATAAGGAAATTCTCGAAAAGGCCCTCTTTGAAACAAATGTATCCACTGATTTGGATGTGAATCAATTTCAAGCCATGGTAGGACACTTATCCTCACCCACTTGCCTCTCATTCTTTGAAAAGGATGGCGTTTCCATAACTCATCCCCATAATTCATCATTGTACTTAGAAGTCATGGTTCACAAGTTCCGTGTCAGACGAGTTCTAACAAATGGAGGTGTTGGTTTGAACATCTGTACCATGAAGTTGGTTAAGGCTTTAGGATTTTCTGAGGACTCCATTGATTTCAGGAGAAAGATTACCATAAAAGCTTATGATGATGAAGAAAGAGCATCCAAAGGTCTAATCATGCTGCCAATCAAAGTGGGCCCTGTTATCAAGAATACTTTCTATCAAGTATTGGACCATGATCTTGCATACAACATCTTGTTGGGTCATCCTTGGATCCACGAAATGCAAGTTGTCCCATCAACCTATCATCAATGTCTTAAGTTTCCTTATGATGGATAGGAAATCACGATACCAGCCAATAATTCCAATATTCAAACTTGTGCCAACATAAAGGCCAGTCAAGATACTTTGGTTCCTAACAATTGAGAAGCTCATGCTACTAGTTCTCTAAAGATTGACACACAAATCAGTCAATTAACCAATAGCTCTGACAAGATATTGAAATTCAAGGACCATGGAGTTGGAGAGTACTCTCTTTGTCTTGCCAATTTACCTACATCACCTCGATCACATGGACAACCTTCTATCATGGAACATCAAATATCAACGGCATCAACATCAAAGCAACAACCAACAGAGCCAATCACAAAGTTTAATGGAAAATTCATCAAAGAAAAATTCCCCATGAAAGATCCTGAGGATACAAAAATTCTAAACTGGCTCTATAAAGATGAAGATGAAGCAGTTTTTAATGTCAAATTACCCACAGAAAAATATGGAAAAGGGTATTCAATCATGCAGAAGATGGGCTATGATAAATGTCCTATTGGAAAAAGGAAAGGATTAGTTGAACCTATTCACCTCCACGGACTTGCTGCAAAAGAGAAAACCGGATTGGGTTATGATACTCACTCCAAAGAAAGCACATCCAAACAACTGCATGGCACTATCTTCACATTGCAAGAAGGCTCAGATTCACGAGAAGCATATTTGACAACAGTTCAGAACTTTGTGGATAACAATTCAGACACAGACTCTGTTGAATATGAATGGGACACCATTTATAATGATGAGTTCTGGAGGGATAAAGAGGTTGATGTAATACACTAGTACACCTCAACTCTAATTGAAGGTCAAGGTTCAGGGACCCAAACACGCGGATTTGAACCACAAAGCCACCATGATTCTAGTGATGCCGAGTCATATATAAACGAACAAGACTATCAGGAGGACAATATCATCATTGATCCACCTCATACCTCAAATCCTACAAACCACTCCATTATGACCATAACCATAGCCGATTTCACACAACCTGACAATCCGCTATCTTTGATCCATCCTAATCTCATTGATTGGGACTTAATCGAACCTATCAATATACCTATGTTTCCAAGTGACGAAGCTATCATAAACTTCCTTTCCGCAGATGCTACAAATGATTGTTCCACCAGCGATTTTAAACATAGCATTTTTTATCAGGAGAGTGTCAAGTCTCCTAGCTGCAAAAGTAAAAACAAAAAAGAAAGATCTAATGGTGAAAACTAGAATCTGGCAGTATTAGATCAAACAAAAGATAAAATAAAGAGTGTATCAGATGGTGAAAACCTCTATGAGGCACGAGACAATGGGAATCTTGACACTCTCCTGGAGCACTATCATGAGCGATCACCTATTTTGATTGAGCCTACAAATTCTGTAAATCTTGAAACTTCCGACAAACCAAGAATTTTATAGTTAGCTGCATCAATGACAGAGAAAGAAATACCAAAGTTCGTGGAATTCCTAAAAGCAAATCAAGTCAACTTTGTGTGGTCTTACGCTGACATGCCTGGTCTTGATCCAGATCTTATCATGCATCACTTATCCATCAAACTAGGGGCCAAACCAGTGAAACAAAAACTCAGAAAGATGCACCCTCATGTTGCATTATTGGTTAAGGAAGAACTAAGAAAAATCCTTGATGTGGGTTTCATAAGACCAATCGACTATGCAGAATGGATCTCCAACATTGTTCCTATATCCAAGCTAGATAAAATTGTAAGAATATGCACAGATTTCAAAGATCTTAATAAAACATGTCCTAAGGATGACTTCCCACTGCCTAACATCGACACTATAGTTGATCTGACAGCTGGCCATGCCATGTATTCATTAATAGATGGTTTTTCTGGTTACAACCAAATCAAGATTGCACCTGAAGACCAGGAGAAAACAGCTTTCACGTGTCCATGGGGAACTTATTGTTGGAACGTCACGCCTTTTGGTTTGAAGAATGCAGGGGCTGCTTATCAAAGAGCCATGACTACAATCTTTCATGACATGATGCACACATTCATGGAAGATTATGTAAATGACATATTGGAAAAATCATACACCAGAGAAGGACATCTTGAAATATTGTCCAAAATATTTGCAAGATTAGAGAAATTCAAAGTTTGCCTCAACCCCAAGAAATGTGTTTTTGGGGTCAAATCTGGAAAACTCTTGGGGTACATTGTTTCAAAAAAAGGAATTGAAGTAGATCTTGTTAAAGTATAGGCAATTATGGAAATGCCTCCACCAAGGAACATCAGTTAGTTGAGATCACTATAGAGACGATTGCAGTCTATATGAAGGTTCATTGCACAATTGGCCGACAAAAGTTTACCTTTCACACATCTACTGCATAAGAATGTTCCTTTCAAGTGGGATGAAAAATGTGAATTGGATTTTCAACAAATAAAACAGTATTTAATGACTCCACCAATTCTCATACCACCAAATCTAGACAAACCACTAATCTTATACATTGCCGCAATAGAGACATCTCTAGGGGCGCTGCTAGCACAAGAAGACTCTACAGGAAAAGAACGTGCAATCTACTACATCAAAAAAACACTAACAAGTCATGAGCTCAACTACACTTCTATCGAGAAGGCTTGTCTGACAGTAGTCTTCACTTCACATAAATTTTGGCATTACATGTTAACTCATACAATCAATCTGGTTTCAAAGATTGATCCACTCAAGTATTTTTTAAGCAAAGCATCATTGACAGGAAGGTTAGCCAAGTGGGTAATGATTCTGAGTGATTTTGACATACATTATGTTGATCGCAAGGCAATCAAAGGACAAGTTATCGCTGATCAACTAGTTGAAGCACCATTGCAAGCAGACCATCCCCTGCACATTGAATTTCCAGATGTTGTCTTTACTACAGAATATAAACAACCATGGTCCTTATATTTTGATGGTTCTTTCACTCAACATGGATCGGGGACAGGCATACTTTTCGTCACCCCTCAAGGACACACCATTCCTTGATCATATAGGCTGATGTTTCCATGCACCAACAACATAGCCGAATATGAAGCATTGATCACTGGGCTTAAAATGGCACTGGAATAGAGGATTACAAAACTACAAGTATATGGTGACTCACAGCTAGTCATTAATCAGATCAATAACGATTATCAGACCAAAGATGACAAACTGCTTCCTTATAAAAAGATGGTGGATGACTTCAAGAAATATTTTGTGAACATTCAATTCACACAAATTCCAAGACTTGATAACAAAGTAGCTGATGCCATGGCTATGATCGCATCATTGTTACAACTCCCAAAAACTCAGACTCGCTATGAATTTCTAGTGGAACAATCATTTACACCTGCTTATGACATGCCCGAAAGCCAAATTATTTTCCACTTGGTAGGATATGATTCACCTTGGTACGGAAAAATTTATGCCTACCTTAAAGACGATATTTTACCACCCGATTTATCTCGTAACCAAAAACTCAATTTTATCCACCAATCCGCTCGTTACACTCTTATCGCTGACACTCTTTATCGTCGTGGTCTTGATAGTACTTTACTTCGATGTCTTGAACGTGATGAATCTGACAAAGCTTTACAAGAAGTTCATGGTGGCATCTGTGGTACTCATTCGAGTGTGCTGACCTTATCCAAGAAATTGATCATAATGGGTTACTATTGGCCTACAATGGAGAGGGAATCATTCACTTTTGTGAAAACATGCTCAAAATGTCAGATTCATGGGAATCTCATTCATGCTCCTACACAGGAACTTCAACCATTCACGCCAACCTGGCCATTTTCTCAATGGGGGTTAGATCTAGTGGGCAAGATTCATCATTCTTCATCGAATGGACATAAGTTCATCATCACAGCTACAGAGTATTTTACCAAATGGATTGAGGCAGTACCTCTTACTAAAGTTACTAGCAAACAAATATCATCATTCATACTCAACTATATTATTTGTCAATATGGCATTCCCAACTCCATTATTACAGATAATGGACGTCCTTTCAAAAATCAGGATGTTGATGAACTTTGTGAGAGATTTCACATTTAGCATAGATATTCAACACCTTACTATCCACAAGGGAATTACCAAGCCGAGGCCTCAAATAAAACAATATTGAAAATCTTGAAGAAGACTGTGAATGATTCAGGGAAGGATTGGCACGTTCAACTCAATCCCGCCTTGTGGGCCTACCGAACCAGTATCTGCACGCCAACAAGAGTAATGCCATTTGATATTGTCTATGGAGAAGAAGCCATATTACCTTTAGAAGTTGAAATTCCCTCACTCAAGGTATCATTAAAAGGTCTTACAACAGATGATGAATACAGAGTTTCCTGACTCCAAAAACTGGAACTCCTAGATGAGAAGAGACAAAGAGTAGTTGATCATTCAAAAGCATATCAACAGATGATGTCTCATGGCTATAATCACAAAGTAAAGCCACATACCTTTCAAGTGGGTGATCTAGTTATGAAAGAAAACTCACACAATTAGCAAGGCAGAGAGAAGAAAGGAAAGTTTGAACCCAATTGGCTAGGTCCTTACGTGGTTATCGCAGTCTATGGTTCAGGAGCCTACAAGTTATTGACACCAAAAGGGGATCTATTTCACGAACCTATCAACAATATGCACCTGAAAAATTATTATGTCTAAAAGTGGTTATCAAAAATTAGAAAAAGTCCTGAAGAAATACAAAACAAATCAGAAAAAGTCTTGAAGAAATACAAAAAAAATCAGAAAATGTTCCTGAAGAAATCCAAAACAGCATAAAAAGTTCTGAAAGAATGGTTACCCTGGTGCAAACCTGGCAAAAAAGCACCTCGGTAATAAAAAAATAAAAAAAATGTCATAGGGTGAAAACCTAGCCACAGGCAGTCTATTGACAAGAAAAATGCAATAAAAACAAATAGTGAAAATCTAGCAAACAGACGCTATTTGTAGCCCTCCATCTATTAATTCATGTTTGGCACTTAATTTTTCAGCCTTCATTTTCATACATCTTTTCCATCATCTTGGGGCCATACCAGCATCATGCTATCATCATTTGCCTCGAGCGATAATGTCTTATCATGGCTTGGTTTGTTGTGCATATTTATCTCAACAAGTTGTGTCAATACCAAGGGCAAAACGTTGACATACTGGAGGCAATCAACTTTCAGGTTTTATCGAAACAGCTAGACAAGGACGTCAAAACCAATCACGCTAACAAAACAATCAAATCATATGAATACCTGTCTAATCATTGATCCATCTCATAACAATTTTTCAGCTGTGCACCTTATCATGACTCATATCTGGATGATCTATAATCTGAATAATGTTTGAAATAATAATCTTTCATTTTTGAACAATGGTTGTTTAATTTTTGATATCATCTCTCTGGAGCACACTCAATGATGTACTAAACTAGAGTGGCAAGGAAAGAAGATGATTTTTCTTTGTCTGTTGTATTGAGGTTAATTATCCATCTGTTGCAAGTATGTCACAAGACATGATTTCCAAAATTTATCATTAATGACAGTTCCAAATTTGCATCAAAAGGTGGTTAGACTTTGTCTGTTTATGCAAGAAATGCTCAAGTCATCTCGGTTTAATTATACCTTGATGCTTGTGTTTACTTGCTATATCAAAAATCATGAAAGTTGTACTCAGGTCATTATTGGTTCTAATTTCCCCTCTGATGCTTGTACATACTTCTAACATTTTAAAAAGCGCTCTATGATGATTCCAGGAAATATAACAAGCTCAACAAATGGTTCATTTCATTTAGCTGCATTTCATACTAGATCATTGTACATATCTGCATAGTGGATTTGCATCAGAGTTTTGAAAGGATAATAATAACATCAACAGCTACCATGTTTCTTTGGACTATTTGTGGAGGACATTCGAACATTTGTTTCATCATATCATTTATCATATCATTTCATATTCATTATCCTTTCGTTATCATTCCATTTGCATTTCATTTTCATTATCATTTGCATTTCATATCCATTTGCATTTCATTTTCATTATCATTTTTATTTCATATCCATTTGCATTTCATTTTCATTATCATTTTCATTTCATATCCATTTGCATAGCATTTCATTATCATTTTCATTTCATATCCATATCATTTCATTATCTTTTCATTATCATTTTCATTTCATATCATTATCCTTTCATTATTATTCCATTTCATATCATTTAACATTTCATTATCATTATCATTTCATCATTTCATTATCATTATCATTTCATTTTCATTATCATTCATTGCATCTTCGTTCATTTCATTTCTTTCATATATATTATTATTCTCATTCCTTTCATTAACATCTCATTTCATTACCATCTCATTATCATTATCATTATCATTATCATCGTTATCATCAGTCATTTCATTTTCTCATCATTAACTATCATCTCATTTCCTTATCATTTCACTATTATTATAATCCCATTTATCATTTCATTTATCCATTCATTCTTATTACAAATCATTATATTTTGTCACATATCATTTTATCATATATCACCTCACTAATCATATTAGTATTCATATCATTTTACATCATATCATACTATTTTATCATACAAATTCATAATGCATATCATGAACACAACATTCATTTTTCATCATATTATCATCATTTACCTACATTGGAAAATCCAAAAATAAACATTCCATATTTTCATAATCACATCATAAGCCATCCACCTGCATAGCATTATTAGTACACATCATCAATCATCATCATCATAATAAAAACATCATATCAAATCATCTGCATACCATGTTAATCATTAACTCATTCAAATGCATACCAAAATCCATAACACAGAAATAAATGCATATCACGTCATCATATTATAAATGCACAAAACATCATCCAAAATCATTGCCGTTGTATATCATTGCTCATAAAAAAAATGATACAAATGTCTAATGAAACTGAAATGTCCAAAGAGAAGTACATGAGATATGATCAAAAATCAATATACATGCTCCACAAATGATGCACATGTGTGAAATATATTTGCTAGCTGGTTGATGCCCCTGATGGAGCTGGTCTAGAAGGAGGTGGCCTGCCACTAGTACCTGCGTCTGGATCCCGCCGAGGCCTAGTCACTCCCATGCTCTGTGTATGTGTCCATGATTTACTCCTAGTCCTGGTGTGGGACTGCGGGAATGGCTCTTTGCGCTCGGGAGGACATAACTCTTCATACCCAATGCGGTAATACTCGGCCTCCCTCGCCATCTCCATTCCCTCTGCAATGGCATCCTGCAATGAGGCACTCTCCACAGTACCCATCAACCTCTGAGCAACTCCCTCGGCCTCCATCACCCTCCGTCTGAATGCATCTCTCTCTGTCATCACCTGGGCTAACTGTGGGTCTGGGGCAGGTGCTTGTACCTGTGCCTGTGCCTATGCCTGAGCCTATGCCAGCTGTGCCTGTAGCTATACAATCAATCCCTGGGCTTGCGTCAACTGACTCTGCAACTGCTCCTGCTCTCCCTGTAGTGTCTGCACCTGGGCCTGAAGAGTAGCTATCTGCCCCTGCTGTGATGAGGATCCCATCTGGATCACTGTCCATCGTCCAATCCTTGTCCTCGGTAGTCGCATGATCTAGACACCCCTTAGAATATCTAGCCTTGACCTCCTCAACACATGCCCCCATCCTCGCCATAATCTCCCTCATCCCCATTGGAACTCTCCTCTCCGCTCCTCTCCTCTAACTGCTCCCTGCTCACCACCGGCCACATCCTCCTGTCTCACTACTCCTGGCTATGGTACTACCAGAATAGGTGCTGGCTCATCGGGATTGGTAAACCGTGGAAAGGGATGTGTGTGGTAATATAGAGAATACTCATCAGACATACCAGCATCAATAATGTCTCGCCTGTCATCCCATGCCTCGGGCGCTAATGACCTAAACTCTGTATATTCTGTCTGATAGGAAATACATAGCCCCATCCGGCCTCATCTCTGCTCCGAGCATAGTGTGCAACCCCCTGTGGCATCCCTTGGGTAAATCCAAACTGTCTCTACACCCGCAATGCCGGAAACCTCTCAAGGATAAAAGGAGTCCTCCCTATCAGGAATCAAGGAATGCATACAAATGGCATCTCTACATCATCTGTGTCCCATGGCTCACAATCAAGATATGGTCGCCATACCACTATATCCATATCATCTAGAAGTCGTCTCCAGTAATCCACCTTGCCCAGCTTGGGTTGGACAAGGAACATAGCATAAGTATATACATAGGGCCTACCTGGAGGCCTAACTCTGGGGCACGTCGGTCTCATCACATCAAGATGCTCCCATTCCCAGATCTACAGCAGTGTCACACCATACGACAAACTGGAGGCACCCCTGTACACCACTTGATGCAAATCATGATATAAGTGTTCTAACATGCAACTCCCCCATGCATATCTCCGCGGCTGTAGCAACATCTGCTCCAAAATCCTGCCCCATCCCACTGATAATCCCTTTGACCGGCGATCTGGACAAAAGAAACCTCCAATGAATGCACCCAAAACTATAGGCAAAGCGGGATATCCTCGAAAGTCAGCTCATGGTACCCAGTACCCAGCGATATTTGCATCACCCAACACCCTCCTCAAAGCATTTGTACCCTCGAGCTCCTTGTGATCATAGAACACAAGGGCACCAACCACTGGGATACCTAATATCCTATATACATCCTCTGGAGTCACTGTCACCTCACCAGTCGGCATATGAAAGGTATTGTGCTCTGAATGTCATCTCTCTGCTAGCGCCATCAACAATCCTTTGTTGACCCGAATTGGCGACATAGCCAACAAGGATCTCAAACCACATGTATCTATCAAAGTTACATCAGCAGGTGTCAACTCGGATATCCTATCCCACCCTGCTGAGTGTCGCTCTCTAATCTGGAGGTTTTTGAAAACCTCCTATTTTCATCACAAGGATAATTAATCAGAATCATACCAATCGATCAACCAAAATCAAATAGACTCATATCTATCAATGACCTATATCAAGTGAACTATATCAGACCCATATCAATGACTCATATCAGTGTATCATTCCTATCAACGACCCATATCACACAATCAATCCTATCAGGCAAACCCATACACAATCTATCTAACTGGATATCATATCAATATGTTCTACCATCAATTACTATTTGTTTTCTATCACAGAAAGCAAATTTATCAGAAGTCATATAAATCATTTATCCGACATTTACTCTTTGTTTTTCATTCATGAGAAGCAAAGTTATTAATTTAATCTACTCTTTGTTTTTGAAACAAAGTTATCAGACAATTACTCTTTGTTTTCTACTCTGGGAAGCAAAGTTATCAATCAATCATCAGATTCTTCTGTCATTTCTATCCATATCAGCATGATGACACAACAATTTACCTATCTGTTGACTAAGGAAGCAATATATATCATCATTTTCACATTACTATCATCAAATCATCAATTCTGCCTATTTTCACCATATGCGCTACTCTGTAGTCTCTATGTGCTAAAACCCATATGCGTCGTTCTTTTCACTGTATGCGCTAAAACAGTTCCCCTATGCGCTATTTCCTATATGCGCTAAAACTATCAACCTAAGCGCTACTTTATTTATCGGATGCGTTATTTCCTATATGTGCCACTATTTTTCCTATATGCGCTTTACTTCTAAATTTCTTATGGCACCTTGTATGCGCAACTGTTTTTATCGAAAGTTCCTTACTGGTTTCATACTAAAAATATTGTCTCTAACCTATATGCGCTACTGTTTTTATCGAAAGTGCTATACTGGGTTTGTGCTACACATGTAATATCTACCCTATATACGCTATTATTTTCATCATATGCACTACAACATTCATCGAAAGTGCTAAAACATCATTTTCAAACCCAAAATCTATGGAAAAACAGAAAATTTTGATTCAAAAATGTAAAAATTCGAAAGCATAAGCGGTTAGATCGACTCACCAGTGGTCTATACGCAGCTGGCCTCTAGTATCGGCGAGATCTCTCGAATCGATGGCGATGATAAGGAATCTCCATGTCACAAGGTCACTCTCAGAGCTACAGTATTCACAAAGTCAAAAAGTGCAAATGACTTGTCTTTTTCAACTTTTTTACCTTTTAAAGGTCAAACAAAGGTAAGTTTGCTGCCTTTTGACTTTATTTTCATAATGGGACATTCTTTCCATCATTTGTCGGGAGCCAAATCACTCTCTCCTCCACAAAATCTCATTATCTAATCTCGATTGTTTAGCAAAATTTTCATAATCCATATCCTCATCCGTGATTTACTTCCCGAGGGGGCATCATCAGCATCAACATCAAAAGCATATCAGGGGAAAAATCTTATTTTTCTTTGAAGCAATGCATTTCACACATCATTTCAAAGAGGGGAAAAATCGTCAGCATCAGCATCAAAAGAATATCAGGAGCAAAATGTATACGTCTAAAAATGGGCATAATTAAGCTTGTTAATTAATTAAATATAATTTATTTAATTAATTCTCCCAAAGTCATCTACATATAAATAAATTTAATTATTTATTTATATTGTTCATTTTCTAATTCTTCTACCTTAATTAAATAAATAATTTTATTTAATTATTGACATTTCCCACATTCCTCTTAATTAAATTAAATAAATACGATTATTTATTTTAATTATCATATCATTCTAAAGTTTAAATATTTGAATATTCAAATAATGGAATATTCTCTTCATCCCGTAATCAAATTAAATATTAAATATTTAATTTAATATTTTTCCTCACTTTAAATTCACTTCTAAAACATAATTAAATATAATTTATTTAATTATGCAAGTTTCTATATCCATCTTCACTTACAATTTAAATAAATTTATTTTATTTAATTCTAACTCATTCTAAACTCATTCTTCGAAACGGCAAATTCCCTTCGGATCTCGATGATGAAAATTGAAGGAAAAGGGAAACCTTCTATCTCCCTCTCCACTTACGAAAATCTTCCACCGTCCATTCGAACAAACTTAATCTGGGCCGTTGAAACATGTCAGCCAATCAAATCATTTCAAAGACTCTATAAATACTGGTACAAATCCATGCATTGGTTACGGACAGACGAATACACGCATATACATGACAAACATATACGCTTATGCATTCACATCATTTTCAGCATCACAGCAATATTATCATCTTAGCATAGCCTTGCATTTAACATAATGTGCATTTTCAAATCTTGTTCTTCAACTGTTCATTTTGTTGAGCTTGATCTGCTGATCTGAGAGCCATTGGAAACAACAAAACGCTGGAGTTAGAGAGAGATAAGACGATTTTGGGGAAACTGCAGTAACAGTTTGCTTATTTTATTTTCCTTTTCAGTTTTCTTGATTTAATGTCTTATTGATATGTGTTTGAATTCATTTATAATTGATCCAACTTTCATACACACAGAGGGAAATATGAATCTGTCAATCTGGTTGATTTAGGTCTAGAAAGGAATGTGTATATAGGAAAAACGTGCCCCGAGGAAATCAAAGTCAAAATGATTAAGGTGCTAAAAGAGGAAATTGTAGCAATTGCTTGGGGATACGAGGATTTGAAGACCTTTGATACTTCAGTGATCACACATACCATACCCTTAAAACTAGGATCAATTCACTTTCGCCAAAAGCAACGCCTAGTCAATGCCTTAATCGAACCAATAATTTTCAAGGAAGTACAAAACCTGCTATCTGCAAGGATAATCTTTCCAATACGACATTCCACTTGGGTTGCTAACTTGGTTCTTGTTCGCAAGAAAAGTGGTGAGATTAGATTGTGTGTTGATTTTAGAAATCTAAATAAGGCCTCAGAGAAGAATAATTATCTGCTCCTTTCTCTTGATGAGGTATTGAAAACTGTTAATGGATCTCGGATAATGTCATTTTTGGATGGCTATTTGAGATATAATCAAGTTCTTGTCAGTCATGAAGATAGAATGAAAATTGTCTTCACTACCAAGTGGGGGATATTTCCCTATTGAAGGATGTCGTTCGATCTTATCAACATTGGAGCTATGTTTCAACGTGCAATGGATGTGGCATTCAAGGACCTAATCTAGGTAAATGTATCATTATTTATATGGATGACTTAACTATGTTTTCTAAGAATAGAGAAGACCATGTTGCGGATTTAGCAAAAGTTCTTAAACGATGTATAAGTTATGGTGTGTCTTTTAACCCTAAAAAGTGTGTGTTCGGAGTTTCTGAAGAGAAACTTCTGGGTCACATAATTTCAGAAAAGGGGATATCCATAGATCTTGATAGAGTTGAGTCCATTTTAAAGCTGACAATGCCATGAAGCAAGAAGGAAATGATATATTTCTTTGGAAAGATCAATTTTGTAAGGAAATTTATAACTGGATTTGCAGAGATCATCAAACAACTAAATGAAATGATGAAAAAGGATGCAAAGATAGAATGGAGTAATGAAGCTAAATCTTCTTTTTCACATATTAAACAGCCAATTTTAGAGGCATTAGTTCTAACCAGCCCTAACTACTTAAAGCCTTTTTATATCTATTCTTTTGCATCTAATCATTCATGTGTTGTTGTTTTGACATGACGAAAAGGTGAGGGAGATGAAAGACTTATTGCTTTTATGAGTTCCCTATTTAAGAACGTAGAAGTAAATATCCATCTCTTGAAAAGAAATCCTTCGCACTTGTATGGGCAGTCAAAAAGTTCAGACACTACATCCTTCGTAGTTAGGTGATTTCCATAGTTCTTGATCCAGCTATGAAGTCTCTCCTCATGCAAAGCGAACTGGGGGAGAGGCGAGGAAAATTGATGGCCATTCTACAAGAGTATGATCTTGAGATTCATCCAATGAAGCCAGTCTGAGGCAAGGTTTATCTAAAGCTATGGCGGATGTGGATAAGAATATCACTTTCCAACAATACACAGTGCAATCATTTACTAAGGATCCTTGGTATATAGATATGATCTTCCTCCTTAATAATAAATGCCCAGATGGAATGAATGCTACTCAAAGGAGAGCATTGAGGATGAAGAGTGCTCATTACATGCTTAAAGGAAGATCCTTGTACAAAAGAAATTTTGAAGGTGTTTACCTACGCTGCTTGAATCAGCAAGAAGCTAGGCATGCCATTGCTGAGTTTCATGGTAGGCATGGTACGAGACATGGATCCCCCAATTCCTTGGCACAATAGATTCTTAGATCAGGCTATTATTGGCCCCATGTGTTCTGAGATGCACACCAACACGTGAGGACATGCCACACATGTCAGACCTCTGCATCCAAGGAACATAATTCAACGATGCCTTTGCAACCTATGTATGAGGTAATACCATTTGCCCAATGGGCACTGGATTTTGTAGGAGTTATTAATCCAAACTCATATGAAGGTCATAAATTCATTCTAACGGCAACTAACTACTACACACGCTGGATTGAGGCCCAGCCCTATAAAAACAATACCACAAACATGGTCATCAAATTTTTCAACGAAAACATCATAACCAGGTTTGGAGTACCATTTTCCCTGGTATCTAACAATGGCCCTACTTTTTCTTCTACTAAGTTTATTCAATGGGATTATGAACACAAAATTGTCTTGCAATATTCATCTAATTACTACCCATAGGGGAATGGAGTAGTTGAGTCTACTAACAAAAACCTATTGGAAGTGATTAAGAAGTTGCTAGAAAACAACCCCAGAGACTGACATACCCAACTGAGATTTTCCTTATGGGCAGATCGAACTCGCATTAAAGTTTCCCTAGGGAATTCACTTTAAGTTAGTCTACGGCCAAGAGTTGATCTTTCCTATACATTTGCAGATACATGTCCTCAAGTTCATGCATGAGTTTTATTAAAAAGATGATAGGATACAGGCTAGATTAACCAATTTGCTAAATCTGGAAGAGCAAAGAGATGTTGCTTTACAACAATTCTCTAAACATCAAGCCATCGTCAAACGTTGGTTTGACAAAATAGCTAAAATTAAGGTCTTTAGAATATCAGACATTGTGTTGCTCTAGGATAAAGCTAAGGAGAAGAAAGGGGACCACCAGAAGTTTGACAGACTTTGGTTGGGTCCATATCAGATAATTGAAATTATGGGTGAGAATGCTTTTCATTTGAGCACCCTAACAAGAGAACCTGTTCCATTACCTGTCAATCGTTAGTTTCTCAAGCACTACTTTGGGCCATGAGGGTCTGATTTTATGTTGGTTGTATATATGTAATTAGTTGTTTTTTTGTTTTGGGTGTGTTGTTTGTTTGTTTTTCTTTTGTTTTCTTGTTGTTGTTGTTGTTTTGTCTTATTTCTGTTGGGGACCTTCATTTTCTTCCATTTTGAAATGAAGGGGTTGTTATTCAAAGTATGTTGAAGGCACTAGGAGATAAATTGGTTTAGGTATTATCAGGTATGTCTATTGAAAGATTTCATTCTAAACTTTTGTCTTATGATCATTTTAAACAATGGTTTGAAAATTTATTAAGAATAAGGTATATTGTAAACAATCTCATGAACCATGATTGAAATCTATCACAAAATAGATAAAACATTTGCCTATGTAAAATGTCTATTTGTCTCAAGGTGGTTGTATCTCTGATTCAAGTGAAAAATATGATTCCCAACATTGTCATAAGGTCCACTATAGTTCTCAACCCACATTTCAGATTAATTATATCTAAATATTGAGAAAAGTTATTAAAGAATTCCTACAAGTGAAGCCTATAAATTAAAACAAAAACAAACAAAAAAAAAGAGAAGAGAGAACTATTGAAATACGGAAAACTCAATATCAAATGGGTGATTCAAGTATCTCTATCGAGGCTATGGACGCTAGTCTGGCAGTAAAGCAATACTTTGAGAGAATTAGAGGTATCTCCGTCGGGGCTATGAACGTCAGGCTGGCAACGGAGCAATGCCCAGGATATCATTGCACGACAGTTAAAGGACTCAACTTATGTAGCTTGAATCTTTGGTATAGTGATTCAGGGGTAAGGAAATTTTTTATGAAGAAAGATGTACCGTATATGCACACACTCAGATTCAAAGTAATTCATATTGATTTACATCTGAAATTCCAGCTCAACCTTGCTCAATATATCTAATCCTACTTGTGTTAGAATGTTTATAAACCAAAGGTTTTGGGTGATTGAATTCTTTAGTGTCTTGAAAATGGGTAAACCATTTTCTCAGTCGAGTCGTCATTTGTTATGCCCTGCATAACCACCCCATTTTGTTTTGGATCAAAATGGGTCCCCTTTGTTTTTGTTTTGTCCTTGGTGTTTTGTTTGGGTCTTAGGAGCTATTTTTTTCCTCCTAAGTCCTTGTTTCTTTTTGTTCTAGTGGTTGCGGAGTCGGAATGGAAATTGGACTCAGAACTTTTGAAGGTTCCAAGTCTAGATTCGCTTCCAGATCCGGCCTCGCCCTTGCCTCGTTCTTTTCATTGTCTTTTGGTTTGTCTTGCGCTCTTGGGTCCGTTTTTCCCTTAAGTTGTTTCTCATTTCCTTGTGTTTTGTTTTTGCTCTGACGGAAGCAAAACTAGAATTGGAGTTGAACATGGGACTTCATAAAAGTTTCAAATTTTGTTTCGGTCTCGATCCTGTTCTCGCTCGCTTGCTTTGTGTTTTGTCTTTGTCGGTGTCTTGGTTGGGTCTGGAGTTCATTCTGATCCCGCTTCCTATCGTTTCTTTTTTTGCTTTCCTTGTCTCGATGTTTTGTCCCTTTGCCGGGAGTAGAACTAAAATCAGAACTGAACTTGGAACTTAGTAAAAATTTCAAGTCCGGTTTTGGTTCCAATTCTGCCCCTGTTTCCCTTTGTTGTTTGTCCCTGCTACGGCACCAGAACTGGGTTCGGAGTTGGATAAGAGACTTCGGTAAGGTTTCTTGTTTTCTTCCGTCTTCACATCCATGTCTTCCCTGCCTTTCATTTCCACATTGGTTGACTACTCATTTACGTTTTTCATGCCACTCCTGATCAACCACATTTAATGCAACCTCCTCACACGCGTGAGATGTTTTTAAAACCTTAATCAAGGTTAACTGGCTCATTATCTTTATTGTCTAAGTTTTTTTAGCGAACCAAAGCCTGAGTAACTTCGAGAGGAGCACGATTTGATTACGAAGGCACGTTGGTGAGTGGATTCTTATCAAGTTTTAACCTTTCTTGTTGGCATTTCGAGGTAGGTTCATTTTCCCATTCTTTTGGCGTTTTCATTTTCCCGTTCTATTGTTGTTTTCATTTTGTTTGTTCGTGGTGTTATTGCGCATTCACGGGACCTTTCTTGTGGGTCTTCACTCGTTCCTTTGTTTGTTTCTAGTTTTGTTTTGTATTTCTCTATTTTCTATTTTTCTTTTCCTGCTTTTCCCATTTGTTTTTGTCTTTTTGTTGTCATTTTCATCGCGTGTCCATTCTATTGTGCCCTAGTTTTTTAATTAGGGTTTCGTTTGGTGGGGTCTTTTGTGCTTTAAATTCTTTTAAATCTATTTGAAGACCCCTTTGATCCTATTCCCATGTCAGTTCAGCAATTTTCATGTCGAGTTCTTGATGCCCTAATTACATGAATCGACAAGTTGTGCAAACTAGAGTTTGTGCGACGACCTTTACAATATCAATCCCCTAGGGTTTAAATTTGGTCTTTGTCCTATTAAAGGGGTGAGGTTAAGCCGCTTTATTTAAATTTTCCTTATAATTCCATGTGACCCAAGTCTTAAGCTCATATGACCGCATCTTCAAAATTGCTTTATTTGAATGGTAAACTGGCGGAAGCAAATCCAAGAACGAACTCATCCCACAAGAGTTTTGCATGAGAGTTAATTCCCAAAATGATCCCGCTTTCGATGACTGTCAATTCTAGTCTTCACCTTTGTTCTTTGGAGGAAGCGGAACCAGAGTGAGAAACGAATTTGGAACTATCGACTAGTTCTGGGTTCAGTTTCCTTTCCAATCTCGGTTACGGTATCGTTCTAGTTTTGATCCTGATCCTGCCTATGTTAAGAAATTTTTGTCTCTGATTCTTCCGTGACTCTGCTTCTGGTAGATATAAATTTTGGTTAAGTATGGAGAGTTTTCCTGAGGGAATAGAGAATGGTATGAGAGGTAATGTATGATGTAATGATTTTCATGCCTTTGTTTATCTAATCCAAGGTTGTATTGCAGAAATAGAAGATGTCAGGAGAATCAGAGGAGGCTTCTCAAAGAATCCAACCTGCAGAGATTTAAAGACAAACAACCAAGCCTAAAAATATAAAAGTAGAACAACTCCCCAACACCTTGAGGTACAAGCACCAAAGTCCTACTATTATAGCTAGCAAGGTGGATTCAGACTGGGCAGACATCACAGATACAAACTTGGGCCCGTTCAATTATGAGGAGTTGCATGAAGAAAGATTCAATGAAGATGTAACAACGATAATAGAGAGAATTGTTCAATCTGGGTTGGAACATGTTGCCATCTTTTCTCTATCAGTCCAGTGCCTAGAACTAATACTTACTGCAATTGGGGCTTACAATCCCGCAACCAGACAATGTGTGGACTTGCAAGGGAATATCATCATTGATCTTACACCACAGATGATAAGGTTCATGTTTAATGCACTTACACCCCAGAACCTAAGGCAACTCAATGAGGCAAAGGCACTACAGTTATATAGCAACAAAAAGGAGGTCAACAAAACTCACATGAACAAACATTGGATGAGAGTTGAAAAGAAATCCCTGGCTAAGCTCCCTAACCAGCCCAAGAGATCAAATTTTGGTAAAGAGATTGGTGACATAATCATGATGCTTTCCAGAGTGTTTAGGAAGAGAGATTCCTCACAATTCAAGGAATGGATGTTTCCATTCATTTAATCTATTCTGGATGGCAGGCAACAATTTGATTGGCCAATGATTTTATTAGAGTGCCTACATAATCAGATGTTTAAAGGGAGGGAGACAAAGAGCTTCTTCATGAATTCCTATGTGATATATGTTGTTGTAAGAAGAGGCATCTTTCCTGGTTTAAATGCAGTTGGGATATTGTTAGAAGCCCCTCGACAGAAGAAGGTGTGAGATCACTATGATCAATAGACTTTGCAAACCTTTGAAACACATTATAGAAGAGTTAATGATGCATTCTTGTATGTCATCATTAATCAGCTAAGAGGAGATGCAGGGTATAGACTAAGCAGAGATTTCATGGCATTCATTGCAGAATGGGGACATTGGTACATCCAATACCCCAAGTTCACCTATTTCAGGTTGGCTGGTTTTGATGGCCATCCTCATTTATTGCCCAGATGTTGCAATAACAAAATTGTTTTGATGGAGTTCATTTATCAGGCCATAGGAGTCAACACCAAGTTTGCTAACAAACATAAACCTGGTTGTCACAAATTTACCATGAAGTTAGGTGAGTATAGTTGGGCACACAATGTGGCAGCCAAGGTAATTTGTAATGAATCGATCCATTTGAAGTTAGGCTTATATACATCTAGGAAGTATTTTGATCCCAAGCACAAGATGCAAGGTTTGCTTCCTACAGCTTTTGAAAAGCATTTCAATTTGCTCAAGGATTTTTGGGACCTATAGGATGAGTATGATCTAAGAAGAAGAAATTATGAAACATTTCCCATTCCACTCATGATTGAGTATGGGGTGATAATCCTGACACATTGTCAAATGATGGTGTAACCCCGGATCCCTAGTATGATGCTGATAAAATAGGTACTAAAAACTTGGATCCAATGGATTAAGATGCAGATGCATCCATTCACATCAAAAAAATTGCAAGGCCAGTCCTGGATAGGAGTATTCAGTGGGTGGTTATGATGATCAAGGAGCCAAAGGCTCAACCTTATTAAAAGAGATAAGCTGCAGGTACCACCTAGGGATATAAAAGAACAAAAAGAAAGACAGCTCCTAAGGAGCCATTGGAATTTTTCTCTCCTAATTTCGGAGAAGAGCTTGAGCCTACAATTCCTACTCAAAATGTTCCTGAATTACATGGAGAGAATGCCACAACAAAAGTTGGAGGTGAAACCTCAACTCAACCTTCTCTTACAAAATAACCAATTGAAGAGATGCCCATTGGAACCCTTCATAAGGAGGTTGCATCCTTAAAAGGGAAGGAGTAGGAAATTGAAATCCATGATATTGATACAGATTTTGAGGCCGCCCAATCTAACAAAGAAACTCATGTGGTTGTATCCCATGAGGAAACTGAAGATGTGGAAACTAAACATGTCCTCACTCCTGAGGAACAGTGGAAATTATTTGAAAATGCCAAAAAGGAAGCAAAGGTCAAAGCACAAGATGAGGCACTTGCTAAGAAACAAGAATTTGACACTAAGGCTAAGGAGGAAGAACTAGCAAGGAAACAAAAAGAGAAAGAGGACTTGCTACAACATAAAAAAGAGCAAGAATTGAAGACCAAAGAGGAGAGGGATAAATTGGCTATGTTGTAAAAGATCCATGAGCTAGAAGAGGAGAAATCTTAACAAAGAAGGGAAAGAGAGGCCCTTGAGGCAAAATTTAAGGTTGTTGAGGAAGCTCATGGGAGAAAAGAAGAGGATGAACGCCTGCAAAGAGAAAAGGAGGCTGAAGAACTTGCTAAGCATGAACAAAATTCTAAAGAAGCATGGGATAAAGTTAAAGAGATTGAAAGACTAAGATCAAATGTATGAGGAGAGGAGGCTAGAAGAAGAATGTTTGAAAAAGGAATTAGAAGCTAAAAAGATGCAAGATCAAAAAGACAAGGCTAACGTCGAAAGACTTGCAAAAGCTACGGAAAGGGAACAACAACAGGTACAAGAGGTTGATTCTCAACCTAAGACTACCATTCTGCAGCCTCTTTCCTCTGCCACTGTTGCAAAAAGACAAGGCTAAAGTCGAAAGGCTTGCAAAAGCTGCAAAAAGGGAACAACAACAGGTACAAGAGGTTGATTCTCAACCTAAGACTACCATATTGAAACCTCTTTCCTCTGCCACTGTTGCTTCTTCGTCTACACAAGTGGCTACCACACCTACTTCTCCAACATAGCTGAAACTAGACCTTGAGAGGAAGCAAATAGTTCAACCTCAGCCTTTGAATTGGGATGAAATGATGGAGATAGAGAAAGAGAGGCCCAAGAAAAAGGCCAGGGTCCTCCATTCCACGACGCTCACAGATGCAGGTGAGATTATAGCTGAATGTGCACTCCCTATGGTGGACAAGGATAGACAAGATATGCAAGTGACTGATTACCAGTTGGGCACTGTTAATTTGGGGAGACCTACAAGGAATCAACAAATGAACCTTATTGACATTGTGGCATCCTCCACCAAATCTAGGATGATCAAGGATAAACAAAGGAAGGATGAACTTAAAGCCCAATTGGATTAGTTACATAAATTCTTGAAGGATGTCTCCACTCCTGTTTCTCAACAAGTTGCTGCTCCAGAGACCCCAATCTTACTAAGCAAGAAAGAACTTGATGATTTGGTATAGATGCAAAGTAAAGTTGGGATGCTTGATAGATGGATTGATCAACTTAATCAAGAGGTTGGTGAGCTACTTGTGGATGGTTTTAAAGTTCATGAAGGTGCATTAGAGTTGTGGCAAGAAATGAATCAACATGTTGAAGTCTTGGAGAAACAAGAGGAAGAGTATAGAGAGCATGTCAAGAAACTAAAGGACATCAGTAAGGTGCCCAAGCCAACTCTTTTGGAGAAATCAATTCTTGATGAGGATAATGCAGACTTCATTGAGAAGAACATGAGCATAATCAGGTTTAGATCTAACTTCATCTATGAACATAAAAATGAAGTTCAAGAAGCCAGTAAGGACTTGAATGAACAGATTAATGAATTAGAAGCAGTAATTGATATTTTGGTCAATGCGGATATCCCTGTCAAAGAAGGTCTTCCTCTTGATAAATTAAAGGAGAAATGGAATAACAGATTTGAGGAGGTAATGCAAAAAGAGGATGATGGTGAACAATTCTTGTTAGATAGACTCATGGACATCAGAGATGAAGTAAAGGCTACTAGGAGGGAGTTGATTAAATTAAAAGACATGAAAGAGTTTGCTTCTGCAGATTTTAAAAGAATTAAATTTTAAGATAATTGGGTAGATGGACCTGATGCAGATATGCTTCAATAAGTGTTTACCAGTTATGATGAATACCTTCTTGAGAAAACTACGTAGGGATGAGCTGGCAATGGAATGCTCTATCCTGGTGGACAACTTTTCTCTTCTCTCCTATTTTACAAGGTTATGACATGAGTTTAACTACAGATCTCATCCAACTGTTCTATCTTCCTCCTTTGGGTGTCAAATTTTGGATAACAGGGCCATCAACCATTGAACTGAAGATCAACTAGTGAAGCCACCTCATGCAGTTCCAATTCCTTGATTAGTGGATCTCAAGTTTTGATTAAGAGAAATTAGTGCATAGCTTGCCTATATGTAATTTTGGGCTCCATTTTGTAAAATTCGGCTGATTGAAGAAGGATTAGCCACCTGATGAGATAGCAAATAGTGTTGTTATAATCTTAGGATTTTATAAGTTTTTGAGCAAGATACTTTGAGAAATTTTGTTGTACTTAGATACTTTTACACTTTTAATACAGTTTCATGTTACTGTCAAGTTTGAATCTGAATGATAATGTTAATGAATCATAATCATTTCTATGCCAGTGGATGTTGTGCATAATTGTTTTCTATTTGATGCAAATCAATAGGGGAAACCGGATCTAAGATTATTTCATTGAATTATCTATGAATGGAATTCATTTATGTCTATTGAACTGATTTTAGCAATGAGTGGGTGATGTGTTTCAAAGTTTTGATGAATGGTTGTGATTATTGGATTTTGCACTATGAATGCATGCAATGGTGTAGGTTATGCTATGGATTGCATCATGTTATGGTTATGGTTAGTTGAAGAAACACTCATTGTTAAGGTACATGTCTAGATGTGAAGGAGTTTATATTCATATTTTGTTGTTTTGAAGCTCTGTTCTATCTTTTTCTATTTATTTATACCCCCCAACGTAAGTTGATATGATGCAGTTTGTATTCCTTTATACCAGCAAGGCCCCTTGAATATTACAATTGCATTAGCCACTGAAACACACCAACACAGTTGAGAATCAACTACCAGGACCTTGGGAGTTAGGTGGTTTTAGATCAGTTATCTTTTTCAAGAGAAATAGGATAGAGATATTTTGTTTAAAGTTGTGCTAAACTGACCATCAACAATCCCCATAATGGTGTCTCTCCTAGAGATACCTATACCTAACTAGGTTAACCCATCATCATTTAGGATGTTTGTGAAGGTGATCACACTCTTGTTCACACTTATCCCAGTTACCCCGCTCTTGGGCGACGTGCTTATGACGAGGTTGCACCAACAACCTCATTTGATGTGCAAGTTTGTCACCATGTCATGCATGGTGGATGTCTTAACGGATTTTATGAAAAAATTGTTGGTTGTTTTTTCCCTTCAGGTTAAAATTAGGGCATGATAGGTACTATATTTGTGCACATAGCTATACTTGGATCAATAGTCAAGCCTCATTGATCAATTCAACAATTTTTATAAATAGTTGGAAGATACACCAAGCAACAAATGCAACTCACTATAATGCAATTATGATGATGATAGGTATTCAAGACTTCAATGAAATGGTCTTGCAATGGAATGAGTATCACAGTTACATAATGCAAGAACTAGGATCTTGAGATTTGTTAATGCAAGGATTGATGTGGTTGATGATGTCAATATAAGAGATTGAATGTTGAATGATTAATGATACTTTGTTATAGTGGGTGTGACAAAGTTAATAGATCCAAGGATAACTCAAATTACCTATGGTGATGCCCTTGCATACATGTCTTAAGTGCACAATTTGAAAGTTTTGGCATAGGAATTAGCAAATAATGACTAGTTTAAATTGAATCAACTTGGATCCATGATTAATTTCAAAAATAGATAAAGTAGGTCAAGGCCACATTTGCAACCCTAAACTAGGTCAAGATGCATATGCAGTTTTGAACTTGACAACTCTAGGAAGAGATGTTTCGAGATCTTTTGGGAATGTTATGAGTAGAGAAAAAAAATTAATGCAAATGTGAGTCTTAATTCAATGGTAGTGTCAGTCAAAATCATGTACTAAAGAAATATATTTATGGTACCCACACAAAATGGCGTAAAAACAAGGGAAGAGTGCAAGGGATGCACTTGTTACCCTTGTCATAATAAATCAATAATGAACTTGTTTATATTTATTGTTATACAATTTACTACATAGTCTATTATGTGTATTGGTGGCTATAAGTGTTATCTAACTCTTTTCCAATATGGATTGATTCATTTAGTAGATTGAAAATGGGTGATGTTTAAGAGAAGCATTGCACTTCAACAATTAGATTAACCAAACACAACTTACAAAGATCTTAGGAACTATCAAGGACCTCAATGAATAAACCAAAGCTACAATCTTTTGCATGTATGCATGGTTAAATTTGTTAATAATTTTCATCTCTTTTTAAGACTTTGAGAACTCCCTCTAGAATTTCATGGTTTATGAGGATTAGGGATGCTTATTTCTTTACGTTGAGAGATTTTCTTTATTTTTTGTGTTTGGACAAAGAGTTTGATTCCATCACATTGTACATTTGGAGGATTGCTTCTTTCATTCCCCTTGTTTCTTCTTTAGGATTAAGTAGTGCAAAGTCATTCCATCACATTGTACATTTGGAGGATTGCATACCATAACACTTTTCCCTCTTGTTTTACACCACTTTGGACATATGTTTATGTTCTTAAAGGGGTCTTATAATTAACAAATGCACACCTATTTATGTTCTTAAAGTAGTTTTAAAAGGCCTTGAGATATGTGTGTAGCGTTTGAATTTAAAGGAATCATCCCTAGGTCATTATGTAGTGGATTAACACATGCATTTTGCGTGGAGGGAACAATATATTCCCATATATACACTTGCAACATTTTACCTATTCACAACAACCTCTTTTGACCATATTAACACTCAATATCCAACTTCACAATCTCTTTTACACTCTTAACATTAACTTAGTCTTAGGACTTGACCAAGGTGCAAGGTAAAAGTTCGTACATTTCCACAACCTGGCTTAACAAGCTCTATGGTATTCACAATCCATATGAATTTAAAGCTAATTGCTTCTGGATTTGATTGTGTGCTAGTCTTTTTCATCAACATTTTGGATCACACTCAATGATCCATCATTAGGATAGAGAGTTGAAAAAGATGAGAAGAGATAAATTGCAAACCAAGCTTGTATAAAAGAGAGAGGAAGGAGGAGAGGGGAGGGGGGTTAGGGTGAGGTACGCAACATGAGGGAATTGCTATAAATAGCATAAAACACAAAGATAAAATAAGAGGAAACCACTCAAATACTAATAAACATTGAGATAAGATTCAAACCAAGAATATATAAAAACACAAACAATTTATATGAACAACTAAATGTAGAATAGCATTCACAAAAGTAGACTAAATATATAAATATTAATTATATGATATAATATTATAATATATAATATATAATATATAATATTATATTATATTATAAGACTTATTACATGTAAAAATAAATATATATATATATTAAAAAAAAACATATCAATATATAAATTGTGGTTGTATTTTTATTATATATATATATATATATATATTAAATAAAACAAAAATGAAAAATGAAAAAAGAGAGGAAACCCACTCAAAGACTAATAAACACCAAGATAACAAATACAAACCAAAAATATAAAAACACTAACAATTTATATAAACAAATAAAAAAAGAATCAAGAAATAAAAATAAAAAACAAATTGAAAAAAATAGCAAAATTTTTTTTTTTTTATATATATATATATATAATAAGTAGACAAACATAAATATAAAATTATAAAGAATTATACAAATCAAGCATATATATATATATATAAAAAAAGAGAAAAATGAATAAACTAGAACTTGCGCCACCAAAAAACTTTTAAGAACAACAACCTAAATAAATGGAAAAACAAAATAGGCAAAGGAAACAATATGATCAACATGCAAAAGCATAAATCAAAAGGAAAACCAAAATTACAAAAGAAAAAGAAAGGAGAAGAAAGATTGAAAGAAAAGAGAAAGCAAGGGATACAAAGTTGTGTGCTCTTGTGGCACCCCTTATATTGGTGAAACAGAATGCTCTTTCAACACTAGAATCAAAGAGCACTGTGCCGACATTTTGCATGATCGAGTTGGTAAATCCACCCTTGCTGAGCACTCATCTTCAACCAAACATCACATTTGTCTCGAAAACACCCAAATCTTGTGCAAAGAGGACAACTTCCACAAGAGGAAGCTTAAGGAAGCCATTCAAATTTTCAATCACCCCACCAACCTTAATCGTGATGAAGGGTGGATTCTAAGCCTCTCCTAGCAGCCTCTTCTTTCCAACCTTTTAAACCACCATAATGCCCTTCTTTGACCTTTCTCCCCCTTCGCGCCCCCCTGCTCCTTGTCCTTTCTCCCTCCTTCACCCCGCCTTGCCTTTCCCCCTCTTCCCCCTCCTTTTGGTTCTTTCCTTTCCACTTGCCTCTCCTTTGTCCTTCGCTTAGTCATTTTCTTTGCCCCTTTCACTCATTTGCTTTCTTCTCTTCAGTTTCATTTATTTTACATTTGTTTGTGTTGTCAATTTTTCTTTGTGCTTTATGAGTTTCTTAGGTATCTATTTTCTTTCGTTTGTTTTATTCCCCTCTATATTTCTTTCTCCTTGCTTTTGTTTATTAGTTTGGTTAATTTGTCGACTCTCTTTTTATTTTATTTTAAATTTGTATGTTATTTATTCATTTGTTGTTCTATCTTTGCATTGGCTTTTAATGTTAGTTTTTTCTTTATTATTATTATTATTATTATTATTATTATTATTATTATTATTATTATTATTATTATCTCGCTCTCTTATTCTCTTTGTATCCCTTGCTTTCTCTTTTCTTTCAATCTTTCTTATACTTTCTTTTTCTTTTGTAATTTTGGTTTTCCTTTTGATTTATACTTTTGCACGTTGATCATATTGTTTCCTTTGCCTATTTTGTTTTTCCATTTATTTAGGTTGTTGTTTTTAAAAGTTTTTTTTGGTGGTATAAGTTCTAGTTTGTTCATTTTTCTCTTTATATATATATATATGCTTGATTTGTATAATTCTTTATAATTTTATATTTATGTTTGTCTACTTATTAAATAGATATATTGATTGTTATATTTTTATATATTGTTATATATATATAATTTTTTGCTATTTTTTTCAATCTATTTTTTATTTTTATTTCTTGATTCCTTTCTTTATTTATTTGTTTATATAAATTGTTAGTGTTTTTATATTTTTGGTTTGTATTTGTTATCTTGGTGTTTATTAGTCTTTGAGTGGGTTTCCTCTCTTTTTTCATTTTTCATTTTTGTTTTATTTTATATATATATACCACAATTTATATATTGATATGTTTGTTTTTAATATATTTATTTATTTATTTTTACATGTAATAAGTCTTATAATATAATATCATATTATATATTATATATTATAATATTATATCATATAATTAATATTTATATATTTAGTTTGTTTTTGTGTATGCTATTCTAAATTTAGTTGTTCATATAAATTGTTTGTGTTTTTATATATTCTTGGTTTGCATCTTATCTTAATGTTTATTAGTATTTGAGTGGTTTCCTCTTATTTTATCTTTTTGTTTTATGCTATTTATAGCAATTCCCTCGTGTTGCTTGCCTCACCCTAACCCCCCTCCCCTTCCCTCCTTCCTCTCTCTTTTATACAAGCTTGGTTTGCAACTTATCTCTTCTCATCTTTTTCAACTCTCTATCTGATGGATCACTGAGTGTGATCTGAAACGTTGATGAAAAAGACTAGAACATAATCAAATCCAGAAGCAAATAGATTTAAGCTCTATGGTGCTAAAACACACATTTTTCTTACTAAAGCTTTAAATATTTAAAGGTCAAGGTCAAACAAAACGGTGAAGGTTATCCTTTCAAAAGGTAAGGTCACTCTCATAGCCTTAATTCTAGTCTTCATATAATTCGTTTCTATATCACATTTTATTTAGATAGCTTCGAGATATTTTGAAGAGATCATCTTTATCTCTTCACACAAAAAGAAAGTGACCTCAAGACATGCTTACAGATATGACAAATATATGAAACATGAAGAATGCGATTCTCTTTCATAGACTTTCTCTTTAATGCACACATTTTTATTCTCATTCTCTTTTAAATTTGCTAGAGTTTATCAAAACACAATTTGTATTGTACATCTACAACCTCATGTTCAAATTTTAGCCTCTCATAAACATAATACAAAAGACATAAGTTTTAGCCTAGATAATGATTGAAAGTACTTCTAGAGAGATTTGTTTGACAATTTTTTGCACCACAATAGGAATCACACAAAACTTGGAGCATCGCTATCTTATCTTATCACATACCAGACTCGAATTCCCAAATTCTAAGGAACCGTAGAAAAAAATCCCATATGCTATCAATAGTACCCCCAAAAATCTGGCTGTGAACGAAGAAATAGCCAACTCACCAGTCCTGATCCGAGGAAGAAAGTATGGTGTGAACACCAATTTGGGAAAACTCGAAGCCATCACGGGTCTCGAGCACTAAGCATGTGTTGATTTGAGCTTTTCCTTCTCCGAAAGGACGGGAAACAGAGAAAGCTGGCCCTTTGCACCTCTGTGATGTGGACAGCGAAAGTGCTGTATTGGCTGTTGGCTGTTTGTTCTGCCAAGGGCCAATTGCGGCTTTCCAGGCGCCGCTTCCACGAAACCCTCATAATGCACTCCACTTCACTCTCCACCTCCATTAATAAACCTTTCGGTCCGGCCAGCTAAGCGCGCCATAACTTTCGGACAACCAGACTGGGGGGCCACAGGCCTCTCCGTGGAAGCTTGTCGCTTTCTGTTTTATTCCCGCCTTCATTTGCCCCAATTCTCTGCCCTAGGGTTTCAAAGGTCAAAAGCACTGGCAGAAAGAATGGAGGTTGCCGTGGGAGCCACTCCAGTGAATTGAAAGCGACGGCCCACTCGGCCGCCCTATCCCTGTTTGTTGTCCAGTCCGTGTTTCGCGGCAACTGCGAAGGATGTTGACGACTCCTCGGGCTGCGCCATCGCTCTCTGGTTGTTTTTTCTTCCAAGCTTTCGGATTTCCCCTTTAAAATCACTATTTGTCGTCGTGGCGATTCGAACTCCTTGCATTTGTCGGGTAAAGTTAAATGAGCACGTGGGCGGTGATGGGTCGAATTGTATCCCTGCTTTCTAAGACTCAAATTTTCAACACACATGTTCTGCACGGTATTAAATTTGATGGCCGTATGATATTGTTTAATAATTTTGTTAAGTGGTTTTTGGTTTGATGGTAAAGTTGAATAGTAGTATGATATTGTTCAATAATTTTGTTAGGTGGCTTTTGGTTTGATGGTAAAGTTGAATAGTAGTATGACATTGTTTAATAGTTTTGAGAAAGACAATATTGTTAGGTGGTCTTTGGTTAGATGGTTAGGTTGAATGGTTCAACAAAAGTCGACAAGACTCGATATTTATGTACTATTCATTAATGATCATTTCATGACTTTTTTGTCGATATTTTTGGACTATTCATTAATGTTGTTTCATGGCTTGCGAACTATGATGACCTAAACCATGAAGAATATTACTTTCACAATGTAGGATTTTATTTTTAGGTGTAGGGAATAAAAGACACCATCTACTATTGTGTTTTGGGAGTTAACGACACTCAAAAAAATTAAATTCATTCAACATATAAGAAATTTCTAATGTGATGTGGTTGTGGGAAAATGACAATAAAAAATCTAAATGTAGCATGTAAGGAAATAAACTTCTCTCTAATTTAAAATTTTGAGAATAATTTTTCTTCAATATGATATAGACTTCAAATGTAATAAAGAAAATTTACATGCAACATATGAGAAACTTTATTTTGATGAAATTTGTATGAAATATTTTTTGTTTTCTTTTATGTATATAATATGCTATTTTTTCTCATATATAATTGTAAACTTAATTTTATCAAAACTATTTTTTAGTATTTAGAAATTGATTTCTTACTTATAAAAATAATCTACATAATATGAAATATGTTGTCATTTTCTTAGATCATATAAAAAATCTTATTCTTCTTATAATCATTAAATTCTTTTTAAATAATATTAGAAATGCTTTGACAATCTTATAAAGGCTCTTATTCATTGAACATATGTTTATGGAACTTTTATTATAAGTAATTTTATTCTTCTTTTAATCATTTAAGTCTTTTTAAATAATGTTGCTTTCACAATCTTATAAAAGATCTTATTCATTGAACATATGTTTATGAAACTTTTTATGCATTACCTCTCAAAGTCTTATGATAAAATTTGCATATCTTGATCTTACTTTTGATATCATAAGTTACTAAATTTTATATTATTAAAAAAAGTCAATGGATTTACTTTTTACATGTTCCTTAATCATGTAATAAAAACATAGGCATTATAACGGATCTATTCATTGATATTACTAGAAGCAATTTCATAATGAGTTGAAAAGTTAATAACATTCAATAAATATGTATATTTGGAATTGCTATAAGAAATAATAAGGTTATATGTCTTCTCTAATTACTTATTTTGGAAATCTAATTCTAAGGCATAGATAAATTTAGCTATGTGATTTATAAGATTGTTTCGGTAGTGGTATGGATTCACTAATTAATATCCTTATAATTACTATATTTAATTTTTATTATGGTTTTTCATTATTGATTACTTTAAGAAAAGTAGTTTTGTTTATTGATTACTTTTAAGAAAAGTCATTTGTTGACTTTTCGGTATGGTAGAAAACTTTAAAGTTCTTTTAAAAGTTATTTTCATTCGAATTAGAGTTCTAATGGCTCCAACATGGTTGGAACTCTAGTCTATTCACTAACTTAATTTCAATGTATCATTTTTTGTATTTTTGATGTGAATATTATATATGTTTTTTTGTCTCAATTATGAGAGAACAGATATTTATAGAGAATGTTACATGTTTAAATTTGGAGGAAGGTAGAGTTGTAAATATTTTTAAATAATATGTAAGGAAAAAGGGGAAACAATCAATTTTTATATGCTTCCACAAAGGAGTGTACATTAAATTAGTATCTTGTTAAGTGAACAAAAAATATTTTTACTTTCATCTTTATTCAAAAAAAATTAAATTAGAGTTCAAAAAATTAAATTGGTAAATAATGTGTAAAATCAAATATTACACAATTTTGCAATTTCCTATCACATTTTCACTTATTTGTCTTGTCACATGTATGTTTTGACCATTTTTCAACTCTCTTTTTTGTTATCCCTAGCCTTCTCCTAGTTTGGCATGTCTCCTTAACCCTTAGTATGTGTTTGGTCTTTTGATTTATCATTTGTTGCATCTTTGTCCTAGGTGTTGTACCATGTTAATGACCCCTCACCCTTTCACCTTGCCATCTCTTTATTTCTTTAATCAAACTATTTTATGAGACCCTATGTCTCAAATCTAGTGCAATAACCACCTTTGAACTCCTATTTTTTCTTTCCAAACCTTTTCATGATTGCAAATCACCACCTATAGGAGGCAAACCATCTCTTTTACTAGTTCTAGGAAATTGAGCAACCTCTAGTCTTGAGATTTATTCTTGCATTTGATTGCAAAGAAGAGTTAGTGTCCTCATCCTCTAATCAAGCTGAAATTTTCACTACAAGTTCATCCAATTAGGAAAAAAAAAGGTAAACTAAGTTTCTAGCCTAATATTTCTCCAAAAACTCATTAAAGAGCCTCCCCAATCTCAATTTTTACACTAAAATATTAAATTTCATCTTGAGAGAAATTTTTGAGCAATGGTTCCCAAATAAGTGGGGATATATTAAGGTTTAAAAAACTTATACGATGTGTTGTTTTTCATCATAGCCTTTGCACAAAAAAAAAATTGAGCATAAGGAACCTAAGAAAGATGGTATTCATTAGGTGAAAGAGTCCCTTATCATCAAAATTCAAAACCTAGGAACAAAAATAAACTAAAAGAAAGAGAAACCCTTAAAAATTCCCCAAGGTTTCCCAAAGAACCCTCCAATCATTATTGTTTGGCAACTTCAACTTCTTAAAATCTTGGAAAATTCTACCTAGCTCAACGGTGTCCCTATATGTGAAGATTTAGATTTTGGATACCATACTTCTTACACGTACCTCTAGTTATACTAAATGTTTAAAGACTTTCTATACCTCATCAACTATTAGTACGTGTAACCATCCTTGAAAGATAAATTCATGTATATTTTTATTCTCTAGTAGTTATGGGATATTATCCTTAGATAATAATATTTGGTTCTCATCTAGAGGTAAGGGTAAACTCTATTGAACTAATCGATCAATACATGTCCTAATATTCACAAATATCTATTCTCAAACTCCTAGCTATATATTACATTTTTAGATAGCTTCTTCCTTGTCCAAGATGCCTCTAGATCTCTTGTTCATTATTCCCACTAAGATCAACCTATCTTCTAGAAGATCGTAGATATTTTTTAAGTTTTGTATCTCTTGTCTATTATTCCCACCTAAATCAACCTATCTTCTAGAAGATCATGTAGATTTTGAAAAAAATTGTCCCATCTACTATCCTCTAAACAAAAAAAATTAAGACTTTGTCTACTTTAGCTTGCACATCTAGGATTAGAGCCTATGTTGAATCAATACCACTAGTTGCTTGTATAATTGTTTCACATTAATATTTGTACAAGGAGTCGATCAGGTTAAGTGAGCCTAATGGTTGTCCCATTTCTTCTTGCTAAGTTTCAAATTCTAAAATCATTTTCTTGTAATCCATTAGTTTCTAATTATCAATCTAATTGGTGTGTCTAGCAAAATTATTAACTTATGTAGCCACCCTCCACTTAAGTGTAATGATTTTAATATACAAGGAGTCTTCATTGGCTTTGATCTCTTATATTTATGATTTTAGGACCTCAACTTGTTTTTTTAATTTTATCCTTTTAAATTTATTTCAAAATCTCATCCAACATTAAATTTAGGTGATGGTTTCTTATCTCTTTTTTACTCACTAGTTGTCAAGGTAGCAACTTGCTACTTATATTATTCAATATTACTCGACGACTCTATTAGCTTTATTTGCAATTCCTTAGTCAAGTTACTTGTTCTATCTCAATATTTTCTTCTAGCATTTGTTGAAATGTAGTTTCATTTAAAACTCTTACTTGAAGATCTAATACTTTGACCTTACTAGCCTTATATTTTTTCTTTACTTTATATATTTTTTTGTCCTTTTTATTTAGCTTTCTTTCAAGGGAGACATATTTATTAGCCACAAACTTGGTACTTTTTTTGATCAATTCAATCCTATTTTTGTATCAAGCATCCTTCAAACTTATACTTTGTGTTTGTAGTTCATAGTCGGCAATTTTCATATACCCTTAGGATTTATCATCTATAAATGTAAATGGTAAAAAAAATTCCTACTTCATAAGAGAAAATTGAATGATAACTAAAAGATCAACAACTTTATCTTGTATCTTCTTTTTCTTTTGTTTATGCTTGATACATCCATTAATAATAGAATGTTGGATCTCTTGTTATAGTAATAATTGAAGGTAGTTACAAAGATTAAGGAGAAAAGAATAAATAATGGACTAGTAGATGATGTTGTCTATGTGGAGGGGTTGAAAGGATTTAAAATGGATGCTTATAGGGGCTAAGAAAATGAATATGTTGAGGAAAATCCTAGGAATTATGATGTTGAGGAACTCACAATAGTGGAAAGTTAGGTATTTGGTAAGGTGGGAAGAGACATACTCCAAGAGGGGAGCATGTTGTGTGGTTATTTAATATAAATTATTCCCTATAGGAAGAGTTAATGGGTTGGGGTTCACCAATTTTATGAAACCATTTTGAGGTGACTTTAGAGTGAAAGGTAGATGCATAAATTAGGTCAAAGGTGTATGAGTTGTACTTGGTAAGAAACTATGTTGTTAGAAAAATAATGAAGTTACACGTGATGCAGAAGAAAATTGAGTGGCAATAGACACAATGGAATTACTCGAGACATCTAGAAATTTTTGTGATGGATCTTCCATTTGTTGCTTGTCCACTTTATTTTTTCTTCTTCTTTCCCTTTGAACCATCACCCTTCTCCAATATTTTCTTCTTCTTCTCATCCTCTAGGTAATCATATCCACCTCTTATAGTTTATTAATTTCCTATTTGAATATGGGGTTCTTTTTGGGATCATAATGCTTGGTAATTCCAATTAGATGACCCTCCTCCATTTTTTTATTTCTCTCCTAAGATTCTTGAATTTTATCTAACACTAGAACTATAGATTCACTAAGACTATAGACTTAGTGGTTTAGATTTACCTTCCCAATTTAGACTAAGAACTACTCCTATTGGTGCTTTCATAGTTAGGATTTGGGATTTTCTTTTATTTTTTTATTTGAAAAATATTTCCTTGATCGCTCCCTTATGTTGAAGTTTGTTGATTAGAGTCCAAGGGAGAGATTTTATTTATGTATCATCATCTTGAAAAATTATGGCTTTCCCACTCATTTTCTTAGATGCTTCAAGAGTGAACCTTGATTTTAGGATTTGATGAGCCTCATCATATAATTGCTCAAATTTATCATTCATTAAAAATTTCTCAAGAAGGATATTTGGCTTATCAACTTCTTGTATATACTTCCACTAAGCATTAATTTGATGTTCACCTTGACCTTGATTCTTTAAAATATTTTTCCATTTATTCTTCTTTACAAGTTCTCCATCAACCAAAATCTTATAAAAGGTTTCAAAAGCATTAGACCCTTAACAATGGGTGGGATTTACCTTGCATTTAGTATCTTCTAGGTAACTTTCTCATTTGGTTCTTTATTTAATCAATTTCAAGCCTTGACTTGTGTGTAAAATTTCCAATCTCTAAGATGTCAATTTTTATAGCCATATGAAAAAGAAACCAGAAGCTTCATAATTCCAATTGTCAACTTTGATTTCTAACCCCAAATCATGCAATTTAGCTTTCAAGTATTTTGAATATTCCTCTTTGATATAGTTATATTATCAAATTTGAATGGAACTTAATTATAGGATACTTTGTATCTCTTGCATTACCTAATAGTGTCCTGATTATATCAATTTTCCTTGTAAACTCCAACGAGAAATTTCTATACATATTTTGGGAGCTTGAAAAATTGACTGATTAAACTATGGAGCCTAAACATCACATTATTATTGATAAAATTTATTATAAATTATAAATATACCTAGAAATAAATAATCCAAAAATAATAATAAGAATATTCTATTATTTTTATTCAAGGTTGATGCATATGGAAGGAAAAAGCTACAATTTACATAGACTTTAGTAGAATAATTTAGAAAGGAAAATTTCTTGATGGAGTTGAGTCAGCTACAAGTGAATAAGTGGACAACTCAACATGAAGAGTAATTAATTCAAGTGATTACAAATTGATGATCAAGTGAGATTAACTTGATGTGAAGTGTTAATTATTACTAAACTTTTCTAAGTAAATAAAACTAATTACCTTAGTAAATTTAATATAAAAGGTGGAATAATTAATTATGCCAACAATTATATCCAAAGAAATTGTCATCCCTATATATTTGTTGAATATTTTCATATTTGCTTTAAAATTTATTAGAGGATTCTTTTCATTTATTAAGGCAATATTTGGAACTAAAAATTCATCTGCAAACTCATGTAGTACAAAGATATCCTATGTAGAATAGGTTTCCATACTATGACCAAATCATATTTTTTGTTTTTGATAAGGTAAGCAAGGTTTTGAAAGGACCAAGAACCTTTTAGAGAGCTAAGAAAAAGACACTTCCAAATAGAAAAGTATAAAACTTTTCCAATGAAAACACTGTGGTAACACAACAGAAAAACAAACAACACCTAGTCACCATATAACAAGGAGTGACAAAACACTCAGAACCAATAGTAGTCCTAAGTCAAAGATAGACTAACCACCCATTCCTGGCACCAAAACCATGAGCAACAGAATACTTAGGACAAACAATAGTCCTAAGTCAAGGAGAAAGAAACAACAAAGGCCTTGAGCGAAGAAACAACTCACAACATAGCAAGCCCTAAAGACTGCCTGAAACAACCAGGCTACAAACCACCTGCCATAGTTGGATTGCAACAGACCTTCCACTCAAGTTAGACAAAAACTAAGCCTAACAGATTCCCACCAAAAGAGGGATAAGAATCACAAATTGTTGCAAAGATACATTCTTCAAATTGCACCAACCAACCAGACACCAACCCCGAAACCACCTCAAAAGGATGGGGCTCCCCTCTATAGGAGAGGAAGAAGTGGGGACTAGAACTACCAAAGAAACCTCCCTCCAGAGCAAGCACACTCCACCTCAATAGGAACTAGCAAAGGAGAGAAGCACTGCCCACCATTTCTACAATCTCCAGCTCCACCTCAATAGGAGAGGGCTCCACCTTAATAGGAGCAATATTCACCTCTATTGAATACAATGTTTGTAGAACATGGTAGCAAGCAAGAACTCTAGTAGAATTGGAAAACACCTCCTCCCAAGGCATCTAGACAGAAGAAGCAATATGAAGGACTAATAGGGATAGGTTTAGTACATAATAATATGGATGATGGTGTTGGCAATATTGATGGCTACGGTGGAAAATGACAATGTGATAGGTTTAGTATGCATGAATACTGATCTTAATGGTATAGACCATACAAATAGGTGATGTAGTGATCCTATGTGGTAGGGTGATGTGGCACAAATGTGATATTTAAGTGGTAGGGTGACTTTAATAGTAATGCAACATGTAGGGCTCAATACTACAACTTTCATAGTTAGGTTATTTGTGAATATTCTCTAGTAGTAAATTTGTAGGAATATTTTATGGTGGGAAATTAGAGCTATTGCAAGTACTACATGTGTAGCCAAAAGGATTTTCTACCACCCTCTTTGAGTAGTAGGTAAGGACTAGAATAGTGGGCGAGAACTATGGGAGGAGCTTTATTGGTGTCATGTTCTAGTGAAGGTGTAGCTAGGAGTAATGTTGCATGGGGGTGCTATAGCTACCCAAGGTAGATAGTGTAGAATGAATACACCAATGAATTTTTTTTAAAATAATGGTGTAAGGAACCTACTAGTTCATTATCTAGTAAAATACTCTTTTTTTAATAATTACTTACTAGTGTTATTGGATGCATAATATCATAAGGTAAAAGAATCAACAATTAATTTGAAACAATATCTTAATTAGACATATTTATTTTTTAAGCTATGATCATCTAATTTCACTAGTAAATATATAGTTGTTTCATTATAAAAGAGTACATAGCCTTTCATCTAGAGTTAAACATCTTTCTATAACTACAATATTACAATAATTTTTCAACATCTTATAAATGATGTAATGTAAAAATATCTATAAATAATAATGTAATTCCACGTGGAAACAAAATTAGTGTCTCTAATAAACCAAACCTTTGACATCTCAACTGCAAGAGGGAGAACATCACCTAAATTCTTTTCCTTCAACCACAAATCGACAATCCCTCATACACCTTCAGTTTAGAAGTGTCCCTACCATTCACAAGAGTAGTACATTCGAAGAACTCCAAGATCACCATGCCATTTGAGAACTAGTGTTGTGTTTGAAATTACAAACAATCAATCATACAACTCTAGATACTTCTAGCTAAGTATGGCACATCTAGCTTAATGTAACAAAATAGAAACTATGAAATAGCAATTCAATCAATATTTCTCATTACTTTGGCCAAATATTTAATATAAATTCTCATGTTTCATAAGATAACATGAGTCGTATGTTCACACATCTCTTTCTCAAACTAATTATCGACAATAAGTTTCACGTATACTTTCTTTTAGCATTAGGACTTCCAATCACACATATCAAAATAATTACCTCTTATATCCCTATGCTTATCTTTGCATAATTTAGTACTTTTACTAAGTTTAAATTCCTCCTTTTCATGAATCAATCAAGTTTAATATTATTATTACACATGTAATTATAGCATGTACAATAGTAAAATAACACATGCAAGGGTATGCACTTATATATTTAAGTAAATAAAATCATACCTAAATAATATTTATGTGCCAAGCTCATGTTGCCCTTATTTGAATTGTCCAATGATATTGTGCAAATATTTGTACATTCATATGCAAGCAACGTACACATATACATATGTATGCATTTGTTCACTATCAAAATACAAAATAGAACTCACTCCAAATCTAGTGAATAAATAAATTCATTTTCCATATATTTCAAAATATCTTGTTTAATACTAAATCATATACCAATGAATTCCTTAAGTTGCATAAACATTAAATTTGACTATACTTCCCATGCACATGGTTAACACATATTACTGGATTGACCAAGAAGCAAATAATAAAGGAATAGACTATTTGCAAGGTCAATAGCTTATAATGAACATCTTCACTCATTAAAATCTAACCCTACAAATTATAAAGTTTCTTATTGTAGGCAAAGCCAAACATAAAAATATTATGTTATTGAAACATAGGGTTGAATGCTTAATGGATTAGTATTAACCAAGCTAAATGGCTATTGTTGAACTTATATTTAGATTTATCATAACATTCCAACAAGGCCGAATACATCTGTAGACACTCAAATAGTCATGACTGACATTATGCATCTAATTCTAATTAATTATCATCATTTTTGCTATTAATCAAGTATTTAAGTTTATTAGATTAATTCACTTCATGCTCACTAATGTTCACCACATTAACTAAATAAATCAAATTATTTAATTAAAACCCTAAAGTCCTCTCATTTGATTAAGTAAATCAAATTATTTAAATCAAATGTCACAATCCCCTAACCCACTTGGGTTGATTAAATTCCGAATTAATTAACTCTAATCTCCTCCTAATCCTCATTACCCATTTCTCTAGTTTTTGACTCAACCTTGGTCAAACTAAACCTATGATCAACTAACCAACTTGCACATGAAAATAATTTCTTCTAATTAACTAAATAGCCTATTTCCCTCACAAAGGCATATTATTTAGGAATATTCCTGCAATAACTCCACTTATTTGACTTTCCTAAACAAATATTTTAATGCCTCTTACAAGGTCTTTAATAGCCACCTTTCTCTTACACAAGGCCTTAAATGGCCTCTTACATACCATCTTGTCTCTCTTACATTCTCACCCACATTCCTTAAATAGCCTCTTACACCCCTCTTACACAAGCCACCTAAGCATTTACTCCTCTTACACATTCCTTCTCCCAAGATGTGCTCACACATGTGTGAGCACATATCTCCATGGCTTCCATTAGCCTTGTGACAAGTGTCACAATGCTATTGAATCTCATTTTAGTCCCACATCCACCAATTTTATCCATTCTTCAACCCTTCAATCCTATAAGTAGAGGCCTCTTCTACTTGAAATAGATCCACAACTTCATGCAATCTTACTACAGTCATTTTCATCTCATCCTCATCATTTTAGCCTAAATTCATCATCACTTTGGAAGGATTTCAACACTTTGCGTCAATAATCTTAAAAGCTTATCACAAGGGATTGGGAAAGGGCTTTCTTTCCATATCAAAGGAGCACCAATCCCACTATGGGATAGAGTTTGAATATGCTTTTATATGCTTTCATTTTTTTACTTTGGTTTTTTTTATTGTCTTGTTTGCATATTTAGTTTGTTCAAGTATCTCATAGGAATTGCTTTATTTCATTTGTTTAAATTGACTAATATGATAATATTTGTCAATCTTTGATCAAGTGTAGATCAAGTGTTCACAACATCTAAAATTATATCATGGTTTTAGAATAATTTAAGTTATGCACAGATTTTCATCATAATGTTAACAAGGTTAGACACTAGTTAATAACCATTTCAACACTTTTAACAATTCATTCACAAGAATAAATGACTGTCATCACACTAATAGTTTGAGCACATGGTAATCTATAATATCATTACCTAGCATTTAAACAATTAACTATATATTCATTGACAGCTCGAGTGCTCAAAAATGATAGGCTATCATTATATTGATAGTTCAAGCACATAAATAAAATATTTAATGATAGGGTCGAAAGGATATATATAATAAAACAAGATTGCCATAGGTCTTGAAGCAAAATGAGAGGCTTTACGTATATCAACATAATATGGTCATTGTGTGACAAAGATAAAAGGCTTAATTTACAACCTTAAAGTCTCTTAACAAACCAATATTAATTTTCCTTGAAATAAGGTCAAAAGGAAATTCAATTATAAACAATACAGTCACCAAATGACTTGGTTGATAGGCTTCCAAACACTTCACAAATTTCACAAATTCAATCCTTTATAAGAGAAGAAAAAATGGGTTAAAAAGTTTTGATAAAATACACTTAGCCATACTGCAACCAAAAGGTTTTGAGCTCAATGCACTACTAACATGGCAGAGATTATTGTCATAACAAAAATAAAACCTAACTCAACTCTAAAAATCATCTCTACAAACATCTTTAGATAGACCTTATAAAGATTCAAAATATCCACACAATAGTAACATTCTTCACTAAAACACTAGTTTAGAGGTCGATAACCATTCCTTTGGAGATGCATAAACTATTGCTTAAAAGTTCAAAATAAAAGACCCAACAAAACCTGCTTTCCTTCATACGAAAATAAAAATAGATCTCTTCAAAACTCCTTTTCCAATAGAAACAAGCACATTCATTTGCAGAAAGCATACAAAGATTCATGAAGTGTTATTTCCATATTGAATTACTAGAGTCGAATGAAAAGTTATATACCAAAGTCTACAACTAAACAGTAACAACACAATTACTTACTTCATCCTTCATTGCCAACCCCCACTTGTTCTCTCTAGCTTCCCATTTTTTATTTCTCCCATAAAACCCTACATTTTCTCCCTCATTTCATGCATTTTCTCCAAAAGCCTCACCTCTCTGAATTGTCACCGAGAGTAGTAAAGACTCCCTTTACTTCACATCAAGTGAAGTTTAATTTTCATGCCACCTTCTTACTCTCCACTTCATGGAGTTAAAAGATCAATAAACTTCCTCATAAATTTTATGTACTCTACATTAAATGTCGCCTTCAACCACCACAACAATACTCTATTAATTCATGGAGAATTAGATCTTATAAAAAAATAGGCACATAAATATTTACATATACATATGCATATATAGATATATATGCATATACATATACATATACATCATATACATATACATATACATATACACATATATAGATATTCATATATATGTATATATGTATATATACAAATTATTCCTTTGATATTAAAAGATAAATATGTTTTTCCTTCAAAGAATCACCCTTACGTAGAATTTTGACCATATTTTCCTTTCCCATTTATTAGTAATACAACATCTCCTATTTCCATATTCGTGCATGGCTTAACTCTATGAAAATTTTGGATTTATTTGTTCAAGCTCTATAAAATTTTCATCTTGTTTTAGTCTCACACATATCTTCCACCTCATCCATAATTTCAAGAATCTTTTCATAGTTTCAAAATTCATCCATTGTTCTTTGAGTTTGAAGCATATTTCCTTGTTAAGATCTTCATTATATTTGCCTTGTGTGAAATTTCATCACTTTCATGTATGGGGATTTTATATTTCATCCTTGAAATTCCATCTCTATCATCCATTTAGGTCTATTGTTTATGTTAATATATCTCCATATATCCTCATTAACAAATGGAAAGAATAGGAAAAATGAGCTATGCAATATACAAATTGAAGAATATAGAACATCAATTACTAATTATTATGGAAAGAAACTTCAAAAAGTTAGAATGTCACATTCATCACCAAAGGGAATGGGATAATGATTCAAGATTTTAAAGTTTTTCACAAGAGCGTTTAAGCATTCATGTGGTAGGTTTTCAAGTTGTGGCATTATTGTTCATTGAAATCCACAAGTCCTAGTCTTTCAATGGGTGTAGAAGATTCAAAATGTCTTCTATTTTTGAGCTAGTGGGAAGACTTTGTAGTACTAAAGGGTTATTAATCTAATACATGCATGCTTCTTGGAAGGGAAATAACATTTTGACATTATTATGAGCACAAAATTCTTTTATATTGAAACTCATTCACAACACTTATCACCACGTGACCACACATAGCATGGAATTGTGTGCATTTATAGGAAACTTAAGAATAGAAACCCCTAGAGACAACATTTATCCTAAGACATAGGGGAATATTTGGATAAGGTTAGCTCATTTATTAATATTATAATATTAATCTAAAATGTAAAAACAAACACACTATAAACATCAAACACTCCTAATTTAAACATGCTAGTGAAAAGGGTTAAAGAGGGATTAATGGTTCAAGAAAAAAAAATTAAAAAGGAGATGATGCACCGAAATAATGTGATCAATTTAACTCTCCTTTCAACATTCAACTTTCCATATGCATTATTCTTTTATGTGTAGATGAAACTAATTCAACTAATTCTTAGTATGGGCATGTTTAACTATATGTAATTAGAATACTTATAAACATGCATTCATGTAAGTTCTTTAAATATTCATAACAAAGGATCATAAATATACATAAAAATATAAAGCTTCAATTTTAAGGACCCCTCAAGATGAGGTGTTGGGAAATACAAGAGTAGAGATCTTTCTATAATCTATTGCACAATGAGTCAAAGATGTTTATAAGGGGATAAAGATCATATTTATATACAATGGAAAGTAACCATATCACACCACTTGCTATGGTCATAGCCATATAATAAATATGTTATAGAAGGGAAGAGAGAGGAAATAAATGCTAAGATAAATGGAAGATGAGGCTAATGAGTTTTTGAAACATTAGACTAACAATTGAGATACAATAATAAGGTAAATAGATGTCTTTAATTTTCAATGAAGAATCAACTAACTAAAAATGACATCCCCATGAGATATAGCCTTTTATCTATGTTATGGTGAAAGGAAACCATTGGATGAGATCCTAAAATAAAGCTAGTATTAATGGTTGACAATCATAAGGATAAGATCTTATTTGGGTGCATTCTTGATAGGTGTGGTATCTAGGTATGTAGTGAGTGGCTAAAATTTATACTAGGATGCTTTGAATGGGCACAACCATGAGGGTGGGACTTAGGAGCATCTAAGAGGAAGTGCAAGTGTTGGAAGATTGAGAAGGTTCTTACCAAACAAACCTACTTGAAATTATCTACTTGTAATAATATTCATGCCTTTAGTAATAGATGTTGATGATAAGGTTGCACATTGTTGAATCCATTCAAAAGGGACAAACTCGTATCATTATTGGAAGGATCAGAGGTCATTAATAATTTATATATATTGATGTTTTTTTCTTTAATTGGCTAATTTACTCCAAGGTCCCTCTATTTGAAAAATAATCCTATTTGAAGGAAGAAGGATGAAGATAGATTCACTTGAACAAGAAGCTCTTCTAGGGTATAATAGATTGCTAAATTCACCAAGCCAATGAACTTTTGGTAACTTTTGGGTACTCTTTCTTGAAAGAGAAAGAACCCAAACATTGATCCATTGGTTGATAAGGCTTGTACAATACAACATTATGTAATGCCTTTCCAGTGTTATGACCTCTTGATATGCTAGAGCATTGTTGTACAACAGAGTAGTTTAGGTACAAATTTTTACACAGTTGCACTACCTAGATCTTTTTTTATCTTTGTGTGACTTGTTATGGCCCTAGGGTGATCTTACTCTCCACTTAGGTAGGCTTCTCTTTAAACTATTTCTCTACAAATTCCTCTCCAAACACCTCACTTGTATTTTACCAATATGTACAAGTTGGATCTATCTCAATGAATTGTCTTATTTGATTGTAGAAAAGTTAGTCTTTTCCAAGCAAGATGTGAGGAGGTTACATTATTATTCATAGTCTCTCAAGGTCATCATGAATGTTTTGAAGAATGTCATAATTTCACACTATGTATTGGAAGTTCTTTTATTTCTCATCATTTGTGGGATCCAATGTATATTGACCTAATCCAACATAAGTTGTTCCACACTCAAGGGAGGCTTGAACAAGAGGTCCCTCTCAAGAAAATGTTTGTGTTAGGGTGAAATAAAGAAAACCTTGTTTGTTATTGGTAGGTAGAGTGGATGTTATTTTTGTGCTTGACTACTTTGCTCTCAATCTTGATGCCTCCATTCTTCTTTGATAAACATCAATAAGGTTGCATGTAATTATATATTATTTCCACGCTAAATTGTATTAACCAAACTAGTGGCTTCAATCGACCCATTTCACTCTAAAGTTTGCATAAGAAACTCTCTTAAGAAAAGGAAAACTTTGCAAATAAAAGGAATTGTGAAGATTTGAATTAGTTATCGTCTTCCATTGGTACAAGATTTGATGAGCATTAGGCACAAAATCTATTACTTTAGATCCTTGGAACTTAGGTGGACTTGTTTTGTATCTTCTTTTTTTTATGGAGGATTTATATCATCCATGTGTTCATTTTGTTATCCAATATGGGAGCATGAGCCTATGTTGATACCTCTTCAACTAAGAGCCAAGAATTGAGGAGAATCATGTTTGCCAAAGTCATTGCATGTGTGAATCTCGACCTCATCCCTTATATCATACCTCTAAGGGTTTTGAACCTTGGTGGATGGTGTAATCAAGAAATATACCATCACCCTTTGCTCAACAAATTGTACTACAACCCTTTAATCTTCATTTTCACTTACCTTCTTAAAAAACATTTCACTTAACATTAATTTGAGAAAATCTCACCTTCAGTTATAGACTTGGATTCTTCCTTTTGGATGAGAGAATCTTTTATCTTTTTTCCTTAAGAAAATCAAACTAATCTACAGTTCTTTCACTTCATCAATTCCCATATCTTAGTTATGTAATGTATCCTATTTTGATCTTGGCACGAGATTTTCCTCTTTTGAACTTAAGGACCAACTTGTCCAAATTTTCTAAATCTGTCAACTCATTTTGGTCTCACATGTGTATTCTACATCATCTATCCTTCCAAGGATCTTGTTATAGTACCACAAATCATCCCTTGTTTTTTTGAGTCTACGGTACATTTCACTATTAAGATCTTCACTATCTTTTCCCTTTTGTGAAATTTTATTGCTTTCGTGTATGGGGATTTTCTCTTTCATCCTTGAACTTCCATCCATGACAGTCATGTCCGGTCTATTTCTAATACTAATCCACCGCCATATATTCCTAGTGGAATTGTTGTCAGTGCACTCACGAATGGAAAGGACAGAAAAATATGAAAAATAAGATTTGCAATGTAAAAGTTGAAGAATAAGTAACATCAATCAATAATTATGATGGTCGGCTCCTTGGAAAACAATCGAAGAGGATGTCCCAGAGAATATGGGAGAATGCTTTAAGATTTCCAGGCATGTCGCCAGAGGAATTGAAGATTCATGTGGTCGCCTTTCAAGCTATGACATTACCGAATTGAGCTCCACTTCAAGTCTTCCAATGGAAGCATAAGATTCTAAATGTCATAAATAAGTTGTTTTTGGATTTGACAGTGTGTTTGTTTTTTATCAATATTTTGGATCACATATAGTGATCCATCATCAGGATAAAGAACTGAAAAAGAAGCACACAATCAAATCTAGAAATGTTATAAATAAGTTGTTTTTGGATTTGATTGTGTGCTTCTTTTCAACTCTTTATTCTGATAATGGATCACTGTGTGTGATCCAAAACATTGATAAAAAAACAAGCACGCAATCAAATCCGAAAACAGCTTATTTATTTCAATTATAAATTGTAGAAATCTAATCGCATTGATCCTAAATATTGATTAATCATTAATACACCCATATATCCAGAGGCCTCAAGATATCTGGTCTTTTCCTCACTTTCCTCCCAGCTAGTTTCTAATTGATTATTTTCTTAGACCAAGCGTTCATGTTTTCTTATACTCTCTGCAACTTGATGTGCCAGTTTTCCTGCTCGAATTGGGTTCTCCTTAGTTCCTCTTTTTAAGTCCATGACTTTGTATTCGGCACGATGATTGAACATGTTGGCAGGATCAGATTGTGTCATCAAATGTAGAGTGGTCAGTGGGGAAGGATGAGCAAACTCGGGAGTAATATGTGTCGACTTGGCTTTAGTTTTCCTGAGTGTCTTTGTGAGTTGCTGGAATGGTTGGAGATATTGATAGGAATCATCATTGAAGGTAGGAGGGGAAATCAAGGATGATCCTATAGAGGTGTTGGCACCGAATTGTAACAAGTGACAAGAATAATGCTTAGTTATAAAATAGGTAGCACAAGCTTAGCAATGTCCATATAGATATGGATATAGATCATGCATGATCTTACAATTTATTTAGGATACATATTTCATGTGTTTATATATTATGTTATATTTGATTAGTGGTAAGATGCATATTTCATGTGTTTATATATTATGTTATATTTAATTAGTGTTATGTACAAAATATTCTTGTAATATGTATGAAATAGGTGGTATTAGAAGATACATGTCTATATATATCTCATGTTTATAATTTTTTTAACAATAAAATCAAATCTATGTTATAATAGAAGTGACCACCTTTATGTTTTTATCAATGTGTTCAAGTTCATGTATGATGTATATCCATATCTATATGCATGTTGTTAAGCATGTGTTTATCCTTAGATTGTTGCATGCATAAGGAAAATGACTAAAACGAGGTTAAGACCAAAGAGTAAGAAGTGGGAGGAAAGGAAGTTGTGCTTGGTCAAAGGTGACCAAAGTATATTACTTGGAGGATAAATGAGAAGGGGGGGGGAGAAGGGAAGATATTTTTACTAACCTCTACACCTACAAAAAATATTTCACCAACTTAAGGATAACCTTGGGAGGAATGGATAGGAGTGTTCCTTTCTATGAGTAGAGGAAAGAGGAGATGTTACCGCCAAGGATTCATGAATACAAGCAAAAGTGACACTAAAAAGAGGAATTATGGGTTCTTGCATGAAAGCAAAAGATATGCCAACTATGATATAATGAAGGGAAGTTATTAGTAGTTGAAACATAGAAAAAGGTAAGTGTGGGGGATGTGAGTATGTGAGGGTTTATACACACTTACACCACCTCTATTTTCATTAGAAAAAGGTATATTCGAAAGGATAGGATTGACTTTCAACCTTGAGGTGAGACAACCCTATTAGGAGGATCTGTTATTTTCTTATGATAGAAAGTGACAAAAATGGTTCATTAACTATTTTGGGAGATAAAAATAAAATACTTAATTAACTCAATTGTGTGATGTAAAACATGAAATGCAAAGATTAAGTATAACATAAATAGAAATAGTATTTTTTTGCAGATCTAGAAAGTGCAGAGTAGTATGTACCTGTCACCAAAAATAGGTGTTGAGTGTTCTTCAAGGACTCATTCGCCCTAGGGCGAATGGGTCATTGTACAAGGATTTTTCTCAACTTCAAGGGTCCTCTAGTGCAAGATCTGTGCTTTTGTTTGCCACTGGTTTCACTATAGGAAAGCTGGAAATAAATTCAAGATCTGAGTTTTTGTGGCTTGACAACAATGTTGACAACTTTGCACAATTGCTCTTTTGATCTAATTTTAGTCCTTCTTCACTTGTAAATATGCACACACAGAGGGCAAAATGTTTGCTTTTGGGTGAATAGGGGTTTTTCTTGGACAAACCTTGGTTTGGTAATTAAACCGTGATGATTAAATAATGATAAAATGGAAAGAATTTGATGAATGAACAATGTTGTGTCATAACTCACCAAACCCTCAATGGCTTCCCTTAGAGGATTGAAATCCAACACATCTCTCTAAGAATTGGATCTTGCATGAAATGGCTTGATTGGATGATTAATCTTGATGCTTGAATGCTTGAAACCTACATCACAATGTTAGCTCCAAAACATGATATGAATAAGCATAAACTTTGACATGATGATATGATCTTGATTGTTGTTGTAGATGCTTGATAAATCTACTCTTCAATGCTCTTGACAATAATCTTTGCTCTTATGAAAGTTGCCTTTTGATTCTTAATGTTGAATTGATCAAATAACTATGTATTTATTGGTGTTTATCTAATTTCTTGAAAAATTAGATTCCATAAGTTGACATTTGAAACTTGAATTTGATCATTAAAATGTTGCCAAAAACATATTAGAAATTGGGTCCTAGCACTTAAAGAGGACCCATTCACCCTTGAGAGAATGGGTCTTGGGACCTAAATTCAGAACACACAAGTTCCAAGATGTTTAAATTAATGATAGTATTTGTTTAATATAAGTTTCCCTTTCAAAAAAGGGAATAATAAAGCTTAGAAATGCATATTTTGGTCAATTAGAAGCTTAATTAAGTCCAATTAATTAAGGGACCCAAACATAGTGTGAAAATGTAAAAGTGTACATTTTTCTACATTACATTTAGCCCCCACTTTAGTGAGAGTATGAACTTATCCTCAAACTCACACTAAAGTAGACAAATATATGTCAAGAGGGGTCCAAGTGCACAAATTTTGATGGAATATGATGACAAGGATCAAGGGGGTGGCCAAGCTCCTAGGATCAAGATCCCATGGCAAACCAACATAAGCACAAAGGGACATCCACATATGCATTATATGAAGCAATAAAACAAGATACACAATCATACAATGCCAAAATTAATGCAAAAAGAAGAAGAGATGGACTAGCAAGTTGCATTATGCCACATCCATCAAATATGCTCATAAGGATGCAAAATCACTTATGAAGCACATGGCTCCATAGAAAAGCAAGTTGTGTTATGCTAGGTGGCCATGAAAAATATGCTCACAAGTGCAAACCAATATACACTGGGTGAGCCCCCAAGAAAAATGTGACAAACACACACTAGGTCTACAAGGTGTGATCCCACAAAACAAGTGGCAATGGGCAAGTGATCCCATATGTCAACCATACCAAAAGTTATACTTCATGATAACTTTGATAAGGCAACACAACATGATCAATATGCTATGCTAATGCTATACTAAATTCAACTTCTGTGAACCAAGTGAAGCAATAAATGTCAAAATTTTAATGCCAAAATGAAATAATGCCAATGTCAATAAGATAATGTCAGTGTAATGATCACACTTTCTAGGAGATGTATGCTATCATCACTAAGAAGGTAACATGCAAATAATGATCGGGGGACAATATGCCCCCCACTTAAAATGTCAACATACTTGTTATGTTGGTATTTTAAGTAGAAAGAGAGGAAGAGGGGATCCTTGGAAAGAATACACACTTCCAAAAACTATTTATCCTTGCCCCCCAAACGTAGAGACAAAGACAACCACCAATGACTATCATATTGTTTCCAAGGTAAATATGGTTGCACCTAGGATTGTACCACCATGAATGGCAATGAGCAAGACACATAAAGCTACCAATGCCACATAGTGATGAGCAACATGATAGGATGAAGATCATTATCAATTAGAAGAAATAGGTGCATCAACACAAGGACGAGCACCACAATCCTTAAGATGTTTAATTTTATTACTCAAAGCCTTACATTCATTAGTAGAATGACCATGAACTTGATGATATGTACAAAATGAAATTTTGTTGTAAAATTTATTTCATGTTCTTGGAGGGAGAGATATCAAGCGAGCTTAGAGAAGCCTCGATAAGGTATCCTCTTGATCAATAGTAGAAGATGTTCCTTTTTTTGTGACAAAGATATTTCTTGCTTAGTAAAAGGTGTCATACATACACAAGACTCTCTAGATTGTGAGATTTTGTACTCTCCCCTAAAGGAGGGTGTAAAATATAAGGCACCCTAATCATCACTAAGACATGTGTTTGAAGATGAAGAAATATTTTTCCTAGGAGTGTTTTGCGTTATGACATTGATCTTAAGAGAAGGTTTCTTTGATGCTTTCATTTCTTTTGAAGGACAATAACCAAGACCTTGTGCTTGTTCTTGTGAGGTAGGCTCTATATAGGAACACAAATGCCTTGTTCTTTAATACCACATCCTTTTCCATTATAGCCAAGTTGTTTTAAAAGCTCATAACCTCTTCCATAAAGTTTTTCCATTTATTTTGGATTTGGTGATTTCTCATGATCACACTCATCATATGTGGATGTATAATTTGTGTTTTCCTCTTCTTTGCTAAAAGTTATGGACTCACATGGTTTTGATGACTCAGCTTGTGTGGATATTATAGTAGCTTCTTTCTCCTTTATTGACTTTAATTGTATAATATTGGGTTTCCCATCAAATTTAGGTGTGAAATCTAACGATCCCCAATCATCTTTTGACAATATTGTCATAGGCGAAGACACTTATTCTTATCCCTAACTTGTAAAGGTTCCACTTTTGTAGTTGGCGTCAATATTGTAAGAGGATTTTTCATTCCAATTTTAGTTTGCAAATTTTTTTTTGATTGGCAGTCAACGCTTATTGTATAGACCTTGTTGTTGTAAGTGTACTTCACTAGATGATGTAACATTGAAGGAACCACATTCATTGCATGAATCCACGGTCTACCTAAGAGAATATTATATGAGAGTTCTTGAGACATGACATGAATAGGAGTTTGCAATGTAAGCTTTCCAGCTTTTACAAGTAATGTTATCACACCAAGCAGTTGTTTTCCCATATTATCAAATCCACGAATGGATAAATTATCTAGTTGAATTTGACTCTTGTTTACTCCAATATTGTCAAGAATACTACAAACATTGAGTAATGGACCATTATCAATGAGGGTGTGCCTTATGCCACAATGATTAATAATAGCCAGTATCATCAAAGCCTCATTTTGTTTTTGCACTTTTGATGGAGGTAACTTTTCTTAATGAAAGGTAATGTCTAAGTTGACCAAGTTTATACCTTGAATTAGGATTGATACATCATTTGGTTGCACACTAGGAGGGATAACAACTTGTTGTAAATAATTTTGAAGCATGCTATGATAATTAGGTGAAGCTTGAATAAAATCCCATAAAGAAATCTTAGCAGGAGTGTCTATAAGTTGTTCCACAAGATCATACTCCTTTCCATTGTGCAAAGGAAAATGAGGAGCACTAGGAAAAATAGGTTGAGGTAGTGGTAATGAAGTAGGTATGGTTTGTGGTTTCCTATTGTTCCTTGTGTTATATGTGTGAGTAATGGTATTATAACTCAGTTTCTGTGAAACATTGTTACTACAATGTTGCCTTGCAAAATTTAAGATAGCTCGTAGAGGTAATGGTTTGCGTTGAGATGGTCTTATGATAACAAACGGCTAAGGAGATGACATGGGAGGCCCAATAATTAGAGGACTCTTAGGAGGTCCAATAATTAGAGGAGACTTTGGAGGTCCAATAATCAAGGGATATCTAATTTTCATAACCTCAACAAATTTATCCTCATTTTGATGATCTTCTAGTGAGGGGGAGTCTAATGTCACCTTATCATCTTCATCTAAGGAAGCCATGTTACTTTTGTTTGAAAGAAATGTATCAATTCTATCATCCTCTTGCACCATGATATCTTCCCTAGTAGGAGAGTTTTTAGGAGAGGAACACACAAGAAATTAAGGATACTCAATGGTTGGATCCTCTAAGATAACTTCATCACAAGTAGGGGAGGTATCTAGAGAAGAACAACTATGATTTACTTGCATCAATGATTGCATCATCTTGTTCAACAATATCTTCCCAAGTGGGAGAAGCTTTGGGAGAGGGAGAAACAAGATTCTCATGGCTCTCAATGGTTGGATCTTCTAACACTAAGACACCTTCGTCACAAGTAGGAGAGGTGTCGAGAGAGAAAAAACTAGGATTGCCATGCTTTTCAATGCTTGCATCCCCTTTTATCAAATCATTCTCACAAATGAGAGAGATAGGAAAAGTGATATGAGGGGATGTGTTTATGGTCTCATATTTTTTCCCAACAATGTCTTTCCAAGTAGGAGAAGTAGGGGAAGAGAAACAAATAGGATTCTTATGACTTTCAATGATTATATCTTCTAACACCAAAATATATTCTTCACAAATGGGAGAGATATTGGGAGAAGAATAAATGTGATTATCATGATTGTCCAAATTTGTATTCTCTTTTACCAAACTTACCTCACATGTGGGAGAGGGATCAATTAACTCATTTGCAGAATTTATTTTTGACTTTTCGATAGTGGAATCTGAAGGATCAGGAGTGCAAGTTCAAGATTAGAGGAATGTGAAAACATATTTTGAAATTTTGCTCGAAGACCCATTCACCCTAGGGAGAATTTGTCCTAGCATGACATTCTACAACCCTTTTTGGTGATTGGTACACATCATCTTACCCTTCTTGGACTTGCTGGAAAGTTATAGTTTTTGTTTGTGCTATGCTTTAAGTCTGTATTTCAAGTTTCACACGATGTATAATTAAGTTCATTTGGTATTTTATTTTTATCTCCCTAAACTACATTTCAGTCACATTTATCACTTTCTATCATTAGGGAAACAATAGTCCCCTAATAGGGTTAACTCACCTTTTGGTTGAAAGTCAATCCTACCTTTGGGAGATCTCTTTTCCTAATGAAATTGATAGAAAGATAGGTGCATCATCCTTATTCATTTTCTTTGTTTCATTTTGGTGAACCTATTTTTCTTCTTTCCAAGTATCAAGGCCCATGGCCTTCCTAAACCAAAAGATTTATCCATGGTCATTGGCTTCATAGGTGAATTTATAACATTATTTAGAGTGTCAACCTTCTCTAACAAGAAATTACCATTCTCAACCATTTCTTGCACAAAGTGATACTGTACACCAATATGCTTAGTATGAGTATGACACAAAAGATTTTTGGCCAAACAAATAACACTCTCATTGTCGCATATGGCTTTAACAATCCTACAATCAAAACAAATACCTATATATAGTATTTATAACCAAACTTCCTCCTTAGAGGCATGTGTAGCAACCACATGCTCTAATTTTATGGAGGAAAAAGAAATTTTTGGCTACCTTTTATTCATCCAACTCACTCTACCTCCAAATAGATAAAAAATATAACCACTAGTGAACCTTTGAATATTGAATTCACCTACTCAATCTACATTGATAAATACCTATATGTCCAATAAATTATCTAGATCATTAGTATCATGATAACACAAATAGTAACTAGAAGTTTCACACAAATCTTTAAATACCCTTCTAACAAAATTCCAATGCTCTCTACTAGGGCTAGACATATACCTACTCAAAACTCTCATTACTTGGGTTATATTTAGTCTAGTGCAAACCATTGTATACATCAACTACCAATAAAATTAGCAAAAGGCATGTTAGACATTCCGCCAAAATCATCATCGAATTTAGGACGCATGTCTAAAGTCAGATTAGTACCAAAAGGAAATGGAATACTCTTTGGTTTATAGTCATGCATAATAAACTATCATAAAATGGTATCCACATACTTACTTTGACTCAACCAAATATTTTTTTGTGTCAATCCTTGTTGATCTCCATCCAAAGAATATGTTTGTATCCCCCAAGTATTTCATATCAAATATGCTAGAAAGTTGAGTTTTGATCTCCTTAATCATCAACTTGTTGTTACCAATAAACAACATATCATCCACATACAAGATAATAATTAGTATATGATAATCACCAATCTTAATATAAATCAAATGATATTTCTTGCTCCTAAAAAATCTCAATTTCAACACAAAAGCATCAAACTTATGATGCAACATCATAGGTGCTTTTTTCAAACCATATAATGACTATTTCAACTTGCAAATAAACTATTCCTTCCTTTTCATAGTAAAACCATTAGGTTGTCGCATATAAATCTCCTACTCAAGATCACCATGAAAGAAAGTAATTTAACATCCATTTTCTCAATATTAAAATCACAAGTTGCAATAATAGATAAAATGAATATAATAGAAGATTGACTTAGAAATGATAGATAAAATTTCATTGAAATTAGCTCCCTCTCTAGGATTAGCCCTTTGCCACCATTTTGATGAAGTAAACTTCTCTAACTAACCATCTACACTAAATTTATTTTGTACACCCACTTACAACCAATGGAATTTCTACATTTAGGTAAATTGACAAGAGGGCCTAGGTATCACAACTATCTAAGGCCGTTGTCTCCTCTTGCATGGACTACACTCAAGACTCACTATCATTCAAATAAATAACTTGCTTAAAAGATCTAGGTTCATTATCAACACTCAACAAAGTAAAATACACAAAAAAAAAATGGTGAGCTATACTTGTCAACTAGATTTTGTTATTTTGTGGACTTCCTCAAGGTAGGAGTAATGGACTTTACCTATTATTCTATATGTTGACCTTACACATCATCGTTTGAAATGTCATTTGAACCCTTTGCTTCTTCATCCTTTAATCCATCTAATTATTCTCCAACATGTGATTCTTCCTACTTTTTTTTAATTTTGTTTTGAAGTGCACTATTTTCATTATTTATTTTTCCTTTGGTTGTTCTTCAACTTAATAAGCTCCAAACTCCTTGATAATCATATCTCTCAAAAAATCACTTTTTGGGTTAGAGGATTCCAAAGCTTATAACCTTTAACATTCTCACTATAACCAATAAATATGTATATATGATATTTTGGATTTAGTTTAGATTGTTTTTCCTAAGGCACATGGATATAATTCTCATAATTAATATCCTTTTAAATGTGAAACCAAAGAATTAACAAGAGTTGAACACAAAGATCAACTAATCACATATTAAGTAATACTTATAGCCTTTACCTAAAAGCACCACTCTATATGTGTGCCACTTAGCATATTTCTAGCTCTTTCCATTAATGTTCAATTCATCTCTTTTTCTTCCCCATTTTATTGGGGAGTATAAGATGGAGTATTTTATTGAACATCACCTACATAATTACAAAATTCATCAAGTTTCCTAGAACAATATTACCCACCATTGTTAAATTTCAATACCCTTATCTTATAATCAATTTGTTTTTTGACTAAGGCTTAAATTTCTTAAATTTAGTAAAAAAAAAAAGATTTAGAACACAAAATAAATCCAAGTGTATTTAGAGACATCATCAATGAATGTAACATAATAACAAGATTTACCCATAGAGCCAACATCCACTAGACCAAACACATCTAAATAAATTATTTTTAATAATCTATTAGCTCTATTGCTTCCAATAGGAAATGAAGATCTATTATGTTTTCTAAACACTCAATTCTCACAAAAATCATTTTTACTAATAAAATAATAAAAAAAAACCTTCAACCAAATAATGTTAGGAATGACTTGAAGGCCTTTTTCACTTATTATGGCCCAATATTGGTGCCACAATATACATTTATTTTTAGTGTTAGTTACATTGGAAAAATTATAGAACGTGTAGGCATTATTCCTAAACAAGGTTTCAATCTAACATCCTCTAGCAACCATCAATTTGCCTCTTACCAACTTGCAACCAGAGTTGTCAAATATCACATGCATCCTAAAACCATTTAACTAGGATACAAAAATTAAATTTCTCACAAGATTAGAATATGCAAAACATGGTCAAGGTTTTTAACCCTTCCATCACTAAAACACAACTATACCTTTCCCTTAACAACAATCTATTTAGTAATATTGTCCCCAAGGAAAATGTCTCATTTATCATAAGATAAATATGTAAAAAAATACTCCTTATGAGGAGTCATGGTAGGAGTAACCAGAATCAATAAGCCAAGCATCACCATTTAGAATGTTAGTAGAAATAAATAAATCATCATTGTCACCATCATCAAAGGACTTTTCCAAGGAGGAATTTGAACCCTTTTTCTTGTTTCTACATTCCTTCATCACATTTCCCCTTTTTACCACAATTCCAACTTTATTATGTTCTTCTCTATTATTTTATAATATTCTTTACACTTAGATCTATCTTTCTTCTTATTCTCTTTAGGCACTCTTTTTTCTTTAGACCTTCCTTGCACATGCAAATAATCTTCCAAGCCTTTGTCGATGGGTTTTCTTCTCATTGCCTTTTAAAGGAGAGTAGCAATAAGATAGTCCATTTTTTGCTTTGCACCACTACCACTAATGACAATAATTAGATTTTCCCAAGTACTAAGTAAAGAGAAAATTAATGAGAACTTATCTTCCTCTTCCAACTTAACATCTATAGAAGCAAGTTGACCTAAAATCAAATTAAATACATTTAGATGGTTTGTAATAGAATCACTTTCATTTTCAATGAATTTAACTATCTTTAGAATCACTTTGACTTTCAATGAATTTAACTATCTTTTGAGATACAAATTGTTAATAAGACTTTTGGTTTCATAGATATCACCTATCTACTTTCACAACTTGCATGTGGTAGTCTCCTTTAATACATTCAAGAGGATATAATTTGCAAGATCGAACCATATGCTTCCATGGGCCCTCTTGTCTATTTTTGACTAATCTTTATTTGATGTATTAGATGGATTCATTTCTTATGAAACATGCAACCAATGATCTCTTTATTCAAGGAGATCTTCCGTCTTCAACTTCCACATCTCATATCTGGTACTATTGAATTTCTCAATTTATCCATATAGGGAGTGGAAGCCATGGTTTTCAATCCTTTCCTCAAATGTATAAAACCACATAATGCAAAAGCTCCTACTGTAGCAAAAAATCCTTCAAAACTTAATAGAAAAGAATACCTCTCTATGTACAACCATTAGCTCTAGTACTAAATATTGAGAAACAAGATGAAACAACTATAATAACATCTTCTACAAGTGTATGTAAATATAAAATTTATTTTTTTAAATAAGGATTACCATAAGTTTATTTAAGTGATTGTATAAATCAACAAACCATGTCAATATTGGATGTAAATAGAGAAACCATTTTAGGAAAAAAATCACACAAGAAAGAGGACAAGTATATATTAATATTCAAGAATGAGATACATTGAACACACTAAAACTCTCCTCACCCTAACAAAATTATAGCAACACTCATGTACCTGTGAATAATCTAGAACCACAATTTCATACTCTTATATATAGACATGAAGAGAGGAAAAAACTATAAATGGTTTACCAAAATAATGGATACCGAAATCATGGTATCATGCAAAAATACCACACCCACATTAGAGGGCATCTTTTGAGAATAAAAAATACATCATTGACTTCACATGGACATCACCTAGATGCAATCAATTGGCCCTCATAATAGTAGACATAATCATGAAGGCATATTTGGTGTCATAACTTCTAGTGGCTTAAGTCACCAGGTACAATGCTCTAAAATGAAGTGGCCAAATCTTATATTCTCTACCATACAATATTCTCCACTCAATCTTAGTGCCTAGAATTGGGAAAATATTTTAAGTGAGTCCAAAGTCAACTGTAATGACCTTTGTTGTGCTCCACCTTCTTTATGAATACATATGACAACTAATGCCAAGATTACCAAGGAATATGAATCATAATTTGATTTCCAATCACATACTAAGCATCTAAGGAAAATTTCCAAGAGTGTTGGAGATGCATGAATTATACATAGGATTATAAGGTAAATGACACCTTAATCCTAACAATAGTCACCTAAAATTTATTTAATACACATTATAAATATAAATCATATTTTACTATTACTATTCAATTCTTGCTTATTTTTGGGACCATAATCATAAATTAAAAATTTGTATGATTCACCACAATAACTATAATTCCTGAAGATATTCATATTTCCTTAGTTGAGAAGAAAAAATATAAAAAATCTAATAATTGGGAGAAAGGTGGCAAAGGTAAGGGTAAAGGGGAGGTTAAGACTAATATGCAAGTTAGCTATAGTGGTAAAATCCCTAATCTTACCCTTGAAATTGTAAATGGAAGCCACATTTTATCTCCTCAAGATTTTTCCAAGGATTTCCCATAGTTGAACACAAACAAAGAGGAAATATATAATGTTTTGGGGTTAGCTAGAGATGGGGTGGTGGATCAGTTTCAATTAATCAAATGGTTTTTTCTTGAGCCGAATCAAATTAATATTAAGCTAAGATCTTTGTAGAATAAAATTGATGCTAATAGGCCTGTGGACGATCCTATGAATGAGAAGAATGAGGAAAAATAAATTCATTTGGCACTAGAGGCAATTATGACTGAAGTTAGTTTGATGAAAGATGATTATGAGAACTGGGTCAAGGGTTTGGAAGACAAGATGATGCAAATTAATAAAAACTTGGAACGGGTCATTAAAATTAGCCAGTGCACCATTCAAAATAGTATTGAAGGTATTCACATCCTCACTGAAAAGCTGAAGGAGCTCAAGGAAGATCAAGTTATTGAAGCCTCTAATATAGTTGAGAAGAAGGAGAAGGAGCAAAAAGATAAGGGAAAGCAAAGCCACATAGAGCAGAAAGGGCAGCGTACTCATACCAGGGGAAATAAGAAATCTTTCCAAAAGGAGAAGAATGATTTGCTTAGCCTAGTAAATATCCATCAAAGCTTCTATCAATAGGAGCTAGAAGCAACCAATGCCCTTAAAGAGTTAGAGTATTTCTACTATTTGTTTCTTGCTATTTAACAGTTGTTTTTTGGTAGGCTTGTTGTAGGTTTGCTATTGGTTTTTTTGTTTTCTGTTTAGACTGCTTTGGATAATTGGGTTTCAGATCCTTGTAAAACATGTTTGTTTGCAGATGTTTTTTCTCTAAACTTTCTTATTCTTGCATTTTGTGTAAGTGTTTCAAGTCCCTTTAAAACCTCTTTTACGTTAATTAAAAAAATATATTTGTATATATAACTAGGTTTTCAAGGGGTATGTTATGGCCCCCTATTGTAGGCTAATTTGTAGATAATCCTCACAATCCTATGGTAGCAACAAGACAATCAAACATGACTTTCCAATATTGGTTGTACATGTGAACACTCCTTTTTTTTATCATGACCTCTAATCATTAGGGCATACAGAGCTTCAAATTTGACGATTATGAAGAATCTCACTAGTGTAGAGTTTATATGTACCAATAATATATTTTCTATGTTTGCACAAATATAAAATTAAAATATTTTCCATAATGTATGACATGTATAGTTTGGTCATAGCAATGATATTATTTATCTACTTGGTGGTCTAGTTTGTGAAATGAATTTATGAGACACTATTTGGACATAACTAGTTTCCAAATATATATTTCCCTTATATAGATTTCATTGGCGATTAAGTAATCACTATGTAAATATTTATGAAAAAAAATATTTTTTGAGAGGTTGATGCAAAAAGATTGGGCCACACGTAGACCGCTTCATACAGTAATTATAAATTATTTCATGTTAAAATAAATCCACATACATTACTTAATTTTGTAAAGGAATAAATATTCATTTATCACCACTAATTTCCTTTTTAATCTAATAATTCTAATTTCATTTTGGAAAGGAATATGCATGTACCATTTAAAATGTTTACCCAACCCAAACTTTCTTTTGGGCCATAATTATCCATTAATCAATTGTTGGTCAGTAAATAATTGAATGGTCTAAAATTTTTTTTGGGTTGGGTAAACATTTTAATGATAGGTGCATATTTCTTCCTAAAATAAAACTAGATTCATTTGATCAAAATTGCAATATAAGGCGTAGATTCATTAATAGCTTGGAGTAGGGTTATATATATACGTGCTTTCTTTGTGTGGTGTTAGATTTTTAAAATGTTTGATATGTGTATGCTCCAATGCCTTCCCACTAGTAGATTTATGCTTGGTATCCTCAAACCTTGAGAGGGGGCACTATCCCCTCAACCTCCATAAGGGGCATTATCCTCTGGATCCCCATAAGGAGCATTTCCTCTTGACCTTATTGATGGCTACTACCTTTGGACCCCTCCATCAATATTATGTAAAAACAAAGAATATATCGAGGATTTGTGTTGACTAATTATGTAGATATTGATGGATCCATAATTTAGATAATGTTTGATTTTATTGTTAACTCAAGTTAATTTATTTTCTTATAGGTTGAAATTTTCCAAACAAATTAACTTATTTTGGTATCATGAAATAAATTTTCAAAAATTGATCTTATTTTTTCACCACAAAAATATATTTAGCAATATATAAATTTGTTAGGATTTTTTCCCCACACAAGGGAAATAATCACCATGAGAACTAACGCACTCAATTAGGATTCTCCAAAATTTTCTACAAAATTTTAAGTGTCTTTTCTTAAAGATATCTTGCATTCAAGGAAATCAAAGTAAGAGCTTGAAAGCTACTAGTCTTAATTCTTGATAGTAACTTCTAGCTAGATAAACAAGAGAATTGCTAAAGATAATTATTTTAAGAAATGCATGAAATGAAGTTAAAATTGCTAAAAAATAGAAAAATATTGGATATGTAAAATCTTATTGGTTGGAGATAAAAATATGAGTTTGCCCCTTTGAACAATTAATAATTAAACAAGATGAATAAATGGCTTAGGTGGTGAAGTCACTAATTTTGGCTAAAAACAAATATTTCCAAGTAGAAAAGGACTATGGACACTTTGTGACTCAAAATGTTTGAAGATGATAAGAAAGGGGCTCTAAGAGATTGACTAAGCATTTCCACCTAAGTTGGTGGTGAGTTTTTATTAATTTCATTCCATGCAGATTACAAAGTTGGATTATTGGGTCATCATATGATTGCCATGTACGATTATTCATTTTTAGTCACTTTATAATCACAAGGACGAAATATGCTTAAATGGTAGGTCACTATCATATTTATGCATAAAATGATTACCATTTTTATGAATCATGTGCACAAATGTAGTAAGTTCAGATAGAATATGTGAGAAGGTAATATCAAACCCCACAAAGTATTAAAATTCAAAAGTACACATTGAATAAGGGATGCATGTAGCATATGATACAACATCTTTATATAGAAGGACTACATGCCTTCAAGAACAAATGTGATATAAATAACAAAGTGTGAGTACATATTGAAATCCTTAAGATGTGTATGTATATGAACCATACATGATGAGTTAGGACAATTTGTATTGAATAAGATAGAGCCAATCAAATTCCTATGGATTGTTAAGACAAATCACAATTTAGGGCAAGGCTTTAGGTGGTAAAAGAATGTTGAGTTTACCAAAAGATGTGTGGAAAATAAGTACTTATTCTCCTACACTAATCTAGATTTAATTAAACAATCAAAACTAACAAATAACAAATCATATCTTTAAAAATACCATTATAATTAGAGTAACTAGAGAAAGATATCTAATTCAACATGGTGGAGGTTTTGACCTTGTTATTGATTGGACGAAATGGTGTGACATGATATTTGAAATCAAAATATGGGTGTAGATCTATGATTAGGGGGTTTTGACAATTTTATAAAAAAAATACTATTGCAAAAAGGGTTACTTCATACACCTTAATCCTCTACTAGTTTTACTTGATTTAGACTTTTGTACAAGCTTTAGGGCTTGGGTTGTGCTTCGAAGCATGATGCGACTTGCGTTAAGGTGAGAAGAAGATCCATGGCGTGTATCAATAATAATCAAGCCCTTATAAAAGAAAGATGTCACAAATATGCCAAGTAAACTACACAAATATAACATTTGATGCATTGGTAATGTCCACATATCTAGCTGTTGAACAATTTTGAATTGGATTTGTCCTTGTGTAATTCAATTATTGTAATATATATATGTAAATGACCTCACAATGTCCTTAAATACATGTCCATAGTCGTTAAATTGAATTATTTGGTACAATAATGTCTATTTTGTGAAAGGGTTGACTCTAGACATGGAAATGTGAATTTGAGACTAGTGGAGTAAGTGACATCACATGTTCTTGTTTGGTATGGTTAAATGTTGTAGAATATGTAGTGGTGGAGGTTGAGGTGGTCTATAATTACTTGATGAACACTATCTTTGAGTCATTTTGTGTGTCAAATAAGTCAAACCATGTACCACAACTATACATAAATAACACACGTGTAGAATGAAACAACATTCCTTACACACATACCTTCTGTTGCAAGGTGTGTGCCTTTGGTCTCCTTGTGTTATGTAGCGCAACGCTTGGGTTCATGACATGGCTTAATTGCCTCTTGTGGATTCATTGACTCTGGTAGTTGTATCGGGCATTAATAGGTTGATCTTTTGGTGCAATGACAACCGTCTTTGCAATGATTGGTATCAGAGTTTGGGTCACGGGTTCAAACCCCTTGCTTGTGTTGGGGGGGATTGTTGCAAGGTGTGCACCTTTGTTCTCCTTGTGTTGTACTGCACAATGCTAGGGTTCATGACATGGCTTAATCGCCTCCCGTGGAGTCATTAACTTTGGCAGTTATATCGAGTATTAACATGTCGATCTTTTGGTGCAACGACAACCATCTTTGCAACACCCTCCACATATATATATAAATGTATATATAAAAAACTAAGTTACCAGTTCGGTTTTGAGTTCGGGTTCGGGTTTGAGAACCCGGTTCGCCGGTTCGAGAAATTTTGTTTTTTGGGTTGGGTTCGTTTTGGGTTCGGTAATACAAAAACATATAAAAATCAGAAATATATACATATTTGCAGCAGTAATTAAGTTCAAAATACACCACCATATTAATAGTCAAATAACATAGCAAAAATACACCACCACTTTATATTAGTAGTTCACTTGCATTTGTTATCAAGAAGCATAGTGTTTAGTAGTTTAGATAGAGACAAAATTTGTTGGACATTTTTTAAGGACTTTTTGAAAGAAAGAAAGCATTAAGTTATAATTCAGCTCAACCTACCATCCACAAATTGATAGTGAAACATAAGTTATGAATAGAAGCATTGGAAACCTATTGACATGTCTTGTAGAAGACAAACCAAGCAACTAGGATTTAGTCCTATGCAAGCTAAATTTGCCTAAAACAATTCAATTAATAAGAGCATTGAAATGAGACCCTTCCAAATTGTGTCTGGGCATATTCCAAGGGGAGTGACTGAGTTGTGAGACATGGTTGATGTGAACATGTGTAGTGCAGAAGAGTTTGTAGGATACATTAAAGAAGTATATGAACAACTCAAGTAAAGTACCACCAAATTCAAGCAATATGCTGATTTGAAGATAAGGGAAGTAAAATTTTAGGTGGGTGACTTGGTTCTACTTCTCATGTATTGGAGGAAGGAGAGATTTCAAGAAGGACCTACAATTAACTAAAATGGAAGAAGATTAGATTATATAAGATGTTGAAACAATTTTCATTAAATGCATATAAGATGAGTTACTATCTTTAATGACTAATGTAGTAAACTTGTTCCCTTTCTATGAGAGTCAACCAAATGAAGTTGATGTTGGTTCATATGTGAAAAACATAAGATGCCCTCAATTATCAACTCCAAAGTCATTAGAGGACAAAAGATAAAGATTACCAAAAGTAACTAGAATATCTAGTCAAGTGGAAGGGAAAAGCAACTAAAGATACTACATGGATGAATCCATTAAAGATTAGTTGTCAGTTGAACTCATTCCAAATTCATGAGCTGAAACTCGTCTTTTCTACCTAGGGTGTTCAATACAGAAGCATCCTTGGTTCTTTAGTGATTTGCATCACCAAAAAAGAGTCAAAAAATATTAAAAAATGCAAAATCGCGTGAATAAGTGTGCCTGGGTGTGAAATTCTGCCTGTGTTCGAACCGGTTCGAAAATTTCAAACCCTGTCCGAACCCACAGTCAGGGATCCGAACCCTGGCTGAACCCACAGAGGGATTTTCGAACCCTCAACGAATTTGGGCGGACCGGACCCAAATTCCGGACCCAAATTGAACGCGAACAGGACCTTGGGCCTGTAGGGGCGAACCCGGTACCTTAGATAAAAAAGAACAAAAAAACATGATGTTTACACAATTCATAATAATAATAATTACTTGTATAATAATTTATAGCATCTAACATTTTAAATCAACTAATCAAAATAAAATACACATTGCAGACATTCAAACACACCATTCAGTCAATCAATCCTTAATATTTTTCATATATATTTCCTTACCACTTTCCCTCATCGCGTAAACTCATACCTCTGGAACTAGGCTAAAAGTGAAAGATGCAGAATCTCTTGTTGGTTTCGAGGAGAGGTCACCGAAGAATCTAACCTATCAATATCAAAATTAGTCTTCGCCACAATATTTTATTTACAGATACACGAGCATTCTTCTGAATCAAAAAAGAATCCCATACTTTTCTCATCTTGATCATGGATTGAAAAAAAGCAATGCATAAAGACAAGATCCACGCATCTGATCCTAATTGCTTTCTTTACCGCACCATTGGCTAGCTTTCGCTCCTTCCGGGGCCCAATCGTAATCAGAATATTATAAGGGGCAACTTGACACGGATCAGGGCGTGCCAAACGGCACCATTTTTTATATCTACTGAATTCGAGTCATAGTTTCTTTAATCAATTAAAAATGTGGCCAATCTTGACTTATACCAAAAATGGTTTCTACTTTTGTTGAAGCAGGAAAGCAAGCCAGACAAGCAAACCCTAGAAAATTCCGCATCTTCAAACCTCGTTGAAGTTAGTCAAACTCAGACTCATGCCAAAAGTTAAATGGTATCTAACATCTGATTAAGATAATAATAAGCTTCCGTCTGATATTATGCCAGGTCGCCCTCGTGAATGCCTATACCTAATTAGCTTGAAAGTCCATACCTTAATAGCAGAGAAGATACTATTTACAGACTATTAATAAATGATGGCGGTGAAAAGAGTGAGTGGTGGTCCAATTGCCGGGCATGTGGAGGGGTGCACCGCCCAAGACCGGAAGTGGCGGAAACATTGCGTTGGATGACCTGACATATGCACAGTAAGCACAGTTCACTTTTAACTATAACTGTAAGTTGTTACCATTTCAAAATTTCATAAAAGATAGAGGAGCTTTAGGGGTTTTTCTTTTTTCTGGTAATTAGTAGAATAAACATTTGGTTTTTAGGGTTAGATTGATGTTACGTTTGCTAGTATATAATTCAGGTTCTTAGTTCTTTGCATAAATGGTTTCTGGTTTTGATTGTGTGATAATTTTTGCATCAACGTTTCGGATCACACTCCGTGATCCATCCTACTTAGCAGCTCGAGCTGTTTAGATTTGAAGCACAGTTCCCTCCCATGAAGGGTGTCGATTAATGATATCAAGTTTCCACAATCCATAATGTTCTTTGCATAAATGGTTTCTGGTTTTGATTGTGTGATAATTTTTGCATCAACGTTTCGGATCACACTCAGTATGGATATTATCATCAAAAAATAGTGTTAGATTGATGATATTTTGTTAGTATATAATTCAGGTTCAAATTTTTAGGGTTTACAGATCTGTTGATATGGTAGGTACTTTATATGGGGTTATTCAAATAAAGTAATTTGTCAGACTTTATAAAAGGATTTGTCTAATTCTTTTTGAGATTAGATTGATTAGTTGATGTAGTAATTAGATAGAATTTTTTTAGATTTAAGTACTATTTATCCAGTCACTCAAATAAAAAACTTAACCTAATTCTTCAGATGTTTTTAAAAAACTTGTCTAGTTCTCCATAATCTAAACTTCCAGTTGCCTTAAAATCAAGAAAATAAAAAATACACGTTTGACAAGCACTTAATGCGTGAAGGAAAGGCGTCAGGAGAAGGTCCCACATGTTCTTTTTAAGACAGAGGAAAAGCACGTGTTGATGCCTCCATGCCCACAACAACGTTATCTCATCTAACCTAGTCGGTTTATAAGATTATGAGGCAAGGTGAGGATTAGGTAAAATCATGGTTAAGTCACATATACATAGGCTCGCGCCTACCCTATATGGGCTGCCTTGGATTTCGAGATGGCATGGTTAAGTGTACGTTTGACAAGCTTATTCTTGTGTATTATTATCACTATTTCCTTTAGACATAGATACTAGTCGGTAGATTCAGATTGCTCGTTGCAGGGAATTGATTGGTACTTACTTAGTGGGCCTGCAATAGAAATGGAGATTCTGGGAGAGCAGGGTGTATTCGTTTCCGTGCATACATTTCTATGCATTGACTGTCTGGAATAAATATATTTATATGCACTGGCAGAGTTGATATTCGATCTGGGTGGTTTACAACTTGCTGGCTGGAAGAAGGGAAGAGCAGAAACATTGAGCACTTGAGGCGGCCCCTGCTTTTACAGCTGGATTTTTTTGGAAAAGTCGAGCTAGTCTCGTTCTACCTAGTTATATATATATATATTTACCATTTTTCTATTTGAAGGCCCTCAGAATTCAAGCAGACTGTATTCAGTTATCCGCAGCAAAACCGCCAGAACGACTAGATCCGCATCACCAATGGGTAGGACATCCTTCTGCCATTTTCAGGAGATGGAAAAAAAAAAACAAGTTTTTTGGTTGAATTAATTGCGTCTCAGTTGCCGTTTAGTGGTATTAGAATATTTGCCTAAGGGGTTTCTGTGTTGATGGCAGAAATGGATTGGATGTCTTCTCTGGACAATATGGATGACGAGTACGAAAAACTCATCATAAGGATGAACCCTCCAAGGTCTGCTCTGCTCTTATTCTCTCATCAAACTTGGTTTGAATTTGATCTAGCAAGGAATTTACAGAGTCGCTTAAGTTTCTAATTCAAAAGCCGTGGTTTGGGTGCTACTGGGTTTTGCCTTTTCTCCCCTAATTTATTCGGTATAATCACCGGGAACCAACAAAAGCAACCCTTCCGTAGTAATAAATACAATTTGTGTTTTTCAGTTGTATTGAATTGTTCATCCTTTTGGGTAACTGACCTTGTACTCTGAAATTTGCTACCAGGGTTGAGATTAATAATAACGCTTGTGAGAATGCAACAGTTGTACAGGTAATGTTGTGTTAGGGTCAGGCTTATTAGATTCGAAGATTTGTTTATGCTTTCTTTTTCTTTCGAAAGGTTTTTGAGTTAGATGTATGCCATTGTGTTTCTTTCAAGGTTGTTTGAGGTGATTTGGCTTGCTATTTGCAGGTTGACAGTGCTAATAAACATGGTATTCTTCTGGAAGTTGTACAAGTCCTTACTGATTTGAATCTCTTTATTAACAAAGCCTACATATCTTCTGATGGGGGATGGTTTATGGATGGTAAATTTTTACTCAATTTTACCCTTGATGTATTTTCATGCTGTCTTGCAATTTTTATTGTGAATCTAACATTTGCGTATGTTGATATGGCAGTCTTCCATGTAACCGACGAGTATGGCAAGAAGCTAACAGATGAAGGTGTGATTAATTACATCCAACAGGTATTTACTATTTCTATTTTGCCTCTTCGGTTCGAAAGATTGGCCTTGAAGCCAATATAATCTGAATTTGGATATGTGCAGACGCTTGGAACAAATGCTTGTTTCCTACCTTCTTTAAGGAGATCTGTAGGAGTGAAGGCTGCGACAGAACATACATCGATTGAACTAACAGGAACAGATCGGCCAGGGCTGCTCTCAGAAGTGTTTGCTGTTCTTGCAGACCTCAAGTGTAACGTGGTGGGGGCAGAGGTATGGACCCATAACATGAGGGTTGCCTCTGTTTTGTATGTTACAGATGAGGTCACAGGTGCCGCTATAGACGATCCTGAGAGGCTTCTCAGGATCAGAGAGCTTCTCTGCAATGTTTTGAAAGGCAATAATGATGTACGAGGTGCCAAAACTGTGGTCTCTATGGGTGTCACTCATACAGAAAGACGCCTTCATCAGATGATGTTTGCTGATCGTGACTATGAAAGAGTGAATAAAGGTAGGGCGGCCTCCAATGAAGACAAATCCAGGCCACTGGTCACTGTTCAGAACTGTATAGAGAAGGATTATTCAGTCGTTAGTATTCGCTGTAAGGACAGGCCTAAGCTTCTGTTTGATACCGTATGCACATTAACAGACATGGACTATGTTGTGTTTCATGGCACAGTAAACGCGGGGAACCCTGAAGCATATCAGGTAGGGAATGGAAACCTACTAATGTGTTCTTCGACCTTAAGTTCTTACTTATACTTGATTTCTATGCTTGTTCCATAAATGAACAGCTGGCCCGTTGTTTTGTTATTTGGGTTTTGAATGCTTTAAATAACAAACAATATGCCTACTGTTTAAGACTTATCTTCCTTGAAACCTGACTCTGCTTTCATTTTTGAAGGAATACTACATAAGGCATACAGATGGCTTTCCTGTTAATTCCGAAGCTGAGAGACAGCGAGTGATACAATGTTTAGAGGCAGCTATAGAAAGAAGAGTCTCAGAGGTAAGGATTCTTTTCCAATTTTCCACTTACACTGAAGTTAGTAATGGTTATAGAGACATCTAGAGTACAATTTTCTTGTAGGTTCTTTGAATTGCTACACTGTGAATGTTGGATAGACATTAAATTGTGTTAATTAGTAGCATTAGATTTTCACAGTCCAGTTAATGGATTTTTTAAGCTTTTCCGAGAAAACTGTGGCAGTTTTTTCATTTGGACATTTTGTATCCCACTCCATGATCCATCATGATGACAAATTAAGGCAAAATGTCACTCTGATGATGGATGAAGTATTATAATTTCAAACGTCATGTTAAAAACTGCTACACTATTTTCTCCAAAAAGCTTGAAAAATCTATTTAATTGAGGTTTCAACTGTCCCATTGAACAGTCTTGGTTATGCTTAGTGATCTTTTTGTCTTATGCAAGATAAGCTTGCTGCTTGTTAATAGTAAGTTATATTAATGCAGGGATTGCGACTTGAACTATGCACTAGTGATCGAGTAGGCCTCCTCTCAGATGTGACTCGCATATTTCGTGAGAATGGATTATCAGTTACAAGAGCGGAAGTCAACACCAGGGGAGGAAAGGCAGTAAATGCATTCTATGTGACAGATGCAGCAGGAAATCCTGTTGATTCTAAAACAGTTGAAGCAGTTCGAAGAGAAATTGGCCAAACCATATTGCAAGTTAAAGAGAGTTCTGCTTGTCCCAAATCTCCCCCACGGGAGACACCTGCCAGGTTTCTGTTTAGTAACCTTTTTAGATCAAAATCCCTGTACAGTCTTGGATTAATAAAATCCTATTCTTGATTGTTGTAATATCTGTTTCTAAACATCTCCCAAACAAAGTCCACTGGCTGTAGCAAGAGCATGCTATCTATTGCCACCTTTGTACATACAGAAACCAATTGAATAGGTACCCCACTCCATTGACCAACATACCTTACATCCTATTCGTTTACAGAATATTCACTATTATATGTTAATTCACAGTTTCTATCATGGGTTGTCTTGTCTTCTGCGAGGGAGGAAGACTAGACTGGTACCTGCATATGGGGTAAGGGCGATCACACTGTTCAAAAAGCTTGAATGTGTATCTATACTAGATTGATATCCCATATATGAGGTTTGAAAGTCAAGGGAATGTTGACAATGGCTATTGGTCATGACTTGATACTGTAACCATATGTACAGTAACACTTCCCCTCCTCTCTCTCACCCCCCGATCCCAGTGGAAAGAGAAAAAAAAAATACACTTTTATAGGGAAATGCATTTCCTGCATATAGAAGTTTGTCATTCTTCAAAGGAACACATTTGTCAATGTTTGGGCTTGAATATTGTAAAAAAAAAAATTCTTATCGGCCAATGGAAGCATATTCTTTATATTGAGAGGCTAGTATAACGGCTATTAGGAGATCTATCTTCCAGAAGCATCGGTGATTTTAGCAAATGTATGTTTTTTGAATTGAAGATTTCTTATTTTACACGAAGTGCAGGTTATGTCTGAATTTCTATTTTAAGTGATCACATTATGTGTGCAATGTATAATGATGACAAAACATTACCCTGAAAAGGAGATTGCATTATCTTTCCTAGAAAAATTTCTTCATGCCTCAACGTGGGATTTTCAACTGTTAAGTGTTACTTGCTCCATTACTTTAAGAAGGTTTATCATCATCTGTTTGGAATTATATCTTCTTTCCTAACTGATTTCCCATGCCTTGGAATCCCAACATATTGGTATAGGATGTTGTTCCATTAAGATTTTTGGATTTTTTGTTTTACTGCAGAGGTGGTAGCTGGATAAAATTACACTTTTATAAGGAAATGCATTTCCTGCATATAGAAGTTTGTCATTCTTCGAAGGAACACATTTGTCAATGTTTGGGCTTGATATTTAAAAAAAATAAAATTCTTATCGACCAATGGAAGTATATTCTTTATATTGAGAGGCTAGTATAACGGCTATTAGGAGATCTATCTTCCAAAAGCATCGGTGATTTTAGCAAATGTATGTTTTTTGAATTGAAGATTTCTTATTCTACATGGAAGTGCAGGTTATGTCTGAATTTTTATTTTAAGTGATCACATTATGTGTGCAATGTATATTGTATAATGATGACAAAATATTACCTTGTTGTAAAGAAGATTGCATTATCTTTCCTAGAGAAAATTCTTCATGCCTCAACTTGGGATTTTCGACTGTTTAAGTGTGACTTGTTCCATTACTCTAAGAAGGCTTATCATCATCTGGTTGGAAGTATATCTTCTTTCCTAACTGATTTCCCATGCTTTGAAATCCCAACATGTTGGTATAGGATGTGTTGTTCCTTCTTATCATCATCTGGTTGGAAGTATATCTTCTTTCCTAACTGATTTCCCATGCTTTGAAATCCCAACATGCTGGTATAGGATGTGTTGTTCCTTTAAGATTTTTGAAATTTTTGTTTTACTGCAGATGTGGTAGCTGGATAAAATAATGTAAAATTAAAGAGCTAAGGCTCTAAATTCTATAACATTGTTAAAGGCTTTTGGGAAAATTGTGGACAAGATCCATTCCGATGATCCGAAACATGCATCGAAGTACTTATACACAGTTTTCCGAAAAGCCTTAAACTAAAATATTGAATTGTTGCTTCCATTTCAACTCTTCCAAGTTTTTAATGAGAATATATTATCTTTTTGACCTTGAACCCTTAGGATTTTATCCTGCGTAGATCTGTCATTAGTTCGTAAATAATATGTGGAAATATTTAGGCTCTAATCTCCCATGCCAAGAAGCCTGTTTTGGATACTTTCTCCATGATCATATCTAGTGGTTGGGAGTCTAAAGCAACAACTCCAGCAATTACACCTTATGCAGAAATGTTCAGGATTCTTTACGAGGGCATACCGAGATTCATATTATCTTTTTGACCTTGAACCCTCAAGATTTTATACTGCGGAGATCTTGTCATTAGTTTGTAACAATATGTGCAAATATTTAGGGCTCTAATCTCCCATGCCAAGAAGCCTGTTTTGGATACTTTCTCCATGATCATATCTAGTGGTTGGGAGTCTAAAGCAACAACTTCAGCAATTACACCTTATGCAGAAATGTTCAGGATTTTTTACAAGGGCATACCGAGATTCTAGAATCTATGAGGATCCATATCCATAAGAGAGATTACATATAATGTTAGAAGAATCATTATATAGGCTGCGACATAATGATACATTAAAGCATTTAATATAGATTACTGGCCACCTTTCTTCGAATTGTCTAGATTCAGTGCTAAACATACCAAATTTCTCTTCGAAAAGCCTAAAACTGTAATTATTTTAAAGGCGAGACTAATTATTGATAGCAGATGAACCTCTGTTCCCGCAGATTATCTCCAAAAATGATACCCTGGCCCAACAGCTCGAAATCAAATTGAAAGCTAAAGGCATACAAAACAAAATAGGGAAACACTTTAAACACGTCCAGCCAATGGAATGTTACTCATAACCTTATTTTCTCAGGATAAAAAGGGTATTACATACAGGCTCTCCCCCTCAAGTAAACTGCTTATCTCCTAGGATGAAAAAAACGTACAGTCTCTCCCCACTCCAGAAAACTGAATCAAATTTCTGATTATTAAAAAATGCAGCACTCTTATGAAATAATGCAAAAAATCCTCTAGTTTCTGTCATGCTACCCTGTTCTGCAACCAGATAACTCAGTATAGAACTTAAAATAAATGCAGCAGACGGGAGAAGTTATTAGCAAGGACTCATGGAGCACAAATGATAAAAATTAAACCCAGCAGGAAAATACAAAATAACAAATCTCTTGCTCCCTCTTTTTTCCAATCTAAACCAATGAGTCCCTAAATGCACCCTGTTAAGGCACATTAGTGAGTTAGAATTCCCGTTTGAACTCTTTCAACTCTAAAATAGCATGTAGATTAACAGCTGCTTCCCTAATCCCACAAAAACAGATAGTTCTACACACAACTGCTGTTATTATAAATGACAATTTTCGCCAATTTTTAACACTATACATTACATTAATTTCATAATGATCTATACCTTAAAGAGGAAGCACCATGGGGTTTATTTTATTTTTCAGCCACTGTTCAAATATTTTAGGATTTTATTTTGGAGCTAGAGGTCCTAAGATTTTTTTTAATCTTAATCCATTGATAAATAAATAACAGATATTTATAAATTGTTGTGTTAATAAGAAAAAAAGTTATTGCAAAATTTGGATGGAAATGTAAAAGAGGAGGGAAATAAATATGTACCAGCCATGCGGCATATTTTTCATTATGCAGTGACTGGATAATTTCAGCTTTTCCTATTTTATAAACATTAAATAATTACATAAAAACATTTAGAATATTATCTTTTTAGTTTAGTTTAAAATTTTTAAGATCACTTGTACCACTAAAATTTAAACAAAAATTAAATAAATAACTACATACAAACCATAACTTCATTCCATAATCAGTGGTGCTGATCAAGGTCTATTTCAATCTGTTCAAATACATCAAAACTTATGAGAGCCGGGATTTCTTCTTGCATCCCAACTTCAATTGCCTTCCCTACTACAATTGGCCTGGAGAAACATGCTAATATGTGATTGTCACTTAATTCAAAGGCTCTGATACGATGTGAAGTAGCTTTTTTTTTTGTTTTTTTGGGCGTTTTTGGTTAGTGGATGTTTGTCTTGGCAGCTGTTCTATCTTGATTGCTTTAACTTTGTAAGGGACTGATACCCTAAATTCTTATATACAAACATGTGATGTTTATTCTGTTTCAAATTTTTGGACATGTAAGTACTTAACAAAAAAGAAATTAGATATTGAAAGTATAACATTCTCAATTAGACAGTCAACTTGATAATCTAAATCATAGATCATTGAGTGATCCAAAATGTTAAATGAAAATAAACACAACTTTTATCAGAAGCTGTCAAATTCAAATGGGTGTTGTTAGGTCACTGTGCTCCATCTACTTAACAGGTGATATACTTTCATTCTAACCCCCTAGTCTGTTGTTTCAAGTCTAAACCTCTTTTTTTTTTTTGCTTTGTCAGTGATGGTAACTGGGTTTGGATGCTAAATTTAACGGTAGAAGCTGCCTGTCAGATAATTATTTTTTTGTAACCTTTGAACTTTCAAGATTGCCTTTCACATGTTCGGATTGCTCATCCTTAAAAGAAGGAAATACCAAAGGCCAAAAATATAATTATTATAATCCTAGAATTTTGGACAGTCTACCAAACATTTCACCTTACATGTGATACAGTCTCAAAGCAATCTGATTGTATTTTAGGTGTTTAAAACCCATAAAATGGGGTCATACGGCTACCAAACCTAACTTACAGGGCTCACGAGATGTAAACATTAAAGAATTATGGAATATATATATTTATCAATTCTATTTAAGCTTTTCTCTAAAATTGTCCAAGGCCTCTCCAAATTTTCAAGTCAGTGAATACAGTCCTCAAAAACCTTTGATTGTATATTAGGTCAAAAAATGCTGGCTACGGTCATATAATTATTAAATTCAGCCCCCACTGAAAAAATGGAATCTGACTGGGTTTTTGCTTCACAGCTGTTTGTTATTGACCTCTTTTGCAGTCAACTAATCCTCTAGAATCTGGAAGGAGTGTTGTAGTTGTGGTTTTTCTCTTAAGAAAAAATTATTAATTAAAATTTAATTATACATATTATTTTTAATTAATAATTATTTTCAAAAAAGTGGATCAGAAGATTAGATTTCTTATAATTCAAAAACATTAGATTTTCACAGGTCACGTTAAAAAGTTTACCAGGCGCACTTTAATTCATAGAGGGTCGTGCTACCGATTTCTCCAGTCTAAAAAAATAAAAAATAAGTAAAAGAGTTTTTTTCTGGATTAAACTGCATGCGACTTGTTTTGATGCAAACAAATTAACAATCTGTTTAAGCCAGAAAAAGACTCTTTCCTTACAACTTATTAATTTTCTTAAGTTTCAACAATTGCAGCTGAATAATAACTATTTAATTTTTTTTTTAAAAAATAAATGGATGGTAGAGAAAAGAGAATTTGGTCTTTTTAACACAAAACAATAATATAATTCCACATTACTTTGTTTAGGTGTTATTGACCTCTTTTGCAGTCAGTCAGTCTTTCTAGAATCTGGAAGAAAGCTTGTAGTAGTGGTTTTCCTAATTCCCTATGTTTTCTTGTCAACGTTTTGGATGCATGTTTTATGAAAATAATTATTAATTAATATTTAACAATACATATTACTTTTAATTAATAATTATTTTCATAAAAGTACATCAAAAGGTTGGATTCCTTATAACTTGTTAATTTTATTTTAAACCAAGTGGAACTGAATAAATAGTAATTTTAAAAAGATATGATTTGAAAATAAATGAATGGTAGAGAAAAGAGAATTCTAGATATTAGTCTTTTCAGCACAAAACAATAATATAATCACATCACTTTGGTGAGGTGCTATTGGAAAATGACATGTCCTTAAAATGAATTTTTTACTAACAAAGTCTTTGTATTAGGTAGTGTAGGGGAAGTAAACACATCTTACAATTAATATATGTTAACATTGTGATGTAATAATTAGACTTAAATTAAATTAGTTGAGAATGATAAATATCAAGAGTTTTAAAATATTGTTTAGCTCTTTGTTGTTTGAAAGTTGTTGAGATGTGGATGTTAAATATGTATGACAGTTGGATTCAACAATATGTTATTGTATTTGTACTTATTAGATTGTGACAATTTTGTGATCAAGTAGAGGAAACATTTTGGTGGACAACCCAATGAAAGAGATTCTATTATGTTGTGTGAAAATGATTTATATATGTTAGAGGTTTAAAATTGTGCAAAGTGCAAATAAGGAAATTAAAGAAGACAATTTGACAAGATGTGTATAATTTTAACAACAATGTTGTCTAATACTAATTTTGTACATATCTATAATAACAAATGTGTGATGCCTTTCTTTTCATCTTGTTCCTCTTACTACAAAGAATACTATGTACATTAATATACAAAGAGAGAAGATGAAACAACCATTGAAACTAAACCATATTACAACCTCTCCACAATTGTAGAAGTTGAGTTAGGACTTGTGGTGTGACGTGTGGGTGTTGAATATAATTAGGATCCTATTTATGAAATTGTAGAAGCTTTCAAGCAAAATTTAGGATTTGTGGTAAGACTTGGTGACTCAAATCCTTTAGGATTAGTTGCCCCTCCTTAAATAGCAATGGTGCTTGAAATATAAGAATGTGGATACCTTAAGTTTACTTTCCAAAACCTAGGGTTAATTCCATCATTTCTAGGATTTCATTGGGATACAAATTAACAAGGTGCATAGATTGAGTTTCAACCTCCAAGGTGCATAGAAATGATTTGGAGTGATTGCCCTAATTAGACTATATGACCTATTATATAAATTGTAAAACCCTGAAGATAATTAGATGGAAACAGTGATTTGCAAGTGAATCTGGAAAGTGCACATTGATGTCTGCCTATCACCAAAAGTTGAATTCAACATGTGTAAAGAGACGTAGTTTCCCAAGGGCGAATGGGTCTTTGATAGGGGGTCCTGAAACTGTCTTTGAAATCCTTTGGTTTTGAATTTGAGCTCCTGATTCCCGATTGTAAACTTGTCGGAATGTCGTCCATGGATTTTGTAGGTGAGTTTTTGTGTCTTAACAAGGTTGGTGAAAACAAATGCAACAATTGACAATTTTCCTTCAATCTTCCTTTGATCCTTTCCAAACCTGCAACATGCACATTCAAAGAGGGAGAGAATGTTGTGCCATATAGGGGCTTGCCTCAGTCAAAGACCGTGTAAGTGTTCCCACTTCCACAATGGAAAAATATCAATGATAAATGATAATGGAAAGGAAGAAATGATGAAATCACAATGCTTTGCAACTCACCACCCTTCAATGGCTGCCTTGAAGGACTGAAGTAATATAGATCTCTTCAAGAGTTCAAATCTTGCTTGCTTGAATGCTTTGGAGACCTACAAAAAGATGTTAGCCTTCACAAAATAATAACATGAACACACATAAGCTTTGACATGATGTTGGATCTTGAATTGTTGTAATAATGCTCTAAAATGTTGCTCTTGACTTGCTCAATAGTGCTCTTTATCATAAGTTTGCTAATAGATTTCATAGATAGTTCTTGTTAGATTTCAAATGGTAAAATAACTAGGTATTTATAGGTGTTTATCCAATTTCCCAAAAAATAGATCCCAAAAGTTGACACTTCATATTTGAATTTTGGATGTTAAAATGCCACCAACAACATATTTGAATTTGGGTCCTGGCTAAGTCTTGGCCCAAATTTCTAGGACACACCTAGTTGGGAGCAAATAACAATTGGTTGCATTTATTTAATGCGTGCAATCCTTTAGAAAACGATAAATTTAGGCTTTGGAATGCATAATTTAGAAAATTAGAAGCTTAACTAAGTCTAATAAATAAGGACAAAACATAATGTGAAATTGTTAAGGTATACAATTTTCTACAGTATAGTGCCCATTGCATACAATTGTTCAAAAAGCGTGGAAATAAATTGACAACTTGCTCTTCTACAAACCATTTTCTCAAGGAAGTAACTTGATATACTTTGATCTAATTCTATGCTAACATTGTATTCTAGATTGATATCTAATTATTGAAAAGTCTTTGCAACATCCATTTCATACAACAAAGATGAAAGTATTGGTGTAGGAGCTCAGCATTGAAGATTGGATGCAACTCAAGATAAGTAGGGATATTAAGCTCAAAGGCATTATCTCCTACTTTCTTGGTGTTGGTGTAGGACTTGTATTGAAGTGGATGAAGTTTACAATAAAGTCCTTTCAATCTTTCGTTCTATAGGTGTAGCTAGACTTGATCACCACCTTGAAAGGCGTGCATGCCTAATACTTACCATGTTGCCCCGTTGTGGAATTGTCTACACCTATTGTTGAATGTGCTTAATGAATTGAACAACCTTGTCAAATCCCTTTTGAGCTAAAGGAGTTGTTTCTATTGATGCTAAAACATGATAAGCTACATTAATGGGTGCTTGAGGTTGGAAACCCAAGCATACTTGAAAAGGGTTTTGTGCAGTAGAGTTATGTAGAGATCTATTATATTTGTGTCGAATGAAAGACACACTTTTATCCTAAGTGCATTGATTCTTTGAATTATATATGTTGAGAAGATGCAATATCATCTTGTTTATCACTTCCTTCTATCCATTAGTTTGGGGATGAAATATCATAGATGTGTTCAGCTTTTTGTCTAGCATAGACCAAAGCGTTTCCCAAAAAATTCTTAAGAACCTTATATCTCTATTTGACAAGATAATTTATGGGATTCCAAAGTGAATCTAGACATGTTAAAACTATAGTTGAGTTGTTTCTAGAGAGGAGATTGCTTTCTTGATTCCAAAGTGAATCTAGACATGTGAAAAATATAATTTTTTTCTTTTTCGAAAATTATCCTTTGAGTTTAATTTAAAATTTATAAGATCACTTGTACCACTAAAATTTAAACAAAAAAATAAAATAAATAACTACATAGAAACCATAACTTCATTCCATAATCAGTGGTGCATCAGTTAGTTAATCAAGATCTATTTCAATCTGTTCAAATACATCAAAACTTATGAGAGCTGGGATTTCTTCTTGCATCCCATACAACTAAAATTGGAAGAGAGTCGGAGAGAACCCAACTGAAGGTCCCCTATGGAGAGTAGCCTGTAAGTACTTAACAAAAAAGAAATTAGATATTGAAGTATAACATTCCCAATTAGACAGTCAACTTGATAATCTAAATCATAGATCATTGAGTCATCCAAAATGTTAAATGAAAATAAACACAGTTTTTATCAGAAGCTGTCAAACTCTAATTGGTGTTGTTCGGTCAGGGTGCTTCATTTATTTAACAGGTTATATACTTTCATTCTAACCCCCTAATCTGTTGTTTCAAGTCTGACCTCATTTTTTTTGCTTTTTCAGTGATAGTAACTGGGTTTGGATGTTAAATTTACCGGTAGAAGCTGCCTGTCAGATAATTATTTTTTTATAACCTTTGAACTTTCAAGATTGCCTTTCACATGTTCGGATTGCTCATCCTTAGAAGAAGGAAATACCAAAGGCCAAAAATATAATTATTATAATCCTAGAATTTTGGACAGTCTACCAAACATTTCACCTTACATGTGATACAGTCTCAAAGCAATCTGATTGTATTTTAGGTGTTTAAAACCCATAAAATGGGGTCAAACGACTATCAAACCTAACTTACAGGGCTTACGAGATATAAACATTAAAGAATTATATAATATATATTTATCTATTCTATTAAAGCTTTCTCTAAAATTGTCCAAGGCCTCTCCAAGTTTTCAACAGTCAAGAGAATACAGTCCCCAAAAACGTTTGATTGTATATTAGGTCAAAAAATGCTAGCTACAGTCATATAACCATTAATTCAGCCCCACTGAAAAATGGAATTTGACTGGGTTTTTGCTCCACAGTTGTTTGTTATTGACCTCTTTTGCAGTTACCTAATCCTCTAGAATCTGGAAGGAGTGTTGTAGTTGTGGTTTTTCTGTAGAAAAAAATATTAATTAAAATTTAATTATACATATTATTTTTAATTAATAATTATTTTCGTAATAGTAGATCAGAAGATTGGATTTCTTATAGCTCGAAGATATTAGATTTCCACAGTTCATATGAGTGAAAGAGTGTTTTTTTTCTGGATTAAACTGCATGTGATTTGTTTTGATGCAAACAAATTATGCCCAGTTTAATCCAGAAAAACTCTTTCCTTACAGCTTATTAATTTTCTTAAGTTTCAAGCAATTGCAGCTGAATAATAAGTATTTAAAAAATAAATATAATTTTAAAATAAATGGATGGTAGAGAAAAGAGAATCTGGTCTTTTCAATACAACAATAATATAATTTCGCATCACTTTGTTTAGGTATTATTGACCTCTTTTACAGTGAGTGAATCTTTCCAGAATCTGGAAGAAGACTTGTAGTAGTAGTTTTCCTCATTCCCTATGTTTTCTTGCCCATGTTTTAGATGCATGTTTTATAAAAAAATTTGTTAATTAATATTTAAAAATACATATTACTTTTACTTGATTATTATATTCATAAAAGTACATCAAGAGGTTGGATGCCTTATAACTTGTTAATTTTATTTTCAACCAATTGGAGTTGAATAAATAGTAATTTTAAAAAGATACCATTTGAAAATAAATGAATGGTAGAGAAAAGAGAATTGGAGATATAAGTCTTTTCAGCACAAAACAATAATATAATTTCACATCACACAGCTGAGGTGCTATTGGAAAATGACATGTTCTTAAAATGTTTTTTTTTACTAAAAAAGTCTTTGTATTAGGTAGTGTTAGGGAAGTAAACACATCTTACGACTAATTTATATTAACATGTGATGTAATAATTATTCTTAAATTAGTTAAGAATGATAAATATCACGAGTTTTAAAATATTGTTTAGCTTTTTGTTGTTTGAAAGTTGTTGATAGATGTGGATGTTAAATATGTATAACAATTGTATTTAACAATTTATAATTGTATATGTGCTTATTGGATTGTGACAATTTTGTGATCAACCAAAGGGAACATTTCGGTGGACAAACCAATGAAAGAGATTCAATTATGTTATATGTGAAAATGATTTTTGTATGTTAGAGGTTTAAAATTGTGCACAGTGCAAATAAGGAAAATAAAGAAGACAATTTGACAAGATGTGCATAATTTTAACAACATTGTTGTATAATACTAATTTTGTACATATCTATGATAACAAATGTGTGATACCTTTCTTTTCATCTTGTTCCTCCTACTACAAAGAATACTATGTACATCAATATACAAAGAGAGAAGATGAAACAATATTTGGAACCAAACCATTTCACAACCTCTCCACAATAGTACAAGTTGAGTTAGGACTTGTGGTGTGACATGTGGGTGTTGAATAGAACTAGGATCCTATTGATGAAATTGTAGAAGCTTTCAAGAAAAATTTAGGATTTGTGGTAGGATTTGGTGACTCAAATCCTTTAGGATTAGTTCCCCCTCCTTGAAGAGAAATGGTGCCCATTACATATAGTTGTTGTAAAAGGTGTGGAAATAAATTGACAACTTGCACCTCTACAAACCATTTTCCTGAGGAAGTAACTTGACCTACTTTGATCTAATTCTACGCTCATTGTATTGTAGATTGATTGTCATTTATTCAGAATTCTTTACAACATCCATTGCATCCAACAAAGATGGAAAATATTGGTGTAGGAGCTCAACATTGAAGATTAGATGCAACCCAAGATAAGTAGGGAGATTAAGCTCAAAGGCATTATCTCCTACTTTCTTGGTGATGGTGTAGGAATTGTATTGAAGTGGATGGACTTTACAATAAGGTCCTATCAACCTTTCCTTCTATAAGTGTAGCTAGACTTGATCACCACCTTGAAAGGTGGGCATGCTAATGCTTACCATGGTGCCCCATTGTGGAATGGTCTACACCTATTGTTGAATGTGCTTAATGAATTGAAAAACCTTGTTAATTCCCTTTTGAGCTAAAGGAGTTGTTTCTATTGATGCCAAAACATGATAAGCTACATTAATGGGTGCTAGAGGTTGGAAACCCAAGCGTACTTGAAAAGGGTTGTGTGCAATAGAGTTATGTAGAGGTCCATTGTATTTGTGTCAAATGAAAGACATGCTTTTATCCCAAGTGCATTGCTTCTTTGAATTATACACATTGAGAAGCTGCAATATCATCTTCTTTATCACTTCCTTCTATCCATTAGTTTGGGGATAGAATATCATAGACGTGTTCAAATTTATGTCTAGCATAGACCAAAGTGCTTTCCAAAAATTTCTTAAGAATCTTATATCTCTAATTGACAATATAATTTATTGGATTCCAAGGTGAATCTAGACATGTTAAAGCATAGTTGAGTTATTTCTAGAGAGGAGATTGCTTTCTTGCGAGGAATCAAAATTACTATGTTTGAGAATCTATCAACTACTTCAAAAATATAATCATTGCCAAGCTTGGTGGTAGGGTAGCCTAAGAGGAAATCCATAAAAAATAGAATCTCATACTTTTTGGCACCTATAGAGTTGCATACAAACAATTAAGATCAAGGTGCCATTTACCTTGCAATCGTATGCATATTTTATGTATCATGCTCATACTAAGCATGTTGATGTTCAATATCACTTTATGTGAGAAATGACTAAGAATGGTAAGGTCTTGCTAGAGAACTTTGATAATTTGGATAATGTTGTAGATTCACCTACAAAGCTAGTGACCATGGACAAGTTCTCTTGGTGTAGGGAGGCCATGGGCCTTGTTTCTTGTACTTAATTGTATTTGTATTTCTTATGGATGTATTTGCAATGTACAATATCAAGTAGGAGAATGCTAGGATTAAGGTGCCATTTACATCACAATTTTATGCATTATTTATGTATCTCCAACACTCTTGGCAAGTGTCCTTGGGTGCCCAAGGTGTAATAAGAAAATAATTATAATTAATATTCCTCAAAAATCTCGTCATTAATTATTATATGCATTCATGAAGGAGGTGGAGTTGGTAGTGGCGGTTGTGAAGCTAGTTTTAGCAAATTTCTCAACCTACACATGAGAATTGAGTAGTGGAGCATCTTTCATGTTATTGTTGGGTTTTCTATGAGTTAAGTGATGGTTTTAGATGCCTAACTTGGGATGCCAATCATTACCAAGGAGTTACAAGTCAAAGATGCCATCTATTATTGCCATGGAGGTTAGTTTCTCTATTCATGACTCATTGAGAGTTACATTTACTATTCTTGGAAGAGCCTCTTCATCTTGGATTTGGGAGTTTTTGCATGACATCATAGTCTTGGTAAACCATTTATGGTTTTGTCCTCTTTCCTTGCCTATATATTGAGGGCATGAGATATTCCAATTTCATAAGTCTATTTTACAAGTATATAGGTGCTATTGGAATGCTGTTAGAGTGAAGAGTGTTGGTGTGCAAGATGTATCTCTTTTTGAAGATTAATACATACTTTTCCTCTTTCTCCTGTAGATTTTTTTCTCAAAAGTGTTTCTCCATGTAAATCTTGTGTTCATATGGTTTGTTGATTTTGTTCTTATTATTAATTTTATGTAATCACATAGTCATGATATGGTAATCCTTCGATAATTATTAAATTTCAAATTTGCATGCACTAGTAAGAATTTTATTGTAGTAGTTTCACCTTGTTTCTCAACATTTGATATCATAGCTAATTGTTCCACATAAAGGATGACACCTTTCTATTAAGTACTAAATTTTTCTTGGTTGTAGTGGGAGCTTTTGCATTGTCTAGTTTTACAACTTTGTGGAAAGGATTGAAAACCATAGCTTCTACTTATTATGTGGATATTGAAAAATTCAATGGAATCAACTATGAGATGTGGAAGTTGAAGATAGAAGATCTACTTGAAGAAAGAGATTAGTGGTTACCTATTTCAAAAGAAAAGAAACCACTAGATGTGTTTGATGAAGATTGGTTGAAACTACACAAGAAGACACAAGCAATCATTTGATTGTATCTTGTATATTTTGTCATTTTCAATGTTTTTGAGGAGACCATCACATTCAAGTTGTGGAAGAGAAAAGGTGATATCTATCAAACCAAAAGTCTTACTAACAAGTTGTACCTCAAAACATGGTTGTATTCATTAAAAATGAAAGATGGTCTATTGTAGACCATTTAAATGTGTTTAATTTGATTTTAGGTTAGCTTGCTTTTGTAGATGTTAAGTTGGAAGAAGAGGATAAATTTTGTTAGGATTAGGTGTTGTACACCTTGCACAACATTGGATAATTTAATTGTGTAATTAAATAAATATTTATTTGTGGTGCATCTAGGAGATTTGTTTAGCTGCATTAAATAGATATTTGTGTCCACTTGTAAAGTTGTATGTAACATTGGGTTAAAGATACTTTATGTGGGTTGCACATGGGAAAAATATTTAATGTGTGTAATTAAAAAATAAATGTGGGGTCAATGGTTTTGTGAACTCATGGTTTGAGCACATGGTTTTATCCTACCATTTGGTTGTATTTATGTGAGCTTATGTCTATAAAATCAAGCACACATGGTTAGTGGCTTAAGGTTGGTTGGTTGAGGTTTTGGCTTGATTGTCATTGTATTGAGTCTTCTTTTAAGGATTACATATGTGAAACATTACATGGGATGTGTGGATACATTCTTGGACCCATGGAGGATGCATTGGAGAGGCTTGATATTTCAGAGGTGTTCATGGAGGCTCTGTAAGTGTATTGTAATGTTTTATTACTGAATAATACATTGAGCACATATGCTTTTGGAGGTTGGGTTTTTCCCTCTATGAGGGTTTTCCCATGGTATATACTATGCTATCTTGTGATATGTCTTTTATCTTTGCATTTGGTTATCTGTATACTTGTATACATGCTTTTCTCTTAGAGGGTTATGTAGGAAATGGATTGATCATCATGGTTGATTTTACTAACATTTGGTATTAGAGCCATGTTTGTGGTTGTGGGATTTCAAAGATCCCTGTTATATAACCCTTGGATGAGTAGATCTGATGCAAAGTTGAATCCATGACAATGTAGGAGGGTTTTTTAGACATTTCAAGGTATGGACACATGTTTTGCAAGTTGTTATTTTGTATATATAGGGTTTTGGGGTTGTAGATGTGTAGTTATTTTTTGTAGATTTGGAATTTGAATTTGAGTTTTTTTGGGTGTTCATAATGAGAGTTTTATAGGGGAAATTTCACATATGATCCCCTAGGCCAAAAAAAACCTCTCTGTTGGATCCAGGAGGCCTGAGAATCAAAGATAGATATAAAATTTGGCAGCCTATTTTGGTCATTGTGAAAAATGTAAAAGATTTCCCTCCTTGCCCTAGTCCTACGATCGTGTGGCCATACCATCACATCTAACAAAGGGGTGTTGGCAAGAAGTTGAGTCCACTTTTTGGCCAAAAAGTGGAAGTGTTTTCCCTGATTTTTAGAATTTGACACATTTGACCTTAAAATTTGAAGCACTTAGAGATGAAATATTTGAAAAAGTCACTAATCATAAAATGTAGTACTCAGAGTCTAGTTTCCAAATATGTAATTTATTTCAATACCCAGATTGTACAAATTGAGTTTCAATAGGCGTTTCTAAAAACCACTATTTAAAAGTCACTTTTTTATACCATACCATGCACGTGTAGGACATCCATATTTTGACCTAAATTATCATATTTTTCTAAATCCTTTTGGGAAAATATTTGTGACTCACTGAAGCTTGTTTTCGATATTTTTTTGTAATTTTTTATTGAATAGTTTTTTTTTGTTAAATTTTTACTAGGCATATTTGTTGTTTTGAAAAATCGTCGTGTACGACACACATAAGATGACCTAAACTTATTATTTTTTGATTTTTTTTTTAAATTGAAAAGAATTGTCTAAAGTTTGTTCTCGTGCAATCCGCTCATCAAAATGTTATGTTGATCAAAAGTTATTAAAATACTAAAAAAACCTGATAATTCAAGTTTATGGACTAGTTTCATTAGAAATTAATTGAAAAATAGAAAAATTAATCAAATTATAATTTTTTTTACATATTTGGAATCTGCACTGTCTCATCTATAATGGGTTTTAATTTCGTAAAAAAATTCTGCAAAATAGGTCTTTAGACATATGTCCAATGTCACTATTTTCCTGTGACATTAACATGACCTTCAAGTTGCAGGTCAAACTAGCTCCAAAGCTTAGGTTCGGGTCCCCAAGCCATTTCCCGAACCAAAAAAAAGCCAAAAACTGGCACAAAAATTCATAATTTAAAAAACGGGTTCCCGTTTCATAAAAAAAACATTTTTTATGGTTCTACGGGATCCCGTTTGAAAATTACCAAAACAATTTTTTCAAAACGGGATCCCGTTTTGAAAACTTTAAATGGAAATTTTCAAAAATGGAAGTTTCCAAAAATGGAAAGTTTTCAAAACAGGATCCTATTTTTTAAATTTAGGCTTGAGATCCCAAAGCTAAACGGGATCCCGCTTTTTAAAAACGGGATCCTATTTATTAAAAAGCGGGATCCCATTTTTTGCAAGTTGATTTCGTTTTTTTGCCTAAGGCAAAAACTTCCACGTTTTGTGGACTCATCTTCTTGCATTTACCCAAAAAGAATCCTATAGAAAATAAATTAAATTATTTTTTAAAAATTTTAAATTACTTTTATTAGCATTGGGGGGGTGCATAGACCTCCCCCATACTGCTATGACAACAGTTGCTATCACTTGTACTAGGTTGGTACAAAGCAGTCAACTCCACAAATGTTGGTAGGGCCAGCCACTGCTAGCGGGTCCTGTCATCAATGGGTCTTAGCCCCTTTGGACTGGGCCCTCGATTGCTCACAGGATCAAATTGGAGCTATAAGAAAATAAACCTACCAAAATTTAAATGCATTTAATTATTTTAACCTCCATTGTCACCACCACCTACAACTGCGCTGCTTGGGAGCCACCCATAAGGAAAATTGGAGCAACTTTTTTGAAACAGGCATGACTTTCATGCATGATGTCAAATTTTTGAGGCTCTCTTTGAGAACTACAAAATGATATAGGTTTGGTTCCATGATTTTTTAGTTTTCACTAGTATTTGGGGCCTAGAAGTCAGATGTTTCGATTTCATGGTTTTGGTACTTTTACATACAAATCAGACTTTCAAATTTGAATATGCGTTGGAGAGCATTTGTAGTGTACTACACAATGGATCGGGTAGAGTTTTAGTTTGTAGTGCAAAGAGAGGATTGCACTTGTTTGATCACTTGTAGGTGCTTGAGATTTGAGGTGCGATTCAAAGTGCATCTAGACGAGTCAAGAGGCCAAAACTTGAGGGAGTGCATGATTTCATGAGATTTACATGATGATAAAGATGAATATTAGTTTAGTTCTTCCTAATATAGGTTTACATGTGTTTTCAAAGTTTGGGCTTTGATGGAGATAGATACATAAGTTATTTTCTATTTTGAGGACATGGGTTGAGACATGTAGAGACTTGAAGTCTTATGTGTTGAGTGTAGGTACAAAATTGATGTTGATTATGGTATCATAGATATGTAGGTACATTTGTGCATTGACATGACATGATAAGGTTTGTGGTTGTTTGGTGGTGGCTTGATTCACTTTTAGGAGGTTGTTCTTGTCTCATGGATGCTTGTTTTGGTTCCTAGACTATGGTACTTGGTTGTGGATTCTTTTGGAGAATCAGGTTTGTAGTTGATTTGGTGTTTGAGTCTTGAGATCTACAAGTTATATTGGTTTGAAGGTTATTGATGTGATCTTGAGTTTGCATGCTTCATCGGTCTTGGATCTTTGAGTTATGTAGGTTATGGATTAGCTACCCATTTTCTTGCAGTGGGATAACTCAGATATGGACTATCTATATCCATGAGATTGATGAATAGTGTTGATGTAGACTTTGTTAGTTGGACTTGTTTGTGGTCATTTGTGCATTGGTATGTGTGCATTGAGATGAAAGGATGGATGTTGTTTAGAGTGCATGGATAGTTGGTTGCTAGGACTTGTAACATTATGGTTTATCACTATGTCATGATAGATTGGTTACACTTTTAAGTGGGAGTTATTGACAGTGATGGTTTGGCAGTATTGGATTGGTTTATGATGTTTTTATGGTAATTTCGTCTTCTTGGTTTGGAGATCATGGTTGTACTCTTCCCTTTGGGAGCTCATGGTGTTGAGTTATTTTATTGTGTTAGGGCCATAAAGGATCTTTATTTAGGAGATGGTTATCACGATGCCAAGAGAGCTTGGTTACGTAGTTCAGTGGGATTTGGTAGTGATTTGGATTCATCGGTTGGTGATGAATTTTTATCTTTATGTGTTGAGATATGTTGATTTATGATTTATCACTTTGATAGGTGGTGTTTTGTTTAGAGTATGGTTGTTATTATGTCATGACGTACTCTTGATTCTAGATTAGAGTCTTGGCATGATACATTTCTCTTGAGACCATGATATGTTCATTGGAGCATATGATCTTCTTTTTAGGAGATGTGAGATCATGATGTCATGATGTGTTCTTGATATATGATTGGGGCTTTGAATTTGGTCTTGGTTGGTTCTCTTAGTATTGAGTATATTGATCATTTTTTCAGGAGCTTCATGATGGTGCTATGTTGCATTTAGAGTTTAGCATGGATTGATCGATTATAGATGCTTATAGATACTTGGAGACATAGGCGAGGCTACGATATCCCTTGGGACTAGATACATTTGTTGAGATGATTACTCATTGATGAGGTTTCAACTAAAAGTTTGAGGAGCCTACACTTTGGTTGGATGTGAGTTCAACATTGACCTATGAGGAGATTGTTCTTAGATGAGATATGATGAATTGGATATCTTGATGGAGCATTGTCATTCCCCACTCTTGGTCTACTCGATGGTTTGCCATCTGAGAGGTATTTCCCATTATTATTTTCAGATGTGTTATGTTTTATGCTTTTTCTTCTCATTCATATGGATCTTGAGCTATGGTTTGCTAATTCTTGAGGGTTCATTTGAGGAGTGTTGGCATGCTTATCTCCTTATGCATTGTGAGATTATTCATTGACATTGAGTTTAGGAGATGTTATTGGGCTTATTCCCTTGGTTTGGGAATTGATTTGGTTTGATATTCCTTTGGTTTGAGATGCATACATCTTGGTTATGTTTAGATGTGGATAGTGCTATTCTCTTTGGGATTGTATGGAGGAGATCCTACTTATCACAACTTAGAATTTAGAGGTGAGAATAGAAGGACATGCTATAGGTTATTCTTCCTGGATGTTTGTATTCACATGACATTGGTTTTAGGTTAGTTTGGAGCTATTTTTATCACTATGTTTGTGGTCATATGTTGTTCATTTTTTATTTGGTGATGACATGGAGGTTACTTTATCTCTTTCTTTTTTTGGATGTGGAGAACTTGGGAGAGCTATGAAGACTAGTGGTGAGAGATGTATTTACAATAATTTTTTTTGCGAGATTTGTATATCTTTGTGGATGTTTCTTGGGACTACATGATATTTTTTACAACTTATATGTGATGCTAATGATAGAATTGGTATGCCTTGATCATTTCTAGATTTGACATTACCCATGTAGTGAGAGTTCTTCTATTTGTATATTCTTCATTGATAGGTTTTACACATGGAGCTTGTGATTATAGTTTATGGGTTGTATATGTTGATGGCATGAGTTTACTTACAAATGTTGATACCTAGGAGGTATGGATGGTTGGATGCATTAGCATTTGTTGTGGATGCTATTTATGATCATGCATGATTTTAACTTTGACAATAACTTGGAGCCTTTGTTATCACTTGGATTTGATGCTTGTGTTCTTTGGATTGGTGCATTTTAACCTTGGTTTGCTCCTCTTCTTCCATAGGTGGCATGTTGGAGGATGACATGATTTATTGCTTAAGATAGTGGACATCTTTAATGTTTTTGTAGCTATCTTGATGGAGCATAAGAGTATTGTAGACATTCATGTGGTTTCATGTATGGCTATGATGATGTACTTCATTGGTTGACCCTTATGCAATGTATACAATAAGTGGGAGAATGTTAGGATTAGGTGTTGTACACTTTGCATAGTATTGGATAATTTAATTATTAATTAAATAAATATTTATTTGTGGTGCATCTAGGAGACGTGTTTAGCCACATTAAATATTTATTTGGGGCCACTTGTAAAGTTGTATGTAACATTGGGTTAGATACTTTATGTGAGTTGCACATAGGAAAATTACTTAATGTTTGTAATAAAAAAGTAAATGTGGGGTCAATTGTTTTTTTGACTCATGGTTTTATCTTTACCACTTGGTTGTATTTGTGTGAACTTATGTCTATAAAATCGAGCACATGGTTAGGGATTTAAGGTTGTCTAGTTGGGGTTTTGGCTTGGTTGTCATTGTATTGAGTCTTCTTCTAAGGAGTGCATATGTTAAGCATGGAATGTGATGAGTGGATACAAGCTTGGACATATGGAGGATTATTGGAGAGGATTGATGTTTTAGAGGTGTTCATGCTCTATAAGTGTATTATAATGTTTCATTGCTTAATAATACATTGAGCATTGATTCTTTTGGAGGCTTGGTTTTTCCCTCTATGAGGGTTTTCCCATAGTATATCTTGTGTTATCTTGTGATATGTATTTGATCTTTGCATTTTATTATTTTTATACTTGTATGCATGCTTTTCTCTAAGAGGGTTATGTAGGAAATGGATTGATCATCATGGTTGATTTTCCTAAAAAAATCATCTTATTACTTTGTTCTTTGTTTAATACTTGGGAAAATCAAAATGTTACCATTAGTGGTAATGATGTAGAGAAAAAATGATAAATCTCATTGCTATAAGAAGAAAAATATAGAAATGAAGGCTCAAAGGATGTTTTGCATGTATGTAATGGATCAATCAAAATACCTATGCAAATTTGATCTATAAAATCCTACTAACACTTATTATTGACTAACAATTTAGTATCGGATCTTAATATTAAAATTAAAACTTAGACAATGTAGCCTTAATTTATTTTTCACATTATTAATATCATCATAGTTCTAAATAACCAATGGCACCAATAAGTCTAAATATTTTATTATAATGAATAGTAAATAACATATATAATTTATCGATCTCTTTCTTATTATAACAATGATTGTGCCACATTCAAATGATTATGCAATATCAATGATTACAAAAATAATAATCTCTCAACTTCATACTGACAATAATAACAAATTGGGCCAATACAATGCAATTGGAATCTTTGTCTAATGAAGCTCAAATGCTAACTCTGTATGAGACCGCCCTTTGAAATCATTAGTGTTTTCATTCTATGATCTCCTCACTAAAAAATAGGTGCTCAAAATGATTTCTAAAAATGGATTTGTACAAATTATAGATGATGATCCAAAAATACACATTCACTCGTTTATATCCATCAAAATAATAATAAATCAACCACAAAGTAAACATGTAAACTCAAATCCAAACAAATATTTTGGGTGTGAAATATTCCACTTTTGAAAGTTATGGCACCAAAAATATACCACTTATGACATGATGACATGTGTTGGGAAGTTGGGAAGAGGATAGAAACAAAGGCAAGAATATTAGGGATTAGGTGTTGGAGATACCACTAGGCTCATAATATAGGTTTGGGTGTTGTTGGAAATTCAAGGTGAAACTTGCAGAAATAGAACTTAATAATGTGTTTGCAAATATGAAATTATGTATCCAAGATTACCATAAAGTGATAATCTGATTAACAATTCCAAACATGAAAGAAGAACAACAATACCACACATTGAGAATCACAAGTGACACAAATATACATGGAGAAACCCTTGCAGGAAAAAACTCCACACCTGAAGAGATCCAATGTTTTTATTAATCTTCAAATGAGAGATACAACAATACAAAACTCTCTGAATTATGGAAACACTTTTTTACTCTGACAACCTACAAATAAACTCTATTAAACCACCATCTCAATGCTCCAACATATAAAATTTTTAGGGAGAGAATACCACAAATGGTATCTCAAAAACAAGTAAAACCACCTAGAAAAACCCATGCCCCCTTAGTGGACAACCCATAAGCATGGCGAAAAATATTAAATGATCACATGGCCTTCACATGGGCACCTAACCCATAGCCAATCAAAATTGGTCAATACCAAGTGCTCCATAACTCTCTCACAGCTTCATACAAGAACATGCACCAACATGCAAAATTGGGCACCCCATGTAAAACATGCAACTAACATGTAAGGACATGTATTGTAAAGTGGTCCCCACCCAAAATTTGGATGCCCAAAGGGAATATGCTCTTGGGATGCTCTGTAACCATCATCGTAGTGGGCCCACCTCTTTGACTGCAATTACAATTTGTCATAGGAAAAAAATAATAAATATTTTTCCTATCATGTCCTCAAGGACACTTTCCAAAGAATATTGAGACACATAATATCAAATTAGGATAGAAATTATAATGTCACCTATCCTAATAGGTGTCAGAGGTTGAATAATGGGATTTTTTATTAATTTATGTTCTAAAGTCTAAAAAATACAACTGAAGAGTGGGGGAAGGATGGAAAACATGATAGGATGGAGAAGTTAGAAACTCTGATAGAAATAAGGGAAAAGTGGATTTGGAAGGGAATTCATACTTAGAAAGAGGAAACACATAGTAAATGGGACCATGACAGACACATGTGATAAGTGGTGTTGTAATAGTGCTCCCCTATATGGAGCCATTTGATCCATGCCTTCTACTGATCATCAACATATTTTATTAAATAACCTTCCACTCATTTGTTCTCAATCTCAGTCTAGTCATTTGTTTGTGGGTGGTAGCTAGTGCTAGGTGTGAGCTTAGTTCCTACCAAGGAAGATCTCTTTCCAAAAAAAAGTTATGAAACAATTATCCTTATCACTCATGATGCTCTTTGGTAGTCCATGGAGAACACTTACAACATAGGTCAGCAACTTGTGGTGCCTTAAAGTCTAAAATAATAATAAGATGTGCATACTTAATGATTCTATCTACAACATATATGCAATACTTACCTTGGAATTTAGGAAGTACAGTGATGACATTCATTGAAACATTCTCTCATTTTTGCTTCTAAATAGGTAAGAGTTGCAAAAAACATATTGTGAATGTTCTATTTTATTACTTTAACAAACAATGTATTCTTTGATATGATTGAGGACATCCTCATTGAGTCTTTTACAAGTGAATCTCACCTTGATCTATTTGTAGGTCCTTGAATACCCAAGGTGGCCTACCAAGGGTGAATTACCCATGAAATATTTCCATTCATCCTTGATTCCAAAAACAATTAGATTCTTCCCTTATAGGGAATGAGTTTGTTGCAAACTATGTAATTATCATCCAACAACTTCCCATTGACAAAGATGTGAGACATTAATTAAAAAAAAATCTTAGCATATTCTGCTATGATTTCTACCTTCTCATTAACAAAGATGTGAGACATTAAACATAGGTTTGACCTTCTATATAAATCACCAAAAATAACATTATTTTCTTTTAATATATTCAATGCCAAATTTATATTCCTAGAGTTTATGTGCTCATTTTTATTTCCACCCATTCAAATCCTTCTAATTGGGAAAATACTTTAAGCTATTGCATCTATCTTGACCACAAATTGACACCAACCAAGTATTGCTAAAATTTGATTGATACATGCATGCTGACCAAAATTTCTTTATCATATATGGATTCACCTTTCCACCTCCATGAATTTTTGAATCTCAAAAGAAACTACATGCTTGTTCTAAATAAGCATGACCCTAGCTACTTCTACTAATGTATCATACTCCAAAGTGAAAGGAAAGGTGAAATATAGAATAGCCAACATAGAGCATGACATTATAACTTCTTTCAATTTGTCAAATGCTCACTATACAACCTTATTCCATGTGAAGGATCCCTTATTTTTTAGATCAATTAATGGAATGACCAACTAAGATAACCCCTTCACAAATCATCTATAGTACCTACAAATACCAAATAATCCTCACAATTGTGTCAAGGTCTTTAGAGAAGGCCATTTTGAATCACCTTGATCTTCTCCATATCCACATACACACTATTTGAAATGATTATGTTCTCCAAATATAAGATCTCTTTCTCAGTGAGATTGTACTTTGAATCCTTTGCAAACAAAGCATATGCTTCCAAAATTCCTAGCACCTTATCTGTAGGAGCTAAACTTAGCTCTATCTCAGGACCAACTACAAAAACAATGAAAACCTTCCACAAGAGAGTATGCAAGAAATGAGCTTTCTTGATATTAAGATCTACCAAATATGATGTCAAGGTATATTACAAGAGTGTACAATAGCCTTGCTTATATAGACAAGGTGTGATGAAGTACCAAATGCAAAAAACATTAAATGACAAATGTCATTATTAAATGACATGAGCCATCATTAAATAACCTAGGAATCTAATATTTTATAAAAGATCAAATATTATCTAAACAACTTAAATATGCCTAGGACCTAAGTGGAATTACATGTAAATAGGACCCCACTAATAACTAGTTAGGAAAATTACCTATTTACACCAACACCCCCCTTAATTGCAACTTAGGGAGAAGCAATTATTATGAAATAATGTAAAGATTCAAAGATGGGTCCTGACTATGAGGCCATTTTAGGTACCCATGTATAAATGAAAATGAAATCTATCACAAATAGAGAAAATGAGAAATACCACATGGGAAAAAACCATCTCCAAAAGAGAGAAAACAATCAAGTGATATGGAGGATGCCATGATACCCCCAAGTGCAACATCCATCACATCTATACATTAAAAATTACCCCACATAAGAGGGAAAGAAAGAGACCACATACCCCCCCATAATGAAGTAGCTTCAAAACCACTAAAGAACATCTAAAGAAAAAAGAGAATCCAATGCTGAAAAACATGTCTCCCCTTGGGAAGAAAGAGATCCAATGGTCGATACTGAAGAAACATCATCTCCATGAAAAAGAAAGAGGGAAGAAGCCTACCAAATGATATCTTTGAAGATGCATCAAGTGTCTTCAAATATGTCTCAGTAAAACCAGGCATGACCCTAATCAAAGAAATAGACAAAGGATGTGGAAAATCAAGAGCAATCTACAAATAAGATATGTGATCAAAGAGGAGAGAGACCCTATCAAACATGTCCTCCAAGTTTGCAAAAGAAGAATGACAAACCAAATCTGATATACCTATCATGAAACCATCTTGCAAAGAAAAATCTAAAAAACAAAATATTTCTTGCTCATCTAAAGTCTTGGAAACCAAACTAGCACTCAAATCTAAAGAGGTAGGAGATGTTAGAACGTCATCAAAGGGTTGATGAACAATGAGGTTAAGAAAATACCAAAACCACCATTTGAACAACTACCACACTATATTTAAGAGAGTGGTCCTTAGAACATTCACCGTCAAGAACAAATTGGGAAAAGGTGTATATGTGTGCATCATGATCAACCCTACCCATTACAACAAGCTACCTAGTATGAAAATATCAAATGAATATTAAATCTAGAGTGAAATTAATGGAAATATTGGTTTACAACTATCTGATATAAAAAAAGAAGATTATGTCAAACATCAGGAATGCAAAGAACATAATGAAAACTACCATTAGGCACATCAATAACTCCTTTACCAAATACATCCAAATAAACACCATTAGCCATCAAGATCTTCATGATCGAAGTATTCTTCAAAGATGAAAACCTATTAGGTGATCTTGCCATATGATATGTAGCCCTAGAGTCAAGCATATAATTTTTAGAATCATAAACATGTGTTACAACAAGAGCATGACCTTTCATCTTATTTTCTTTTACCTTATCAGTCCTATTACAAATTCTTGTCGTGCTTGTGTGTGTAGAAGATGAAGGTTGTGAAGAAGAAGAGGGTGAACTTGTAGATTTAGAAGGCAAAGAAATGTTATGTTCCTTTGAAATTTGCTTCATTTCATCTAAATCTTTCTTATAACAATTATGTTCACCATGCCAAGGTTTGTTACAATAACCACACTTGGTTTTCTCCTTCTTAGTTTTATCCTCTTTAGGAGAGGTGGGTGTATCAATAGATTCTATCTTGGGTTTAGAGTTCTTTTTTCCTTTACCTTTAGGTGATGATGCAATCAAAGTATGATTCTTAGAGTATGTATCATGTTGACTAATTTTAGCTTGTTCCCTAGTCAACCTATCACAAAATGTCTCAAAAGAAGGCATGACATATGAATCACCTAACCCATCCATTGTAGAATAAAAGAAAGTAGAGAAGTATGAAAATTAAACTTTCAAATTAGACAAAATCAAGAATATGCATTCCTTATCAGTTTTATCCTTACCACAACAAACCAATTAAGGCCTTGATGATTTAAATTTTACCAAATAGTTGTCAATGGCAGGAAACAAATATGTACAAAGTGATGCCCATTTTTCCTACAATTGCATAGCTCAAACCTCACTAAACCAAATAAGTCCTTGTACTTATCCCATACTTGCCTAGGAGTAGTACATTCCTCAATATGGAAGAAAAAACTATTAGAAACATGTATAACAATCAATCCCATAACTTCATCATATTTTTTCTTGTGAGAAAATATTTTATATTCCCCATTAAAATCAGGTTGATGGTCACCCAAGGTAGACCAAAAACCCTTAGACCAAAGCAATGTTTGCATCCTCACCTTCCATGCATGATAATTATGAGGAGTTAAAACCTTGAACCATAATTCAACCATTAGAACAAGTGATGAAACAAAAAAGAAGAAGACAAATATATAAAACAGAGTGATGTGATACCTCCCAAATTTGAAGTACAATTGAAAATAAATCCCCCTCCACAAAAACTTCTCTAGGAGACAATATGTCCAAGTAATCAACCAAAATGCAAATATGCAGAAATATGAATAAATAATACCTAGGGATGAATTTGGAAAAAGTGCACAAACCAAATGATAGAGCTCTTGAATAACTTTCAATTATCATTGGAATCACAAAAATCATAGAAATTGGCAAAAAATTATGAGATTGGAGGTCAAAAAGGGAAAAAAAAACTTCAGTTGGAAATAAAATGTACCTATAGAAAAATCTAGCAAAATGACTTACACCACTGCAAAGTAAAAAGAACCAACTTTTTGTCGATATCTTGTTTGCAAGATTTTGATATCCTGGCAAAAAGTCATGCTTTGAGGAAAAAAGGCCCAATTTGGGCACTTGGGGGTCAAAATGAAGCCCCTAGTGGGCTAGCATTCAATCACAATATGACCAATGTAGAAGGAAAAGGCATTGTAGAGTTTATTAAAAAACACGTCGCTTAGGGATGTGGAGCTTTTGAGGTGGCAGTGGCAATAAATGGTGGCAGTTGGGAAAATTCCTTAGGCTTAAGCCGTAACCAACGACCCTAAACCATCCACCAATATTTTTCAAACATAGTGAATAAAAAATAATATTAATTTTTTACTCTGCCAACCTTTGTACTTGTTTGCATAAGCAAGATGCAGAGTCTACATACTACACAAAATATTTCTCTAATCTGATGGCATATGACTTTTGACACCAATGACTGTGACTTGCGACTCTGACGACCCATACAGATTCGTATAGTATGGATTATAGTGATGGTACAACAAAAAATCCTCTGAGGGCCTAGAGAAAAAGTCTCTAATTTTGTAGATTTGACAGTGACCTTGGGGTTTTTTGGCCTTTCGAATGCAATGGTAGGGTTGATTTTGGCCCAAAGTGATCTAAAAAATAGCTACCTCCTAGATCTAGTAACCACCTCCCAACTTCAAACCCTTGTATATTTGGCAAGATATATCAAATTTTGATGAAACAAAAGCCAATATTGACTTTCTCAGATGCCTTGGACTCGATGGTGAGCTCACATTACTTCCAACATGTGCCAAAATTAACCTACATTAAAAACCCATAAAGAGGAATCCTCCAAAATTGGTGGCTTTTTTTAAAGTTTTTTCTGATTCCCTAGATCACCATATGGTTCAAGGAAAGAGCATGCTCAACCTTACTAAAATTTACCAAGATCTCTCACTGGAAACAACTCTACCCTAAAATTTGAGAAGGAATTTACAAGGACGTGCTTTGATACCATGTAGAAGCTAAAAATTACCTCTATCCCAAGACCACCTACAAAATTAATGAAAACCTTCCGCAAGAGAGTATGCAAGAAATGAGCTTTCTTGCTATTAAGATCTATCAAATATGATGATGAGGTATATTACAAGAGTGTGCAATAGCCTTGCTTATATAGATAAGGTGTGATGAAGTACAAAATGCAAAAAAAACATTAAATGACAAATGTCACTATTAAATGACATGAGCCATCATTAAATGACCTAGGATTCTAATATTTAATAAAAAATAAAATCTTATCTAAACAAATTAAACATGCCAAGGACATAAGAGGACTTAACATGTGTAAATATGACCCCACTAATGACTAGTTAGGAAAATTACCTATTTACACCAACATTATCAATATGTTGAAGGTGCTCCTCCCATATCTTTATATAGATCAAAATATCATAAAAAAGGAAAGGATAGATTTCCTTAGTGGATTATAGAAATTTTGATTCATGCATGATTATAAGGTTGCTAGGTTTTTCTAAAAACCAAAACATCATAAAAAAATCATAACGCTCTTAATGAAATTGAAAAGACATCTTGTGAATGTCCTCTTGGACTTGAATATGATGTCAAATCTATCTGAGATCTATTTCTGAAAATTAAACTTCTTTGTGAATCTCATTGATAAACTCATTGATCCTTGGGATTGGGTATCAATTTTTTATAGTCTTCTTATTCAATGCTTTGTATTTGATGGATATCTGCATTGTGCCATCTTTCTTCTTCACCAAAAATATAGATGAAGCAAAGGTACTTGAGATGGGTTTGGTGTGCCCCATGTCCAAAAACTCCTTTATTTTATTTTTGATCTCCTCCTTATACCTCTAGGATGGTAGTAGGGAGTAGTGATGATGGGCTTAGGGTCCTATTCTAGCTTAATGGCATACTCAAAGCCTCTATATAGTGGTCTCATTGGGAGAATGCTATTGAAGATCTTACCATGCTTGTTCAAGATATTCTATATATTCATATGATACAATTTATTACCATTGGTGGGCTTTGTCATGGTCACCAAACACTAAGCTATCTGTGATGTTTTTCCATGATAGAATATCCTCTTCATTATTTTAGAAAATATAATCTTTTTTGATCTATTTTTAAATCACTCAAATATCACTTCTTTCCCTTCTAATTAAAAATTTATGTTAGAAAATAATGTATAATACTCATAATGTTTAACCTATTTCCTACATAATCCAATTAAAGAAAAGCATGCATGTAAGCTTACAAAATAATCTTTATTTTTTATTTTTTTTGATGTGGAAACAATCTTTGTTTATCTGTGGGCTGAGTTTTGATATTTTGGGTCTATTTACATTTATAGAAGCTTTTATTTTCATGATTATCTTAATTGTTGGTTTAGTTTATGCATGGAAAAAAGGAGCTTTGGAATGGTATTAACTCCCAAATTTTGGAGTGGTAAAAGGTGAGTAGAAAATTATCTAAATCTAAAGCCGACAATAAATCCTATAGAATCCTCTTTACTTGATCAAGCAACTCCAAATTCAATGATTTCAACTACTCTAAACAATTTGTCCAATTGGGAGAGACTCTCTAGTTTATGGCCACTCCTTTATGGTACTAGTTGTTGTTTTATTGAATTTTTTTCATTAATAGGTTCATGATTTGACTTTGATCATTACGGTTTGGTGCCAAGATCCAGTCCTAGGCAAGCCGACCTCCTTATAACAACCAAAACTTTGACCATGAAAATGGCTCATTCTTTAGTGAGATTATATGAACAGATGCCCAAAAAAAATATGTAATTGCTATGTGAGCCTCTACTATTACTGGAGGAATGTTTAGTATAGATTCTTATAGTACCATTCATGGAGTAGATAAGTTAATTCTTGTGGATATCTATTTTCTGGGTTTTCCTCCTAAACCAGAAGCTATTATAGATGCTATAATAAAACTTCATGAAAAAAATAGCCCAAGAAATATCCGAGGATAGAACTGAGTTTAAACAAGGAAAGAGATATTTCACTAGAAAGCATAGGTTTCATATTGGGTCTAGTATCCTTATTGAAAATAAGGAGAAGTTTTTTCATCAATTTTATGAATCTCGGTTTGAATCAACTTTAGAGATAACTCCCAAAACATTTGAATCCATTTTAGAGATACCATACCCTTTAATTTTTTTGAAAATATGAGAGTTTGTTGGCGAATGAATAACAATTAGTAAAAAGTAACAAGTAGGAAATAAAATTTTGAAATTCCATTAGAAATGTCAAATCCTTATACATATACTTTGACAATAAATAGTAATCAAATGCAAGGCTAATTATCTGCTTGGATAGCCAATCAAAAGTTAGCTCATAGACCTTTGGGTTTTGATTACCAAGGCACATAAACATTTCAAATCAAATATGAGGATTGGGCCTCTATAGCCATTGCTCTATATGTTTATGGTTTTAATTATCTCTATTCTTAGTGTGCTTATGATGTAGCACTAGGGGGTTCCTTAGCTAGTGTATATCATCTTACGAGAATAAAGGATAATGCAGATCAACCTGAAGAGGTGTGTATAAAAGTTTTTATCCCAAGGGAATATCCCAAAATCCCGTCTATTCTACGTATTTGGAAAGGTGCTAATTTCCAGGAACGAGAATCTTATGATATGTTGGGAATATTTTATGAAATTCATCCATGTATAAAATGTATATTGATGCCAAAAAGTTGGATTGGGTGGCCTTTACAAAAATACTATATTGCACCTATTTTTTATGAAATACAAGATTCTCATTGAGTGCAAAAAAAGAAAAAAATAAGATATAAATATCTATCTTCTAGAATAATATATCTAGAATAAGATAAGACTCTGGCCACAAACAAAATATTATTCATTTGTATTCTCCTATATTCATTGAAGAATATAGGATGAATAAAATAGTTTTATTCATATTTCAATAATTTTTTACCACCCACATCTCATCTACAAAAAGGAAAGCTCCTATAACAGTTTAAGTTTTTATTAGATTATATTGAGTTTAACCATCAAATATTATTCGATTTGAGTTTGATATATGATACATAGTATCAAGATACAAATCCTTCAAAATCCTTCAAAGGATACACACAAAAAGCAGGCTAATTTGGCAACTTTCTGTTCCATTTCACGTAGGGTTAAATTTTCTTCAGTACAAGTTAAGGGGATGACTTGTTGGTCCTTTATTTCCATATAAAGAACATGACGAGGAAAAATACATTCTTGAACTTCCATTTTGATTGCTTGAATATCCTTAATAAGAAATTGGAGGAAAATACGATGATTTCTTTCAAGAAAACCCTAATGAAAAAGGCATACAATTCCTTCCTTTTCATCAAAATTATTATAGCCACTACCCATATTGCACAAAATAGTGCACCACAAATAAGAGCTAATGAACAGACCTACAATCCCATAAAAAAAAATCACAATTCCTTGTCAATTCCTTGTGGAACAATAAGTATTTTCTGAGATGGAAATAAGGGTATCAGGTTCCTACCGAGGTAACTTGAAATTTTGGCCACAAAAAATCTTAGTGAACCCAAAATGAGGAGACAATAAAAAAAAAAATTGCTTATTTTTTGAGACAAGCAACAACAATGATTTTCTATTATGCTTATATTATGCCCTAGAATAGGCATATGAAGGTGGAGGTGTTTCAAACAAACCTTTCCATTGAATTTTTCAATCATTGATGCACTTGTCATAGGTTGTTTTAAAGAAAAGACATTTATAGAGACTTCATACCTTCGTTATTCCTCAATAGCTTAGTGGTAGAGTGGTCGCCTGTTAACCGATTGGTCGTAGGTTCAAATCCTATTTGAGGAGAGTCTTTTTCTTCAAGCACTTTTTTTTTTAATGAACAAGTAGCAAATTATCCAAATTATGAATAAGATATTGTCGATAACAGAGATCGGACCATAAAAAAGAGGAAAAAAGTTGTCCAATTTCTAGAGCTAAATTAGATTAAACTTCTATTCGCTCTGACATATATATATTTTTAACTATTGATCTTAATCTCATTGGTCATTTTATCCTGGAAATGTTACCAACATCCCCATGTAGATTGAGAATAATCTAAGTCCCGAGGCTAGCTCACTCCTTTATTTCAAATTATGAGTGAGCTAAGGTAATTTATTCGATCTTGTCGGGGATTTTATTTTGTTAAATGAATTATTGGAAAGTGGTAAAGTATGAAAATGGATCTCATATCAGTGATCGTACCTTCATCATATCAATCACTCACCTATTTGTCTTTCCTTTTTTAGCAAGCATTTCAACAAGTTTTTTCATCATCTTTCATTTTTCTATCTCTATATCTATTTGTTCCATGTAAAAGAGTTGATGAAATCAATGAATAATATTAATTAACAATATTTTATTATCTTAATGAATAAATCCTTATTGTATAAGAATTTTTCTTCCCAAAAAGTAGATTTCTTTCTTTCTACAATATCGACCTTCATGACATAAAGAGGCTGGACGTTGGGGCCAGACATCATAAATTTCTTCCAATACAAACTAGAAATACAAGTCAATCTTTGAAACCTTCCAAACAAATGAAGATAATCCAATAAAGGATTTTATTTTTTATTCGATCTACTCAGGGATTTATTATCTTAAATAATAAATCCTTTGAAACTTATTGTATAAGAATTTTGCTTCCCAAAAAGCAGCTGTCTTTCTTTCTACAATACAAATTTCTTCCAATACAAACTAGAAAGACAAGTTGAAACCTTCCAAACAGATGAAGATAATCACTCACCTATTTTTCTTTCCTTTTTTAGCAAGCATTTCAACGATTTTTTTCATCATCTTTCATTTTTCTATCTCTATATCTATCTGTTCCATGTAAACGAGTTGATGAAATTGATGAATAATATTAATTAACAATATTTTATTATCTTAAAGAATAAATCCTTATTGCATAATAATTTTACTTCCTAGAAAGCAACTGTCTTTCTGTCTACAATATCTTCCTTCGCGGCATAAAGAGGCTGGAGGTTGGGCCATATGTCAGAAATTTTTTCCAATACAAACTAGAAATATGGGTTGGTCTTTAAAACCTTCCAAACAGATGAAGATAATCCAATAAAGGATTTTCTTTTTTATTCAATCTCCCCAGGATTTATTATCTTAAAAGAATAAATCCTTTGAAACTTATTGTATAAGAATTTTGCTTCCCAGAAAACAGTTGTCTTTCTTTCTACAATACAAATTTCTTTCAATACAAACTAGAAAGACAGGTCAGTCTTTCTTGAAACCTTCCAAACAGATGAAGATAATCCAATAAAGAAATTTCTATTGTTATATATTTAATATGCTTGAATCGATTGTTGCGAATAAAACTAAAATGCTAGGTCCTAGAATCACAAACTATAGGAGTTTCCTCTTCTATGTAGGAGTTTCTTAATTCTTTAGATAAAACGATTTGATCTAGTATAGAAGATAATCATTTTTTCATTGTATCTCTTTTGAACTGAGGAGCAATTGTGATTTAATTATAATTACCCCAATATATTTCCAACAATGGAAACTCTTCCAAAAGACCCTATAAAAGACTTGAATATAGAATGAAATCATTTGCAATGAAAGGATCAAAAGGACTCCATTTCTCTTTATTTGATTTTGAGAGAAACCAACTATCTTAAGCTACTGATCTGGCTAAGCAACCCAAAATATGATAGAATATGGTGAACTCTTTCATAGCTATTCTGACAATTGAATGTTCTAAATACCATTGATGCAAATAATTTCCATTTGACACCTATCTTGAACTTCTACTAGAATCCCATCCCTTCTTTATGAGGCAGGACTCTATTTGTGCCTAGATACACACATTTCTCTTTTGATTCTGGTTCTCAAACTGGATATATAAAGTGTGGGAGGTATGCTAGTTCAATGGATGGATGAAACCATGAGCAATGCCTTCCGAACAAACTCTGCAATAAGCTTTGGCATGGGGTAAACAGGTTCCTCATTTCAAAAAAACCTTTGGCACACACACACACACACACACACACATATATATACTATTATTGATACCAATGGAACTATAACTTGTTCACAGTCAACTATAGTTGGTAAACGACTATCAATGAGTACTTCTTGTGTACGTTATGACTACAATGGGACTAGGGGCTGAGCAGTACTCACACTCAGTCAATGGAGACAAGGATGAAAATGCTTGGAAACAAGTTTAGACCAACATTACATTAGCTTGACACACATCTAGGGGTTGACTACTACCTATATCGTTATTTAGTCAGGCTATCCTTCTAAGGTCTATAGGCCTAGAGGAGTAGGTGTGTTGCTACTATAGTCAGTTGAGGATTGGATCGCTAGTCCCATGGTTGTGCGTGCTTGGATAATAGGACATCTAGGACTACTATAGATATGTCGGTTCAAATTGCTTCATCAGGTTGAGTTTCCTCCAAAATCATCCACACTCTATATTTTTAACAATAAAATACTACAATGCACTTACAAAGTATCCATAAAAACTTCTAAAAAATAAAACTCCTCCAATGCACTCTGCATGTGTCCAAGAATGTAACCACACATCCTATTCCATGATTCACATATGCACCCACAAGATAAACTTAATACAATGACAACCCACTCACTCAATGGTGCAGCCACGGTAGGATGGTCCTCAAAGAGAATTGTCCAGATCATGCATCAAGAGTAACACAATAGAAGCAACATGGAATATGGAGGAAAATACAGATTAAAACATAATCATTAACAAAAATCTCAATTACAGTCGACCGACAACATCTGGGCTTATAGTTTTGGCTCATAGGCCTGATATAACATGCTAAAAAATACAACATTCCTATATGGTTCTTAATGCGAGCTGAAATATTACAGATTAAAACCTATCTTTCTCAATTCTAATCAACTCTATATTTCTTGTGATCTATTACAAGCTTTATATCATATCCACAGATCTAGAATCATCTATGTTGGCCAAAGATTATTACAATCTCCAATAAAAGAAAATGTAACGTGTGCAAGAATAGGTCAGCCTCAAATTTGAATTACTCCTTAGTGAATGCATAGGATGAAGTGTGGACCTATAATTAAGGTTAGGGACACTCCACGAGCCAATTAAAATCACACTATCAAGATCCACAAGCTATGGGAAAGATCCACGAGTGATCAAACTAGCCGTTAGGTTGGAAAAATTATTCCGGTGCCGGTTCAAGAACTGGCATCAAATTCAAAAGCGATAACTTGTTGGAAAAAAGATCCAATCACGCTCAAATCTTGGAATAAGGAGAATGAACATGTCCAAGATGAAAATGTAGATCCACAAGGTCTAGTGAGCAAATATGATGAATCCACCAAGATGAACTAAATAGGAACATAACAAGAATAAAAACTAAAAGAAAATATTTTTGGTTGATGCAAGATTGCCAAGAACCAAGGATGCTCCTGCATCATACATCTGGGGTTAATTGAAAAGTGAGTCCCTCACTTTGTTGGGGCTAAAGGAAAACCCGAACAGTCTACATCAGCCTAAGAAATCCAAGAACAATCCTCCACTGGTTTTCCCTTCCACTTCACAAGATATTCTCTGTACTGTCTTCCACGAGTTTTCCTTCCATCCCTGACATCCAAAATCTCTTCAATCTCATCTGACTATTGTTTAGGAAACTAATCCTCCAATTTTTCTTCACTTTCTTCACTAAATTTTGCTTCATGGTACTAATGTATATCTACAATGTTGAATATAGGTGATATACCCATGTCATTCAATAACTCCACTTCATATGCATTTCCTGAATCAAATTTATTCAAGTCTTACAGGGTCCAAACTTCCTCATCTTAAGATTATTGTATGTTCCAACTAGAAATATTTCCTTCCTCAAATACACCATCACTTCATCTCCAACTTTGAACTCCTTATGTCTCCTCTTTTCATTTGCTTTCTCCTTATACTTCTGATTCATACCTTCCAATTTCTCCTTCACTTGAGTATGCACGTTCTTCATGTGTTATGCAAATTCCTCTGCTTCTGCACTCCTTTTTTCTTCCATACTGATGTCTCTCAACTCTGATATACCTCTAGGATGAACTCCAATAACAATCTCAAAAGGTGTCTTTCTGGTACTCTTGTTCATTGAATTATTGTAAGAAAAATCTGCTTGTGCAAGGAATAAATCCCAACTTTCGGTCTTCTCTCCAACCAAGCATCTCAACAAATTCCCCAAAATCCTATTTACTACCTTTGTCCGTCCATCAATCTGTGGGTGAAATGTAGAACTTAACTTCAAATCTATCTTTAGCTTCTTCCAAAGTGTCCTCCAAAAGTAGCCAACAAAATTTACATCCCTATCTGAAATAATACTCCTAGGTAACCCATGCAATCTGACCACTTCTTTGAAAAAAAAGGTATGCTACATGTACTGCATCTATTGTCTTCTTACAAGGTATAAAATCTGCCATTTTAGAAAATATGTCCACCACCACAAATATAAAATCATTACCTCTTTGTGTCTTCAGCAAACCAAGTATGAAATCCATGCTAATATCTTCCCAAGGTCTCTCCGGAACTGTCAAAGGTTTATACAATCCAATGTTCTGACTACTTCCTTTTGCAACTTGAAAAACTCTACAACTCTACACAAATTTCCTAACATCCTTATAAATTTGGGGCCAAAAGTAATTCTCACTTACCAATGCTACTGTTTTATCAACTCCAAAATGTCCTGACAATCCTCCACTATGTTTTTCTTTCACCAAGTTATCCCTCATTGAACATCGGGGTATACACAACTGATTTCCTCTGAACAACTTATCCTCTTGAATGAAATAATCCAACCACTGACTCCTATCCTCCAATACTGGTTCTTTACAAGCTCTCCAAGGTTCTGCAAAATCTGGGTCTTCCTCATACTTGTTCTTCAATTCATCAAATCCTAATACCTCCACTCTCATCTTTTCCAATAAATTCTTTCTCCTACTCAAAGCATCAACAACTCTATTTGAATTTCCACTCCTATGTTTCAAAACAAAAGTATAACTCTGCAAGAACTCTACCCATCTCATGTGTCTTTGATTCAACTTACCCTGACTGTTCAAATATTGCAAATCCTGATGATCTGTATACAACACAAAATCCTTAGGCAACAAGTAATGTATCCACTTCTTCAAGGCTTGAACTATGGCATAGAACTCTTGATCATACACTGAGTATCTTCTCCTAGCATCATTCAATTTCTCACTAAAATAATCTATAGGTCTTCCTTCTTGACTTAATACCGCTCCAATTGAATTTCCACTTGCATCACAATCTACTTGAAATACCTTACTAAAATATGGTAAAGCCAACACAGGCTACTCAGTCGCCTTCTATTTCAACAACTCAAAACTCTGATTTTCTCCATATGTCCACCTAAAATCCTTCTTATCTCCTCATTGTTTCTGTCATAGGACTGCAAATAGAACTGAAATTCCCAATGAACTTTCAGTAGAAACTAGCCAATCCATGAAATGATCTTACCTCTCCAATGCTATCTGGTGTAGGCCAATCAACAATTTCTCTTACCTTCTCAGGATCCATCTTCAATCCATCCATAGATATCACAAATCCCAGATATACCAATTATTCTTTCATGAAACTACACTTCTTAATGTTTATCAACAACTGCTCTTCCCTCAACCTCTGCAAAACTTGTCTTATGTGCAACAAATGTTCTTCTCTACTCTTACTGAAAATCAAGATGTCATCCAAGTAAACAATCACAAACTTACCCAAGAATTTCTTCAATACCTCATTCATCAACCTCATGAAAGTACTCGGTGCATTTGTTAATCCAAAAGGCATCACCAACCACTCATACAATCCTTCATTTGTCTTGAATGTTGTTTTCCACTTATCCCCTTCTCTGATTTTAATCTAATGATACCCACTCTTCAAATATATTTTTGTAAAGTATCTAGCCCCACTCAAACAATCCATAATGTTATCCATCTAGGGAAAAGGAAATCTATACTTCACCGTGATCTTGTTTATGGCTCTAGAGTCTGTACACATCCTCCATTCTCCATCCTTCTTAGCTGCTAACACAACAGGTACTGCACATGGACTTAAGCTTTCTCTAATCAAACCATTCCTTAATAATTCTTGCACTTGTCTATTCAACTCCTCATTCTCTACATGTGTCATCCAGTGTGCTGCTTTATTAGGAAAACTAGCTCCAAGAATCAGATCCATACAATGACTAATACTCCTTATAGGTGGCTATCCATCAGGTACATTATCTGAAATGATATCCTCATACTTTGTCAACAACTCCTTTATTTCATCTGGTTGTTCTTCTACATGCTTCAAGTCTTCATCCTTCTTAGGAACCAAGGAATAACACATGCTCTCATGCCTCAATCCATCCAGAAACCTCCTTCCATCAACCAGACAAATTCTAGCACTCGTACAAACCTCAACTCTAGGAACATCTTCCAATAGTAACAAAGTATGCTTCATCCCATTAGAAACAATGATATATGTGTTCTCCTTTCCATCATGAATATCCTGTCTATCATACTACCAAGGTCTTCCCAAAAAAACATGGCATACATCGATAGGCATGATATCACACAAAACGTCATCATGATAATTTCCTATCTTTAATTTTACCAAACATTGTTCACTTACCAGTATCTTATGCTCATCTTGAATCCAAGCTATTTGATAGGGCTTCGGGTGTTTCAATCTTTCCAAATTCAATTTGGTCACCATTTCTTTAGAAACCGGGTTCTCAAAAATTCCACTATCAACTATCACTTTGCAACATTTACCAGCTACCTTGCATTTAGTCCGAAATAGATTCTTTCTCTGCAACGGTTCCTTCTCCAAATCACTTTGATACAATACTCTTCTATTCGCCAACACTTCTCCCTCTTTCGGTTTATTAGATGATCCATCATGATCCTCCTCAATAAAGGCTATTCTTCTATTGTTCTCTGTCTTCCTTCTTGTCTCTCCTTGATTACATTCAAATGCTCTATGCCCTTCTCCACCACACTTATAACAAGTTCCCCTGAATACTCTTTTCTCCTTATCATCCTTTCTATAACCTTCATTTGGTAACCACCATATCCTCCTCTTTTGTAAGAGTTTCCATCACCTCTATGGTATGAATTATCATTCTTATTGACTTCCTTGTCTTTATTTTGATCTGCAAAAGTTCCTCTTCCTCCTCCAATAAGAATTCTCCCTCTCTATCTTTGTTCATGTCTTTTATTCAACTTCTCTTCTGCCTTTAGGGAACATTGATATGCCTCTTCCACACTCTGCAACTTGATCAGACTAATCTCATCCTATATAGATGACCTCAAGCCATTCACATATCTGGTAACTTGCTCAATCTCATCCTCCAAATGTCCAGATCTAATATTCAACGTGTAGAACTCCTCAGTATACTCTGTCACACTAGATTCCTTCTGCTTCACTTTCAGAACAAACTGATCTGATAATGTGCAGGAATAAACTTTTTTTTCATCTTATTCACCATCCAATCCCATGATTTTATCTTCTCCTTTCCTCTTCTTTGCCTATCTGTTTGCAAATATTCCCACCAAAGGGATGCATGTCCTTTCAACTTTGTACAAGAAAACTTCACCTTCTTACCTTCAGTGGTATCTTCATAATCAAAATAATTTTCCATCTCTACTATCCAATCAAGCAATTCATTTGAATCCAACTTACCATTATAATCTAGTGGATTGAAATGTGGTTTAGTATTCGCTCTAGTTAGGGCTCTTATGAACCTCTCTTCTCCCTGATCCAGGCCAAGATTTTCTTCTCTTCCTCTTTCTTCATGTACTTCTACCTTTTCATCACTCACATCATCAACTTGTCAACCTCTCCTCTAGGCCATTTCACATCTAATCTGGCATCAATTCCTCTCAACATCTCCATTTCCTCTAACATTTCTTCTTCCCGCCATATTTACACAAGTCCTCTGCAGCTGCAGGTCAGATCCTCAATCCGCCACCCCACAACAAATCTTCAATAGGACTCCACAAATGTTGACGACCTCACATAGATCGAATCTCGCTCTAATACTAATCTGGTGTAGCCACGGTAGGAGGGTCCTCAAAGAGAAGTGTTTGAACCATGCAACAAGAGTAACACAATAGAAGCAACACAGAATATGAAGGAAAATATAGATTAAAACATGCTCATTAATAAAAATCTCAATTACAGTCGGCCAACAACATCCGGGCTTACAAATTCGGCTCACAGGCTTGATAAAACATGCTAAAAAATACAACATTCCTATATGATCCTTAATGCGAGCTGAAATATTATAGATTAAAACCTATCTTTCTCAATTATAATCAACTCTATCTTTCTTATGATCTATTACAAGATTTATATCATATCCATAGATCTAGAATCATCCGCATTGACCAAAGATTATTACAATCTCCAATAAAAGAAAATTTAACATGTGCAAGAATAGGTCGGCCTCAAATTTGAATTAATCCTCGATGAATGCATAGGATGAAGTGTGGACCTATAATTAAGGTTGGGGACACTCCACAGGATAATTAAAATCACACCATCAAGATCTACAAGCTACGAGAAAGATCCACGAGCGATCAAACTAGCCGTTAGGTTGGAAAAATTATTCTGGTGCTGGTTCAAGTGCTGCCATCAAATCTGGAAGCGATGACTTTTTGGAAAAAGATCCAATCATGCTCAAAACTTGGAATAAGGAAAATGAACATGTCCACGATGAAAATGTAGATCCACAAGGTCTGGTGAGAAAATATGATGAATCCACCAACATAAACTGGATAGGAACAAAACAAGAACAAAAACTAAAAGAAAATATTTTTGGTTGATGCAAGATTACCAAGAACCAAGGATGCTCTTGCGTCACTCAACCAACCTTAACCACTAAACATGTACTTGATTTTATAGAATCAAGCTCACACAAATAGAACCAGGTGGTATGGTAAAACCATGTGCCTTAAAAACATGAGTACAAAAAACCATTGACCCATCATTTATTTTTTGATACACATTATTTAATATTTTACCAATTAATTGTTCTATGCCTCCCACACATAAAATAACTAACCCAATTTTACATACAAATTTACAAGTGACCCAAATAAATATTTAATGTGGCTAAACACATCTCTTAGATGTACTATAAATAAATATTTATTTATTTTATATAATTAAATAATACATATTATGTAAGGTGTACAACACTTATTCCTAACATTATCCCACTTATTATAAACATTGCATAACATCAGTCAATGAAAAACATCATCATATCCATACATGAAACCAAATGAATCTCCAAAATGATCTAATTCTTGCTCAAGATACCTATAATAAAACCAAGGTGAATACCATCTCAAGAAAGTACTCCTCTCATTCTCTAACATTCCACCCATGGAAGGAAAGGAACAAGCCAAGGTGAAGATGAACCAATCCAAATAATACAAGCATGAAATCAAAGTGATAACAAAGGCTCCAAGCTATTGTCAATGGTAAAAACCCACATAACTAGAAATAGCACTGGCAATTATGTTAATACATCCAGCCATCCATATCTCCTAGGTATCAACAACATTATTAAAATCATGCCAATAATATCCAACCCATAAACCATAATCAGAAGCTCCTTGTATAAAACATATCAATGAAGAAGATACAAATCTAAGAACTCCCACTACATGGGTAATGTCAAACCTGAAAATAGATCAATGCACATCAATTTTACCAATCAACACTCAAACCAAGGTGTGGAAAATGATGAAAAAAATGTAGTATCAAGAACAATCAAAATGATACACACATTCAACAAAAATATCCACATAATCTTTCACAACATGTTAGCATAAGTCTCCAAACCATATGAACATGAACCTCTAGGAAGTAACCATAGAAGTAGAGAGAAAACCTATAAATCATATCATGCACTTCTACCAACACCTCAAAATGATAATTTGTGTCAATTATGATCTCCTTCATAACCTTAGCAACTCCCAATCAATAAATATCATAGATCAAATGAAACATATGTATCATGCCAAACCAACATGGATGTAATCATATCTAACCAAGGAAGATCAAACCCAAAATATCGATTCCAAAATCCAAGAAATCATCCCAATAAACATATCCTATTATCCTCATAAATAATATCATAAAAGAACTCATATGCACAAGGAGATAGCCATGCAAAACATCTCTCAAATAAACCCTTTAGAACTAACTATCCATAGCTCAAGATCCATATCTATGAGAAGACAAAGCATAAAAAATAAATGCATTTGAAAACAAGAATTGGAAAATACCTCTTATATGATAAACCTTCAAGTACACCAAGAGTGGGGAATGAAAATTCTCCTCCAGGATAACCAATTCATCATGAATTACTCCAAGAAAAATCTCGTCTATAGGTCCATCATGAACTCATATCCATATCTAGGTGAAGAATCACTAGACTTCTTGTTGAAACCTCCAAATAGTAACAGTTTGAACAATTGTATCTAATCCCAAGAGATCTCTAACCTCAACCAAGTCTCCAAGTATCCATGAGTTCCTGCAATTGATCAATCCATGAAAAGCTCCAAATACATCACACTCTAATGAAGCAGCTCTTAAGCACATGCCCAATGCACTCTATATCGAGAGAACCGACAAGACCACTATCAAAGCTACAACTATAGAATTAAGAATCAAATCATGACATCATGATTTAATTGTGAATGCCAATCTGCAACTAGCTAACAAGAGACAAAATGAGAAAGATTAGTCATGTTAGAAAATACAAACAAAGCAGTCCCTATGAAATTATTGACCAACATAGAGAAGAAAACATGAAATAGAGCATGTAACTTAAGAAAATAAGCATCTAAACCTATATAAATCAACCAAACCTTCATCCCATAGGGGGATTGGTACTACTTTGATGTCAAAATTATCCCTTTACCAATCCCTTTGATAAACTCCAAGTTGAAATTGATTCCAAGTGACAATGAAACAAGCTAAAGTGTGATAAAAATGAGTGTGAATGAGTGATTGCTATTAGTGAAAATGCCTATAGTGATATTGCATGAGATTTTGGATCAAAATGGATTTGATAAATGTTAATTTCCCTCAAAGATAGTGATAGAAATTGGATGAGTGATGGATGAAATGAGCATAATGACTTTGCATGAGATGATGGATCCATTTCAAGTAGAAGAGGCCTCTACTTATAGGAGTGAAGGGTTGAAGAAAGAGTGAAATTGGTGAATGTGGGACTAAATGGGGATCCAATAGGATTGTGACACTTGTCACAAGGCTAATTGATGGATGTGGAGCACATTTTGGAAAATGTGTAGAGTTAAGGCATGTAGGGGGATGTGTAAAAGGATGTAAGAGAATTGAATGAATATGGGTGATATGTAAGAGAATGTTGTTGAGGGTGTAAGAGGGACAAGATGGCATGTAAGTGTAATTAAATGCCTTTGTAAGAGGTATTTATGAGTTTGTAAGAGGCTTTAAAAGCCATTTGGAGGAAAATTGAATGAAGGGGTGGTTGGGAGGAATATTCCTTTGTCAGGAAAAGAGGCTATTTAGTTAATTAAAAAAAATGATTTTCATGTGCAACTTGGTTAGTTGACCATGGGTAGATTTAACTTTGGTGAAGTTAAAATCTAGAGAAATGGGTAATGAGGATTAGGGGGTGATTATAGTTAATTAATTTAAAATTAATCTACTTGAGTGGGTTAGGGGATTTATGACATTTAATTAAATAGTTTGATTTATTTAATCAAATGAGAAGACTTAGGGGAATTTAATTAAATGATTTGATTTTAATGAAATAGGATGAAAATTAGTCAGAAGAAAGTGAATTAATCCAATAAAGTTAATTATTTGATTAATAGTAGAAGTTGATGAGTTCTAATTAGGGGAAAAACAGGTTTTGAATGGACCCGAAACTAATTACACTAGGTTTTGAATGGACTTGAAACCATAGGTTTTGAATAGACCCGAAACCATTTAAAAATAGGTTTTGATAGGGACTTGAAACCCACACAAAGAAGAACAAGCTTCCCAAGGAATCAACATAGAAAACCAACAACAAACCAACAACAGATCAAAATAGAAACAACATGACAACCCAGATCTACTCGAAGCAGAAGGTTTTGATGGGCACCTCAAACCCGAATTAACTAGGAATTACAAAGTAACTTGAATCCAAGAACCACCCGAGACGGTTAGACAACCATTAGCCCGAATCAACCAAACTACAACAAACCTCTTGCCAATACTAACCAACAACAAACAACCAGAGACAGTCAGGAAACCATCAACCAAAAACATCCAGAAAACTGCACACCATTTGACAGCACAAGGAACTTGAGTCCAAGAAGCACCTAAGACGGTCAGGGAACCATCAACCTAAATAAGCCAGACTGCAACAATCCCCTTACCAGTACTAACCAATAGCGAACAACTAGAGACAGTCAGGAAACCATCATCTAGAACCAAGTAGATAGAAACACACCAATTGGAAGCACCATCCAACAAAACCAAACTCCCCACCTTAATAGGAGAGTTAGGAATCAAAGAGAAACATTGAATATTTTCAGCACCACCACCACACTAGTCAACCTGCAACACCAATCCAACCTCCACCTCAATAGGAAGGGGCTCCCCTCTATAGGAGAGGAAGAAGTGAAGCCCAAAACCATAGAAAAAAGACCTTCCAACCCATTCCACAACCTACCTCTTCACCTCAATAGAAGAGGGATTCACCTCCAAAGAAGCAGTCTCCACCTCCAAAGAAGACCATAGCTAAAGATCTCAACAAGAAGCATCTACACCCATAGTAGAGAGCACCATTTGAAACCTACTTTGGCAAAGAGTAAGACTAGAGTAGAGATGGAAAAACAGAGCACTCCTTCACTAGCAACACAAACCCAATCTAGATCACAAACAAGAGGACCCAAAAAACCAACAAAAGACCAACCAGCTGAACCGAAAAATCCCAAGAAAAGATAAACATGAAACCCAAGAGAAACAAGGAAACCAACAAGAACAACAACTACATAAGCCAGTCAAGAAACAAAAATAGAAAAAAGATAAGGGGGACTGAAAGGAGAGGGAAAGGTAAATGAAAGCCTATAAGCAGAGAGAGTAGAGAGCTGGCAAGATAGTGAATAACAATCTTTGACCTTACATGCCAGTCAGGGTTTGAAACATGCCAAAAACTCACTACAAACAACTTCACTAGAGGTAAACCAAAAACCACAAACCCAAACAAAGAAAGCACCACCACAAAGGAAGTAACCTGCACCAAGTAACAAACTAAGGGTCCAAAAAGAGGAGGGGAAAGGAAAGGAAAACCTCTAAATAGAGAGAGAAGAAATCTAGAAAGATAGTGAAAAACATCCTCCAACCCTACACACCGGCCAGGGTCTGAAACAAGCCAGGAAATTTCCATAGACATCTCCACCAGAGGCATACCAATAACCTCAACCCCAAACAACAACACAACCCTCATAGAGGAAAAATAACCCCAGAACAACCAGAGAGAGCTAGGAAAGCTAGTAAAAGGTGAAAGAGGAGAGGCACCACAAAACAAAACCACTTCCAACCCTACTTGGTTAGTGAAAAAATGATTAGGAAGAAGTGATGTTAGTTAACCAAAATCGAATGTGCAATATCAATCATGACTTTTTGAATGTCTACACTAATATCTCATCCTAGGAGATCACATGCATCTATGCATACATCCCAATCTTAATAGAACCTATATCATGTTAAAACTCTAAGCTAGCATCATGAGTAAACCAAGGATAAATGTGAGATCCCACTTTCTGTGATCCTATTGAGTTTATGCATTTTGATGATTCTTGTCCAATATTCCATGTGCCTCCATGTCAAGGATGTTATTCTTGAGTTAGGAGTGATGGTCATTTCTTGACTTGATTTTATGAAGAGAATGAGAAATGACATATTTCCAAATTAGTATTCTCAAATAGTATGGTTGCAAATGTTAAATTTCTCCTAAATATTTAAAGACTTCCAGGAGGAAGTCCAGTTCTAGGGGGGAGAATGTGAGACCCCACTTTTTGTGATCCTATTGAATCAATGCATTTTGATGATTCTTGTCCAATATTCCATGTTCCTCCATGGATGTTATTCTTGACTTGGGAGTGATGGTCATTTCTTGACTGATTTTGGATAAGGTTAACTAAAAATTTTACCTATTCAATGGGTATTGTGATTTCTCAATGATAACCAGATTAATAAGTTATAAGGGTTGTTGGTAACTGGTAATTGGCTTACTGATGGATGATATATTTTGTTATTAATTATTCAATTTTATACAATATCCTTTGGTGTGATCCTTTGGTGATTCTAGATGTTTATGAAACTTAGTATCTTGTTATGCATATTCATTTATTAAGGATGGTATTTGATATGATATTAGATTGCATGATTGATGATTGGATCGATGCATATTTTGGAAGGTATTGATGTAATCATGGATGATATCTTATGATTGATCAATTGATTTGTGAGCATATGCAAGCCTAATGTATTTATTTTGGGTATATATATATATATATGTATTGACACCTTTCGTTGAGTGTATAGGGACTTCTAATATTAATGGAATTGAGGGGATTCACTTAGCCACTTTAAGTTGTTGTGTGAAATGGGACCTTGGCATAGTATCCTATGGGATATTGATTTTATGTTGAGTTATGTGGTGTGGATCATACATTATGTGATTACGTTTTATGTGAGTTTCAAATTTAAAATTTTAGAAAAGTGAGTTTTAAAGTGTGTTTAGAGGGGTCTAGGGTGTGTTTTGTGTGCTAAAATTTGGTCTAAGACCTAAAGGTATAGGTGGAAAGGTTATTTTTGTTATTTGAAATCTCTTAAAAAAAATTTACCCCTCCTTTTGTCCTCACTCATAAAAGTGATGAAAGGGGACGGTGGTTAGGTGGTTATGTGTGTTGCAAGTATGAAGGTGGTGTCATTGATGTCAACAAGATCGTTTTGTCATTGATGATAGTTGTGCAGTGGTTGAGAGAGGTTGTTGCTTCGATTAGTTGCATTATGTTGTCATCAGTTAAGTTACTGGTGTTAACCTCTGGTGTTACTTTGATAAGCTTATGTTCATAATTGTGGTAGTGATAAAGTTGTCGAGGATATTGAGAAAATTGATAAAATTAGGTGATCTAGTTTACAGAGGTGTTCTGGTTTTGCTTCACATTTCTTATGGGTTGAATATTTGCTTGTGTGGTTTGGATATGTTGGATAGAGGTGTTTAGAGTTCCTATATCTAGAATATTTGCTTCTGAATCGATGGTTAGAGGAAGTTATGTTCACCACTGTGTAGACTGGATTAATAGTGTTGATTACAGAGGTGTCTGTGAGAATTTTTTTTGCTTCGTGTTTCTCTATAGTTGTTCTCCAGGTCTTGCAATTTTGAAGGTATGTTGATAGTGTTGATCTCTTACATGTTGAAATAAAGGAAAATAGGTGAACCAATATGGAACAAAATGATTCACCTATTTCCACTCTATTACATTCAATATGTAAGTAATAATGCATAAATGAGAATCACAAATCAAACCTAACTGATATAAAAAATCAAAAGGGAGGTTTTGAGAGGGTTAAATGCTATGTACTTGTAAAACTTTCTTTTTCAAACCTCACTAAGGACTCATTCGCCCTATGGTGAATGGGTCCTGGCTAGGGCTCTAGAAAAATGGTTTCTAGGTTCTATTCCTCTTAGTCTGTAATTCTAGATTCTAGTTGGGCATTGTTGAAAAGTTGGAAATAAATCTTGTAGCTCAATTTTTCGTGATTTGAAAACTTCCTTAGAAACTTTGACAACTTTGACAACTTTTGCAAAATTTTTCTTTCCAAATGATCAACCTGCAATCACACATCAACAGAGAGAAAAAATGTTGTTTTATTAGGGAATAGGGGTTTGCCTTGGTCAAACCCCATTTTGATAATTAAACCTTGAAATGAAACAATGTATAAAGGAATGATGAATGAAAAAATGCAATGTCACAACTCATCACACCTTAGTTGAAACCTTGGATTGTAGATATACAAACAAGCATGATGTGGCCTCAATTAATGTAGATCTTGATCACAAACTTGATCATAAAAAATTCCTTGAATATGCTTAATAGATATTGATTGCTACATTAACACATTAGCTCAAAAACATGCGTGATGAATTATGCCTTTGACATGATGAAATGGATCTTGGTTGCTGCAATAGTCTTCTATAAATATTCCCTTTAATGCCTTAGAAATGTGGTGTAGGGACATCAAGAGCCTCATAAGCACACTTTTTTTTATTTTCGAGTTTTAGGTTTGTTAGAGTTTTTTGGAGTCTCATAAGGTCATTTATAACCATTTAGAATCATATGGGTTCATTTTGGAGTGTTAATGGGGTTTTTTATTTAAATGTGAAAAAGTTACCAAATGTTGCTAAAAAGTTGTCATGTAACTTTGGAAAGGTGTCAAAAAGCAAGAAACTGTTATAATCAAGAAACCATTACAAATAGTTAGAATTGGTTGTAAATGAATGAATACACTCTCCAAATTTGAATGGCGGGTTGGAAAAACTGATTTTGAAGTTTTTTGAATGAAAGCAAGCTTTTTGTGTGTTTTTCCAACGTTTCCTGTTTGTTCTTATTTATTGTATGGCCTAGTACAACATCATATCAAGGAATACAATAAATTGATGGAAATATATTTGTTTTTAGTTTACAATTCCTTTTGTTTCATTAAATTTCATTGAGTTTTGTGTGAGATATGGCCATTTTGGTGAAGGCTACCTTGTTCTAACAATGTTTTCTAGAATTTGTAGTATGAAAATGTGCTATTACGACCATGTATAGTAAAATATTAGTATGAGTCATGAGACCAATTGTAATGGATGAATATATGTTTCTAGCTCTCAATTATTTTTGTTTGGATCATTTTCATGGAGATTGGAATAAGTTATGACCATTTTTGTGAGGACATGTCCAAACCCTAAGTAGGGTTCCCAATTTTGAATTTTTTTTTCCATAACTTTCTTTTCCACTATTGGATCTTGATGAAAATTGGAGGAAAAGTTTATAATTATGTTATCTTCAATCCCAAAAAAGAGATTGGATTCATTATTTGTTTTGTGAAAGTTATTAATGATAGTCTGTTTTTATTTCCTCATTGGGATATCCTAAAACCCTCCATGATGATTGCTTGATAAGTTCCTTGCATTATGTCATGAAGTCTAATCTAATAGTTGTTGTGTCATGTTTTTGAAAGTTATTTCAGCCAAGGATACAATGAACAAGTCATTCCTTGCGTTGATTGAGTGTTGGGGTTTGTGTGTGCCTTGTGAAAAGAAACCATAAGTTGGGAATGTTGTATTACACTAGTTTGAGTCTTGAAAGTTTGAGAACCTTTATGTCATGTTGAAACAAGTTTGAGAAAATCAAGAGTCTTATGTTTACTCTAGTTTCTTCCTTGTTTGTGATGTTGGTCATTTGCATTATTGAGTATAAGCCATTGTTTGAATGAAGCCATTGTTGTGTGATGTATTGATGGAAACAAGTGTTTGGTTCAAGAGGGTTTGTGAGTCACAAAGTGTATTGGAAAATATTGAAACACTGCTACCCATTGTTCCATAATGTATATGCATGTTGATGTGTTCCCCATCCTTGAATGCTCATTGTGTTGTGTCCTAAATGGTGACAAGGTGTACTAAAGTGTTTTAGTTGCTTCCTCCAATGAAACCATGGAGTGACTATGTATTGGTACTATCATATTGAGAGAGTGTTTACCCCTGCTCTACATCATTTTTGGTATCAAATCCAAAAGATCCAAGCAAAGGAAGTTTTGGAAGTTTGTGTATCGCATTTGGCAGGTTGAAATGAAGAACCTGGATGCCAAAAGACTAGGTAGTGAGGAAGAGGAAAGAAAACCTAGGTGAGGTATCATGAGAAGAAGTCAAGGAAAGAAAAGAGATATCAAGATGCAACAAAAAACATAGAAGGAGAATATGACAATCAATAAGTTAAGATCGGAGTTTGAAAGACACATCAAGATTGTATTGAAGTAGTGTCTTGAGAAAGTATACCAAGGAAATGTTGGGTATTGGCCAATGAGAAAGAAGGTGAAGTGGTCTCTAAAGGTGAAAATTGCTTGATGTCATGAAAATCTTAGTTATGAAACATAGTGAATTAAACTTGTATTTATACATAACTTATCATTAATTCCCGAAATTCAAATATCACAAGCTGACATCAAATCTTGGATTTGAAATCATTAAAATACCGCCAAAAACATATCCCGAGGGGGGGTCCTAGGTCTAAGTGAGGACCCATTCGCTATGTGGTGAATTGGTCCTAGCTCACTTAACTAGGACACACTTTGGGAGATGTGAAAGATCATGTGAAAATAGGGTCCTAGGACCTAGTGAGGACCTATTCACCATGCAACGAATGGGTTCTAGGTCACTAACCTAGGACACACACCTTCTAAAATTAAGTGTTGTGTAATGGAATTTATGAATTTCGGGCTTTATCCCTCATAATTTGTAGTTAATTAGGCTTGGATTTGAATTAAAGGGGCCAATTAAGGAAAATTAACCTCAATTAATTAATAAAGCCCTAGATAAGTGTGGAAGTGTAAAGATACACTTTACAACACCCAAAATAAGACACAATTAAGTCCATTTAGTTTAAAAGGGCCCCAAACTTAATCTGAACATGTAAAACACATTAAAACACTTAATCAAGGAAACATTAGGCTCATTTTAATATTAATTATTCCCAAACTAAGGAAAAAGGGATAATTTTTCTATTACTACATTTTTCCCCCACTTTAGTGAGAGTATGACCCCATTTCAAACTCGCACTAAAGTAGACATTCAAGATATTTATGTATGTAACAATGAGAAAGATACACAATCATACAACATCAAAAACCAAAAAGAGATCAAGCCTAGATTTTCCAACACGATGTGGAATGCATCTAGACTATTGGTTTTGCACTCACTCTAAGGTAGCAGAAATCTAGGCTATCCACTAGGTGAGTCTTCCAATAAAGTGGCTTAGTGAGAATGTCATGCCTATGTGTCGGATCTCATCATACAATAAGAAATTCATGACTATGTGTTGGCTCTCATCATACTAACCATACCAAAGCTATTCTCCTGATAAATTCAATAAGGCACCACAAGGTGCAACGACACAAAAGGGTGAAAAATGAGAGAATCATATTAGGCTCCCATACCATATAAAAGCTATCCTCCTGAAAACTTCAATAAGGAACCAAAATGCAAGGCAGGGCTCTATGTGAAAGTAAGGTGTGTTATGCTAGGTGGCCTTGAATTAGAGTTTCAAGCTTCACAAGGTCAACAAGATGTGTTATGTTGAACACTTATGAACATTATGTATAGGTTTTTGTTCAAGGGGATCTTGCTTCGTTTGTGTAAGGTATTCTTCTTAGGGATCATCATGCCTAATGTCTCTAAGAGAGGACAAGTCAAGAGTAAAAGATTCAAAACTTAGGGAATGCAATGTGTTGCATCACCACTATGAGGAAATTCATATGCTAAGAAATATCACACTCTTGGAGGACATCAAACCCAATGACACCACCAAGAAAAGGAACATCACAAGAAAAAATAAAATCACACCATGAAACATGCAAAATGTTGAAAGATATTATTGATGTATACCCCCACTTTAAAGTGGTTTCTAACACCATTGTTGTGAGCAATTGCTTTAAAGTAGCCAATGTTTACTCCTAAGACATGAGAGTTTCCTCGGAAAGCCCTATGCCAAGTCATATATTTCCCAAATAAAGCTACATCATGAGAAAGGAGGGAGGGGTTCCCTCCCAAAACACATAAGGGATCTATGGATTTAGGGTTAGTATATCTTTGCTACAATGTTGTCACATAGCTCGAAAATGTCATCATTCCCTAAATACTCATAGAACTGGAAGAATGACACAAAGAGAGCGAAAACAGAGAAAAATCCTTTTGGGTCAACATGGAAGAGACCTAAATGTCTCGACGCCTTGCGTCATCCCCGAAAGGAAAACACAAGACAAGAGAAAAGGGATAAAATATTTATGACATATAGAAGAATGTAGATACATTTGGAGGAATAAACAAAAGAGAGATACATCAAACAAAATAGCACGGGGGATCACATTACGCGCATGTAATCATATAAAGTACCTAAAAAATAAAATAATGTAAAAGACTAGTAAGGCACATGCGAGTCAACCTATAGCAGGTTGTTCGCATCCCAATCTTGGTTAGTATATACATAAGTAGGACAACTACCAAACTAGGGAAAGCACCAAGTTCAACACTCTTATCATCATTTAAGATCATGGAAGAAGAGAACAATGAATTCAACTCATTATGCACTTGTTCATCAATCTTTGCAATATCAATGTCATCATCTAAATTAATCACAGTAGGAGGTTGAATGATAATGTCCCGAGAAGGTTCTTGTTTACATTGTGGTGAGGGTATAGAGTCATCATGCATTTCTTTAGGCAAGTTCAGATTTTGATTTTCTATTTTTTCTTTTCTTATTTAGCTTGTAATATATGAGCAATAGCACGACGTCTACACCTACGCTCTCTAGCATTTTTGTTTCATTTCAATATATTTTTCAATTTGCGTTTGTGTAGGAGTGGGTTTATCAACCATAGGTTTCTTTTCTTCCCTTAGGGGAGGAAATAAAGGAACCATAGGAGGTTGTTTGACCACTTTCTCTTTAGCTTTGTAAACATGTTTGATCTTAGGAGGCACAATGGAATTGTTTTGATTATCTCATGGTATCTTATAGGAAATGGTAGGAGGGTGTGTCATAAGCTGCTCTTGGATATTTGGTAAGTATTTTAGTTCAATCATAGTTTTTTCAAGGATAGGTGGCTCAATAACAAGTGGTATAATGTTTCTAAGGGATAATTTTGTTATGCACTTTTCCTTAAAATTTTGATATGATTTGAAAAAGTAGTCCTCGCAAGGTCTAATAGGTTCAATAGGCTCGAGCCAAAATAAATATAATGAAAATTTCCCTTGGGAAGACACAAGATTAAAGCCACTATGATGCACAGTAAAAATTTTATTGCCAAAGGGAAACTTTAAACATTTATGCACAATCGACAAGATGACATTCATGGAGTGAAGCCATGGATAGCCTAACTTCACACAAAATTGGTCCGATGACGGGATGATGGTGAATGAGACACTTAATGTTTTCGGTTTGAATTTTAGAGGATGATTATCGAGCCAATCACAGGGAAAGAAAAACCATCATGCATTTTGATCCATGTTTTCAGTTGTTCATATGTATCTTGATAGAGTTCATGCACAAATAGGAATTATTTAGTGATCACATTCTCCACACAAACGGGATCAATTAATATCCCATTGGTAGGCTTGTCATTGATTCTTCCAACTATGTAAAGAGGACCATCGAGTGCATGTTTGAGTATGTATTTTTATGAGAAAGAAATATAAAGGGGAATTTTGGTTGAGCCCTTATGAGGTTTAGCTTTGATAAATGCCACTACTTCAACTGATTTGTTCCCATGTTCATATTTTGTAGTTTCTTCATCTGTATCAACATTCATCACATCATTCTTTGTTTCTCTAGATTTGACAAATGAATAGTATGTTTTGGCATGGGATTTGTAAAGATTTGTAAATTTTGGTTAGGAGGAGCTACAAACACTTTATTACCTTGATCATTCATACCTCCAATTAGAAGATGATTAGAATCAATGAGGTCTTGCACAAGATGTTTAAGACACTTACAATATTCTGTATCATGTCCATTTTGTTGGTGATAATGGAAATAAGAGTTTGGTCTATAGTTTGCGGATAATGGCTTATTAGGATCAGGAGCTTTGACAAGAGGTAATGAAAGCATATTCTTTTCTACAAGCTTCAACATGATATTATGAAGGGCATCGCATAAAGGAGTAAATTTTCTATTACTATCTGCAAAGGAATATGAATTTGTCATTTTTATGGAAGCCACTTGGTTATCAACTTGTTGATTTGGTTGAGGGGAATCAAGTTGTAAAAAGCACCTATTTTGTTTCTTGATAGGTTGGTAATTATTTTGAGGTGCAGATTCATAATTTTTAGGATGGCTAGGAGTATTTTTCACATCACAACCATAAGCTGAATTTTGATAATCATGAAGGGTTGTACATAAGTGTGTGAAAGATGGGAATTTCAACCTCTCAAGTTTGGTTTGGATTTTTCTTTATAAATTGGAAATAAACATTTGTTGAAGGTCAACATTAGGAATCTTAATTTTTATTTGTGAATAAAGTTTTTGATATCTCGTTATGAAATCAATCGCTTTCTCATCATCCTTTTGCTTGCATGTCATTAAGTCAACTAGGGTCATCTTGGGACCCATGTGAATGTGGAAGTGGTTGTAAAAGGAATCAACAAGCTCATTGAATGAACCAATTGAATTATTTGGTAAGGAAGAAAACCACTCTAAAGCAGTGTCCTTCAATGACCTAGGGAAGAGTTTAGCCAAGAGCTTATCTTCAAAGATGAAATCACTACATAGGGTTGTGTAAGCGGAAACATGGCTAACATGATTTCATTTCCCAACATATTTATCAAATCTAGGAACCTCTATACCTTGTGGCATTGGTTTTCTTAATATCTCTAGGGATAACAGGTTGGTTTTGATGTATTGTGAAGGTTGACCATTGTTGTTTTGAGTTAGGATTGCGACTTATTGTTGAATGGATGACACACTTTGCATAAGTGTGTTAAGGATGACATCATTGTTATTAGTTTAAGGTGGAGGGGAATAAGGTGGAGTGGTGTATGTATGCATAGGGCAAGTGAATTGTAAGTTTGTGAAGGATGATGGTTGAAGAGATATTGTATGTGAATGCAAAAAGCTAGAAGGATTCCCTATGAAAATACCTAAGGAAGTGTTGACATTACTAGTAGGCTGAATGGTTGTGGTAGCTTGAGTACTAGTGTATGTAGGAATGGAAATGGGTATTGTAGAAGGAGGAATTGGACTTCCACCTTGGCTTTGGGTATACCCCAAAGCTTGAGTACAACTAATGATGGTAGGGATGGTGTTGTTAACATCATGCACATAGGTTGTAGGAAGTGAAGTTATGGGAAATGAAGTATGCATGCTATGATCCATAGGGGGCTGATTATCAACACTATTAGAAAGAGAGTTATAAAACCCAAGATCCACGTCAAATGGTGTATCGTGGGATGACATGAGTCTCAAACTATGTCTCACAATAGTATTACTAATAGGACACCAAGTTGTAAAGCTCATACAAGGTTCACAAACTTAGTGTACAAACCCAAAATGGAAAGAGGCTTAAAATGTAATGCAATGACCTAGAATGCAAGGTGTAAATGCAATTTTTAGATTCTAAACAAGGTAATATTCTAATTACAATATGCAACAATCTAAAAATTAAATCTTGCAAATGCAATTTTGAAATCACACAATGCACTAAATGTACCAAATTAAGCTAGATATGATGAAATTAATGAAACAAAAACTCAAAAAAATGAAACATAAATATGAAATCAACAAACAAAAGCACAAAAATGAAGATTTTAATTTCTAGAAATGCATATTATGACTTGATTAGGGACTCATTCACCCTATGGAGAATGGGTCCTAGATTAGGTTTTTGAAACTAATTTTTATAGATTTTTAGGTGTTTTCCAATAGTTTATAGATTCAGGTCTATTACAAAAAGTTTTAGTTTGATTTTTTGTAGAATGAAATGTGAAATGCAAGTTGAAAATGTGACAAAATGATGACATAAAAGACTTAGTTTGATATGCAATTTTGTTTTCAATTTTTAAATGCAAGTTTATATGATGTAAATGATATGCAAGATGACTGATTTTTTATGTTTTTTTAGATTTAAAGAATGCCAACAATGTAATTCTAAAACCCTAGATGTAGTGCAAAGTTGAATGCAAACTATATACCTGAAATGAGACCTAATTCAATGCAAATGGATGCAAGATCTAAATCTAGGATGAAAAGGACTCCAATATAAAAAAACTACAATGCTCAAAAGGTCAGGTTCACCAAAATGAAATAAAGGAAAATAGGTGAACCAATATGGAACAAAATGATTCACATATTTCCATTCTATTTCATTCAATATGTAAACAATAATGCATAAATGAGAATAAAAAATCAAACCTAACTGATATAACAATCGAAAGGCAAGTTTTAAGAGGGTTAAATGTTGTGTACCTATTACAAAAAGTGCTTTTTCAAACCTCACTGAGGATTGATTTTCCCTATGGAAAATGTGTCCTAGCTAGGGCTTTAGAAAAATGGTTTCTAGGTTATGTTCCTCTTAGTTTGCACTTCCAGATTCTATTCAAGGAACCATTGGAAATCCGTATATAAATCTTGTAGCTCAATTTTCATGATTTGACAACTTCCTTAACAACTTTGACAACTTTTTCAATTTTTCTCTCCAAATGATCTTCAACCTAAAACTTGCAGTCACACATCAAAGGAGAGAAAAAATGTTGTTTTGTTAGGGAATAGGGGTTTTCCTTGGTCAAACCTCATTTTGGTAATTAAACCTTGAAATTAAAAAATGCATAAGGGAAGGATGAATGAAAAACACAATGTCACAACTCACCACACCTTAGTTGAAACCTTGGATTGTAGATATGAAAACTAGCATGAAGTGGCCTCAATGAATGTAGATATTGATCATGAACTTGATTATAGACAATGCCTTGAATATGCTTGATAGAACTTGAATGCTACATCAACACATTAGCTCAACAACATGCATGATACATTATACCTTTGACATGATGAAATGGATCTTGATTGCTCCAATATTCTTCTATAAATCTTCTCTTGAATGCTCTTGTGAAAATTGCTTGCTGTCATGAAAATCTTAGTTATAAAACATAGTGAATTAACCTTGTATTTATACATAACTTATCATTAATTCATGAAATTCAAATTTCACAAGCCGACATTAAATATTGGATTTGAAATCATTAAAATACCACCAAAAACATATCCCAGGGTGATCCCACAATACTAGTTTACAATTTTTGGCCAAACTACACATTGAATTGAATTTTTAAACTAAATCTTCACTTTTAGGCACCTATAGTGGCTAAACTGTGAAGAATTTGAAGATGATGCAAACTAGTGATTTGCGACATTTTGTCCGTAGATTCTAAATATATTTTTTTCAAAAATTTTGGAATTAGATTGCACTTCTTTTTCAATCCCCTTCAAAAACTAGTTTGTAATAGTAACTGCCATTTTTAAAGAGTGACGTTACTGGCTAACACATAACCTTTTTTCTATGAAGGATAAAATTCTAGTTTTTTCAAATTTAGATTTGTAACTATGATATCTAGTGCATGGAATTGGTTTCATATCATTTCATTGAATATTTTTTTCTTAATTAAGTTTCAAAGTCAAACGAGTTACAATTCAGACATGATTTATTGGCTAAAACATAACTTTTTCTTGTATGTATCAAAATTCATTTTTTTTTTGGATCAGGGACATTAATATCTAGTGCATTGATATTTTTCATTTTTTTTTATAATCTATTTTTTTTCCACGTGCAAAATAGAGAGCTTGATTTTTGGTGAAAAACCTACATTCACAAGAAATAAAAAATAAATATAATAATCAAATTAAATATATTTAAAATTATACATTTTGGGTAGCTTATAATAAGGACTATATACTTACAAAAAGTAAATTTTAAATGAATTCATTTGATCCCCCAAACGGTAAATCAAAACTGGTTTTTTATCAACATTTTGATAGGTGTAAAGGAGACTCTGTTATAGGTATGGTTTAAAAATAGTGGGGTTCTATCCAAGGGGGTTTGATCTAAGGTGGTTTGATCAAGCCCTCTTCAATTGAAATCCTTTAAATGAAAATTTTCAAGGCTTAAATCATTATATTTTCTAAAAATATGCGCTTTCAACAAAAATCAAAATGTCCCAAAAAGTGTAAACCACTATTGCAGGATCACCCCCCAAGGGGGCTCCTAGGTCCAAGTGAGGACCCATTCACCATGTGGCGAATGGGTCCTAGCTCACTTAACTAGGAAACACTTTGGGAGATGTGAAAGATCATGTGAAAATAGAGTCCTAAGATCTAGTGAGGACCCATTTGCCAGGTGGCGAATGGGTCCTAGGTCACTAACCTAAGACACACACCTTCTAAAATTAAGTGTTGTGTAATGGAATTTACGAATGTCGGGTTTATACCTCAAAATTTACAATTAATTAGGTTTGGATTTAAATTAAAGGGGCCAATTAAGGAAAATTAACCTTAATTAATTAATAAAGCCCTAGATTAGTGTGAAAGTGTAAATATACACTTTACAACACCCAAAATAAGGCACAATTAAGTCCATTTACTTTAAAAGGGCCCTAAACTTCATGTGAATGTGTAAAACACATTACAACACTAAATCAAGGCAACAATAGGCTCATTTTAATATTAATTATTCCCAAAATAAGGAAAAAGGGATAATTTTTATGTTACTACATGTGTCAAAAGGATTTGTTGTCTGGTACTCCAAAAGATGGTTTTTAGAATTACAATGTTTGGTAGTGTATTTTGAGTGTACTGGACGTGTGCATTCTGAAGGTGCAAATTGTTGTGAAGGAGTTTGACGGATTTCAGGATGATTCTAGATAGTGATGAAGCGTGGTGTGTGGTTCACAAGTCATCTTTGGATCCGAGGAAGCATGTAATTCAAATTTTAAATGTGTTTGCATGGGTAACGACTGACCTAGTGTTTACACTACATTCAAAGATGTTTAAGCATTAATAAAATTGTAGCGTGACATGTGAGAATTAATTTTGGTGCCAATTAATTTTTTTTATTTTTCACTTTTATTCCTATCCATTGCGAGAATGCTTAGTGCCAACCTATTTTTAATTTGTAAAATGTAAGGTGAGTGTAGCCAACTTGAAGATGTTTTTCAAGTTGTGGATGGTATAAATACAAGGTGAATTGATGCAAGATGTGGTGTGGAATAGAGTTGATCATTTTGATGCAAAATTAAGTGCAGAAGTGTGAGAAATGCAATGTGATCTACAATGCAAGATTGTTGAATACAATGAGCTAAGGTATCTTTATCTATTGAAGACTATAAGTGTTGTTGGAGCTATTGTGGTGGAATCCCTATTGTATTGAAATCATGTTCTCCGTGTAACATTCTATCTTCTTTCTTCTTTCTATTCTGGTAGTGAGCTTGGGTTGTGAGCCTTTCTGAACAATGCATCCTATTCTTGTAGTGAGCCTCTTTGTACCGATTTTGCAATTACTTATATTGTGAGCTAATCCTCACCGTGGTTTTTCTCCTCTATGGTTTTCCATGTAAATATAGTGTTATCTTGTGTATGGTGTGGGTTTTTTCAATTTTTGTTATCTGGTTTTCATGTTTAAACATTATAACAAATTAAAATTTAATGAATGCATGTGGATCTGATTATTGTTGAGGGTTTTAATATTTTAATTTGATACAATTTATTCATCCCCCCTCTCAATTATCTTGTTCATTCAACAATTGGTATTAGAGAAAGGTTCCTTGAAGAAAATATTAACCACTTGAGGTAGATCTGGGATGATGAGCAAGAAGAAGATACCTATGTTTGATGGCACAGACTATGCATTCTAGAAAGTGAATATGGAAGGCTATTTGATTTACCTTGGATTTGAGGTCGCTAAGGTAGTTAAGATTGTATATAACATACTGAAAAATGGACCGAGCACAAGTGATGAAATCAAGGGCTATGAAACAAATGGTAAGGAAAGGTTTGTTCTTTTAATTAGTCTTGCACATACTGAATTAGTGAAAGTTATGGATATAAAAACTACTAAAGAATTTTGGGATAAGATAGAAAGTATTTATGAAGGAGATGACCAGGTTAAAAAAGTGAAGTTGCATAATTTTAAGATACAAATTGAGACTTTGCAAATGTCTAAAGATGAAATAATTACAAGTTACATGCAGAGGGTTGGGCTGGTAAGTGCTATGAGAGGTCTTGGTGCACAAGTCAAAGAACCTAAAGTGGTAAAGAAAATTCTCAGAACTCTTCTTGATTCTTATAGTATTTCACACATCAAGTATGGTCATAGCATTAAATTATCCATGGGATATTATCAACTTGATTCCCCAATGTATGTGATATCCATGGGTGCAACAGATATTTATTTGGGAGTACAATGGCTTACTACATTGGGAACGATTAAGATGAACTTCCAAGAACTATTCATGAGATTTCAATCAGAAGGAAGGGTAGTAGAGCTAAGGGGGTTGAAGGAAAAATCCCCACAAATGGTAAGCTCTCATCAAATGCAAAAGTTTCTTAAGAAAGGAGTGGATGGATTTGTGTCCCAGCTATGTTCATTAGAAGTCTCTCAATCTAATGCTCCTACTCATCCAGATTTGCAAGCTATAATTGATCATCACTCAGTTATTTTTTGAGATATGCCTAAAGGACTTCCTCCTAAGAGGATCATGATCATGCCATACAATTAGTTCCAGGGAGCCAACCACAGAACATCAGGCCTTACAAGTATCCACACATACAAAAGAGTGAGATATAAAAAAATGTTGAGGAGATGCTAGAGGCATGAATTGTCAGGCATAGCCATAGTGCTTACTCCTCACTTGTGCTGATGGTACATAAGAAGGATGAAACTTGGCACATGTTTCCAAATTATAGAGTGCTCAACATGTACACCGTTAAAGATAATTTTCCTATTCCAGTCATTGATGATTTGCTAGATGAATTGAATGGAGCTATGTATTTTACCAAGTTAGATCTTAGATCAGGTTATCACCAAATTCAGATTAAGGAGGAAGATATTTGTAAGACAACATTTCAGACTCATGAGGGTCATTATGAATTTTTGGTGATGCCATTTGGTCTTACCAATGCACCATCTACATTCCAAAGTCTGATGAATTCCATTTTTAAGAAGTTCTTGAGAAAGTTTGTGTTAGTATTCTTTGATGATATTCTGATTTATATAAAGACTTGGGAAGAACATTTGCAATATGTGGATCAAACATTACAAATAATTGAAGATCATCAACTCTATGCTAAGTCATCCAAGTGTGCTTTTGGTCTTAAGGAGGTGGAGTATTTGGGACACATAGTTTCACATGAAGGAGTAAAGGTGGACCCTAACAAAATTAAGGCTATCTTGGAATGGCCTATTCCAAAAACCATTAAGAAAATGAGAGGTTTCTTGGGATTGACAGGGTACTATAGAAGATTTGTGAAGAATTATGGTCGTATAGCAACACCCCTCACCACTCTATTGAAGAAGGATTCTTTTCATTGGAACAAGTCTGCTAATACAACATTTGAGAGATTGAAGGAGGCTATGTGTACAACTCCAGTGCTTGCCACTCTTGACTTCACCAAGGAATTCATTGTGGAATGTGATGCTTATGGAAATGGGATAGGAGCAGTTCTCATGCAAGAAGGTCGACCAATTGCTTTTGAGAGTCATCAATTAAAGGGTAAGAATCAACTAAAACCTATTTATGAGAAGGAAATGCAATAAATCCTTCATGCAGTTAAACAATGGAGGCCTTACCTTATGGGTAGAAATTTCAAGGTTAAGATAGATCATGATAGCCTAAAATATTTTTTGGAGCAAAGACTATCTTCTAAAGAGCAACAAAAATGGGTCACTAAGATGTTAGGATATGACTTTGAGATTGTATACAAGAAAGGGAAGGAAAATATTGTAGCAGATGCACTTTCAAGGAAGGATGAGAAAGATGAAGCCTTATTGTGTGCCCTTTCAATATTACAAGAAAATTGGGTGGAGGAAGCTAAAGCAGAGTGGAAAAATGATGTTGCGACAAGTAATCTCATCCAACAATTAAAAAGTGATCGTAGTAGTTCAGATAAGTTTTGTTGGAAGGGAGATACTCTTTGGTATAAAGAGCATTTTTATTTTTGCAAGAATTCCACTCTTAAACACAAGATTCTCATAGAGCTGCATGAGTCTCCAGTTGGTGGTCATTCAAAATTTTTGAAGACATATCATCAAGTCAAGCAGGATTTTTTTTGGGAAGGGCTAAAAGGTGATAAAAAATTTGTGGCTAAATGTTTGGTTTGTCAAAGGAATAAAGGGGAGACAATTAAGACACTAGGTCTCTTGCAACCCTTATCTATTCCTAGAAAGTGTTGGGAAGAGGTTTCCATGGACTTCATCACAAGGCTTCCGAAATCTAAAGGTCATAATGTCTAAAGGGTGATTAAATTATAATATTTTAAATTTTTCTCTAAATTGAATTCACCAAGGTGTTTTAATGTGTGATGAACAAATAATGAAAATGTTTAACTTTAAAAATGAAACAAATGCAAAACAATAACTAGACATTTAAATAACCTAGGTTTGAATTTTAATTTTCAAAATTTATGCTATAAAAATAAAAAAAATTGTGAGTGTCTAGGATATGTCGGGTTCGCCAATATGTCAAGTAGGAAAAGAGATCCTAGATACAACTAGTAGATTAACTAGGATCAACTTATTTTCACTTTGAATCCACATTCAAACACAGAATAACTAGGGTTTGATGATTTTCTTGCTGCCACAAGGGAGATCCAATCTCATAGGGTTTGGATTCTCTTGAGTTGTAAAGATGGGAATTTTGATGTGTGTTTTAACAAGCTTATTTGATATAAACCCTAGATTTGAAAATATAATTTATCACATAGAAAAAAATGGAAACTATTAATTAAACATGAATTTGAGGGTCAAGGGTGGTCATGTCCTTAAAAAAATGCTACCTTTTTAGGATCTGCAAACTTTGGATGGAATTACAATTGCTATGTGTTTCCTATGACTTGTTGTTGATGAAACTTTTTGATTTGATCTGCACACATGACAAGATTGGTAAAGGTTGTGATGTATAGGGGCTTGTGTTTTTATGTGATCTGAAGCACATTGTAAATAGAGTAGCACTATGTATTTTTTTTCCTTCATTCCTCATTGGATTTAGTGCTCCTAGACATATTGTATTCAATGAGAATTTGGTTAGTGTGACCTAATAGTGAACAAATTGTGAGGATTGGATTGGTTCTTCAAACCCAACCAACACTCACTCAATGGTTTTTCCATTTTTAGGGTTTTCCACTTATAAAATTTATGTCATGGTGATTCTCATGTGTTTCCATTGAAGTTTCTTCTTTTCAAAAGTTGCTTAATTTCTTTATTTTTGTACACCATTGATTCACCCCCCCTCTCAATGGTCTTGACTATTCCTACAATTGGTATCAAAGCAGTAGGTTCCTTGTAGGAGTTTAATTGACTTGGGTTGATCTTGATAGTGGAATACTATGACTAGTCAAGAATGATCTTCTACCTCAAAAGCACCTTTGTTTGATGGCATTAATTTTTCTTTTTGGAGTATTAGGATGGAGTCTTAGTTGTATTGTTTGGGATTTTATGTATGGAAATCAATAGAAAATGGTTATATCTATGCCTTCACAACCCCCTTCTATTGCTGATGAGAAGAAAGCTTATGAGTACAATGCCAAAGGCAAGAATTCCATCCTTTGTGGTTTAAAAAATGAGATCCTTGTTAAAGTCATGCATTGTAACAGTGCAAAAGATGTTTGGGACAAGTTAGTTAGTATTTATCAAGGTGATGTCAAAATCAAGGAAGCCAAGTTGCAAAACCTTAGAGCAAAGTTTGAAGGGTTAAAAATGAATGAAGAAGAAAATATTGCAGATTATCTTCTTTGAGTAGATGAAACAATCAATTTTATGAGATGCTTTGGTGAGAAAGTTGAATATTCAGTTGTTGTCAAAAAGGTCTTAAGATCATTTCCTCCTAGATATGATTCTAAGGTATCTGTTGTTGAAGAGGAAAAATATCTAAACAAGTTCACTCTAGATGAGTTACATGGAACATTTACTTCCTCTGAAATGAGAACACACAATGAACCCACAAATAAAGAAGCAACATTTAAAACTGTGAAGAAAGACAAAGAAATAGACTTTGAATTTGAAGACTTAGATGAAAAAGAGTCAAATTTTGTTAGAAGGTTGAAGAAGGGGTTTGCAAAGTACAAAGGAAAACTTTATTTCAAATGCTTTAACTATGGAAAAATAGGACATTTTTCTGCTAAGTGTCCTTATGCAAAATATGAAAGTGATGTGGAAGTTGATAGGAAACAAGACAAAAAGAAGCAGTATAATTTTAGAAGATATACTACTTTCAAAAAGAAAAAAGAGTTTCTTTATCAAGGACATAGATGTAACTGATAGTAGTTCTGAAAGTACCAGAGATGAAAAAGAAGAAACTCTATTCATGGCTATTGTTGTATGTTCAAATGAAAAACAAAAGGATAAACATGAAAATATTTATGATAAGGATCAACAAGTTGAAGAAAGTGAAGTAGACCTTAAAGGAGAACTATTTTGTGCTCTAAAGGAGATAAAAATATTAAAGAAGGAAGCCCTAAAAGATGTCAAAACAATCAAGGATTTAGACCAACTTATAATAAGCCTAAAAACAACTTGAAAAGAGTAAAAGAATTGAAGAGGTGATAAAAAAGGACTTAGAATCCAAAGGGGAGATTTTTCAAGATTTAGGGGAAAAAATTGTGAGCTCAAGTAAGATGCTAGAAAGGTATGACAACAACAAGTTGGAAGATCTTTTGGGAAAAGAGATTCAAATACATGATTGGTTTGGGATATAAAGTTGGCCAAAATTCAAAAACTCATAATCTTCAAAAGGAAGAAGTTGGGAAAAGTAACCAAGTTGATGCACATGTTGATTATGACTATCCTAACAACAATGGTAATGCAGATAGTTCATTAAAAATCATAAATAAAATATTCACAATTCAAATCTTACAAGGAGTGGATCATTTAGGTTTAACTCTTACTTTTATGGTTATTGTTTCTATTATAACCATTATGGTAACAAAGCTAATGATTGTAAGATTATTCTTCGAAGAAGATCTAACTTTATTGGTAGAACTCCTTTCATGGTGTTAAGCAATTTAAGGTGCCACAATTGCAATAACTTTGGTCACATAGCCAAGTATTGTAGACCTAGTCCTAATGAACAAAAGAAAAGGGGTAATGATCATCCCATGAAGCAAATGAATCTTACAAACCTTGATAAGGAGGATAAACCAAAATCATTCTGGAGGAAAAAAGAAAAGGTCACTAAAACTAAAAAATCAATGTTTGTGCAAGCTGCCCTGCATGCTAAAAAGAAGGATTTGTGGATCATAGATAGTGGTTGTTCAAACCACATGATAGGTGACAAGAGAAAATTCACCAAGTTTGAAGACCATGATGGAGGGTTTTTCAAGTTTGGAGACAATACTACTGTCCAAATCAAAGGTAAAGGTGCATTTATTTTAGATGGAAAAACACCTATTCATGATGTTTACTTTGTTGAAGGACTTAAACACAATTTGTTGAGTGTAATTTAGATTTGTGATAGTGGATATAACATTTTTTTTATGATCAAGGCTGTGAAATAAGGAAGAAATCAAGAAAGTCAGTGGCTAAAGGTTTAAGGACAAGAAGCAATGTGTATAGTCTCACAGGGACTCAAACCAAAGATGGATATGCAAGCATTTGTCTCATGGGACAAGTGGAAATTTTTTGGTTGTGGCATAGAAGGATTGGACATCTAAACTTTGATAATCTAATCAAAGTTAGTAGAAATCAAAATGTAAGAGACATGCCTAAAATCAATAATCCTATGAGTAGCATATGCAATGAATGCCAACATGGGAAGCAAACCAAAATCAACTTCACGACAAAAGAATACTCATTTACAAAACCCCTACAGTTAGTGCATACAAATTTATGTGGTCCTACAAGGGAAAGAGCATTAAATGGAGAGAGATACTTCATGCTTTTCATTGATGAATATTCAAGGATGACTTGGGTGACATTTCTTAGGCACAAATTAGATGCATTTGAAAGGTTGAAATTTTTTAGGAAGCTGGTTGAGAAGGAATCAGACTACAAACTCAAATGCTTGAGTTCTGACAATGGTGGAGAATACAATTCAAGATATTTTTTAGATTATTGTTATCAACATGGTATTAAAAGACAATTTGTAGCCTCAAGGACACCTCATTAAAATGGTGTTGCACTAAGAAAGAATAGGATAATTAAGGAGATGGCTAGGACAATACTTCATGATGCCAGTCTATCTAATAATTATTGGAAAGAGGCTATTCATACAAATATTTATACTCTAAATAGAGAGAAATTAAGTGTAAATACCAAAAAAACTCCATATGAACTTTGGTATGGTAAGTTATCCAATGTTGGTTATTTTAGGATTTTTGGTAGAAAATGCTTTATTAAAAGAGATGAAGAAGGTTTGGGCAGTTTTGAATCTAAATGTGGTGAAGGAATATTCTTAGGATATTCTACACATAGAAAAACATATAGGTGTTTCAATAAGAGACTCAAAAGAATAGTTGAAAGTACTAATGTTAAAGTTGATGAAAAGTTACAGCCTCGTAAATAGTAGTTAGAAGATGTTGAAGAAGAATCTGAATTAGAACAAGAACAAGATGTTCCAAAGGAAGAAGAAACATTTGAAAAAATGATTGAGGCTATGAAAAGGATTCCTTCAAAATCTATACAAATAAATCATATCGAAGAGTAGATTATTGGGGAGAAAAATGTAGGAGTGCAAACAAGAAGAAAACTTGCAAAATCAAGTGACCAAGCTAATCTTTGTTTGTCATCAATAATAGAACCAAAGGATTACAATGAGGCCACCAAGGATGAATGTTGGGTTAAGGCCATGGAGGAAGAACAAGGCCAAATAGATAATAACAATACATGGGAGTTAGTTCCTAGGCCTAAAGACAAGAACATTAATGGTGCAAAATGGATGTTTAGGAACAAATTAGATGAAAATGGAAAAGTTGCAAGAAATAAAGAAAAAATTGTTTATAAGGGATAATCTCAAGTTGAGGGCATTTATTTTGATGAGACCTTTGCACCTCTGGCAAGGCTAGAGTCCATAAGGATGTTCTTAGTATTCTTTGTTTATAAGAAATTTAAGGTATACCAAATGGATGTGAAATCAGCTTTCCTGAATGGAAACCTTGAAGAAGAGGTCTATATGGAGTAGTCTGAAGAGTTTCAATGGGAAGGAGGACATCATTATGTTTATAGATTGAAAAAGGCCTTGTATGGTTTGAAGCAAGCACCTAGAGCATGGTACTCTAGGTTGGACAAGTACTTGCATAGTCAAGGATTCACTAAAGGTGAAGTAGATAGAAAATTATATTTTAAAACAAAAGGTGAGGACTTGTTAGTTGTTGTGATCTATGTTGATGATATCATTTTTGGTAGTAGTGATGATGATATGAGTAAATATTTCCTTAATCTCATGAAATCTGAATTTGAGATGTCTATGCTTGGAGAGTTGTCCTTTCTTTGATTGTAGGTTTCATAGTTTGATAAATGCATCTTTATCTCCCAAACTAAGTATGCAAAGGAGATGCTTAAGAGGTTTCAAATGGATGAATGCAAACCAATTAGCACCCCCATTATAACAGGTTGTAAGTTAAGCAAGGTTGATGACTCACCTAATATATATCAAACTATGTATAGGTCTATGATAGGCAATTTTTTTTATTTGATAGCTTCCAGACTTGACATCATGCAAGAAGTGTGTTTGGTAGCAAGGTTTCAATCATCTCCTAAATAATCACATGTGAATGCAGTGAAAATGATCTTTAGATATCTTAAAGGCACACTAGACTATGGTTTATGGTATCCTAGAACTAATCATTTCACCTTAATTGCATATATTGATGTTGATTGGCCAGGGTGCATTGATGATAGGAAGAGTACTAGTGGTGGAACATTCTTCTTGGGTGGAAGGTTGGTGTCTTGGCATAGCAAGAAATAGGAGTCAATTTCCTTGTCAACAATAGAGGCAAAATATATTGTTGCTACTTCTTTTCATAAACAAGTTCTTTGGATGATACAAACCATTCAAGACATCAAGGTAAATGTTCCTACACTTGTTTCCATTTTGTGTGATAACACTAGTGCAATGAACATTTCCAAGAACCCTATTATGCACTCCATAACTAAGCACATTTCAATCAAATAAAATTTCTTGAGAGAAAAAGTGTTGGAAAATGAAGTTATTTTGGATTATGTTGCTACAAATGATCAGGTAGAAAATATCTTTACCAATCCTTTAGCTGAGGATGTATTTGAATAGTTGAGGGATAGATTAGGTGTTCTTTCTCTTGTCTCTCTTCACTAGATTAGTTATTTTCAACATGATTTCATGGGGAGCCTATATCTTTGTTCTATGTCCTTGAACCTTGAATATTTGTTTCAGATTTGGTTGCGATTCTTGATTGATCCAAGATTTTATTGCATTTTTTCTTATTTTACAGTCCTCTCAGTCATTGTCAAGTGTTAACATAATGGTACTTTTATGTTTGGACAGTGATATGGTGTTTTTGCTTTAGGATTTAGTGGTAGTAGCTTGTTTGATATTTGCAGTGATAGTGTAATATGGATCTTATAAGGCAATAATATGATGCTTTGAAAGTGATATTTTTCTACTCCTCTGAAGTTCGATTACCAAAACAATGGTCTACATATATGTTATCTCAGTCATAGTATTTCATGTTTTGTATTTGTGGCTTAGCGAAAATACAGTGCTCTACATATATGTTATCTCAGTCACAGTTTTCCAATCATCTCAATCACAAAGGATTTGAAAATATCAGTCAAGGTTTGATAGTGATATTCATTTGTTTTGGATTTTTTGTTCTTGCACAGTGATATGCATTCAGTCTCAATACCATTGTAATGACAGTGATATGCATTTAGTTTCCTTGAGATTATCTTGTTGTAGGGGTATGGTGACAATACCAATGTAATGACTATCTTGAAAAAATTGACAATGTAGATTGTATTATAGTTCCTGGCTTTCAATGGAGGTATACCTATATTGCAGGGGGAGTATGTAGTTCTTTGTATTTGATGTCAAAGGGGGACTGGTAGATTTGCAATTATGTTGAATTGTCATCAATGACAAAGAGGGATTTTGTTGACTAAAGTGTCATTGATGTCAAAGGTACTTGTATTCATTTCATGGTGTTTGTTGATTGATTCATAATTGGTGTCAAAGGTACTTGTTCATTCAATTTCAAAGGTAATTTTTTACTCATTTCATGGTGTTGATGCAAATTTGGTATTTGTCCTTTCATGTCAACTTTATGACAGAGTTGCTTCATATCAAAGTGATTGTGCATGATCATTTAGAGGTATATTGAGATGGCGAGTTGATAGTGTTATTGTTCATTCATGGAGTCTTTTTTTCACAAGAATTCTTCACCATATCACAAGTCGTCATCTTTCATAAATTAGGTATTCAGTGGAAGAGTTTTGCATAAAATCATGATTGATATTGGCAGAGACATGGTCAGAGAAGAATCATTGAGCATTGTCAATTGAGTTTCAGAAAGTTGTAAAGTGTTCACTGTAAAAGAGTGTTTTTGACTTCTCTTGGTGTCCTTATGAGGATTAGGGTTGTATTTTGTTAATTACCTTTCAAAAATTTGGAATTGTGTCAAAGACTTATAGAGGGAAAAATAAAATGGTGGTAGTCTCAGTTTAGGGTTTTGGTTGTGATTTCTAACCTTTTAACCTAAAACACTAAGTATATCTAAAACCATAAGAGAATTAAAGAACTAGGGTTTATGTATTATGAATGCTTTCAATCAGAGTTTTCTTTATGTTATATCCACCTATTGACTTTCTATATTCGTTGGAAAGTTCACTTAAGTGACGTCTTGAGGTTTTAAGATCATTAATAACCGACCCCTACTCCTTGGTATAACTGGCTAGACATGTTAAAGAATTCCTTTTAACCACCGCAAGCAAGATCAATGATCAGTGTTTAATTGATGGAATGGATGGTTTCAAATATCAAAGTACCTTTTTTAAACCTAGAGAATAGTTACTTCACAAGGTCTTCACATTGACGGGCATATGAGTCTCATCAACCTTGTTTCAGTTATATACAATTTTGTAATTGTATTGAGGTATCATGATGGAATGTGTTTCCACGAGGGAATTGAGCGTATTAGAATTGAGGTCTAGGCTCTGTGAGAGGTTTCTTGAAGATAATGATACCGTGTTTTTTTCAAGCCAATACATAGGAAGGAAGAATTGAATAACAATATATAAACAAGGTTATATGGAGTCTTTGTGTGGCAATATGCAAGAAATATATTTTTTCCTTGCAAAGATAAGTGTGTTTTGAATGATTCAATGAATAGAGATTGTTTTGAAGAAAGAATAGTTTATGATTTTGTTTAACAGTGCTCTAAATGTGCAAAATTTCATGAGACTAAAATCTAATGTTGTCTAGGGTTGATTATCATAACAAGGGACATGATTGTGTAAAATTCAATTTGTGTCATCTATTTGTTCTTTCAAAGAATGTAATAGTTAAGGTGTGTGCAAAGGTTAAAGATCCTTTGTTCATCAGTTTGAATCTTGTTTGTGTTTGTTGAGAAAAGGGATTTTGTTGAATGTTTGTATGTAATATGAAGCACATTGTAAAAAAATAGTACTCTTTATTTTTTGTCCTTCATTCCTCATTGGAGTTGGTGCTCCTAGACATATTTTATTCAATGATAATTTGGTCAGTGAGATCTAATAGTGAAAAAATTGTGAGGATTGGATTGGTTCTTCAAACCTAACCAACACTCACATAGTGGTTTTTCCCTTTTTAGGGTTTTCCACTTATAAAACTTGTGTCATGGTGATTCTCATGTGTTTCCATTGAAATTTGTGCTTTTCAAAAGTTTCTTAATTGCTTTTTTTTTGTACACCACTAATTCACCCCCCTCTAAATGGTCTTGAGTATTCCTACAACTTGCCTAAGTAAAACCCTATTTTGTGCTTTCAACTTCATGTACAAAAGATGATGATGATCAAGAGGGCATGCCTTAGATCTAACAAAGGCTAAAATAATTGTTAGGGGTCCAAATATGCACCCTAATGCCAAGCTTTGAATGAACTCAACAAATTTGGATGTAACACGAGATTGCTTTCAGGTTGTGGGTATACTATTCGAAAGAAAACCTCTAGTGATAAGGGTTGGCTTCCCCTTTTGATGTCACCTAACTATTATCTCTGAGGTAAAGGGTAAGAATTGCATGAAAATAAACCTAATGTTGAAACTACCTAAGGTGATGCACCAAAAAAACTTAGACCTGTGAACAACCTATCACATTCAAATTAATATCATAAAACTTGATTCACACAACTCACTTCCAATGTAGTTTACATAAATAATTTATAAGGAGGTCTATAAAAAGTACTTTTAAAAGGAAAATAGGAGTTTCACAACTAACAACACTACTAAACAACACAACTTATAACCTGTAAACATACATCTTCTACTAAACAGATGCCTAAACATGAGACAAGTTTGCAAGGAAAGATAGATTTTCACAAGAAAAACTAATCAATCATTAACAACATACATGAAAAACATGAAATGAGAAGGTGAAAATGCTCTACTTTATTAATTCAAAGTGCTTACTACATCATAAGTCCACATGAGTTACAATACTGCTCCATGAAAAATAGCTCCAAGAAATAAAGCTATCCTACTGTTGGAAAGAAAGAACCAACTCAAAATGCTCAAAATGAACATACTTAAGCAAAAACCCCTCACACATGTCCATCTAGAAGGATTTGGTCAGATGCAACAATGAGGCCAAAAAAGAACCTTCTAAAATCACTCCAAAAAGTCCTCCAAACAATCCAAGGTCAAGCCAAGACCATAGTCATGCCAAAAGTATGATAAAACAACCTCTAAAATAGCACATGTTCTTCTAAAACAGTCAAATACCTCACCCCCACACTCTCCTCATTCCTGCAGTTTAATCATTCTGTCTCCCAGCTTTGACTCATGCAATATTTGTGTTTTGAAAACACAAGACTCCAAAAGGCATTAAAGATAATAATCTTGATTAAGTGATTCATAATACATCACTTGATCAAGTCATTTTACATTTCAAAGCTCAAAATAAGGGGGCCCACCATCAATATGATTTACATTTCATTTTGCAAGTGAAAATGTCAAAGTGATCATCAAAATCGCTTAAATGATATTTCAATGTTTTGAAACAAAAGCAAAAGAAAAAATGAAATGTAAAAAAAAAATGCTCTTAAAAGAATTAATAAGGTCAATAAGGCACATGGTCATCTCACCTCCTCTTCACTTTGCATTGTAAGGCTATATGTGGTCAACACTCTGATTAGCAAAGGCATCATAAAAGCTCAAAAAACTTGGCCAATATGGTCGAACTCCACACTTCTTGGAAAGCATGTTCGCCAAGGCACATGATACATGGTAAAAAAAACAAGGCATATCACATGTAACCTAGCACATTCCATATGTTGTATTGTTTCAAGGACATAGGACTTGGAAAAGTTTTGAAACAAGGGGAAACACTTAAGGCATAGCATACCTAAGTCAATAACATAAGTTTCGGTCCCCATTGTATTAACACATGTATCCATTTTTTAAAACATGGGAAGAAAATCCCATCACCATCGAATAGGGTCAAACCCTAATCATCAAAAGACAAAAAAACAATGGAAAACACCATCATTTTGTCATTGAACATTCTGGGAAACATATGCTTCCATCGTGGGGTTTGAGTAAACACATAAAAATGGAGATTGACATTGGTTTTGTGGTGATTTTTTGAGGGAAACACCTCAAACAATAGGTAAATGTTTTTTTGTTGCACAAAATCTCCATTTTAACACCATTTGGAGGCCATTTCTGAGCTGCAGGCTGTGGCCATGGACATATTTCTAACCATTTGTTTCATTTTTCTCCTTCTGTTGTTGCTTCACTATTCACAACCATCATGAGAAACTCATGAAGCTCGAATGGAGGCCATTAAAAATGATTTTAAGTTGAAGGAAAAAACAAAAGCTCTAGTAAGCTTTTAGCAACTCTATTCTTGTAGATTTATGTTGCTTTCATGAAGAAATTGTTTCTTGGCCGTGACCATGGACAGAAAATAGGGTATTTTTATATGTAGCTTTGCTTCACTTGAAAACCTCATACTGTCTTTTCAATTTTCTTCTGTATCAACAAATTTCTCATCAACCCAAATGGGTTTTTGATATGTAGAAGAAAAAATTGGCTTGTGAGCTCGACCTCCATTTTTAAAATGGATTTCCTCTATATTTTTGTATTTTTGTTCCTTTTGCAATCTAATTGCAAAACCTCTGAGTGGGTTTCTTGTAGCACATATATTTTTGTATCTGCATTTTTTTGCAAAAGAACCCAAGTGGGGTTTTCTTGGTTTTTGAAGAAACTCAGATTTTTTTGTAGAAATGAAAATGGGTTTTATGTTATATCTTCCTTTTTCTTCAATTTGTAGCAATGTTGTATTTCATTTAAAAACCCCAAGTGGGTCTTCCATATTTTGCAGAAATAAAGATCTACTTGGCCACGACCTGTAATAATGAGTTTCCATTTGTCATTCCTATTCTTTTTCCTCCGTTGTTTAATGCTTCTGAATTAGTCTCTCATGATGAACCCAGATGGGTCTTTGTAATTTGAAAGAAAAACTCAAATTTTATTGTAACATGATTCAAAGCCATTGTACAATGTGGGTATAATTTGAAAGCTCCAATTTGTAGCAAAATTGTGTTTTTTGTGAGCATCTGAATTGGGTTTTGCAAATGCACTTCCCTTTCCTATAGAATGTCTTTGAAAACTAAAACCCCAAAGTGGGTTTTTTCATTGTGAAGAACCTCTTGCATTTGACATTTCCTTTTAAGAGTACCATACTCTATCCTTTTGATGATACCTCCTCATGTTGCTAAACACTCATGGTAACCCCCTTTTGATGCCTCAAAAATTTGACAAAACACTACTATATGAAACTTTGGCACCATGATTGTCACTGTACATATCTAGCAAGGTGATTGTAATGTTTGCTAAGAGCGTAATGTTCATCTTCATCCCTAAAACACTATTCTTGAAATTCATGAAGTGGTTGCTTTCTTTTCACAAGATAATTGTCTGATCACATTGTATTCCATTGGTCATTTATGTTCATGCATCAAGATCTATGTGACTGGATACTCCCTGGAACATAAAGCTTCTTAAGCTTCAATGCATATTCTCCCTTGATGAAAGCACTATATATATGCACCAAACTCTGCATTCCCATGAAACACAATTATCATGCTTTGTTCATTGTCAAAATTGAGCTCCTCCATTTCAATCAATAAGATTATTGATGTCTGTGATAGGGTACTTCTTTGAATCCTTTTGTCTATGCTTAGAGGAATCATTTCCAGGGGAAACCATTTGGCAACCTGCAGAGCCTACAACATTAGTTAATGGCCCAGTATTAAGAGTAGAAGACACCTGTTCTTTTCCTTTCCCAATTATCATTTTGCTTTGTGAATAAAAATGGTTTGCATAAATGATTCAATGCCATTGTACAACACAGGTATGAGTCAGAGACCCCACACATCTGCCATTCCTTCATGTACATTACTCTAGACTTAAATTCTTGGGATTGTCCATTAGACTTTATAAGCTCTTTTATTTCACAATCTCTGTTATGGGCATAGCAATTGCATCCTGATCACATCATATGAGGGTTCCAGTGTTGTCATTGACTTCTTGTAATGGAATCTTCATAAAATATGACTATCCTTTACCTTTGATTCTTGTCTTCCTACTGATTTCCCTCCTTTCAAGAAAGCAAGGTACTTGGGAATATCTACCAAAGGATACCCTTATTCTCCATACAATCTGTAGCATTGTATCACCAATGTCAATTGTCATAGTCAATGACAATGACCTTACTCACTGCACTTATTTTCACAAATGCACCACAACTAGCATTAGCAATTCCATTTTTCCTCCAATGATAAACATTTTCTGGTCTATTCCCTTAGGACCACCCCTTTTATATTTTACAAAAGTGGGAGAGCACCATAACATAGGTCACTAGCAGATAATGACAACCCCATACTTGTTGGACCTTGCTATCCTGTAGCATGCATTCATGACTGTATTCAGATTGTCTCCTTGGCCTCAATACCACTGTAGCTTTATGTTTGACCATCACTTGAACAAGTTGCATAGGTCATAGGCTTTGCATGTTGTTGTCCTATGAACTTCAACTTCTCCATTTCTTGACATGTGGTTGTACCAATGGTTGTATTCTGATGCAAATGGTTGCTTCACTTGGGTATGATGACATGCCCCTTGTTTTCTCATGGATTACTAATTTTTCTTGGTCAATGCTTGATAGATCCACATTGCTTTCTCCATTTCCATCAATAAAGTTATTGTCAATAGTATATCAGCTGTGGAGGTAATCCTTGGGTCTGAGCAACTCAAGAAAATGTAGATGAAAGTTGATCATTACATGACACTGAACAGGGTAGTTGAAAAGTTTTACTACCCTTCCTTTCTTCTTCATCTGTAGTTTAATCTCTTGTGACCATTTCTTGTTTGCATTCAGTAAAGTCAAAAGACATTTTTCTTTGTTGTTGTCCTACATGACATGAGAATACATGTTGTTGTCCCAACCTTCATGGCTTCCATAACAATGCTTGCTATCCCACATGAATTTTCTATCTGATCTCCACAACATTTGTTTACCTTTTGATCATGTGTAACACATAAACTATCTCCCCACTTTGATCCTAGTGGGAAAACACATGTCCCCTATGTCGGTGACCTAAAAGCCCACCATCCTATGTGATGTGTGGCTGTCCAATAAGGTCAAGATGAGAGGGACCTGAAAATACTCTGGATTTCTCTCTCATTATTTAAGAGATGCATAATTGAACTTGATACATCTTTTAAATCTGATAATGAAATTTGATCAACTAGTGTGATTTAATGCATTAATAACAGGTATATCTTTGATCAAGTTTGCTCAATTTCCTATTTCTTTCAAAGCATGTTGAGCTCTACCCTCATGGGAGCCACATTTACCCCACATGTTGTATTTAACTGAATCAAAACAGTAACCAAACTTTTCCTAAATCTGCACATGAAGCAAACAAGTTAGAAAAATAGATGCATATTTTGGATGTGTTTGATGACTTCATTGTTTTCCAGGACATCCAAGGTTTGCATGCTTATTTAATGCACTTATGGATCAATTTATACATGCATAGGTAGGTGTGTATGCAAGGATTGAGATATTTCATTGCTTAGAGAATTTCTCTAATATCATTGTTTTTCCAGATGCAGGAGCTAGGAGCACTAATTATTCTCCCTAATTATAATAGATTCTTGTTCATAATTATCCCTTTCTAATAGTCAAATGAGAATAAAACTTATTTATATATACATCTTGATTGATATTTTTGATTATAGGCTAACCTAAGATCTTTTTAATCATCCAAGGACTGACACCAAAACATTTAATTTGAATTAGGTCCCCTTTAAGGTCAAGGACCCCCCTCCCCTTGCCATTGGTTGGGTGATTTTTTTTCAAATTTGTTGGGATGTCAAGGAATTTAATATATTTTATAATCTAGCCCCGAAATAAATAATTATTAATATATTTAGGTCCATACAAAAAATAGGGTTTCCAAGTAGTGTGAAATTTTTCAGGGGTGACAATTTATGACACTACAATTATATAGGCCTATTCATATGGTTATTTATCTTGCGGAGAAATTGCGTCATCATATCCAATATCAAATAAAACTTCCTTTTGGTTTGACCATCAAGATTTTCCTCCATATTCATTCTCATTTCCCTTTCAAACATAATTTTATGCTTTACAACATATTTCATAGGAGGATATTTCATCTTTGGAATCTCTATAGAGTAGCTTTTCTTTATGATCTCCCTTAGTTGATATCTAGTTTCTTGGTTATTATGTTACAAAAAATATTAACATGTAAAAACTAGCTCTAAAAAATTGTTTGCTAAGATCACTACCTCTATTACCATTATAATAGATTGGTCAAAATACTTATAAAAATATGATCCTTAAGCCCCTGATAACATTTATGATTAGATAACAACACTATCAAGTAACCTAGATGGAGCGACAGGGCATGGGTGGGAACTGGCGCAGCGGTGGGTGTTTGAATTCTTCTGATGGAGACAATGATTTAGATTTTGAAGATGATGATGTAGAGCCTTTCCTGATGGTACTGCAACCTCGTCTTCCCATTTTGGAGGCCTGTAGTCCTCTATGGAGGTTTCTTTCTGCTTGGAAGGGTGGGATGAAGTTCTTTCTAAATCTTTTGGGGTACCTTGCGTCTCTGCTTGGGCCCTATTCTAGAGGTTGTTGAGTTGTTATGAGGTTTGTGGTTCACGTGGGGGGTGATTTCTTTTCTTGGGAGCCTATGTCTTATCTCTGTGAAGACCTTCCCTTTGGAAGGGGGTGTCTCTTCTCTTGGTTGGTTAGTTGGTTTGTGTTTTGGCCGTTTCTCTGCTTTGGTGGTGGGCTCACTATCCCTTATTCTTATGGCTTTCCTTCATAGGTGAGCTCTTTGTGGGTGCTACGAGCTTGTTTCTCTCTTTGGACTATTCCTTGTTGGCTTTGGCTGCCCCTGTCGATCCTCTTAGCTGGGGTTTGGGGTGAATTCTGGTGTGGTGGATGGAGGGTCCTTTTCCTTCATTTATTGCTTGGCTCTGGTTGGGGGTTCTTCATCTCCCCTTTAGCTATCTAGAATTTCTATTCATTTTCTTATTGCCTAGGATGTTTTCCAAGTTTTTCTTCAAAATTTTGGTGCCCTTTTCACTAAATGTTTGGTTGTGCTCCTTTTGGGTTTTGTTTTTTTTGGTTTTGCAAGGGCTGGAGTTTTTTGGTTTTGTGGTGGTCTATTTTGGGGCATCTTCTGTTGCTTCTCTTATCTATGTTGATGTTGTTTTTAATCTTATTTTTGGTTTCCCCTTCGGAGTTTGAAGATATTGAGGTCGGTTGGGGAAAATCCATTTTTCTTTTTATGGATGTTTCCTTTGGAACTCGCTATTTTGAAGGCTCTAGAGTGTGTTCTCTCTTTGTTGTGGGCTAACTTGTTCTCTAAGTCTGTTTTCTTGTTTCTATCTCTTTTGACGCCTAAGGATGCTATGAGTGCTTGTACTACTAGAGTGGTTTCTTTTGGCTGGGAACTATAGATGGTTTCTTCTCTATAGGTGAAATTTTCTCTTATTGAGGTAGAGCCATATCCTATTGAGGTGGAGTTGTTTGTTGTAGGTCCAGTGGAAAGTCCTCTCTTTTGCTTGTTCCTCTTGAGGTGGAGTTGGTTCCTTTTGAGGTGGAGCTAGTATGAGCAGGAGTTGGATTGCTTTGGTGGTTCAAACTCTCACATCTTCCTCTCCTATAGAGGGGGGGGCTATCATATTGAGGTGGATTGTGGGATGGTTCTTCAGAACAGATGGAGCTGCAAGAGGTTGTTTCTTTTCAGTCTTTTGTGTTTATGGGTTTAAGGTCCCTGCCAAAACCTGATTGTAAAGGGTTCAAGGTCCCTTCAAAACCTCTCATGTTCAAGGTCCCTATAAAAAATTGGTTATATTATTTGGGTTTAAGGTCACTACCAAAACCTTTTTGTAGAGGGTTGAAGGTCCCTTCAAAACCTTTATGCAGTTGGTGTAGTTCTCATTTTTTTTGCTAGGTGTTGTTGTTGATGGGATGTGTTGACAGCGATTTTCGCACCACAACAATGCAAGAAGAATATTACTATTCTGCTTCTCCTAAAAGAGAAAGGAAACACATGGATGCCTTAACTCCCAAGGTCTTTGTAGTTGGATCTCAACTATGCTGATGTTACTCAGTGGTCAATGCAACAGTAATATTCAAGGGGCTTGCTAGTGTTGAGCTTCTGGATTGTTCTAAGATCAATTATGAAATAAAACCTACTCTAACAGGGGTTTTTAAAGAAATATAAAAAGATAAGTCAGAGCTTTGAAATAGAAAAGAACAATAGTTCATCCAATCTTAACCAGACTTGTTAACTTCAAGGAATTTGTAAACCAAAACTACAGAACAAGATAAGCTTCTGATTGAAACACAACCTCTTTCATTCATGGTGCTAATTCGCATAACAGAGTTTTTTAGCTACCATTTAAATAAAACACAAATAAAATTTCATTCCTTGAAGACTTCACAAATCAAATGATCAATTAAGACAAATATCATTCAGGAACACAACATGAAGTAGATTAAACTCTAATTGCTTCTACTATCAATAAAACAGATAAGCAATATTTACAAAGCTAGCACAATCACCAGTGTACAGAGAATCTGTGGCTCCAGATTATTTCTAACTACACTAAGAGAACTTAGAAAATACATTACAGTCTTCACTAAAACCTTACTGCTAACCAAGAAGACAAGAGAAGCTCTCATTACTGATAATCGAGATGCAAATCTATCTCCTTCTGTTAAATCACTAGCTCCTAACAGTTCTAACTTTGAAAGTTCTCAATCTAAAAGTTCTTTTTAAATCTAGAAGTTCTAATCCTTCACTATTTAACCTTTACAAAGAGGCAAGAATGCCATTTATACAGAGTGTGTACCAAAAGAATGCGTTGTCCCCTGCGCTAGGGTTTACAAAATATCTACACACTATAGGAGAGTCGGCTCTCAGATCTTTTTGAGGAAAGTCAAAACTGCATTCAATGTGAATCCTTGTTGTCCATGCTAATGAAGGATTCCTACTCATAGGAGAATTCTTTTTAGATCTTTTGACAACTGCAACATTAACTCTAGCATCTTCGTGTCCACTTTTGAAATCCCTCACGGAGTCGCCTTGAATGCTCCGGGATATCTTCATTAATATTGATCAGCCTCTGTCAGTGGTTGCCATAGGTGTCCCTCTGACTCACAACTTCTTCTTCTCCTTGGATTCCTTTCTGTTCTGGACTTATTAGAGTTGGGGAGACATTACCTCGAATTTATCTTCTCTTACCGAGCCCATTCTTGTTATCGGCGAGACTCCTGAATGTCGGCCAAACCTCCTGGCGCATACCTCTCCTCTTCCCGAAGGGACATCCCGTTGGTGTGATCTCCTTCCTTCACTGAGACCACATGGCGAAGATTTTGTTTTCTTTTGGAGTCTCCCCGATATCCTCCTTATCCTTCGGCGGGCTGACTTCATTCTTTCGGTGTGACACTGGTAAGTCGGCGAGATGTTTTGGTGAAGGTGAAATCTTTGGGCAAGCCTCGTGTCATTGAGACTCCGCTGGGTCAGGGAGACCTTATCCTGAACTCCTATTCTCTTACTGAGCCCCAACCTTTCTGTTTCAATGTGACCTTCGATCTTCGCCAAGACCATATGGTGAAAGCATGACCCTTTACCGATGCCGCTTCCCTCTATGTCAGTGAGACCTACTTTCTTTGCTGAGACTTCTTAGTGAGCTCCTTATGTCATACCGAAGATTGATCCTTCGGCAAGATCTTTCACTTCAGGTAGACCTCTTGCCGAAAGTATCATCCCTAGAAGATTTTCCATTTCGGGGAGACATTTGGTGTAGTCACACCGAGATGGGTTCTATCGTTGCATGCACTTTGCTGTAACATCCCTTTGTCAGGAAGATGTCCCATAGATACCTGATATCTTGGTGAAAGCTTTAATAGTTCACCCTTTTGTCACTGTGACACAACAATTCTCTCGCTGAAGACCAGTGATAGAATCCCTTTGTGGCATGTTGGTGTGACTTTATGAATTCGCTAAGACCATATGCTGAAGAAGATGATTCTTGCTGAAGTGTTTGTTGGTGGTGGGGTAGTCGGTGAAACTTTAGGGATTCGTCGAGACATCTCAGCGAAGAGAGAACATCTGCCGACAGTGTATTCCTTTTGCCACCGGTCAGTGAGACCTGAAGATCTCGCCGAGACTTCTCTCCGAAGGAAACCCCTCATGCCGATAGGAAATTCATGTCGTCGGGATGATGACCCTTGTCTTGCCGATGGATCCTGAATATGATTTCTGATCACTGTGACATCTCTGGGGTCTTGCCGATAGGCAACATAAATGCGGATTTGAACCAAATGAACCATAGGTCAGTGAAACTGTGATAACCCTACGCCGATAAGATGCACAATGGGGAGTATTCTGATTCTTTGGATTTTGAACAGTTAGAGCCGAGCCACCAGTCGGTAAGAGAATAGAAAAGTCTTGCCGACTTTTACCTTAGCTAATTTTCATGACCAACTAGACAGAAGAATGCCTTCCAACTGAGCTCCCTTGGCAAATATCATTATGTATAGGGTTTACTCCTGCATTCAACAAAGAAAGCCACAATCAAGATCATACCAATAGTAGTCAATTAATCAAAAATGTCATTGAAATGAATCTCATGCTAGTAGGGTGCAGTTAAATTCTCAAACAAAATGATCATACAAATAGTTCGGGTTTCAAGCCGACCCGCAGAATCCAAGCTAGGGAGGAATTTCGAGTCAGGTGGATTCCAGCGGAATAAACATGAAAACACCCACTAGAAGCTTAATTCGATTATTATCAAACAAGGAAAAACATGTGAGATCTCAAAATAGCATCAATTATTCATAAAATGCATCATGATTTGTCAACCAGTCCCACTTCTCCATATTTCTTGACATTTCACCAGATTCTGGGGAAATCTGCGTAGGATAGATTTCCACGAAGGAGAAGACATTCTGGCAAACCCAGAAAGAACAAGGGACGACGGATTTCGGGAAAATCCAGAGACAGAAAATCACGAAAATCAAGACGGGGAGGAAATCTGCGAAAATCTAGACCAGGAGGAAATCCTGAAAAATACAGAGACATCAGGAAAATTTGGGAAAAAGAAGACATCGGGCCGATCCATGCAGAATTCCGTGAAGACCAAAAATCCCTGAACAACAAACATTCAGCCGGAGTTCGAGCGAGATCCAGGAAAATCCAAATGGGATGGAAAATCCCAAACTTAGGAGAAAACCCGAAGAACCCCAAGAGCAAAAGCAAAAAAGAAACCAGAAAGAGAAAAGGGGGACCCATTTTGATCCAAAACAAAGTGGGGTGGTTATGCAAGGCATAACAAATGGTGACTCGGCTAGGAAAATGGTTTAACCATTTTTGTGAATCTGAAGGATTCAGCTACCCAGAACTCCTGGTTCATGAATATCACAACTCCAGTTGGGTCAGTTATAATGAACAAGGTAGAGCTAGAATCTCAAATGTAAGTCAATCAAAGGCTACCCCCTGAATATTTGTGTGTGTGTTTAATAGTGCATCATCCTTTCACAAAGTTTCTTCATCTTTTGAATGATAATGTGCAAGATTTGAACTACATGAGTTGATTTTCTTCGTGCAATGATATCATGGGCATTGCTCCGCTGCCAGTCAGGTGTCTATAGCCTCGACGGAGATACCTCTAGTTCTCTCACAACATTGCTCTACTTCTAGTCAGGCATCCATAGCCCCAGTAGAGATATTGGAATCACCCATTCATATTGAATCCTCTTTTTTCTTTTGATAATTCTTTTCTTTTTTCTTTTGAAGTTTCAGATATTTTATTTAATTCTCTTTTTCTTTTCAATATGTCAGATATTTAATATATGATCTGGGTTGAAAACTACAATGGACCTCATAACAGCACTTGGAAGTCGGATTTTTCACTCAAATCTTACAACACTGTCATCCTAGGACAAATACACTACTAGAAGAGTAGATGATTTTAATGATTTGTGACAGATTCAGGGGAGTTGATGAAGGATTTCTTACTTGGAATGTTGCTTTCAAAACTTTCCACAACTTTTATTGACAAGCATGAAACAATGAATTGAGGACAAAATCACCCAACCAGAAAGCATGAAAATATCTAAACCACTTCTCTCCTAATGACCATAGTATGCTTCAGATAACAACCACCATTCCAAGATGGAGAGAAACAGATCAACCCCAAAGAAAAAAAACAAAACCAAGACCCCAAAACAAACGAAAACAAAAAGACAAAAAAGGAAAGACAAACAAACATAAACTATTTACAGACAGAGAGCAAATTATCTACACAAGGAGCAGTAGATTATTGACAAGCAGAAACACAAAAAGTACTTACAAAAATAAAACAAATTATTTACATACAGGAGACAAAATAAAATATTTACATAAAGAACAACGAATTACTTATATACAACACATAAATTAACAAGCCTCATGATTCAAAATAGTGCTTGAGGAACTGCCCATTAATAGGCAAAGGAACAGGTTCTCTAGTTAGAGTATTTAGTCTGAAAGTATTTTCCCCTAGGATCTCAGCAATTTGGTAAGGGCCTAACCAGAGTTTGTCAAACTTTTGGTGATTTCCTTTCTTTTCACCAGCTTTATCCCATAACAACACTAGGTCTAATATCTTAAAATCATTTATCTTGGCTCTTTTGTCAAACCACCATTTGACAACAGCCTGATGCCTAAAGAATTGTTGTAAGGCCACATCTCTCTGCTCTTCTAATTTCAGCAAAGCAGCTAACCTGACCTCTATCCTATTGTCATTGGAGTAGAATTTTTGCATGAACTCAAGGATAGGTATTTGTAGATGGATAGGAAAGACAGGCTCTTGGCCATATACCAGCTTGAATGGTGAGGTGTTTAATGCAGCCTTAATCCTAGTCCTATCTGCCCATAATGCGAATCTAAGCTGGGTATGCCAGTCTCTAGGGTTATGCTCTAACAGTTTCTTAATGACCCCTAGGAGATTCTTATTGGTTGACTCTGCAACTCCACTTCCTTGGGGATAATAATTTGAAGAATATTTCAAGAAAATCTTGTGGTCATACGCCCAGGAAATAAATTCAGCAGAAGAGAAGGAAGAGCCGTTGTCACATACCAGAGCGAAGGGTACCCCCAAACCTCGTAGTGATGCACTCGGTGAGGAACTTGATCACTACCTTTGTGGTGTTGTTCTTGTAGGGTATAGCCTCTATCCACCTCGTGCAATAGTCAATAGCAGTCAAGATGAATTTATGTCCTACAGAAGAGTTCGGGTTAATCGCTCCAATAAAATCCAGTGCCCACTGGGCAAATGGCCTCGCCTCATAGATAGGCTGCAATGGCATGGTTGCATGGCGTTCCCTTGGTGCAGAAATCTGGCAGATGTGACATGTCCTCACATGCTGATGGGCATCTTTGAATACACAGGGCTAGTAATAACCAGATCGAAGGATCTGGTGTGCCAAAGAATCTGTAGACCCATGACCTATGCCATGCTTCCCATGAAACGCAGAAATCACATGCTTGGCCTCTTGATGATCAAGGCATCTCAGGTATACTCCTTTGAAATTCCTTCTGTATAGCAACCCTCCTTTGAGCATGTAATGAGAACTCTTCAGTCTTAGGGCTCTCCTTTGAGTGGCATTCATTCCTTCTGGACATCGATTGTTGAGCATAAAGTAGATGGTATCAGCATACTAGGGGTCATTAGGGAAAGACTGGGTCGTGTACTGCTAACAGATGATGTTGTTGCCAGCGTTTGCCATGGACTGGGACAAACCTATACCCCTGACTAGTTTCATGGGATGTATCTCCAGATCGAATTCTTGCAGGATGGCCATCTATTTTCCTCTCCTTTCTCCCAGTCTGCTCTGCATCAGTAAAGACTTCACAGCCGCATCAGGAACTACAACAACGATTTGGCTTCGAAGAATGTAATGCCAAAACTTCTTGACAGCCCGAACTAGCACGAAGGCTTTCTTCTCAAGAGGCAGGTATTTGATTTCACATTTTTGAACAGAGAGCTCATGAACACAATCGGTCTCTCCTCTACCTCTACTTTTCGTTGAGTTAAAACTGATGTGCACGAGTGTTCTGAAGCAAAAGAGATGTAAAACAGTCTGAGATAGTCAGGGCTGGTGAGCACAAGTGCCTCTGAAATGGACCGCTTGACTTGTGAGAACGCGGCCTTTGCTTCCTTAGTCCACTCTATTCTGGCATCCTTCTTCATCATTTCGTTCAGTGGCTTTATAATCTCTGTGAAGCCTGTGATGAATTTTCTTATGAAGTTGATCTTTCCAAAGAAAGATCTCAACTCTTTCTTGCTCCCTAGCCTGGCGATCTTCAGAATGGATTCAACTCGATCTGGGCCGATTGAAATCCCTCTTTCTGAAATTATATGTCCCAAAAGCTTGCCTTCTGAGACTCCAAACATGCATTTGTTGGGATTCAGGGAGACACCATATTGGATGCATATCTCGAGAACTTTGGCTAAGTCCATAGCATGACTCAATCGGTCCTTGGAGAATACTATCAAGTCGTCCATATAGACAATGATGCATTTTCCAATTAGATCCTTGAACGCTATGTCCATGGTGCGCTGGAAAGTGGCTCTAGCGTTTATCAGACTGAATGGCATTCTTTTGTATGCAAACATCCCCCACTTTGTAGTGAAAGCAGTTTTCATTCTGTCTTCAAAGTTGACCATTACCTGATTGTATCCAGAGTAACCGTCCAAGAATGACATCATCTAGGCTTCATTTACAGTCTGCAAGACCTTGTCTAGTGAGGGAAGTGGGTAGTTATCCTTTTCTAAAGCCCTATTCAGGTTTCTGAAGTCAACACATAGCCTGATCTCCCTGTTTTTCTTACGGACTGGAACTAAGTTGGCTACCCATGTTGAATGGCGCACAAGGAAGATTATCCTTGTAGACAAAAACTTCTGAACTTCTTTATAGATCAGTGGCTCAATCAGGGCATTGATAGGGCGTTGCTTCTGTCGGAAGGGCTTGACCTCTGGCTTCAAGGGGATAGTGTGAGTCATAACAGAAGCATCAAATGTCTGGAGGTCTTCATACCCCCAGGCAATCACAACAATATCCTTTTTAAGCACCCTCAATATGTCTTCTCTAATTGCTTCAGGGCAAGCCTTCCCTATGTATACATTCCTTTCAGGGCCAGCATCGACCAAGTTAACTGTTTCATATTCGCCTCCCTTCTCTTCAGCTGATATTTTCTCTCGAGCCCTTGGATCTGAGTCAAAAATTATTTCCAGAGCAACCATTCCCTTGGGAATGTTATTAGTTTTTAGATTAAGGACCCCTTCTGTATCACAATCTCCAGGGTTCCAATCTCCTTGATCCCTGTTGGAATCATCAATAATTTTCCCTTCAAAAACATCTGAGCTTGCTAAGAAGGCCAAAATATGTCGATCATCATCAAAGACCTGGAAATTCTTGATATTGTTAGGAACAGCTGGGGTAGACATCAGTTCCACTAAGAATCTTTTGAATTTGGAGCCTTGCATAGGTTCCAAGGTGCTTGCAGCAACAACCAGTGAATCAGCTACCTGATTTTCTTCTCTAGGGATTAAGCTAATCCCAAAGGCATCAAAGTCTTTGATCAGGTTCCATACCCTGTTCCTATATGCTACCATGGGGAATGATCTGAGAAGGGATTTATTTTGAAATCATTGTACCCCTAGTTAACATGGTTGCTTCCTTGGCCTCAAATGAGAAGCAATCTACAATGGTCTCAGGGCGACTTGTGTCAACTTCCTTAGCTTGGGAAACATGATTTAAAATGTCCTTGCAAGGTTGAAAAGTCAATTCAGAATGACTTTGATAATGTACCTTGCACCAGTTAGGGAGTAGGAGACTTTGCAGATCTATATCTGCCCCTAAGACCAGTTGGTCTTGTTGCAACTTTCTAACCAAGGCCTGTTGATTTTCATCAATGGTGGGGTCAGGGGTTTTTTTTTTTTGACATGTATTTAACACTGAGAACCGAGAAGGTTAGGATTTCCTCTTGTTTATAAACCCCCATCTCAGTCTCAAAGTAAGCCACCTCATTGAGACAATCGTACTCAGTGATAATATGCTTGAGGCGAGGCTCACTTTCAATCCTAATATGATTAGGAATCCCTTTCCATGATAGTCAGATATGTGAAAAGTCAAGGGCAAGATATCCCCCTAAATTTTTCATCAAATCTCGGCTTAGCAGCATACCATAGGTCTCGGGAATATCTGCCACTTGAATATCTATGTTAGTTAGGATCCTGGGATCTGATCCTACTTGAACGTGTATGTTTCTTAATTCTCCTACCACATTAACCTATGTCTTGTCAAGTTGAATGACCTTATTTGTCTGAATGGGGTTTAATCCCAAATTCTTACATATGGAAAATGGCATAACATTGCCCGAAGCTCCCGAGTCCAATAAACAGTTATGCAGGTTCTTGCCATAAATTCTTAAACTTAAAAGGAAAGATGGAGTACCTACCTTGTTTCTATATAAGGCTGCATTCACATCTCCAGTAGCTGGCACCTTGCTCTTTCCTTTTGATTTATCAACTTGTTCTAGAGCTTTCAACACTATCTCCCTTTGAGCAGGGCACCACTTTAAAATGTCAAAATATGACAAAGAAGTTTTCTATTTTTGCATCTCAGAAACAATATCAAATTATGTATTACAACTAGTAGTACCTTTGAAAATGGCAGAGGAATTACCCTTATTATGGAAGTCAGGCGGGCCTTTTGGTGGAGGAGGATTATTATCACCACCTTGATTTGGAGGCACCATGTGATTAGGGGGTGCTGATGTAGTGAATGGCCCCTTACTTTGATTTCTCAGGAAGTGTCCTCCTTTTGACTGAAAGGCTTGGGCATCATATGAAATCCCTCTGGTTCATTCTCACTTTGCATTGGGAATGAGGGTTCTTCTTCAAAGATATCATAAGCCATTGCAGTATCCAACGAGCCGCCTCCCTTATGAGGGTTGCCTTGGAATGTTTGGGCATCTTCCTGTGCCATCTTGACCATCTTCTCCACTTCAAGGCAGTTCACCTCGGAATGGGTTGCTGTATTATGCAGCCTACACCAATTGGTCATGAAGTTGAGGTTGGCCACATTTGCAGTATGTGACCTCTCCTGATTTGCTTGATAGTCATGAGAAACTCCCCCATTATTGGGCCCTGTATTCCATTTTCTATTGTTATTTGTTCTCTGGTTGTACCCTCTGTTTTGGTTTTGATAACCTCTTTGGTTGTAATTGTTGTTATTTTGATAAGTACCTTGGTTGCTGGTATTTTTATTGGGTTAGTTCCCTTGGTTTTGGGAAGGGTTCAACTGAAGCTAAGCCATGTCATTTGTAACTTGAGACAACATTTTCTTCAGGGTCTCTACCTCGTTTGTAAGCTGAACTGTCTTCTCACTTTCCACACTCTTAGCAACAGGTGACTGACCACCATGGCTTGGTGTTCCAACTTGGTTATGATGACCCTAGGAACTTTGAGGAACTTGTGGTTGTTGAAAGAGATCAAGAGTTCCAGTAGAAAAGAATGGAATAGGTGGTTGGGTCTGCAATTCAGACATAGGCCCATAATGTGAGGGAGACATTCCCGGGACAGTGTTAAATAGAGGAGTTGGGCTAGACATCTGATAGCCTATTGAAGGGAAACCCCCTCCTAGGCCTCCTTGTTGAAAACTGGTTTGTTGCTACAGCTTAATAGCCAGATGATAAACTTTGGATAGAGAATCAATTTCAGCTGGTAGGTAAGTCCTTTGCAGGAACAAACCTAGCAAAGGGTCTATAACCCTAAAGTATGCTTGAATGGAATTGTCCTTGGTGACTAGATAGGGATCTTGCAATCTCCTATACATTCGTTGGAACCTGGTATTAAATAAAGGCAAAGGTTCACCTGGTTCCTTTCTGATGGTAGCAAATTGGTGATATAAAAGAGTTGGATCCACATAGATTCTGAACTGATTAATGAAAGCATTTTCCAATTGTGTCCAACTCAGAATGGAGCCTTGAGGGAGATTAAGGTACCAATTGTAGGCCATATCCCCTAAGGAATAAGGAAACAACCAACAGACTACATCCTGGTGAGCTATCTGAGCTCTAGTACAAGCATCCTTGAAAGCTTGTATGTGCTCCTCTACACTTCTTGATTCACCATGAAAGTACTTGGGACATAATTTCTCAGGGTTCTTAGGCAGGTCGTGAAAACCTCTCGGAATAGTCCCCAATGGAGAAGGATTATTCTGAAAGAACGCCATTGGTGGGGGTGGTGGTGGTTGAGCCAGCTATTGTATGGGTTGAACCAACTGTGATGACAATTGAGATGGATGTGATGGTGGATTGATAGGTATCCACTGGGGTATTGGTGAAAAGCCTGGTGGAGTGAGCGGAGCTGATAAAGGTGGTATGATGGTTGCCCTAGCCTTATGATTCTTGTACCTTGATGGGGTCTTGAGTTCTATCAAAGGTGGTGGGTTTTCGGTTGATCGAAGAACTTTGTGGGACTTCTCTAGGGATGAAAACCCAGCTTTATCCAGTTTTCCCTTCTAGGCCCTCCTTCTAGCGCCAGTTCCTGTTGACGGCGATTTTGGCACCACAACAATGCAAGCAGAATATTAGTATTATGCTTCTCCTGAAAGAGAAAGGCAACACATGGATGCCTTAACTCCCAAAGTCTTTGTAGTTGGGTCTCAACTGTACTGATGTTACTCAGTGGTCAATGCAATAGTAATATTCAAGGGGCCTGCTGGTGTTGAGCTTCTAGATTGTTCTAAGATCAAGTATGAAATAAAACCTACTCTAACAGGGGTTTTTAAAGAAATATAAAAAGATAAGTCAGAGTTTTGAAACAGAAAAGAACAATAGTTCATCCAATCTTAACCAAACTTGTCAACTTCAAGGAATTTTTAAACCAAAACTGCAGAACAAGATAAGCTTCTAATTGACACATAGCCTCTTTCATTCACAGTGCTAATTCACATAACAAAGTTTTTTAGCTACCATTTAAATAAAACACAAATAACATTTCATTCCTTGAAGACTTCACAAATCAAATGATCAATTAAGACAAATATCATTTAGGAACACATCATGAAGTAGATTAAACTCTGATTGCTTCTATTGTCAATAAAACAGATAAGCAATATTTACAAAGCTGGCACAATCACCAGTGTACAGAGAATCTATGGCTCCAGATTGTTTCCAACTACACTAAGAGAACTCAGAAAATACATTACAGTCTGCACTAAAACCTTACTGCTAACCAAGAAGACAAGAGAAGCTCTCATTACTGATAATCGAGATGCAACTCTATCTCCTTCTGTTAACTCACTAACTCCTAACAGTTCTAACTCTGAAAGTTCTCAATCTAAAAGTTCTTTTTAAATCTAGAAGTTTTAATCCTTCACTATCTAACCTTTACAAAGAGGCAAGAATGCCATTTATACAGAGTGTGTACCAAAATAATGTGTTGTCCCCTGCACTAGGGTTTACAAAATATCTGCACACTATAGGAGAGTCGGCTCTCAGATCTTTCTGAGGAAAGTCAAAACTACATTCAATGTGAATCCTTGTTGTCCATGCTGATGAAGGATTCCTACTCGCAAGAGAAGTCTTTTTAGATCTTTTGAAAACTGCAGCATTAACTCTAGCATCTTCGTGTCCACCTTTGAAATCCCTCACGGAGTCACCTTGAATGCTCCAGGATATCTGCATTAATATTGATCTGCCTCTGTTAGTGGTTGCCACAGGTGTCCCTCTGAGTCACAACTTCTTCTTCTCCTTGGCTTCCTTTCTGTTCTAGACTTATCAGAGTTGGTGAGACATTACCCTGAATTTCTCTTCTCTTACCGAGCCCATTCTTGTTATCGGTGAGACTCCTGAATGTTGGCCAAACCTCCTAGCGCATACCTTTCCTCTTCCCGAAGGGACATCCCATTGGCATGACCTCCTTCCTTCGCTGAGACCACATGGCGAAGCTTTTTTTTTCTTTTGGAGTCTCCCAGATATCTTCCTTATCCTCCGGCAGGCTGACTTCATTCTTTCGGTGTGACACTGGTAAGTCGGCGAGACGTTTCGCTGAAGGCGAAATCTTTGGGCAAGCCTCCTTGTTTCGGTGAGACTCCGCTGGGTCGGGGAGACCTTATCCTGAACTCCTATTCTCTTATCGAGCCCTAGCCTTTCTATTTCATGTTACCTTCGCTCTTCGCCAAGACCATATGGTGAAAGCATGACCCTTTATCGATGCCACTTCGCTCTATGTCGGCGAGACCTACTTTCTTTGCTGAGACTTCTTAGTGAGCTCCTTATGTCATACCAAAGATTGATCCTTCAGTAAGATCTTTCACTTCAGGTAGACCTCTTGCCGAAAGTATCATCCCTAGAAGATTTTCCATTTTGGGGAGACATCTGATGTAGTCGCGCTGAGATGGGTTCCGTCGTTGCATGCGCTTCGCTGTAACATCCCTTTGTCGAGAAGATATCCCATAGATACCCGATATCTCGGTGAAAGCTTTACTAGTTCACCCTTTTGTTACCGTGAAACACCGGTTCTCTCGCCGAAGACCACTGATAGAATCCCTTTTATGGAATGTCGGTGTGACTTTATGAATTCGCTAAGACCATATGCCAAAGAAGATGACTCCCACCGAAGTGTTTTCCGGTGGTGGGGTAGTCGGTGAAACTTTAGGAATTCGTCGAGACATCTCGACAAAGAGAGAACATCTGCTGACAGTGTATTCCTTTTGCCGCCGGTCGGTGAGACCCAAAGATCTCGTCGAGACTTCTCTCCGAAGGAAACCCCTCATGCCAATAGGAAATTCATGTTGTCGGGACGATGACCCTTGTCTTGCCGATGGATCCTGAATATGATTTCTAATCGCTGTGACATCTCTGGGGTCTTGGTGATAGGCAACATAAATGCAGATTTGAACCAAATGAACCATAGGTCAGTGAAACCGTGATAACCCTACGCCGATAAGATGCACAATGGGGAGTATTCTGATTCTTTGGATTTTGAACAGTCAGAGCTGAGCCACCAGTCGGTAAGAGAATAGAAAATTCTTGCTGACTGTTACCTTAGCTGATTTTCATGACCAACTAGACAGAAGAATGCCTTCCAACTGAGCTCCCTTGGCAAATATCATCATGTATAGGGTTTACTCCTACATTCAACAAAGAAAGCCACAATAAAGATCATACCAACAGTAGTCAATTAATCAAAAACGTCATTGAAATGAATCCCATGCTAGTAAGGTGCAGTTAAATTCTCAAACAAAATGATCATACAAACAGTTCTGGTTTTAGGCCGACCCGCGGAATCCAAGCCAGGGAGGAATTTCGAGTCAGGCGGATTCCAGTGGAATAAACATGAAAACACCCACCAGAAGCTTAATTCGATTATTATCAAACAAGGGAAAACATGTGAGATCTCAAAATAGCATCAATTATTCATAAAATGCATCATGATTTGTCAACCGGTCCCACTTCTCCATATTTCTTAACATTTCACCAGATTCTGGGGAAATCCGCACGGGACGGATTTCTGCGAAGGAGAAGACATTCCGGTAAACCCGGAAAGAACAGGGGACGATGGATTTCAGGAAAATCCGGAGGAGACAAAAAACTAGGAAAATCAAGACGGGGAGGAAATCCACGAAAAATTCAGACCAAGAGGAAATCCGCGAAAATCTGAAGACATCGGGAAAATCTAGGAAAAAGAAGACGTCGGGAAAATCCGGTCCACGTGGAATTCTGCGAAGACTAAAAATCCCCGAACAACAAATGTTTAGCCAGAGTTCGAGCGAGATCCGGGAAAATCCGAATGGGATGGAAAATTCCGAACTCAGGAGAAAACCCGAAGAACCCCAAGAGAAAAAGCAAAAAAGAAACCAGAAAGAGAAAATGGGGACCCATTTTGATGCAAAACAAAGTGGGGTGGTTATGCAAAGCATAACATGATGCTGATTGTCTGAGACTATCTATCTAGCAACATGTTTTATTGAGTTTAGGTTTTAGGTCCATTAAAATCATGTTTGTAATGGGTTCCAGGACCCCATCAAAACCTGGTTTGTGTTTCATGTCCTAGCAAGACTTGTTTATCTCTAATCAAAAACACTATTAGATCCTAGTATTAAAATAAAACTTAGCCAACTCAAATTGAATTTTTTTTTTACACATTAGAAATCCCATCATATTTTTGAAAAAAAAATGACACAAATAACTCCCAATATTATTCTTATAATGAATAAAAAATATATATAATTTCTCAATCTCTTTCTTATTACAACAACAATTATATTAGATTTAAATGATTTTGCAATATGAAAAAATACAATAAAAAATATCTCTTGAATTCATACCAACAATACCAAATTCAACCAATACAATACAACCAGATTTTGCATTCAACGAAGCTCAAAGAAAATTATTGTATGAGACTACCCTTCAAGATCAAAAGGGTTGTATTCCTACGATATCCTTGCTCAAACGTAGGTCCTCAAAATAATTTCTAGAAAATGATTTTTATAGTGTAGATGATGATCTAGAAAAGATTCATTCACTCATTATATCCATCAAAAAATAAGAAGTTGACCATAAAGTGAACTTTCATTTTCAAATTCAAATAGATATTTTGGGTGGGGAATATTCCACTTTTCAAAGTTATAGCACCAAAAATACACCATTAATACTATTATGAAACATTGTGGGTGTGTGTGGTGGTTTTTCCCCATCTAAAATGCAAGAAATAAACTCAAGTAAGAGATAAAAACCAAAGAAAACACTCAAGATTGGGATTAATATGAAACTCAAACTTAAAAATGAAAATAAAATCAATTTTACCTTGTTTGAGTTTGATTGAGTTGTTTTCCCTCGTTGATGGCTTGATATGTGTGCTCCTAGATTGATTTCTACAACATAACGGCTTGATTTTGCTTGATTTGGATGCAAGATGGCTATGGTGATTGGAAGCTTGAGAGATTGAGATGATGAATGTGATAGATTGTGGTTGCATATGGTTATAATGCTTGAGAATGCTTGAGGGAGCAAAAATGGCTAAGTGTTAGCCATTTAGCAACGTAGATAGGAATGGACGGTGGAGATTGAAAGGGGGAGGAAGATCAAGTGTTAACCAAAGGAATTAAAAAATTCCTTTTTAATGTGCATGGAAAGGATAAAAGGAATTTAATATTCCTTGGGAAATGAGAAAAGGAATTTATTATTCCTTGGGAGATGGGAGAGGAATTAAAAATTCCTCAAAAGGACCTTAGGAAGATAAAAAGGAATTAAAAATTCCTTGGGGGATGGGGAGAGTTGATCAAAGGGTAGGTTAGGATAGGTTATCAATGATTAGGTTGTGTAAGTGAGGGATTAGGCAAATTATTAGGTGGGAAATGGGGATTAATGATCCACTTGCATTTTATGGAGGATGTGACCTCCCTAATCAAGGATTAGGAATGTGCACATCCTTAATCTAGAATTATGCAAATTAATCAAGATTAGAAAAAGGTTATGGAGGATGTGACATGAGAGGAATTAAATAAATATATTATTTATTTAATTCTTTAGAGGAAAAGGGATAAGGGATGAGAGTAAATAATTAAAGGTAATTATTTACTTTAGGCTAGGATTTAAGAATGATAGAAGAAATAAATTAGGATGAAAGGATAAGGGATAATGAATATTAATTAAATAATAGGGTATTATTTAATTAGTATAGAGGATATGACATTAGTTGAATTGGGCGTAAATTGACCAAACTAAAGTGGTCAATTTTCAGTGTCTACATTTTTCCCCTCTTTGAGATGGTGTTACGAAGTAGCATCATTTCAAAGAATATTAAAACATAGAAACTATATGAAGATGGTTAGATTGTGAAAGATTCCCTAGTCATTCAAAGGAGTGACTGGGAGGAAAGATGATGGGAACAAAGATTAAGGATTGAGGATCCCCCCTCCAGAGGACATGTGGGTTCAAGAGAACATGGGCGTTCTCTTGAAATGGATGAGATGATGAAAGGGTAGATGGGGAAGATGATGAAAAATGATGGATAAGAGAGGATGATAAGCGATAAGAGTTTGGGAAGAGAAGATGAGAATAAAGGAAGGACAAATGGATTCAAGGACAAAAGTGATGTTTCCCCAGTCAAACTACAAGCCAAAATGGATTGATGATGGGTGGAGCGTTGTTGATGAGGGAATAATATATCCCAAAACAATGCAAAAGGATAGGGAAGGATACATCCCAATGAGGATGATGAGAGTGTTGTTGATGAGGGATGGATACAACCCAAAAAAACAAAAAAGGATAGGGAAGGAGATATCCAAATGATGATGACGATAGTGTTGTTGATGAGGGAAGGATACAACCCAAAACAACACAAAAGGATAGGGAAGGAGAAATCTTGATGATGATGATGATAGTGTTGTTGATGAGGGAAGGATACATCCCAAAACAACACCAAAGGATAGGGAAGGATACATCCCAATGATGATGATTGTATCAAGGCTTGTAGCAAGGTTGGGAACAAGACCAGGGATGTGATTAGATTATTCATGGTAGATTGAATGGATTAAGATTGGATGGAGACGTGAGATTTTTCAAATGATTGAAAATAATGGAAGAAAAGATGCCTAGAATAACAACTATATATTATCCTAAGAAGATTGAAGAGATGATGATATGATGAGGATGGAGGAAGTGGAGGGAAAAAAATAGATAGGATAAATAGATGGGGAGGATGGATAAAATATGAATGGATAAGAAACATTTAGGATGAATGGATTGGTGGATTTTGGTAAATGAGAGGATGAGAGATGGGGGTATGGAAGGAGAGTGATCAAATCAATAAATGTAATTGTTATGCATTATGATGCCATGTAATGAGCACTAAATTTTATATAGCATAAAATACTATGCACCAAGGTATGAGGAACCAAGGTGAATTTGTATCATATGCATGGGATTGACACAACAAACAAAAGGTTAGTCCAACATCCCAAAGTCACAAGGGCTTTGGTAGGGCCAATGTTGGAAAAATAAAAACACAGAGGATGCCCCAACGTAACACAAGATCACGAGGATCTTGGTGGGTACTACATGGGACAACCAAGAAGACAAGATCACATAGAAAATAAAGATATGCCCCTATGTTTACCCATCAAATCACACCATGATATGATGGATCATGGTGACCTTGACGAGATGTGATAGGAAGCTCAAATGATAAAATAAATCCAAAAGCATGAAAAGATCACAATAAATCTCAAATGTCCTTTGCAACATGATCAAAAGGGTGGATGGGATTGATGTGATCTGATTAGGAAGGATGCATCCTATTAAGACCAAAGATGGAGACTAAAGTAAGTGATCGACGTGACTCAAGATACCAAAAACTAAGTGAACCTCATGATACTAGTGGATCTTGTTTGTTAGGATACAACTAGATTGAGACATACTCAACGACATGCCCCGACAATGACAAGACACACCCTAAAGAATTAGGGGCTCGGGGGTTGATCAAAGATTAGCCTTGCCTATGTGAAAGCACAAATCCCTCGTAGTTTGATAAAATACCATGGATAAAAGTGGAAAGAGGACAATGGAGACCATGATGGGGGACAAAGATAGGACAAAAAAATGAACTAGGGGTCAATCAAATGATTATTCTTGCCTACATGAAAGTGCAAAGCCCTCGTAGTTCGATAAAAGACCAACGAAAGACAATGGATAAAAGCAAGAAGAGGGCAATGGAGATCATGATGGAGGAAAAAGACAGGACAGAGAAATGCGTCAAGGGTTGATCAAATGATTATCCTTGCCTATGTGAAAGTGCAGGGGCAACGTAGTTTGACAAAAGGCCAATGACCGACCATGGATAAGGGATGATGAGATAACCATGAGAAGTAGATAAAATGACGGAGTCAATACAATGAGACTAGATATACCTAGTGTATGGGATGGTGGTGATCACGTGTAGCTCAAGAATGGGATACTTATCCAAATAATCAAAGGATGAATTGGGAGGATGATGTGATGGATAGATGAATGATGAAAAGTGATAGGAGATTGGAAAGATGTGTGAAAGAGGTTGGATTGATGATAGTGAGATAGATAACATTGGGTTGCATGAGGGGGTAGGCTTTAGCTAGATACCAATGACAAGGGATGATGAGATGGGATGAGGATAGAGATGAATGGATAGGGAGATAAGGATGGTGGATGGAAGGGATGCTATGATGGATGGATAGGAAGATAGGGATGGGGAGATCAAAGGATTTTCTCTTGGATAGGTAGGTGGGAAGATAAGGATGGGGAGATGGAAGGGATGATAGGATCGATGAATGATGTCTCCAAGGACTATGTCACAAAGAAGGAGATTCCCCACTCTAGATATGTCATGTATGATGAGATAGGAGGGATGGAAGATAGAAGGATGGGAAAATAAGGGAGTGGGACTGATATGGATAAGATGCATGTATAAGGAAGGGAGATTGATGGTAGCATGGTGGGTGGAAAAGGAAGGTAGATGGAGAGGCTAAGGAATATGATAGTGTATGGATGAGGGGAATGTATTCCAAGAGGTTTCCAAAGCATGCATATATTTTTTCCCTTATCTATATCAAGATCACAAGGAGGAGAAAGGGATTGGGATAAATGGGATATGATATGTAGGATGTGCGCATAGGTTGGATGGAGGAGATGAAGGGGATGAAGTTTGCCCCAAGTGTGGAAGGAAACTAGATGGGGGATTTACACATGAAGCTTTTTTGATAGGATTTCATCATGGTACTTATCCAAGGCACTTGTTTGCCAAGTTTTCACCATTGGATGAATTATTTCTCTTTTATTTTCTTTTTTACTTTTTCAACTTTTGAATTTTTGGATAGTATGCGGATGGAGATGGATAAGGATAGGGATACGGATAAATGGATAAGAATAGGGATGTGGATAAGTGGATTTGGAAGACATTTGATAAGGGGATGGATGAAGGACTCAAGCATCATGTTCCATATGATATAATAAGATCCCATGTATGAAGTGACTATTGAATGTTGGTACAACCTTTTTAGTATGGATTGTTTATGCAAGGGAATGGATTAAAGGGATTGGATGATGGAGATATGTGGGATGATGGATGGGATGTGAAAAATTGTATGGATTGAATGATGGGGTGGATGTGTGATGGGGGAATGTTTTCAGGACCAACATTGGAACATATGGTGGTGGATATGAAAGGATAGGAGGATTAATGGATGGAGAATGTGGGGATAATGGAGGAGTTGGGGTAGTGACTTTTGGGACATAAGGACCCAAAATAGATTTAGGAGATGGTGGATGCAGATGCGTAGCTTTGGGATTAGCAATTTTGGATGTTATTATGGATTTTTCATTTGAAGGTATTTCATCATTTTTCTTTGGGATCCACATGGTTCTAATTTTTTCTTTGGTGGTCCTTTGTGGCTTGTGGGTTTTATTTGGATTTTGGATTTGGTTTTTCTTTTCTTCAACATGTCTTTTTAAGGCGACATGATGGGCTTTTGTTTCATGTGGATGTTTATATTTATGCATTTTTACTTTAGCATCCAAAATGGTTTTAATAGCAATGGGATGGATGATGTGGAGGAAACATGAATGGAGTGATGGAGGTAGGATTTGGGGATGATATGTGGATGGGGGATGTGTAGGTATTTTCCTTTGTTGATCCTGATTAGGGAACATGAGAGTGGGATGTTTATGATGTGCACTAGGGATAGGTGATGGATAGATAAAAGGATGAATAGGGTGAGATGGACGGGGTGATTTTGGGATATAAGGGCCCAAAATGGACTTAGTACTTGGAGGATGTGTGTTGGTGGATGGAGGGACATAAGGACCCAAGATGGACTTGGAGGATGAAGGAGGAATATGGATGGTGGTTTTGAGGTGATATGATGGAGGGGGGATGGAAACAAATGGTTTGGTGGAGTGATGGGAGGAGTTTGTTATTCTTTTAGAAGAGGATCATTGAGAATGTATGGAGGTTGTACCAACATTTTTAGATTGTGAGTCTTGAGATATATATCCAAGACCTTGTGTACATGGATTTTATTTAACATGGATGGGCTCTAAAATACCTTTCTCATGAAGGCCTAAGCCTTTACCTTGATAGTTCATAGTATTGAGCATTTGATCTATGGTGGGATGGTTATTATTTTGGAAACATGATGCGATTCCATTATTAGGTGAGGGAGGATGGGTGGTGTATATGGTTGGTTCCTCTTCTGCAAGAAAACCACCATGGATGAATGTAAGAGTACCAAGGGGGTATACAAGTGGTGTTGGGATAGCTTGGTTAAGGGGCGATGAAGAATCATGAGATGGAGGTGATGGGATGGTAGCATCTTGAGTGGGAGGAGTGAGTGATACGAGATCTTGATTTATAAGGAGATCATGGGATGAAGTGGACAAGCTAGCATGATCATGAGATAGAGTGGATGGGATGGGAGGATCTTGATGTGGAGGAGGGGATATGTTGGTATGCTTTGGATCAATCTCTTGGAAAGACTCATCATGTGTGAGAGGCGTGATGATGGAGTGTTGGAGGGAATCCTTAAGTGGGGGAGATGGAAGGATGGAGGATTCATGAAGTTCATGGGAATGGATTTCGGTGATACTAGTAGTGGGAGGACTGGATTGGATTTGGGTTTCTCCAATGGATTTGGTGGATCTAGGAGTAGTAGATGGGGATTCAATGGATTTGATGGGTTTGATGGCTTCAACAATTTGAGTAGTGCTAGAGGTAGTAATAGTAATGATAGGTGTGGGATGCAGAAGTGTCTCATCACTAGTGATTGTACATGTTGAAGTGGGGTGGAATGGCCCCACAACATCAAGATCTAGATTTGGGGATTTCTTCTTTGTTATAAGTCCTTCGATGACATCTAGAATGAGGCACTTGCTTATCGTAGGCTTAGATGGCATGATGTGAGTAGATGAAGGATTATGAATGGGTGGAAGACTAGGATTATGGATTGGTGGATTAGGATTAGATGGAGGAATGGGATTGGATGGAGGACTAGGAGTAGGTGGAGGATTAGGACATGATGGAGTGGAAGATGGAGTGACATAGGAGGATATGGATGGTGGACTGATGCTAGAGAAAGTTGATGGGGAATTAAGATAGGAATATTGAGCTGGTGGATTAAAGTGGGAAGATGTGGATGTTGGATTAGGATAGGAGAATGGGGATGTATGATTAGGATGGGAATATTGGGATGGTGGATTAAGGTAGGAATATTGGGACAATGGATTAAGATAAGAAGATGTGGATGTTGGATTAGGATGGGAAGATTGGGATGGTGGATTGAGGTAGGAGTATTGGGACAATGGATTAAGATAAGAAGATGTGGATGTTGGATTGATGTTGGAGAAAGTGGATGGAGAATTAAGGTAGGAATATTGGGATATAGGATTGGGATAGGAGGATGTGGATGTTGGATAAGAGAAAGATGTAGATGAAGGATATGATGAATATGTGGATGAGGAAGATAATGGATATCCCTTGTAAAAGGTAGCATAAGGATTGATAGTGGGCATGGATGAAGGCATGATAGGATAACTCAAAGTGATTGGATTTTGGAAGACAGTTGGGGAAAGCTTACTAGAAATGATAGCATCAAGGGTATCTATATCATACTCATCTTGATCAACAAGACTTTATTTATCATCAACATAATTGAGATTTCCCTTGACTACTATTTTTGGTTGGATTGATGAAGGATAAGGATTCATAATGTTGGATTAGATGGATATGGATTGAAAAGGTGGGAATAGATGATTACAAGGAAAGGGAAGGTGATGAAAAGATAAATAGAATGGATTAGATGAAAATGGAAGAAGGGATCTTAAGATTTGTTTTGATATCAAAATATTTTGGATGAGGATGGACTAAAGCTCAAGTTGGGATGTATATTAAGCTCAACGTGGGATTTGATTTAAGATTAGATTAGGATTGGATTGAAGCTCAAACTAAGATGGTTGAAGGATGTGATGGGATAAACTCTAAACCAAGCTCATGGGTTTAACTAGACAATGTATGATGCTGATTACCGGATTAGATTGCGAAAAGGATGATTATGACACCGAATCTACCTCAATATGGAACTAGATTAATTGGGTCATGGATGATTAGTGACTCAGGATGAATAAAAATCCTAAGTGTGATTGATGACGATCATGATTAGACACCTAAGTCAACTTGGATAAAAACCCCTAAAATGAAGCCTAAGATATTGGGATCAATGAACCGATGATGGACATGCAATCTAGGGATATCCTATGATGAACCTATATGATTTGACTAAGGATTCAATAACTTTTAGAAAATGTAGACGAATTAAAATGAAAAATTATGGGCAAATGGATGATGATAATTTTTTTTTGATCATGGAAAAGGACTCGAGAAACGATAGGCCTTCAATGACCAAAAGGATTAACTCTTTGGATTTTGTATGTAAAACACATACACCTCTGTGTAGCTCAAATTCACCCATCCAGGTGACAACTTCACCTATCTTGGGACCATAGATTTTCCTCTGTGTTAAGAAACTTCACCTATCTATGAGACTCAAGTTCGCCTATATCTAGGGATGAAAAAAATAGGTAGACTCGCGAGAAAAATTCTCCTATCTAGGTACGAGATCACCCAACTATTAGACAAGATCACCCTTCTAAATGCAGGATTTCCTATGTAGACTAACTGTACAGAAGGGGTGTGCAGGATCACTTGAGAAAGAAGTGGAATCACCTATCTAGGAAGATGTATGGATGAGAGGATACAAACTCAAACATATGATTGCCTCTATGGAAAGAAAGTTTTCCTATTCTAACGGAGGTATAGACAAAGATGGTATGGACTAGATGTAGGATCACCCCTGCAGACAACAGGTTCACCTATTCTAGGGGATGTATGGATAGAGGAATAAGAGATGGGGATGCAAAATCCCCTAGGAAGATGACAAGATTACCTATTCAAGGAATAGGTGGATGGGGGTGACATAGACCAAATAGAGGATTTCCCAAGCGAGCAACAAGATCGCCTATTTTGACGGAATAGGTGGACTCAGATGACATGAATGGGACACAAGATCACCTAAGCGGGAAACAAGATTACCTATTCTAATGGAACAAGTGGACTTGGATGACATGGATTGGATACAGGATCACCCAAGTGGGCAATAAGATTTCCTATTTTGACGGAATAGGCGGACTTGGATGACACAAATGGGATACAGGATCACCCAAGGAGAAGACAAAATCACCTATTCTAGGGGAACAAGCAAACTCGAAGGATACAACCGGATCCAAACTCACCTACGGGCTAGGCAGACTTTCCTATTCCAAGAAACAGACAAAGATAGGGTTGCCTAAGGAGGGGACCCACAGGAAAATTCACCTTTGACAAAGATGAACTCGCCTAGCGGATGACCCAGACTGGATTCAGACATGAAATCGACCCTTTATAGGGAAGGATTGCTTATCTGCAATGCAGGTTCTCCCCTGTGAGAAGTGAACACGCCACTTAGGGTAGGGGCAGACTATGACAAAGGACAAAAAGACAATAAACAAAAAGCAAAAGGCTGGACAAACTGATCTGAAAATAAAAGCACTAGTATCACACAATGAAGACATGCTAGGCAACATAATCCTAAAATTAGTATTGAAGGTTTACAAACTTGATGTAGGCCCACCACCTTGAGTGGAAAACCCAAGGTTAATACTCTGTGATACCAGGGTGGTTCTTTGGATCACCCTTTCTTGCGAAGGAAGATAACTAGCGTTCTAGTGGCATAGGGTCATCAACAGATGCCACGAGCTCACCTTCACACTCCCTCTCCATAACTATCATAGTCCACCACAAGGATTTCTATCTCAACCCAAGGGAGTATGTGATGAGTAACTTTGATGTATGGTGTGTATCCCCTGCACCACACCAAGTTGTGGCTAAAACACGGGTCTCTATCTAGGTTGAACAAGGCTATCTCATGTGTTCTTGATATACACTAGGTATGTGAGGCACAATCGTGAACACCAGCTCATCACAAGCGTGGATCGGGAGCCCCAGCAAGGTACTGGAAACTCAGACCAACCTTGCACATCTTATCTAGGTATCACTCTAGCTTCGACGCTTTGCTAAACATGACGTGACTGGATTGAGGTACAACTTTAGCTCTCCCCCCTTTATATATCCCGATGGTAACACGTGGTTGGGATCGTCCCTCAAGTGATGAAATATCAAGTAGGTCCCACTAAGGGAAGAAGATACTAGATGTTTCAACTGGTCCCCAAGCTCGCACGTAGCGCAAGGGGAGAGCTTAGATGCACTAGCACCTCCTAGGTAGATTGGACTAGACTAGAGAAAATTATGATTTCTCGTCACCCAGGATCGCCAAAAGGCACAAGGGGATTGGATAAATCAACAGTTCACTCCCAAGTACAACAAACAAAGTATATTGACCCTTTAATTAATCTACATGTGCCTAAATTAGTGCAAAAAAGACACATAGAGAAAACTAAACTAAGGGTCTTCAACCGATCATCCTGCAAACGATACATTAGTAGTTTTAATACTCCGGTCTTGGACAAGCATGGGGGAAAAATTGTTAGCAAGATACCACAATCATAGACAAACAAGTTGGCTAATTAGTACCCAAAACCAAAATCAAATTGAAGCTCAAATAAAAAAATTAAAGGTTCTAGAATACCTTATATTTTCCCCTGTGGAGGGTAGATTCACCTCTATAAAGGTTGTAGGATCACCTCTGTAAGGAGCAGGTTCTCCCATCGACAAGTTCACCCATTCACAAATTCACATGTTCTCAAATTCACCTATTTTGGTCATCTGCAAATTCGCTTACTCGCCATCCGTAAATTTTCCTATATGCAAATTTTCCTATCCGTCATCCATAAATTCTCCTATTTGCAAACTCGCTTATCCATCGTCTGTAAATCCACCTTTGTAAGTCAGGTACTAGATAGGTAAGTGCATAATCACCCTTTTACAGGATAGGCAGATGCGTGATCACCAATATTAATGTAGACTCGACCCTGTGTAAGGCAGATTTTCCCGTGTGTGTGAAATCCAAACCTACATAACTTGAAACAACAAAAAAATAGTGAAAGAGAACCGTGATGTGGGTCCCACCAGGCATTCCAGAAATGTGTGCAATGTTTTTACCCCATCTAAAATGCAAGAAATAAACTCAAACAAGAGATAAAAAACCAAATACAACACTTAAGATTGGGCTTAAGATGAAACTCAAACTTAAAAATGAAAATAAAATCAATTTTACCTTGTTTGAGCTTGATGGAGTTATTTTCCCTCGTTGATGGCTTGATATGTGTGCTCCTAGATTGATTTCTGCAGCATAACGACTTGATTTTGCTTGATTTGGATGCAAGATGGCTATGGTGATTGAAAGCTTGAGAGATTGAGATGATGAATGTGATAGATTGTGGTTGCATCTGGTTAGAATGCTTGAGAATGCTTGAGAGAGAAAAAATAGCTAAGTTTTAGCCATTTAGCAAGGGAGATAGGAATGGACGGTGGAGATTGAAAGGGGGAGGAAGATCAAGGGTTGACCAAAGGAATTAAAAATTTCCTTTTTTAATGTGCATGGAAAGGATAAAAGGAATTTAATATTCCTTGGGAAAGACAAAAAGGAATTAAAAATTCCTTGGGGGATGGGGAGAGTTAACCAAAGGGTAGGTTAGGATAGCTAATCAATGATTAGGTTGTGTAAGTGAGGGATTAGGAAAATGATTAGGTGGGTAATGAGAATTAATGATCCACTTGCATTTTATGGAGGATGTGACACCTCCCTAATCAAGGATTAGGAATGTGCACATCCTTAATCTAGGATTATGCAAATTAATTAGGATTAGTAAAAGGTTATGGAGGATGTGACATGAGAGGAATTAAATAAATAGATTATTTATTTAATTCTTTAGAGGAAAAGGGATAAGGGATGGGAGTAAATAATTAAAGGTAATTATTTACTTTAGGCTAGGATTTTAAAATGATAGAAGAAATAAATTAGGATGAAAGGATAAGGGATAATGAATATTAATTAAATAATAGGGTATTATTTAATTAGTATGGAGGATATGACATTAGTTGAATTGGGGGTAAATTGACCAAAATAAAGTGGTCAATTTTCAATGTCTACAGTGGGAAGTTGGGAAGATCTTGGAAACAAAGGTAAGAATATGGATTAAAGTCTAAATAATGTTATAAAACCCCAACGAAGAGTAAAGTGTTGGAACTATGGAAAGAGAGAACATGTGAAGAAAGAATGCAAACATATGAAAAAGAGTTTATATTCCTCCATAGAAAAGTCTTTTGATGACAGTGATAATGATGTTTTATTTATTTCTACTATTACTATTAGTTTTGATGTTTGTCTTATTGATTTAGATTGCTTCTACCATATGAATCCTCACAAAGAGTGGTTTTATACATATACAACTTATGATGGAGGATATATTTTCCTCGGAGACAACAATACCATACAAATTATTGGAAAAGGAAAGTTGCATTTGTGTTTTAGTGATGGAAGGGTTAAAACCCTTGATGATGTTTTGTATATTATGTTGAATACCCATGATACTGAGAGGGGGGGTGAATCAATATCTTATTAAACTTATTGAAAAAATACCATCCAAATACTCCAATGCATATAACAGTAAAAATGAGCAAGAGAATTAACAGAACATAAAAACACACAACACATAAACACCAAGATTTTTATGTGGAAAACCCAAAATGGGAAAAACCATGGTGAGGATTAGCTCACAATATAGTATAACCGGTTATAAGATATTACAAAGGGTGGATGAATGCCATGACTCACTATCCAAAATGGGAGGCTCACTACATACAAAAGATATAATAACAAAGTGGCTTACAACTAGAAAATGAACTGATAAAGTTACACCTAACAAGTGCTGATTCAGTTCCTTTGATGCTCAGTAAATTGACTTTACACACTTCATCATCTTCGCTTACTTGTATATCTTCACACACTTCACTTCATACTTCACACCAACAATCTCAAAAATATCATATACATACATATATATATGATTCATCTGCAAGCATCAATTAGGTTGGCCTAATTAGATGCAACCCTTATTCACCAAAAAGATTGATTGTCGGCTTCAAACTTGTACAAAACCTTTCCAAAAAAAATTCAAGCATGTAGCACACTACATGTCAACATTGACCAAATATAGGTCACACATACATCCACAACACAAAATTAGTCCATTACAACATCAAATATTCATTAGGTCGGCCAAAGATAGACCTAATGGAAAAATGCAACAATAGAATGATGCCAACTCGCCATACGAGCACATGTGCACATGAGATTCTGAACTTAGAAGCTTCCAACATCCAAAAACCATTTCCCAAAGCCACAAGCAATGATAATCATCAGCGGAGGATTGCAGACCAAAATACCAGAGGATGATGACTACATACCAGTTCAGATACCAGTACAAAATACCGGATCAAGCTAGAGCTTAAACTTGTAGTTGCAACTCATAAAACATGGTGACATCAATGACAACACAAAAGTTGTATAATAATATGTTCTTCATTCTTCCAACAATCTCCCCCTTTTTCATTGATGGCAACATGTGCCAAAAGAGTTTACAAACCTCTTATGTAAAACATACTCTCCCCTTTTCTCTTCATGACTTTCACTTCCCCTTTGACATAAAGTAAAAAGGGTGGTCTAAAAATATGAAAATTGAAAAAGCATTACCCGAAGGATGGCGAGCCTTGAAGCTCCTTGAGTATACCTTTTCAAGCTATCTTACCATTATCCCAACTCTTCTTAGCAGCTATCAACATTCTATGCAGAGATTCCAATTCCATCATACTTTCTTCTACATCATCCAAAGTACCTGGAGTTAGATTGATCTTCTCTAATTTCTTTGCATTTTCCAAAGCATTGGCAATTGAAGTGTACTCTATTCTTACAAGGTCACCCAATTGACCAAATCTTCTGAAGATATCTTCCTTCTGCTTCTGAAGAATAAAGAATTTTTCTCTGTGAGCAAAGATAACATTCTAGGTTGTTCTATCTCTATCTTTAGATGCACTGTAAGCACTGGAAACAACCATCAACTGGGACTCAATGGAGACCATGAGATCTTTAATATTTTGTGTGGAATTCAACCACTTTATGTAGTAAGAAAATACAAAATTTGCTTCAGATTCACAACACTGCACAACTTCTAGGCTCTTTTTCACATTGGTGTGTGCCAAAGCACACTTATTATGAAGTTCCAAAAGCCTTTTCTCTACCAATTTATCCTCAATCTCTTGCCTTGTCTTCTCACCTAGTCCAAAGGCATACTCCTTAAAAGAGTCCAATAGAAGTTTCAAATTCTCTACCAGAGTGAGAGATGTATCCATTAATGCACTGGGGGTGGCCTCCTGCAAAGCTTTGAGAGCATCATCAATAAGCTTTGTTCCCTTCTGATGTGTTTCAAAAATTTCTCTTCTCCTAGATGCATGCAATACATCCCCTATCACTAAGTTATGAGCAAGAGAAATCTTACCCAAGTCCACACTACCTTGAATCATGGGGAGTTGTAGAAGTTCCAAAGGAATCACCGACTATAATATAATTTGCTTGGATAACAAGCCTTTCAAAACATCATTGTTGGAGGAGGATTCTCTGAAGGGCCTTTGAGATTCTACAACCTGCCTTTGGTCTTCTTCATTCTTCTTGGAAGATTCCCCATTTCTCTCTTCTTCCTCTACTCTTTCTTTTCCTTCTACCTTCTTTTCTTCTTCTACTTTCTCTTCTTCTTCTTTTCCATCTTCTTTTTCAACTTTGTCTTTGTTTCCTTCTTCTTCATACCCTTCACCTTCATCTTTATCTTGTTCTCCTTCAACTTTATCCTTTTCACCTTCATCTAGCTCTGGACGTACAACATCATGCTTCTTCAGTTCAACTTCTTTCTCATCCTATTTCTCTATCTCTAGAGGATCATTTGCAACACCTGTGTCCGAAGGGATATTTGTATCATTTGTTTCCAAAAGAATGTATGTATCACCTGTACCTAAAGGAATGTATTCCTTAACCTCTACAAAAACTTCTTCTCCTGATTTAGGTGCAAAACTAGATAGGAGTGAACCAAACATACCATATTTTTTAGCCATGCCTTTGATGGCTTATGCAGTCTCTTTCCTTATTTTCTTTATCTGCTTCTTGTCCTTTTTTATCAAGATGTTTACTCTTTTCTTCATCTGGAACATCTTTGAACATACCTTCTTCAAGGTTTCCAAATCATTCGATGTCAAAGAGGACCCAATTTTCTCAAATTCATCAATTCTAATCTTCTCTTCCAATTCAACAAGCTCTGATATCCTTTTCATCAAGGCTTCCCGCAGTTTCTCATGCACATTGTTCTTGACATAATCCCAACTGACTTTCAAAGTGATAACAAACTGAATAATAGCCAAAATTAATTTTTTTTGTCCTCTCTACCTACTTGATCATAAATTCCTATAGTAGGCTGCAACATATCTTCAAAATGTATCAAGCTATTAACCAATGCCTCTAATCTAAGATGGGAACCAAGTCTTTCTGGTGAAGCCTTTTGTTCTTCCTGGTCCAGAGATACCTCTTTTGACACTTTTTCCTTCTTCAAGTCTATTTTACTGTGCACATGAACACCAAAACCTTGTTCTTCATCTTCTTCAGAGGATTATACATAATGAAATATTTTACTACCAACACTTGCTTCCTTAGAAGCACCTTCACCAAAGGACATGCTCCCTCTCTTCTTTCCTACCAATTTTGCTAAAGGGTCTTCCTCCTCTTCCTCTTGTTCTTTAGTGATGCTGAGGTTCTTCTCCCTTGTAGATTTTTCCTTCTTTCCTCGCTTGATAGGTACCACCAGAGGAGTCTCTTTTATTTTACAAGATCTTCTATTGGGTCTGGAAGGAGTTGAGCCTTTGCCTTTACCAGGAGCACTAGGATCAACCTTCACTTTAGGACTTGTGGTAGGTTTTGAAGGAGTAGTCCTACTAGATCTCCTTGGTCCTAATGATTCTCCATCCATCTACTCTCCCATTGCTCTTCCTTGCGCAATTTTTTCATTAGTGAAGCCAAAATTTCTAAGCATTTCATCTTCCTTTGTTATTATCACAGGATTCCTATGCTCCATGTGCACTTCCATAGATTTCTCTTCATAAGTGCCAACTCTAGGTTCATTGGTATCTTTAGGACTTTTCAATAGAACTTGCACATAGCCTTCGGCTTCATCCTCTATAACCTCATAGCCCAATGGTTGAATCCATACAATTTTGGGTTCAACAACTTCAATCATCCACTTATCAAAGGAGACATGAAATATGATATCATTCTTATACTTCTCAACAACTTTCTTTGGATCCTTTCTCTTTCATTCATGTTGCTCTTAAACACAACAAAGAATGTTGTCAGAGCATTATATTGACTCTTCATATCACCCAAACTATGCATAGAGTCAAAAATTTGATGTGCAACCAGTCTAGATGTATCCCAAATCACCACATCATCTCTTCCAGGAAGCCTTCTAAGAAAGTAGAACAACAAGCAAACAATACGAGAACCAAACTTGAATGCATATTTCTTCTCCATTGTCATCTTCAAGTTTTCAAACAACTACTGCCAGAGAAGTTCACACAAATCATAATCAACACTATTTGTTGCCATGTGATAACCAGTGTAAATTGATTTAGCAGACACTGAATTTTCTCTATTAGTGAAGTAGATCTTGTGACCGATCATTATGGCTGCATACTTCACAGCAGGATTGGTAATAGGCTTTGTAGCAAGAGCCCTTATGCCAAATGTAGCTCTGGTGAGTTCCATCACCACTTCATTCTTCACAGACTTCAACATCGGTACTGATCTAATATCACAGATTCCTGTAACTACCTTAATTGCTTCCTTGGTTATAAGGTGAGGTTTTTCAGTCAACAAGAACTTATCATGCATTTTGCTGAGAGTTGGTTTTACATACTTGTCATTAACAGTTGAGCTAAAGTTAGGAAAATAATTCCATCAATCCAACTTCTTCGCAACGATATTTGCATACTTAGGTTTTACCAAGAAATCATCCCCAGTGAGCTCATTCTTCCATATGTCTATCATTTTTTGTGATTATATTCCTCAGTCTTAACATGAATATACATCCTAGTGTCTTTAGTGGGTATGACACCATGAGGAATTGACGAGAAGGCACCCAAAGGGTTATGTTTGAAAACCTTCATAGAATATTTCTTATAGGATGGTCTAGGTCTTTCTGTCACATTTATGACTACAAGAGTTTCCATTCTTCAAAAAATAAAGCTCTAATGATTTCAAAAAGATGATTCACACAAACCCACAATAGTATAGAAGAGTAAAATACCTTTTTCCTTCGTGAAAATTAGAAGTAGGGTTTGCATAGCTCAATATTCAAATTGCCTCAAGAATTCTCCAAATCACTCTTCACTTTATTCAAATGTGCAAGTGCTCAAAATTCCTTACTAATCTACTTTATAAACCAACGATCTACCCTAACTCGCATTAAATGTGACAAATTTCAAAAAGCTGATAAAAACCCTCTTCACTACATAGAAAAACCCTAATTTACTCTGCAAATGATCATGCCTACAAATTTTCTTCCAGTTCCTTTTGCATAACCTCTATTTATTCATTATCTACAACATACCTTTGTGCCAAAGACTAAAACACCAGATATCCAGGGGGTTCAAACATTTTTTTGTTAATGCTCCCCCTAAGACCATGCTGGGTCTAATTGTTGGAGGAATTGTTTGCACCAGATGAGGGCACAAACACATTTGATGTTTCTGGATCTTCTTTCTTCTTCCATATCTTGTTCATTTCTTTCTTAACCTCATTCTTGTCAATTTTCTTCACTAGTTCATTCTTCTTTACCAGATTAGATTGCTTTACCCCTTTACTTCTGCAAACTCTTGAAATGTGTCCAGGTTTGTTGCAGTTGTAGCAAACAACATTTTTCTAATTTTTTTGACCTCCATTAACCCTTGATCTACACTTATTTTCCTTATGTCTAAACTTATTAGATGTATAGCAGTAGCCAAAAAAGGATTCATTCATTCTTCCTCCATTAAACCAATTCATCATCCGAGTTCTACATTCACTAGCTCTATGTCTAACTTTCTTGCATGCAAAACATTGTCTAGAGAAGGAACTAGCATACTGGTTTATTCTACTTCTACACTCTATTACCTTCTGACCAAATTTATTACATGAAAATAAAAAATCATTGAAATATGGGTACCTTTAAGCATTTGGTTGTCTAATAAGCAGTCTTCTAGAAAAGCTTGTTGGCTTTCTTGTTTGTTTTCCTTTATCTTGAGTCTTTTTATTATCCACTGTGTTTGAGGTCTACATAGCCTAAGAAATTTCACCTGCTTCAATTCCCAAACCACCTTTGTCTTTAGTTGGTTTATGTCCTGCAAACAACTCATCAAGCTTGGTGGAGCTTGTCTTGAACTTATCTTCACAAAGTTTTTCTTTTTCTAGATCTTCTTTCAGGTTTACCACCTCTTGTTCAAGTCTTGTACATTCACCAGTCTTTCTTTGCACCACTATATTCAAACAATCTTCAATTCTCTTATTTTCCTCCACTTTCACCTTCAATCTAGTGATCTCTTCATTTGCTTGTTTTAATTGCTCACTCACTTCTCTATGTCTTTCTTTCAATTTCTAGATGCATTCATTTGCCTCATCAAGATTTTCTTTCAAATATCTATTTTCATTTTCAGCCTTCTCAAGATCTTTAAGAGCAGCCCACAGTTCTTCTTTATCATTCATTTTTTCAATCTTCAAGATCTTCCTCGAGCTATTAGGCTTCTTCGGAGGAACCAAGCTCTACTACCAATTATTGAATACCCAAGATACTGAGAGGGGGGGTGAATCAATATCTTCTTACACTTATTAAATAAATACCATCCAAATACTCCAATTCATATAACAGTAAAAATGAGAAAGAGAATTAATAGAACATAAAAGCACACAACACATGAACACCAAAATTTTTACGTGGAAAACCCAAAATGGGAAAAACCACGGTGAGGATTAGCTCACAATATAGTATAACCGGTTATAAGATATTAAAAAGGGTGGATCACTGCCAGGACTCACTTTCCAAAATGGGAGGCTCACTACCTACAAAAGATACAATAACAAGGTGGCTTACTTCTAGAAAATGAATTGCTAAAGTTACACCTAACAAGTGTTGATTCAGTTCCTTTGATGCTCAGTAAATAGACTTTACACACTTCATCATCTTTGCTTACTTTTCTATCTTTGCACACTTCACTTCATAATTCACACCGACAATCTCAAAACTATCAAATATATATATATATATATATATATATATTTGATTCATCCAGAAGCATCAATTAGATCAGCTTAATTAGATGCAACCCTTATTCACCAAAAATATTGATTGTTGGCTTCAAAATTGTACAAAACCTTTCCAAAAACAATTCAAGTTGTAGCATGCTACAACATGTCGACATGGACCAAAGATAGGTCACACATACATCCGCAACACAAAATTAATCCATTACAACATCAACTATTCATTAGGTCGACTAGAGATAGACCTAATGAAAAAATGCAACAGAATGATTCTGACTCGTCATACGAGCACATGTGCACATGAGATTCTGAACTTACAAGCTTCCAACATCCAAAAACCATTTCCCAAAACTACAAGCAATGATAATCATCAGCGGAGGATTGCAAACCAAAATATTAGAGGATGATGACTGCATAACGGTTCAGATATTGGTACAAAATACTGAATCAAGCTAGAACCTAAAATTGTAGTTGCAACTCATAAAACATGGTGACATCAATGAAAAAACTAAATTTGTATAATAAGATGCTCTTCTTCATTCTTCCAACATATTCTAGGACATGTGAGAAATTAATTTTTCTATCCAAGTTAAATGATTTTTTAGTATGTCTAACATTTGGGAAGTTTGGTTCAAGGTTCATAAGAGGGAACATGATGGTTGCTAAAGGATCTTGGATTGGGACCTTATTTAGGATGAATTCCATCACATTTTATAATTTTTTAATGCAATTGGATCTAAAAATTCATGTATATTGTGGTACTAATATTTAGGTTATGCAAGTGAAAAAGGTATTAGGACCATTGTTAAGGAGGTAGAGGTTTGGTAGTATTGACAAGGAGAATAAGAGGAAGTTGAATCAAGTTATTATTAAGCAATTGTAACATAGTGGAATGAAGAGATTTGAAAAGTTGGGAGAACTATTGAGTTCTTGGTTTAAATTGATAAGGGCCTATAGCATAAGATGTTGCAGCCACAACCTATGCTTGAATATTATTAGAAGGAAAATTATTTTTGATGAAGTGTTTATTTTGTTTCTTGAATGATTAATAATTTGGCTTAGCATCCTCGTATTGACCAATGATAGTTGGCGAGGAAGATCCCTCATACTAGTTAACTGATAGTTGGTTATCATGAAGAGCTATGCAAAGATATGTGAATGATGAATATTGCATCAACAATATTTTATCCTAAATGTGCAGTTGCAGGTTTCCAAAGAAAAAATGTTACGCATCAACATTCAGAAAGGAATAAGGGATTTGAGAGAAGAGGGCTTGGTAATGTTGACAACGATTTCACTTGCAGTAAACAGCTCATATAGAATCTCCACAGACAAGGCCGCAAAAAGCCTACCTTTCTTGAAAGATATGAAACAAAGACAACCTAAGAAAGAATTTTTCATCCACAAAACAAATATTGGCTTCCGTTTAATCCCAAGTCTCCGTAAATCAGGTCATGATTGCAATAAACATAGCTCTCGAGTAATGATGTGATAATTTTTTTGTTATTTTCCTTTAGGGACATATTCCAAGTAGACACATACACACTTATTGCACTATTTCTTTGAACATTTTAAAATCAGATTTCCAACTTGAAAAAGGTAAATTTAAAATTCATGAAAGCAGTGAATTTAACATTGATTTTTAAAATATTTCCACCAATCTCTTTGCTATCACTTAAGTAAATTTAGCATTAAGAATTCAGAAATTTCATGGAAAATAAAATATTTTCAACGAAACTATTTCCATTCATTTGTATTTTGTAGAACATTTTCAAAAAATATTAACATCTAATCTAAAGAAAAAAAAAAGAAAAAAGTAAAATAAAATTTCTCCTGGTTATTCTCCATGGATGCCCCAAAGAATTAATCAAAACAGAGCAAACCGCTTTATACTTCACCATATTGCTTCACAGCTACGTATAACATGATGCAAGCTTTTAAAGAGGGGATTTCGTTTATGGACACCAAATAGGTTTTGTATGCACCCTTAAACAACACAACATATTGTCTTGTTCAGGCGAACTTACACAACCAACTACAAAAGATACTTAGATAGGTAGCTATCCTTAAAGCTTTGATATCAATTAATGTCTACATGCATACAAAATTTTACACTGGAATGGTTCAAAAAATAGGAAAAAAGAACAAAACTTAAAAAAAGTTTTTGCTCCTCCGACATCCACAAATTTTGAACTTAAAAATAAAATTAAACATCCTTTGTCCTTTTATAGAACACAAGGCTTAGATAGGATAAGACATCTACATGAGAGGGAATCTAAGGGACCAATCTCATCATGGCACGTGGAATATTGTGACCAATAGGACAATAGCAAATGAAGTCAATGAAATTCAACTCTAATTACTCATTGAAGCTCTTCGGGTTCCTCTTTTATTTGGAATCTTTGCCAGGAAAATAACTTGAATCATGATAATATGTAGGGGATTTGCATACATTCAAAATGATAAGGCATAATTTTTTCCCCCTCCATTTCGCTTGGCTCTGGTTCTGTCACTCTCGGGAATGGGCTCTCCCAAAAAATTAGCATTTGTTCCCACCAAAAGTGGAATACCAGGATCTCTTGTACTCCGGTGGACTCAAAGTTGTCAACATTATCACATCCTAGAGTGATAAAACCGGACTGAATTTTATTCCAACCATGACTCAAATTTTTCTAACCGTCCATACCCGAGCTTTACATCACAATCAATATCTCTTGCAATCACAAAATTCCAATATTAAATCCCTTTTTAAACAAATATGCTACCATATCTCATATAAATAAAACCACCATTCAAAAATTAACACAAGAAATCCACAAAAAAAAAAATCACTTTCGAAGACATATGACAAATCCTTGCATGTCTACCGGATCACCGGGACCATTGTACAAAATTAAAAAAAATTAACATTTTACTTCACTTTTCAACTTGGTACCCGGTACCTGGTTTCAACTTTACCCACTTACTTTCCCAGACCTCGATTATACTGGAACTCCAATTTACCGGACTCCAACTTATCAGAGCCATTCATTTTAACTTTACATTACCCTTTTGTCTTTCTTGTGTTTTCGGTATCTGGTATCCAGTGTATGAGACACTCACTATACAATGTTTTTTCCTTTAAACTAAAGATTTCTTCTTTTTATTTTCACTTCCGATGATCATCCAATCTCTTAGCTCTTGCCATAGAAGTCATATTTTCACTTGGGTCCCCAAGTCTTTTCAGTCTTGGGGCATGTTGTGAGACCACACAACAATTTGCAACCAATAAAACCAAATTTAAACTTAAACTTGAAATTAAATCACCAGTTGTAAATTAAAACTTATGCATATTTTAAAACAATAACTTTCTACCTTTACTTAGATTCTGGCATAAAAAATAAAACTCCACTAGAAACATTTGTGTGTGCTCTTGATTAATTCTAGCTTTGGAACTCAATGAATAGAATTAGTCCATTAACATTGAACTACATAATATAGTAATCCTCCGAAGCCAACCAGGGATAGAGCCTTGTTGCCAGTCAAGCGTTCATAGCCCTGACAAGGTTATCTTCGTAATTCCCCCAAACATAGCTCTACTTCTAGTCAGGTATCCATAGCCTTGGTAGAGTTATTTGGATAGCCTAAAGAGGTGATATCACTTTAAAAAAAAAAAAAAAAAGATATAGCAATGATAGCTCATTTTTTACTTTTTGATTTTGCAATAATAGCTCATCTATCAACTTGCAAGCATTGAATCACCACTATTAGGTTGGGAATTACAGTGGTAGCGAAGGTTGCCTTTTGATTTTTCATTCAATGTAAATCCCTTCATCAATTCACTAATTCCCAAAACTCATTTAATAATTCCCTATAAGTGTGTGTTTCCAGCTAAATTTCATCAATTATGCCAAATCCTAACTAATTGTAGCCTGTTATATGTTAAAAGATATGCATAAATTAAAATTTAGCAATAGACCACTTAATCACCAAATTAAAACCTAAATTTAGAAATATTAGTTAACACCCCTTTTTCAATTAAATTTATGGCAATTTCCAAAACTTTTGCTAACTATCTCAACTTGACGGGGATGCACTATATTAATGGATCAGAATGTTATGATTACCTTGAAAAACAATTACATTACTCAACATTAAATTCACACGCCTATTTCAACATGTATTATCTTCCTACTTCATCAGGTGATGACATGTAACATTTTTCCAACCTCATTCTCATGTATAATCCGCACACTTAACAGCTCAATAATCATTATGACTTTCTTACAACAATTGGAAATGACCCCCTATTAATTCAAAATCTCCAACTTGCTTGATTCGCAATCTTCATACTACTTAATTCTGAAGCAATTTCACCAAACATGTGCAAAGAATTTATTTGATTTAACCTTTAATTCTAAAGAGTATTAACCAGTTGCCACCTCGCACATATGATTTCTAAAAACTCTAGGCAACTATGTACCACTATGCTATTCACAACTTTCTATAAATTCGTGCATTTCTTCTCAAATTTTGCACTTTTCTCTCTTTTTTATTTTCATGTAATTCCATTATGTTCTATGCTTTTACTCTTTTGCTTCTTGACTATGGATACTCCCATTTGCTTGAGTTGTTCTTGTAGACAGAATGTTTTCTTGGGAAGCATCACATCACAAAGGCTTGAAAATGTTTTCATTATTAGGATTTCCAGCTTTACTGTGCCAAATTTATGCTTGGTCCTTGGGGAAAGATATGTTGTGTCCAACCGCTACTTTCGTTGTTGTTCCGACATTGCTTCTCATTTTGTAGCTTCACTCTTGGACATTGGGTTACCTATTGAAGATGTGCGCGCCACTGCAAACTTAATAGTTAAACCATAATTCTTGGAGAATTTCGACACCATTCTAGTTGTTGCACACCCGACCATTGGGATTCCCTCCATGGATGATATTCTTCGATTCTTGAATCGCAAGGAAGTGGTTCTACTTCAGCCTTTTCTTACTGATCTCCATATCCAAGATTTTGAAGCTCATCGGGAACTCGCCTACATAGGGTATTTAGCCTTGATAGAAGAGGCATCCCAAATTGACTAGATAACTACTATTGTCTACAACTTTTCTCAACTTTCTCTTGAATCTTCCTTTTTTGGTTTTCAACAAGGATTTTGATATCAGATGTATATACGTGACATACACACACACACAGATATATATCTTTCTTTCTTTTTGGGTATTTCTCTTAAAAGAAAGTTTCATTGTTTATGGTTTTATTGTTCCAGTTTAGTTCAACAAATTGTTTCAATTTCACTCTCATGTTTAAGATATATTTAAGCAGAATTTGTTAATACAGAAGCCGAGCAAGGAAAAGAAAACAAGCAAAACAAAAGAGAAAAGAAGAAAAAAAAACTCTTTTTAAAAAAAGACTCTTTTAAAAAAAAACTAAGCTAAGCTAACACTACGCTAACCCTAACTACCCTAATTCTAACATCACAACAAACTAACTCTAACTAAGCAATTTATTTCAATTTCTACAACTATTTCTTTTACAGTTTTAGTATGAATTACAATAGGCTTATATTTAAATTCCCTTATCAACATCTTCAATATCCTACTGTAATAATGAAAATCTTAAGCATCATGTATTTAAAAATCATAAATTCAAAGGTGTACTTACCAAAAATCTAGCTTAATTGTATATAAATGATCTCATTAGAGACCAATTGCATACATGTCGTCTGGTGTAGCAATATTGTACCTTCTTCCAGCCCTGGTCCATTTCCATGAACAGCTGTGTTCATTTCTTTATTTCCTTCTCTTTTGAAAACCCTCATATCTCCAGCCATGCCTCTACTTTGCATTGTGTAAGACCAAGATATATCTACATTTATATCGTTATCAGAAAGAGAAAAAAGTAAAAACTTGATATTTTGTATCTTGTATAAAATCAGGAAAATGTCTTTTTATATCTAATGCATTTTCAACTTGAAGCACAATACACGCGTCTTCAGCTTGATTTTCCCACTTTATCTCGCTATTTGTGTTTTCCACATATATAGGGAATGATGATCCATCCATATCTTTTCCTTGTTTATGATGAACTATCTCTGAATCTCGATATTCTCACTTATTCAACTACAAGACGTTAGGATTTTCTTTAAAATAATCACAATTTTCTAACTGTTTCAGTTCAACGGTTGAATGTTTTTTTCATGGACAATCCCTTTCTTTTTGCAATTAAAAATTCTTTCGTTAGCGGAATTGCTCCACTTATAGCTAGACTTACCCTAGTTAAAGAAAATTCACACTCAATTTCACCCTGATCAGTTCTATCATGAATTATATACTCAGTGACTCTTCCAAAGGTAAAAAAACTCAAAGGATGCAGTTTCTGGTTAAAGATTTTACAAAGTTTTCCAATTTCTATCATGAAAACTAACTTGTGCCAATTTTTTGTGCTTTACAAGATTCTTGCCAAATTAGGAAGGGTATTTCAAAACAAAAATTCACTTCTGAAAGGTAAACCCTGAAAAATATCAAATAAATTAAAAA